>OY720639.1:59763613-60387309 GCA_963169105.1 Ceriagrion tenellum | reverse complement strand
TTCACTTCCTGCGAAAGTCATCACATGAATGCAATGCTGACACTATGGGTGGAGTAAACATCAAATATTCAGATCTGGTTAAATTACTTAGAATTGCCTTAACTTATGAAATATCGTGGGAAACACACATACAAAACATATGCGGCGAGGTAATAAAGAAGCTAGGTTTAGCTTACCGTATAATAGGAAGGTCTTCAGATGATAAAGTAAAATAAAGATGCTACTTTGCTCTGGTTAGGCCTCATCTCGAATACACAGAGACCATTTGGGACCCTGGTCATAAAGGTTTGACCAAAAAAACTGATAAAATACAAAGAAAACCTTCACCCTTCGTTAAAAACTGCCACGAGAAAACATATACTGTTTCACAACTATTAGTGGGATTAAGGTGGGAGGCCTTAGAGACTCGGAGGCTACACACTAGGCTTAGCTTGTTTGAAAAATTCAGAACTGTTGTGTCTCAGAGCGACACAGAGAATATTATCATGACGCCTCACTACATCTCTAGGTCTGACAGAAGCGATAAAATTAGAGAGATACACTGCTGAACATATAGGTACAAAAACTCGTTCTTTCCGTGCACAATAAACGAACACAATAAAAACTGAGCTCCACTAAATACACTCCCATAATGTACTTCACCATTTCACCTCCCAAAACCTTATCCCTTACATCTGTACACGGCTGGTGTCCTAACACCCTTTGCCAGACGCTCACGCGACGGCTCTGCAGGGTAGTATGTAGATGGTATAGTGATATCAAGGAAAATACAGAGAGGCGTTCATAACAATAGTTACCACGAGACTAACTGCAAGCCAAAAACGTTTGACGCAAGCTGCTTCGCTTTTTTAACCTGCTCGGTTGAACCTTTATCTGGTAATACACTCGGTGCTTCCCTTTAGGAGTCCTACTATATTTGTGGACCCCAGAAGTCAAGGGGTATAGGTGACATTTTTGAAAAAAATAAGTTATGTACAGGAATGGGATGTGAAAATATAAATCTTTTAGGTGGTAAAGAGATCCAAGTGATTTTCTTGACAGGTGCTGCTATCTAGGCTAATGCCTCTTAACTATTTAGTGGGTTGTACCAAATATTTTCAACTTTGACTTAAGTTTTCTCTAAACAATGGTTTTGTTACTTAGACCCCTTGACTTCTGGGGTCCACATTTATAGTGCAAGATTATTTATACTCGAAATTTCGCCGAGGCAACGTAATCTGTAATTGATCGGGGTGATAGGTTTGTTAAAAGCCACAATTTTCGTCGCAGAAGGGCTGACGAAGAGTAGTTAAAGAGTTATGAGTATATCACTACGGTGGGGTTACATTTTTTTTTCTTTGAGATGCGTGGAACGGTCTCCCAAACGAACCGCGGCTGTCTAAAGCATGATGAAGGGAAGCCGCGGAGTTTGAAGAATGGACGTGTCCAGACGATACGAGAAGAGGGAGGTGACAAGCGATAGCGGCCCAAGGCGAGTAGTAGACAAATACGGTCGTCTCCCATTGTCCAACGACGTCCCACTCCTACTAGCAGCAGTTAGTCATTCCCAGCCCATACCGAAGCAGACATCAGAATAGTACAGTGAGTAGGGTGGAAGGAGTTCGCCCGTGCTCCGCAGACAGCTTCTTTTTCATTTCTCCGCCATACAGATCACCATACGAGCACCACCAAAATTAGTTCAGCTGCTGATAGCAACAAAACTTTGGATGATGCATCCATTTTTCGTTTGATATAAAAAAGCAGTTCCGAGTGTCGGCTTAAATCGATGGCAGCTGGTTTTGTTGCCTTTCACGCTAACACGAACAAGGTACCGGTTAATCACTAATCCTAATGTAAGTAAATGTTGTATTTGTTGTTGAAATTTGATAAGTTTTTGTACTGTCCACCGTTCATTTGAAATATATGAAAACAACTACCACGTGATATTTGTTGGCAAAGGGTAAGTCATTCCGTAAATGACATATTATAAACTCCACTTTCTCAGGCGAGATGTTATAGAACAGCATATTGAACAATGATACTCAAACGATATCGTACTGTCAACCAAATTTATTTCAAACTCTTACAACACGTATTTCAACTGTCTAGCAGTCATCATCAGGTAAGAATCAGTCTTACCTGATGATGACTGCTAGACAGTTGAAATACGTGTTGTAAGAGTTTGAAATAAATTTGGTAGACAGTACGATATCGTTTGAGTATCATTGTTCGACATATTATAGTTGAAATGCGATGAGCCAGTCTTGGCTTTTCAAATAAATGGTGGGTGCTACAAAAACATTCTTCTATTTTTGACATTGTTAAAACTATAACGCAATAACTCCGGTGTCACCTGATGGAAATTGGTTATATTCTTCATAATGAAAGAGGTTACAGTATCAGAAGAATACTTGGAAGAAGTGAATTTTCTGATTAGAGTAAGAAGTTACCGTAGCAGATGATTATAAGAGGTTACTGAATCAGAATGAAGAGTGGAATCTGACACAGTAACCTCTTTCATTAACAAAACAGTTCCAATAATAAAAATACACTGTATTGGAAGAATATACCGTATAAACTTGTGTAAGAGGCGCACCTTTTTTCCCTGCAATCGCAGCCGAAAATGAGGGTGCCCCTCTTACACGAATTCCCGCTCGTCATGGCTTACAGCAAAATATAATTTGTAAAAGTTAAACACAGTTAAAAGACCCATACTCACAGCGACTACGACTTGTGCATAAGGAAAATGGTGGGGGAAAACATCATTATAAAAAAAGGTGTGACTGTCCGGAAGGCTTTGATAATGGCCGAAAGTTCGAAGTTAGGTCCGCAAAACCTCGCGATAGGAGGAAAAAAAGCCACAAAATGATTTCTTCAACTTCGACGCTTAAAAAGAGGGGTGCACCTCTTACACGCGTTTATATGGTAATTAGAGGATACTGGATCAGAATAAAAAGTGGATTCTGATAAAGTAACCTCTTTCATTGGTAAAAAATGTTCCACGAATAACAAGTTACTGTATCCGATGAATATATTAATGAGAGATTACTGAATCAGAATAGAGTGTGGAATCTGATGCAGTAACCTCCTTCACTTGCAAAACTTTCCCACGAATAAGAGGTTACTGTACCGGATGAACATAATAGAAGGCCAATGAATCATAATAATGTGTGGGATCTGATGCAGTAACCTCTTTCATAGATAATACTGTTCCTCAAAATCTCGCCAAAAAGGTGTTAATCATACTATATCCTCTCCTTTATGAATGAAACTTTTTCTTAAGAGTTGCTTTTTTTCTTTGCCCCAGCCCCTCTCCATATTTGCTCCTGGGGCTGCAACATCCTAAAGGTGGCCCACGTCTTTACAGACCAGAGAGGGAAGTGACTGTTTCGGCGAAGGAGGACGCAGAGGACAAATGCGGACACCACTTTCGGTCGACGCCATCTCACGCCTCCACGTACGTATTCGCTCCTAGCCCCTCCCTCGCCGACCTAGCCGACGAACACAAAGGGAGGGTGGGTGGGATGGGGTGTCCGCTGATAAATCATCGATATTTTTTTCGGATATCATCGAAAGGCGAAGGAGGGAAGAAGGAGCCGAGGCGGCTCCGGTGAGGTAAGCGCTCCGGCGGCAGATCGCTATCTCCAAAGAAACCCGCAGACCCACACGTACACATCCCTCTTTCTCACTCTACCCCCCCCCCCCCCCCCCCCCCCCCCCCGTTGGTACGGAGGCCGGCGAGGAAGCGGTGGGAGGCGGCGGATAAGGCGGCGGAGGCCACCGGTACGGCACTTGCGTGCTGATGTCGGAAGAAGGGGCCGGCGACGGACGTTGGCCACGGTGGGCGTGGCGCCAAATCAGCGAACGGCCGTTGACTTGCTGAGGGGATCTACGAGAACAAAAGAGAACCAAGAGACCAACTTTCCTTAAGCCGTCTTGAGGTGTTGACTAGAGCTTCGATGACCGAACATACAAAACATATGCGGTACACCACTAAAGAAACTAGGTGTTGTTAAGCGTATAATAGGAAGGTCCTCGGATGAAAAAGTAAAAGATGCTACATCGCTCTGGTTAGGCCACACCTTGAATATGCCGCGTGCATTTGGGACCCGGGACAGAGATTTAACCAAAAATTGATAAAATACAGAGGAAAGCTGCACGCTTCGTTAAAAACTGCTTCGAGCGAACATATTGTGTCCCACAACTTTTCGAGGGATTAAGGTGGGAGCCCCTAGAAACTCGGAAGCTACACGCCGGGCTTAGTTTGCTTGGAAATTCAGAACTGTGGAGTTTCAGAGCGACACAGAGAATATTATCAAGAAACCTCACTCTACCTCTAGGTCTGACGGAAGCGAAAAAATAAGAGAGATGCATTGCCAAACAGATAGATACAAAAACTCGTTCTTTCTGCGCACAATAAGCGACCACAATAAAAACTGAACTCCACTAAATACACTCCCTTAATACACGTCACCATTTCACCTCCAAAACCTTGCATCTTTACACGGCTGGTACCTAAAACCCCCTGTCACACGCCCATAAGGTGGCTCGCAGGGTAGTATGTGGATGTAGATGAAGAATACTTCAGAGCAGGGGTCGGCAACCCGTGGCCCCTCTTCTGAGTGGGAACCAATATTATGTGGCCCACACTTCGCACTCTTAGCCTCATAACCTTGAACCACAGTCTAGTAATACACCCATTGTTTATTTACCTATACTAAGTTGCAGCTGACACTGTAAGTGCCTCTAATCGCCAGCAAGTAGAACTAACCCGCCCATGAGGGTACGCTCATAAAATGCATTGGATTTAATGAAATATCTATCAGAGAGTATTCCTTTTAGTTGAGAGAAAACTACACTGATTCAAAACAGCAATATTAGACCATGTTTATTTTGAGTTATTCTGTGGTAAATGGGAGCTATATCATCAACATTCAATGCAATGTACACGTAACTTTCACCAACATACACTACACTAAAGGTATAAAACCAATGCTGCAGAAACTATTTGTGTTAATGTGTATTGCAACCACGTAAACGTGAAATTAAGGGTCATGCAGATATCATGCGAAAAGTGATGCTAATACTACGAGGCAGATTAAGAAACAAGCACCAGGGAACAAATCAACTAATCAGTCACACTAACCGACCACTGTACAACTTCAAAGTCTCATCGGCAGCCATTCAGATCTCTTATATGTAGCGGTTAAGACGAAATTTTAACCTGGAGTGTTCTGCAGTCTATTTCCCTTAAGGTTTTACCGTGTTCTGCTCTAACGCAGTATGTCGGAGTTCATTAGATATTATTAACTTCGTATTGTCTCAATATTTGAGGTCCACGTGGCCATGCCAAGCTGAACGTGTGGCCCGCAAGTATGATAAGGTTTCTGACCCCCGCTGTGGAGAGTGGATTTTTAGTATGAGAAACGACTGACAGCCAAGGACCCCAAAAAGCGTAAATATCCGTCCCGATAACCAGAAAATTATTCAAATTACAAACTGTATTAAGCGATTGCTCGTCCATCAATGAAATAATAAATCAAATATATAATGCAGATATATACTCTTGAAAATAGAAATACATAGGCGAGATAGGAGACCCATCCGAAATTTATATATAGCCCAGAGGACTCATTTAGGGTTGCTGACTGAAAAGCAGGGAGGACCAATATGGGTCGCGGAGTGAGACAAGGATGCCCGCCTTCGCCTTTCCAATTTAATATTTATGCCAAGGAATTGAATATGGGAAGAACTGAGATTGGGAATCAAAGTAGGAGGCCAGCTGATAAAGTCGGTGATATTTGCGGACGAACAAGCGTTGATTATTCGATCATGGAAGTGATTAAAAGCCTTAATACTCGTATATGCATTCGAAATCCAGCGAGGGAAATACAGAATGAAGATAAATCATTAGAAAAGTATTGAGATTATTTATGACAAAGAAAGCGAGGCTGGATATTAAATTAGGAAAACACTAGAAGAGCAATTTATTTACTGGGATTGTATGAAAGAAAAAAATTAACAAAATCAAAAACTGTAACTTTCTAACGGTAACTAGAAGAGACACCACCTTCTTCGTGCAACTGAGACGTAACACTGGAAAAGAAGCAGTGAAGATTGCCAATGATATGGTGAAGCATTTTGACAGGTTAGCTAAGAAAAAGTTTAAACATTAGTTTTTATTGAGGTTTTAAATTGTAATTTATGTGTGAGTGATCCTTCATTGATCTACGGTTTTTGTACTTTTATGTATTCTTTCGGCTGTCCGAGGCAACATTTTGACGTTTAGCAGTAAGTTGTAATAGAGTATGCAAGGTTACCAGCCTTCGCAGTACCCGCACTACGTGCAGCTTTCCCTGCTAACGGTTACGGCGCTCTACCTGTCAGTTTTGGCACATTTTCGCCAGCATGCCACAAGAGAAACCAAAGCATAGTAATACCCTAGGCCCGCTTTCCCTATTCTGCTCAAGCTAGGATCCCTTCCAGCTAGGAGCCAGCATATTGTTGACCGCGACCCACCGCTAGGAGATATATGCGGTGCACTGACACACGAAAACGAGAACGTAAATGATGCGTGGGAGTGTTTAAAAGGAGTGATTGTGGAATGTGCTGAAAGTGTACGTGGAAAAGGAGTGGTATGAGGAACGAAAGGTGATGCTTGGTGGAATGAAGAAGTGAAAATTGCAGTCCGAGAAAAGAATGAGTCGTACAAGGATATTATTGCTGCCAAATCTGAAGAAGAGCGTACTAAGATATGTGAGATTTACAGAAAGAAAAAGAATGAATGCAAAATCGTTGTGCAAGAGGGAAAAGAAAGAATGCGTGCGGATGAAGCTAACAAAATGCAGAGTGATTTTGAAGGTAGTAAAAAGCTGTTTTGGAAGTGGGTAAAAAGGGCTAAGATTGGTGAAGGTAGGGGAATGAATGCAGTAAAGAACGAAAGTGGAGAGATCATGTGGGAGGAGAGCAATATCAGGGACTGCTGGAGGGAGTATTTTGAAGAATTGTACAACAATATTGCAGGCGTTGAGGATGAGCCTTGTGAAGTGGTATGTGAGAATGTGATGATGGAAAAGGATATCAGTAAGAAGGAGGTCACAACGGCTGTGAGAATATTGAAAAATGGGAAGGCTGCAGGCATAGATGGGATATCCAGTGAAATGTTGAAGCGTGGGTGTAAATTACTAATTTTTAGACTGCATGAACTCTACAATTTATGCTTACAGGTTTCTGTTGTTCCAGCGGATTGGAAGAATACTATCATTGTTCCGTTGTACAAAGGGAAGGGAGGAAAGACCGACTGTAATAATTATCGGGCCATTAGTTTATTGAGTATCCCGGGAAAATTGTTCAGTCAAATATTAATCGAAAGAGTGAAGAATATTACTTCCGACAGAATATGGGGTGTGCAGTGTGGGTTTATGCCTGAGAGAGGATGTAAAGACCAGCTTTTTGCACTTCAGCAAGTGATAGAAAAATGTATGAGTGTCCCAAAGAAAGTGTACTGTGCATTTGTCGATTTAGAGAAGGCATATGACAGAGTAAATGGAAAGAAGTTGTGGAAGGTTTTGAGAGACTCTGGAGTGAATGGGCAGTTATTGAATGTTATGATGGCGATGTATGACAATAGTAAGGCAAGAGTAAGAGTTAACCGTTAGGCCGTTCTGAGTGATTGCTTTGTAATAAATCGGGGTGTAAAGCAAATGATGCGTAATGTCTCCATGGCTGTTTAATGTATCAATTATTTTTAATGTTTTAATTATGTTTAATGGATAAATGTGTTAGAGACGCATGTAGTGAAAACGACAGTGTTTTGATTGGAAATGTTAACGTGCGAGTGCTTCTATATGCGGATGATGCTGTTTTGATCTCAGACAGTCAACAGGGATTACAGAAGCTCCTAGATAAGTTTTGTGAATCAACGGAGAGATTGGAATTAAAGGTAAATGCGTGCAAGAATAAAGTAGTAGTTTTTGATAAGGAGAATGGGTAGAATAACTGTAAGATGAGGGCGAATGGTGAAGTAATTGAACAGGTGGATGATTTTGTGTACTTAGGTAAGATGTATGCGAAAGATGGAAGAATAGATGAGGAGATAAAGAGACGTGCGAATGCTGGAAGGAAAGTGGTAGGTAGCATGTGGAGCATATCAAGGAATGAGTGCTTGTCTAAGAAGCGAAAATTGCCGTGTACAAAAGTGTACTTCTTCCCACTTTGCTATATGGTAGTGAAACTTGGGTATGTCAGGATAGACATAAGAGTAGACTAAACGCCGTGGGTATGAGTCATCTGAGGAGTATTTGCGGAAAAAGTAGGATGGATAGGGTCAGGAAAGAGTGGGTCAGGAATGAATGTGGGTTAAATGCTCCAGTAATGGACGTGTATGAAAGGAGTGTGCTTCTTTGGTTTGGCTATGTGGAGAGAATGGATGAGAGTCGAATAACGAAACAGATATATGAGAGTAGAATGGATGGTGCGAGAGGTAGAGGTAGGCCGAGAAAGTTGTGGCTGAATGTGGTTGAGGAAATTCTTAGGAGGAGGAATATTAGGAGTTTTAAAAACAGGAGGGCGTGTATGAAACAGTGTATGGGGGTAAATGAGGCAAAAGAGGTTTGCAAGGATAGGTCAGGATGGAGGAAATTATTGAAGCAGAGTTCGGTGTACAATTATGTATTAATGAGTGAAACATTTTGACTGTGCCTACCCCGGAAGGGAACGGCGTGATGGGTATGTATGTATGTATTATTTTGTATAGCCCTGATAATGGGGTGCATTACACCTCGAAACGTTGGAAAGGTATTATAGTTTCATTTGTTCCTGACCTACCCTCGATATTGCCGTAAGTGTTTCCAAATCAAAAACAATAGGAGGCGAAATTCTCCAGCGAAAAAAAATCCCTTCAGTAAATACAGTCAAATGCTGTCACCCGCATAGTAGAGCAGTCTCTCTCAGTAAAAACACGTGTTTGAGATATATATCCATCCCTCTACATGAGAAAAGAAAATGGCAATTGACGGGAGAGCCTCAACATGGGAACGCCATGCCTAGGTTTTCAAGCTCCACCACTTCCAAGGCGTGAAATGCATATGTCATAATCCCTTAATGTAGCTGTCACCCTCAATTTCCGTCTTGCGCCCAAGCGACAGTTTTGACCGCTCACTTTCTCATCCCCACGCCGACGATCCTGTCACCCATCAAACCCTCTTCCCTCCCGGATGTATTTGAGGAACCCTTCCAGCGGTTAAAAGGGATACCTCCGGTACATTTTAAATTGACCCGAACCGAAAGGGAAATGAAAATATAATACCCATATCCTTCACACTGCTCCCTTTGGTGTTCCCCAAGGAAGTATAGCCTGACCTCTATTTTTTCTTTATTTCATTAATGACCTCCCGGACTTGATGAACTGCAGCATTAGATGTGATCTAACATATATAAATGAATGTTCGTTTGCTCGTCTTCTATGCGTTTCAATACCATTCATCAGATTACGATGAAACTTTGGTGAGTTGTTGTACGCGCTCCCGCGAAAGTTTATGAATAATTAAATCCATTGTACAATTGATGGAGCGCGAGTTGTTTAAAAAAATTAGTGTTGCCACGTGAGCTTCTCAAACAGGCAAGGTGCGACAAGAAAGCAACGAAGCAGATCGTTTACCAGTGGCTCAATCACGTGCATCAGAATCGTATTAGAGAGACATAATTTAGCGTGCATCAAAATCATATCAGTAAGACATAAATTGTGTTAAAAGGTACGTTATTTAATTGTACGTAGAATAACGTTTGGTGCAGCGGTCACTTTATTTGATTTTTTCCATTCTTGCAATCGATTTTCGTATACGATTCGCTTTTTCCTAAATTGGATTTTTAACCTCGAAAATCTTAAATTTTTGCAGTACTTCAACAATGGAATATTTTATTTACTTGGAAACCGTAGCATATGTATGGAGTGGAAACGCATGTCACCACTAGTACGTTACGAATTCCTGTGTAGATACGAGGAATCAATTGGACTAGGTCTCAAATTCGTTTGCGTCTTCTTTGTATATGTGTGCCTACTTTGAAAGGAAAAGAGACATTGCAACGGATGCCAGGCACAGCTAGTATTGTATAATATTGTTCATTCCAATACTGTGTAAATTTGCAGAATGATCTGGATAAATTAGTTAGTTGGCCAAAATATAACAAAACTTCACTGAACTTCTGAAAATCTAAATTCTGCTATGTCAATTTTACTGTGTCGCGTAATCCCATTATGTAGAACTACACAATAGATGGAGATGACCCTCAAAGAACGATAACAATGAACCATCTGGGTTTACTTTTTTCCTCGGACATGACATGGATGAATCATATTGCCAAAGTAACTGCTAAAACATCTAAAACTTTTCATTTTGCTATGAGAAATTTGACACGTGCCACCACAAAAGTCAAAGAAATAGCTTATTTCACACTGGTACGTCCCATATTGGAATATGGTTGTGCGATTTGGTATCCTTATGTATCACTACGATTACCAATCGAACTCAGATCGATTTGGCAGGTTTGGCTCTGTATGGCAAACGCAACGGGCTAGCGAGATAGATATAAGAAGCGAGCTAACTCGGCCCCGCTTTCTCTGCTAGTCTGAGATTTCAAATCGCTATGAACTGATTCAAATCGACATTTCAATGGATTTCGCATTGGTAAACCAGGCGTTCCGAGTTGACTGGCTTAGAATGTTCAGATCGGTCCGAGATCATATCGACCTGAGTTCGATTGGTAAACGTAGTGAATGTTTTTTAATAGATCAAATTGAAACTCTCCAACGGAAAGCCGCACGGTACGTTAAAAATAAGCGTAGCATGTGTGAAAGTGAGACTGCGATGTTGAGTGACTTAGGATGGGAGGCTCTCAATATCCGCAGAAGGAGGGTAACGTTGACTGCCATTTACAAAGTTTTTTGTGGTTTTGAAGCATACTACAATCCAAGTGTCCAGTTAGAGAAGTCGAATCGTTACAGTCGTCATGACCATCAGTACAAGATGAGAGCAATCTTCTCTGCCTCCAACAGAGAAAGACACTCGGGCGAAATATGGCGAGGACTATTTGTGACTGGAACTTTAGCCTGGTGAAGGATTCAATGAATCCGTATCTATTATTTCTCAAAAGTGTTTTTTTGTGGATAGGCCATATCTCTCTTAATTTTTTTGTCAAAATTTATAGTCAGACGTCATTTTAAAGCTATGTTCCCCGCTTTTGGCGAAAAATAAAAAAAGTTTATAATTAATGTATTTGTTTAAAAAAAAATTAAAAAATGATCAAAATTTAACAATGACATCTGTTGACAATATAATCAACTAATATGTTGGCTATGGTTACGTGCTTAAAAGGTTGTGGGAGGCGACATCTATTAACAGATCGTTTAGTTAGATTTTTTACATTCTACATGCAATCAGTGTGACCCTTTACCGTTTAAGTTTACGTTATGTATCTTTAACACAAACATAAATAACATATAATTGTCCATGGGAAGAAACAGGTAGAAGAACAGGAAGAAAGAAGGAAGAAACAGAAAGAAGCTGCATACTGTGCAAAATATTCGCCAGGTAGAAGAACAGGAAGAAAGAAAGAAGAAACAGGAAGAAGCTGCATCCAGTGCGAAATATTCGCCAGGTAGAAGAACAGGAAGAAAGAAAGAAGAAACAGGAAGAAGATGCATACTGTGCGAAATATTCGCCAGGTAGAAGAACAGGAAGAAAGAAAGAAGAAACAGAAAGAAACTGCATACTGTGCAAAATATTCGCCAGGTAGAAGAACAGGAAGAAAGAAAGAAGAAACAGGAAGAAGCCGCATACTGCAGAAGAACAGGAAGAAAGAAGGAAGAAACAGGAAGAAGTCGCATACTGTGCGAAATGTTCGCACAGGTCAGCTAGTTTCCTATAAATCTCAATGTGTTTCAACGGAGGATTTGCGCCATATGAAGACATAAAACTAGTTATATGTAATAATTTACTTCAATTAATGATCACGGGCTTTATTTTTCCTGTTTGTTTGTTTAAGAATTTTATGCACCTTGATTGACTCCCTTTTACACCGGAAATTGAAAATTTTTATTGCAAATGTACCATAAAATTCTAAATTCTAAAACAATTCTTAATTTGGAGAGAGATAAAGGGTTGCTATATAATGTTTCATGTTACAGGGATTGATTACTGGAGACGATCTACGGGGATATGAAGACGGGAAAAGAATCACTAATGAGTGAATAAGAAAGATGCTGAAAGTCAAACGCACAATATTCTATAACGTTTTAAAAGACAACTTATGTGGCATGGTCACCAGCAACGAGAGATTACCAAAGCAAAAATTAACATGGAATCCAAGGGATAGAAAAAAAAGAGTAAGGTCCAGATAAAGTTGGAGAGAAAGGATAGTAAAGACAATCAGAGAGAAGCAGTTACCAGACGGCCAGTGGATTAACAGTGAGTAATGGCGTCTAGGCCTTGGATTATGTCGTAGAACGTTAATAAACCGATTATATAAGTTCACAAGGTTACAAGCTATTCCAGACACACTCAATTTCATGCGCAACTGCAGGCGAGACCCTATCAATGCACTAAATAGGAATCAACGTTATTCACACAACCATAACAAACAACACGAGTTGTCATGGCATCTTCTGCGAAAGCTCAATATCACAAAGAAAATTCACCGCAATACGCCTTGAACAAGATTTAGATACGAGGTTGTCAAATGAAACAAGTATTCCTAACCGAGAGGCTTTGTAGGTGGAACATATCATTAGCATGAGAATTCTAGTCGTTGGCAAAAACCAAATGTGAAATAGCTGCGGGTCAATGTTAACAATTCTGAAAGGCATTATATCCGCCAATAAATCAACTATTCAAATGATTAGCGTAATCAATAAATAAGAATGATTGTGCATATAGTTTATTTTTTGACGTCTGATACCATGAATGGAAACAACAGAAAAAAAGTGAAGGTGGATGTATTAAAAAAAACTACGACGCGAGGACTCCACTGACAAAAATTCACAAGCCTAAGGAATCAGAAAGGACCAAAAAAAACTGCAAAAAGATTTCCGGTACCGGGAATCGAACCCGGGCCTCCCGGGTGAGAGCCGGGTATCCTAACCACTAGACAATACCGGAGTTGGCAGGCGTGGGAAAATTATTAATATTTATTTCCATTTTTACGTTTCTCTCACGTCCCTCATTTTTAACGCTAATATATTTCTCACACTCGCAAAACTGCGACTGGATATAAAAAAAGAAGCGTCTAACAGCGCAGGAGGCCAGTGGGTCGGTACCTGTATCAAACTCAACCCGATTGTTCCCACTGGGGGAAGCGAAGGTATTTTCCCTGTGCTCGGGTAGGTACCACTGGATGACCATTCCTCCCAACAGTCTTTGCCGCCAGGTTTTTCTTCTCATAAGAACCATCCCTCCCTCCAGAATCACGTTGAATAAGTAATGTTTGAGATTACGGAAAAACTTGAGGACATAATTCAAGTAAAAAATACTCTTCTCTACGAAAACTTTTAGCAGGTGAAGGAAATAATGTTTCGGCGGGTAGGCAAGACAGAAACCCCAATCATATTGCAAAGAAACAACCCGAAAAGCAATCTCTAGTGTTTTTTTTGTCCTATGAAAGAGACCTGATACAAACGGAGCATTACGGTTAGTTAAGAAATAGGTACATGCATTTCTCTGCACACAGACATCCCTGGACAAATCCGTCCGACAAAACGGGGATTATTACCCAGCCTGTTTCGTCTTGCGTGTCAATCAGTAGTTTCTACGACCCTAGTCTGACTAAAAAGACTAGACGATGCCACCCTGGAGCAGGACCGGATTTTCGCATAGGCCAGCCAAGAGAATCGGGGGTTTTGGGGGAAAGGAGGCGTCGAGAGAGAAGGGGGCACCTACATCATAGTGCATTAATTATAAAGTAATTATGAGTGAAAAATGTATACAAACATGCCTATCAAGCCGTTCCAGTCCGATTACAGGACAATAGAAAAAAATTAAGATAAAGTTATTTCCTGGAGATTGTAAGTTATTAATTCATGTTTAAACTGTTACTCTTTTGCCAACGTTTCGATTATTTATTTATGCTTCATCAGGGCCGAGAGAATTCCTTTTGAATGAAGGAAAGGTAATTGCCAAATAATTATCTATAAAGGAAACACTCAATGATATTGTGGATTCTGGTGCAGCAGTTGTATTTGAGACCAGCAGAGATTTGTACCAGAGAGAGTGTTTCATTCTTTATTTGACTCGAGAAAAGAATGAGTGAAAGAAAGTATGCTACCAGTAGAACTGGAAAGTATATGTACTAAGGATTCCATTGAATCTGACCCCTCGTTTCTCCAATTAAGAGATTCTCCTAAGAAAAAGAGAAGACAGAAATCAAAGAAATCGTCTGATTCGATGCTGAGTAATTCAAAAGGAACTCTCTCTGAGCCCTGATGAAGCATAAATAAGTATGAGAAACGTTGGCAAAAGAGTAACAGTTTAAAGATGAATTAATGACCTACAATCTTCAGGATGATAACTTTATATTAATAAAAAAAGAGGTCACGAAGAAGAATCATCTAGAGAAAAAAAGAATCGAATCAATAAACGTCAAAACTAGAAAAAAAATTCGGGAGGCTCTTAAACGCGCCTTCGTCTATATATTTTAGACACATTTCATTAGCCGTTTCACTTCCCAGTGCCCGCGAAAAAAATCCGTAATTTCTGCTCACATCAAAGTCCGGTAAAGGCATACATATTGTGAATTATCTAGAGTTATTTCACGAATGTAAAATATTTAAGGTTTTTTACCGCTGAGTGTGAAAAAATCGATTTTAAATTTAGGAAAACACCTCATTTAGCCCTTAGACCATCTCCTAGTAAAAAAAACTATCTACCGAAGTAATTAATCCCAACCGTGTCGAAAAATGAGGCGCAGAAAAGCAAAGAAATATCTCGTTTTTGCGGCCATTTATTTTCGGACCAAACCCGTTTCTATAAACCAAAATATTGACTTTCCGTGGCGAAATCAGTCCACATTACCCAGAGCGAAATTAGCACAAGTAAAATTTCAACAATAAATGATAAAATATGGTTTGCAGCGAATGAAGATATAGTTTCCATAGGAAAAAAATATGACAAAGCGATTAGTGATTAATTATTACTCTTACTCAGGCAGAAGGATTGCGAACAACGAAAGATGAAAAAGAGATCAAAGAGATTTCATTGTTGAGACTGTCTTCCATCCGAGCAGAATGTTGTGTGTCGGGGTTGTTGCTGGGAAGGGATTGATTGAGCAAGGATATTTGAACGGGGAAGGCGATGGTTTGGAGGGTGGTTTGTGGGAAATTGAAGAAGATGAGGGGAGTGGTGGGTGGAAACGGGGGAGGGAGGAGAGGGGGGCGCCGCTGTTTGTCATATAGGTAAGTTAAGAACGAGAGGCGTCCTCTTGTCGGTTCATCTGGCCGCTTGTCGGGCCGTGGGACCGGATGACAGTCGATAGGGGCTGATTGGCTACATCCCGTGCGCCTGCCCCCTCCTCTTGCTCCTCTCCCCGCCCCTCCTATTCCCCACCCTCTCCAACCACAACATCAGATACCCCTCCCCCCTCTCCTTCCATCAGCAGTTTCACTTCTACATCTACATAATACCCTCCGAGTCGCCGCATGGGCGTGTGGCAGGGGGTGTTAGGTCACCATCCGTGTAAAGATGCAAGGTTGGATTTTGGGAGGCGACCGACAGCAAAGATCATTTGCGCCATAGTAGACTGGTTAGGGAGGAAGGGTGGATAGAAACCCGGCGTCGTCATTAGCCTGCTTTTAACGAAAGGCCTCAAGGGGACCACAGTTTAACGTCTCATCCGACAGACGGAGTACTGCACTTGAAGTACCCTCCACAAGACTCTAAAGTAGGGATCGGATTTCCCCTGAAAAACGTCCTCCTCTACAGGGATTTGAACCCTGGCCGTCCGTATGGTCAGCCAGTACTCTAGCCACCACACCAAACTGATCCCCAAGAAGTAAGGTTTTGGGAGGTGAAATGGTGACGTGTATTATGGGAGTGTATTTAGTGGAGCTCTGTTCTCCTTGTGGTCGCTTATTATGCGCGGAAAGAACGAGTTTTTATACCTATCTGTTCGGCTATGTATCTGTCTTATTTTTTCGCTTCTGTCAGACCTAAAGTTGTAGTGAGACGTCATGATAATATTCCCTGTGTCGCTCTGAAAAGCATCAGTTCTGAATTTCTCAAGCAACCTAAGCCTAGCGTGTAGCCTCTGAGTCTCTAGGGGCTCCCACCTTAATCCTTCTAACAGTCGTGTAACACTATATGTTCGTTCGTAGCTGTTTTTAACGAAGCGCGTTGATTTCCTTTGTATTTTATTAACTTTTTTGGTTAAATCTTTATGAACAGGGTCCCAAATGCTTGTAGCGCAATCGAGGTGTGGCCTAACCAGAGCGAAGAAGCATCTCTCTTTTACTTTTCCATCCGAGGACCTTCCTTTATACTTCTCCCCATTGCCCGTACCCCAGTCTCCTCCGAAAATCTCCTTCTTCGAATTTAATACCTTCATCTTTTCCTCCGACTGGATATCTTACCTTCGCAAGCATTAAGTCGTTTGATGACCATGCAGTCCTGAAACTACAATGGGTGTAATAGAGTCTGCAGTTATTCTAAGAGGTGAGTCGTATCAGCCAAGCCAAGACAGATTTTAACACGAAAAACAAACTTCTCACCTCCACCAACATCAACTTGAAACTGAGAAAAAAAACCTTCTCAAGAAGTTTGTGTGGAGTGTGCTTCTCCGTGAAACGTGGACGTTCAGGGAATCAGACAGGAAAAGGTCGGCTGCATTGGAAATGTGGTACTACCGTACAATTAGGCATTTAGCCCGGCTTTTCTTACATTCCTATACTAGTCTGGGTCATCAGCTGTCTACAATTGGTGAACTGGTTTGTTTCCAATGGCTATATTGTGGTATCCCAACAGGAATACACAGGGGGTACAATATTTCCGGAGTTATAATTTTACCAACAACCCAAGTTTGAAAAAATGGCACTGACAATGCTAGTGTCCCAATGGATTTCATGTAAATTGAAAAAATGTGTTCAAAATGGACCACAAAAATGAAAAACGAAATTTCCATGGCAACAGCATAGTTATTCGCGATTTATACTTCCTGAAACCCATTCTGAATTAATTAAATAACATACATTTCAAACGTTTTCTTAATTCGTGACCAAGGGTCGATACAGCGTTATTTCACTAGATTGTCCACCTGAATGTCTACTAGACGGACCCTGTAATCTCGTGCAACTTAATCTGCTAAAAGTAAGTTCAAGAGAATAATACCATACATTTTAATTTTCACCACCATAACAAAACGCTCGTTTCTAATGATAACAAAACGACAATGAAACTTCGTCACTCAACCACAAGCTCCTTGTAGCCAAAACCGCCTCCCTCATGCGAAAGATCCTTGCTCAAAGCACTCTATCCTCGCAATAACCCCGACCCAAAATAAATATTGATGGGAGATCAGATGAACTGAATATCAATGCGCTCATCTTTCGATGGTATCTTTTTTAAACCCCGGCTAGCACTCGGTATAAGACATATAAATGGGACATCGTTCAGATCACAATCTTCAATATTGAGGTCAGCTTTCATCGGTGATGGTAGAGCTCACAAACAATTGTACTTTTTAATTAAAGTTCACAAAAATACATCTTAAATATTTTAAATATTTGGCTAATGGCGTAAAAACAAGGTGGCGATTGATTTCCATGGCAAATAATCAAAATCCCCATGTGCAGTGATCTACAAAAGGTTAAAAAAATTCTCCCTTTGTTTTTACCTTCCCTTCATCGATTTATCTATTCATAAAGAATTTCACATTTTTGGGGAAAGTACTTGAGAGTTATTTATGAATGACATTCTACTTCTTTTTGCATATATTTAATAACGATCATAAATTTTAATCTTCTCATTATCCTCAAAGTTCCGTTTTCCTTTCATATTCGTTTTTACGAAGGAATTTCCCCTTTATTAGCATTCCCATGCATCACGTATTTGAAAGTTTGCTTCACAAAGTCATTATATGCTAAATTTCAAAACACAGCCTATAAATGAGTAGGTTGCTGGAGGATGAAATAAAGGGCGATGGGTTGTTCAAGAGTGTGATAGAGGAAGGATTTTGGGCAAGCGGGGATGGGGAAAAAAAAAGAATAGGTTGTTCTGGACAGGACGAAGAAGGGCAGATCGTTTGCCGAGGCGAAAGGGAAAATACTAGAGGTAGTTAGGCCCCTGAAAGTGTAGAAAACTGGGAGGAGATTGTCTTACATTCAACAAAACCTACCTTTACTGATAGAATACTAAAAAATATCGAAATAAATCTATTCTTTGAAATTATTTATGAAATTTTAAATTTTAAACGAATGTCGTTATTTTTAAGAGAATTACTGACGGAGAATGTGTCGTTTGCGATTAATGAATGGCAAACCGCCTATCTCCGTTTTACTTGAGGAAAATAAGCAGAACTCCACAGTGGCAAGACGAAAATCAGCCTAAAAACCTTCAGGAAAAATATCAAACGATTAACAAAAATATTCATTCACCCATCGTCCAGAGTGACTTTCCCACGAGGCACACTCACTCAGTCAAAGGGAAGCTGGCCATCGAATGATCTTTGCCGCCCCCTCCCCGAAATTGGACCCACTGAGTCATTAGAAGAAACAATTTCGCCACTTGCCTCATAAGGTAGAAGGAGAAGCTTCCTTTCCCACAGCGTACGATTCGAAGGGCAACCAGAAGTGGTGAAGAGTGATGGGACGAGTCCTCTTGACATTGTAGCTCCCCATCTAACCCTTCAGTGAGGGAGTCCCAATTATTCTCATTATCTTCATGCGACGCGTTCTACCTAAGTGCTGACGGTGGCCGCGAGCGGAGGAGGTCCTTCCAATTGACAGCTCAAGCAGGCCCGGAGGAGCGTAAGGGTGCCGCCAGTTTTCCAAAGTCCCATCTGTATTGGAAGAAAAAATGATCAAATTAAGGAAGTTCTGGCCTCATGGACACTTAATCCAGATTTTCTGACTTGAATATGGCAATTGGTGGTTTCAGGCGTAACTTTGTGGAATTTATTAACATAGTGATAATAACATAACATCTAACTATGACTTATAACTTTGTTTTTCCACAAAACATGCGGAAAAACAAAGTTATCAGCTATCATCCGTATATATTATTTCTCAAAGTTGTTTTTTTGTCGCAACGCCATAACTTCCATAATAATTCATCAAAATTAATGATTTAAACATCGTTTTAAATGTTTTGTTCCCCGATATTGTTGAAAAATATACAAATTGTTTAAAATTAAAGTTTTTGTTAAAAAAATGATACAACGCCATCTGCTGACAATATATCAACTAATCTACAATCGACGAAACAAATCGACAATCAACTAATATGTTGGCAATGGTTACGTGCTTAAAAGACTGCAGGAGGCGCCATCTATTAACTCATTGTTTAGTTAGATTGTGTACATTCTACATGTAATCAGTGTGACCATTTACTGTTTACGTTTACGTTATGTATCTCTAACACAAACGTAAATAACATATACTTGTCCATGGGAAGAAACAGGTAAAAGAACAGGATGAAAGAAGGAAGAAACAGAAAGAAGCTGAATACTGTGCGAAATATTCGACAGGTAGAAGAACAGGAAGAAAGAAGGAAGAAACAGAAAGAAGCTGAATACTGTGCGAAATATTCGACAGGTAAAAGAACAGGAAGAAAGAAGGAAGAAACAGGAAGAAGATGCATACTGTGCGAAATATTCGCTCGGGTCATCTAGTCCTTATTTAATATGGCAACGTTGAAGTACGTTATATAACCTAAGATGAAAATAAAATCTGGGTTGAGATTCGGTTTCCTCATAACGCTATAGCGCCGCGGCCATGCGGTAAAACAGCGACTAGCTTTGCGGCAATGCAATTCTGTTTTTCGAATCTCTCGCCATTTTAGCGTACTCAACGCTTATTTATCGGGTTGTCGCAATGGTCGTAACGTCAAAGGAATCAGAATCGCTCGTGGCGCTTGGCTAGCATTAGCAAACGGTATAATATCACGGCGTCATGGTTACGTACGTAGAAACAGAATAGCCCCCCAGGTTTCCAGACTACGTTTACTGTAATTCAGCCTTGAAAGTGGAGAATTTTACATGGACTTGTGAAGAGATTGCCCAGAGTACACAAGGAAAATGTCAATTAAAACGAGAAAGCAAATTCAAGCTTTTCATCAAAATGCTAATAAGAAGCGAAACGTCCGGGAACGTGCTGGAAGGTAAGTAGTGTGAAAGGCGAAACTCCAGATTAATATAAATGTGGGCTAAATGCCGTGGGTGTGGTACTTGAGAGGTGTCGGTAGTGAACACAGGAGTAGGATTGGGAATGAGTGGGTGATGAAAATTATGTGGAATGGACATGAATGAAAGAAGCGTACTTCGTTGGCTTACCCGCGTTGAGAGAATGGATGAGTCTATGGAATGATGGGAGAATGTTATGAAGACGAAACTTATGATGGTAGATTGAATGGTGTGAAGTATGAGATGGACGGGGCAAGACATGAATAAATATGGTGAAAGAAATTCTTAAGGTAGTCCGAGCGAGATAGTTCTCTAGTCATAAAAGAGACCATATTCGAACTATTAGTTTTAATTTCACCAGCTGTAGGACACATCGATTAAATATTGCATTATTAATGGTACAATAATATAGTTTTATATGACAGAAATTGTAAGTAATTAAATAAAAACATCTGAATGAGTCTTTAACTTGACTCATTTTTTTCGCGCGGTGCGGTTGAAATTCCTTGAAAACGGAAGGTTTATTGTGATACCCAAAAACCTACTGCGGTGACAATATGACTAATTCGCAAATATAGTTGAGAAAACGTACAAACTACACACTGTAAGTTTTTTTGCATCTAAGTGTTACAAATTCCGCATTTTATCAATAATTCCTCTCTGGAGTGCATACACGTACCATTTCTCATGTAAAAGGGCTGGTATATTTTGGCAAATATCTCCTAAAGTAATGTGGTAAGGGATAGAATTTTTGACGTCATTGGATAGGTGAGATACTTTTCTTTAAAATGAGACCAAAGTGATTTCTAAGTAAAATTATTTTTCGCTCAAACTACCTTCAGAGGAGTATCAGAAGTGTTATGAACGAAAGAGCGTGAACGAAGAATAGAGGGGATAGAGTGGGTGTAGTGGCTTGAGTACTGGCTAACCATGGACGGTTGGACGGCCAGGAATACCCTTCTTCCATTAGCAATCATATCTCCCTTTAAAAATAAATTTCTCACCTACTCTAACTGGCGAAATGGAAAGGTGCTACGCGAAGAACCGACGAGCTACTTGAGCCGGTGACATAAATAAACGCACTAATGACATACACCAGCCCGACGGAGAGAAAGTATTAAAATGCTTAGTAGTTTCACGACGATATTCAGACTAGTGGATGAGGGAAACATCGGAAGACAGAGAGAATGCGACGGTTCATTGAAATGGACATCAAATACAAAGAGGACTTTTAACTTAAGGTGCAGTTCAGCAAATGCATATTGGACTATGCGCGATGTCAGTAAAATGTGCCCAAAAATCAATCGATTGACCCGAAGCTTACGAACCAAGGCAATGAAAATCTCCCATTCTATCGAGGAATTCATCGCCCACAAAATAAGAAAAGAAGTATCTAATTCATCCATTCAATTCATTTCAATCTTCTCCTTCACATTCTCCAGTTTAAAAGATAATTTTCTCACACCAAGTAAGACAGTGAAAACAGTTGCCTCTTGGAATAGAAAACAAATTTCTGAAACAATCAGGAAATCGACGAACCGACTGAATGTGTCTAGGGGGCATTCTTTTCCAGAATTTTGCCGATGACGATGCCCCGTTTGCGTTACTAGCTTCTAACCATTGCAAAAAATGTTGGTAATTTCTATCAGCATTTGGAACCTGTTTTAAAACACCGCAGTAGGACTAGTATCGAAAACGTATTTATTTCGGGGGGGAGGGGGAAATGCATCAGTGATCGGAGTGTTCAATGTTGTATTTGATAACTACATCTAGTTGTTCAAATTGTTTTGTAAAAGCTAAATTTTCGGGGGGATTTATCCCCATATCCCCCCCCCTGGGATTCTGACAATATTTGTATCTCATCACCTACCAGTTACATGTAGAAGACGACCATTGGTCACTTGATAATGGCCATGCAAAACAAGATGATGAACCAAATTCTACACCTACCTAGGAGTAGCTATTCAATCTATTGCTTAGAACAGTAACTTCTGGAGTGTAAATTAATGAAACTTAGAAAGAAACAAGAACGACTGCATGCACTCAAAAATGTGGCATCAAGCCCTCTGCACCTCCAATTGGCATTTACATCGCACTATTTACATAGGTTTTTAGTGCATGCATAGCTTTAATATCAAACATGATTATTTAAAGCACTCTCCTTCACTATCAACTATTTTTCAACGTTGGCCCCATCATCAAAGATAAAAACTGCCCCGAAACAATAAAAACAACACGATTCACCTCCATTCAAATTCGACGAACGAATGAACCCGAATCCGAGTATCACCACTGTTAATAGTAGCTGACAAACTAAAACTAATACAATTAGACATTTTTTGCCCAATTATAATCGCAATACTTACTAAATTCTCCTTGAAGAGTTCCTCGTTGTCACAGGGGTAAATTTCCAGTTAAGTGTGCACAACTATCCTTTAATATATCATTAACCTTTCATCAGCCATCGATGACGCCAACTACGCCAATTACAATTGCGCTGTAAAACAAAAGAGAAAAAGGGGCGCGTAAATAGCGCAGCTGAAGCATTACAGAGATGACAGAGATGAATTTGTCTACATTAGTCAAGTTCTGGATTACCAGCTACCCTAAGCTTTATTCCCTGATGTATTTCAACGTCACTGATCTTGCCATGGATCTTGCATTGAATTGTTTACATCGTCTTTTTCACTCTGTCTTTGGATTGCATATTCTAAGGTTAGTGGAATCATAGACACTTCAAATAATACGACGAAATTCTTCATGTGACCTTTCCAAACATTTTTTTACCACCTTCCAAGATATATTGGAAGTCTCCCGGAAGGAGATCTCTTCCTTGTGTCTACTCCATCCAGTTATAAATCAGAGAAATCTTTTGTAGCTGGGAGATTGAATGATCTATGGTAAATATATATGTGAGGAGTGCTTGAAGTTTACATGAAAATGATAGCAAGCGCAAAGTATCTGAGGATGACCAATGAAAATTTTCATTAAGTATGTGGACCAGGGTTAATGACCGCTATAAAATATCTGATTACTAAGACCAAAAGACTGTCCCATTCCAATTTTTTTATTCGATGGAGAGCCGCGCTTACTGGACATTACTTATCTGATTGGAACAGCTAACACCACCATTAAAGTACTAAAAATCCCGAGTATATTCCATTTATGATGATGATATTTAAGCTTGGTATCTGAGAAAGAATGGAGAGGATGTCTAAACCACTTAAAAATAGGAGTTAAACGCAAATGAGATCGGTGTTCCAGTAGAACTGAAGTACATTTCGGCCCTTTCATTTAAGATTTGAGTCATGAGGGTTGTAGTGAGTATGGAATTTCTCACAATACAAGGACAATTCTATCGACCTACCGTCCGAGATAATAGAAACGTATTTATCAGTAAGGAATTATGCCCCTAATAGATTACGTTGGAAATTAAAATTGGACGAACGCCTCATTGTCTTTGCCACGTCCGACAAGAAAATTTCGTATTAGTTAGATTTTTATACGTTTATAGGTACAGACCACATAAACGATGCAACACTTAGTTATATTTAAAAATAGTGCTAACTTGAGACTTTATTCAGACTTTTGAAAGCGCGGAATTCCTCATCGCCGCCCCACCTTCAGCTGTTTCCCATGATTCCCACGATGTAAACAAAGGTAAAGTTTGCGTTTGAATATTTTCGTATCAAAAAAGTATGCCGGATTATGTGATTTCTAATATTGCACTGCCGTTTTTTCAGTGCTTTTTTCTCCAAACTATATAATTCATCCAATGGTAATTCTGTGTTTTCATAACTTTAATAATTTTAGTTCTAAATCTCTTCTTGTATTCTTGTTTACCTTAATGGATTATCTTGGGTGCTTGCTGTCTTCATTTCAGTCTGGTCTCGTTTAATCGAGTGCTCACGATTATTTCTTGGCTTGTGTAGAATACTAGTCGCACTTTGCAACAATATATAAACTTACTACATCCTTAGTTTTAACGTTGTCATTACGTATCCAAATGAACATTGAACGAAAGTATTTACCCTTCGGTGAAGTGAAAATTATTATTTTTAGGGCCTTGTAACTTCTAACGAATGTTTAAAAGCTTTTGAAGTTTCTTAAGTCGTGTAGATTTAATTATCTCTCTTGATTTATAGGCAATTTCCTTGGAGTAGTTTCTTTACAAGCATCTCTATTAATACAGGCGCTTAAGTCATCGAAAACTGATCGCTGATAATGGCATCAAGAAAACTTTTGTTTGAACAAGGGGAAGAAGACAAAATCGAACATGAAACTGACGCTTATAGCTCAAAGCTACCGCCATGGGGTGGCGGAGAAGGAAATTTTAACATAAAACAGAAGCAGTCTGCATGGGTAAGTTAAGAATTAAAATGGAAGTTCGTTTATGCATGTAAAATTATGTATGTGTTGTTCAGTGTTAAGAATAATGTAAAACCTTTTTAATGAACTCCTATATCTGCCATTAAAATAACTTAAATGGTAGTTAGTTTATTCAGGACACGGGTAATTATATTGATATTTTCAATTTAAAATGAAGCGTAAATGATGACTGTGAGTGTGATATGTTGGCAATAGGGAATAAATGAAAATCGCTGCACCCTGTTGCATAAGCATATTGTTATTTTAACGATTCCCAGTAGTTCTTAGAGATGATCTTTGAAATTAATACCTGTCAGCAGTCTATTCTGGAAACACATCCAAGTTCAGTTTACCGGATTTTTCATGGTAGGAAACTGACCTTTTCCCTGTTCAGGATGTTATTTTTACTTGTTTTTCTGACTTAATTAGTAAAAGATAAATAAGTAAGTGCTGTTTGAATTTTGTATATCATGCTGCATTTTGTGCAGGTCAGCTCTTGTGTGCATCTTTTTCAGATGGCCTTGCATAGCTTCATTCATGTTGTTTGCAAATTGTATCAATGTATTCGTGACTTATTTATGGAGTGTGATATTTCCAGGATCCCAAGTTTTTTTCAACACTTTATATTGATGGGTGGTAATCTTATCTCCTAGGGTGAAGATAATGTATCGGATATCCCTACCCCAAGTAGCAGGGAATGGTTGACATATGATAATGCTGGTTATGTCATGTCAGAGGCGACAAAAGATGATGCTGAAGTCAAATCAAAACTAAGGAAGAAGAAAAGAACTGTGAAGAAGAAAGGGAAAATAACAGAAAGTGTTCGTGATGTGGGTCTGAAAAGTGATGTGCCAGAAAAAATGCCTACAGGGGAAACAGGGTATGGAACAGGGTTTATGCCTTGGAGAACTCTGAGTCAGGAGGACCGACAAGTCGGGCAGATTCATCATGAAGCACTCCCGAAGAGGCCAGAAAGCTTTGTAATTTGTTCACTCATCACTCTTATGATATCGAGTTGCACATTCACATGTAATCCTCTTTTTGCACCAATTTGTTGAACGCAATTGCTGTTGTTTTGTATCATGCATCCCAAATGTATTATGTCCTCTAAAGAAAGCTGAAACTTAAGCTTGTGGGAAAGGCATCATTTGTGTGTGTTTTTACCATGGCTTTATGTTTACAACATATGTATCAATATTTTTTTTGCACATGTTTACCTCATATAGCTTTTGACAATGCTTAGTGCACCATGTTTTTGGTTTACTGAGCAGGCACTGGCAAATCTCAAAGACTGAACTGATATATCTCATCAATGTTTATAATATTTGTAGTTTAGTGCAATTTCTCATCATTTGGTTGATGGGATTCCATTGTGATATTTTATAAAGCTTTAATTGAACATTTTTAAAAGGCTACAACTACTGTGAACGTTATGGAAAGTACAAGAAAAGGCAATGAAGAATCGGAAGATGAAAGTGCCTCACTTACATTGAGAACAATGATGTCCACCCCTACAGCACTGAGACAAGCAGTGTCATGGACACCTTCACCAATTCCCAGGAAAGGAAGCAGCAAGCTACCTTCTTTACCGGCTTTTCCTGAAGAGTCCACTCGGAAGAGTGCTCTATGGTTAAATGCGTTGGAAGTAAGAAAGTTTTGCTTACATATGTGCACTTCTCTCCAATATTCCTGGTAAATTAACCATCAAAGTATCCATGCACAGTTGTGGTAGTGAAATTTTTTTTCAGGCAGAAACAATCAATTAGAAATGTTGTCTAACATTTTTATAACAATATTTGTTGTGTAGCATATGTGTAAGTGATTGTAAAATAAGTTAAACTAATGAAAATTTTATTTTTTGAAATATATTTATAACCCTTTTTAAAAGCATTAACCTGACTTGTGGTAGTTAATAGTGTTGAGTACCTCTTAACTGTCTTTCTCTTGTTGTTTTAGTATCTTTTATGACTCCAATTGGGTTTTTAGTTATTAGAGTTAAATACTTTTGTCGGAATATTAATTATTGAATTGAAATCTCTTCAAAGTAACTACTAATATGGGGTAAGATATTTTCATAGCTGATACTTTAGGAAAGATTTTTAGTGTGTAGTGGGCACTGAAATTTCTCCATTTTGCTCAACTTGTTTCAGATTACTTGTAAATATTGAGCTTATGTTTTGAAATTTCTTGGCAATTATTTCAATTAAAACATCATTTGTAATGTAGTAAAACGGGCAATAACCATCCAATCCGGGTGTTACTCTAGATTTTGGAGGATTGCATATCCATGGTTCTCCCATAAATTCCATTATGGCTGACATGTGAATTTTCCAGTATCATTGATCCTTCCACCTGGAATTTTTTGGAGGTGGTGATATCTCGTATTGATATTATTCATCCTTATCATTAATTAAACCAATGTGATATATATTTTATACTATTTGTTTAGGGATTTATGATACTCTACGATATCTCACAATAGAAATGTTTGCATATAGTTTTTTATTATGTTTATGACTGACCACAAATTCTGATAATTTCCCATTTTGACATCTGGGGTGCTGTATTCACTTGTGTAATCTTGCGTAATATCCATCCTGCCATATGCTAGTGTTTGCATATGTTTAATAGCATGACATCATCATCAAATGGTGAAGGAAAGGAACCTTCCCCATCTATTGTAGAAATTTTATATACTTTATTCTCTTCGTATTTGCAAAACTATGGGTATTAACTGTGATTTTTACCGTAATTATGCTGTAGTGAATTTTCAGTCAGCTCAGCTTTAATTTTGCTTGCTGTCAGTTGATTAGGCTGGAGACTTTAGTGATTAACTTTAAACTGGACTTGGAGGTCTCTATATCATGTTTGGTTATTTTTATTAACCATGTTAATCTGACTACTGTCAAGGCATCTCATGGTTATGGTAAGTCCTTTATTACACATTTTCTCCAATGGTTTTCAATTTAATTCATGAATGAGGTCTGATTATATCAGGGATAGAAGGATTAACTTTGCAATTCCACATTGTAAAAGATTTATTTACGACCGGTTCGCCGCAGTGCAGCATCACCTGATGAAGCTTCACTGCGGCAAAACCGGTCGTAAATAAGTCTTTTACAATGTAGAATTGCAAAGTTAATCCTTCTATCCCTGATATCAAGGAATACCATCGAGTGAGGTCTGAAACCATCGTTTGCCTGATTATATGTTATTATTATTATTATATTTTCACTATGTCACTGTGTACTTCCCCACTCAAGGCTTGTAGCCCCCTGTTGCACCTTAAAGGTCATAGGGATATATTCTTACAGTGCTGCTGAATGTTAACAATGCTAAGTGATCAGGTACAAGAACTGCCTGTTGGCACCAGTCAAAGGAAATGAGCTAAATCATTGACTCTTCGTAGTTTTCTTTGCACAGCAGACTGAAGGATGTCCATTGGAATTCCCTGGCACTATGTCTGCCTAGTTGTGTTCTGTTGTGTGGCTTTGAGAATCTGGATGGAGGAACCTGATCAATGATATTTCATCTCCCAATTATCTCATGCATAATAATGTTGTGGATTCTAAGATCAGTTACGCCAAACAAGGTAATGGAAAAGCTGATAATTGAAGTCCTATTTGTCATAAGGTATCAAAATTGAGACAACAAATAGTGCTGTGCTAAGAGTTGGGGATCAGACTTACTTATATTGTGAGGAAGGCTCTTATTTGAATGTCTGATGTCTTAAGGGTGGGGGTTGAAGGCTTAGGAATTTCAATCCTCCTTTACTGAGAAAGCGTAAGCACCATTTAAGTTGCTATTAATTTCAATTTTAGGTTCTCTCATTCTGAGTAAGGGGAAAATTGAATGTGTATAACAATCCTGGTTCGATTATGTTAGAAACTAAATCCTATCAGTTTTATCTGACACATGATGAGTCCTTCAATGTAATTCACGGCTGTTTGGTACAAATCAGCCCTTCACACTGGGAGATATTGCATTAGTTTAGAAACATAAGGAAGGAGAAAAATCTGGCCCTGGCTTTTGCCTGTCTGTGATGGCATGTGTCCAGGGAACCACAGACGCATGGCCCATCAGAGGAGCCAAGTGTCGTGTGTACTTCGAACAATCCTCTAAACATACTACCAGGAATGTGATTACCCTTGGAAATTTTAACTGTGACTAAACTCAGGCCCTCTTGGAGGAATGCTTGCTCTCCAGCCTCTTTAAGTTAGCCCTGCCCCTTAGTTGTTGATAGTCAATGAAATCCCTGTCAATCAATGAAACATCAATCCACTTCATGACAACAGTGCATTGAGGTCTCTTCGACAGTGTTCTCATATTGAATGTTAAATATTGATGATTTTCATTCTAAGGTATGTTGAAAATTATTTTTGTCACCATTCGAATGATGTTAGTCCATTTATATTTATCGTAATAACAGGGTATGTACTGATGCAATGAATTAGCCACTTTGTCAACAGGACCATATTTAAAGCTATTGAAGTCCATAATATTCCTTGGTGAATCTGATGATAAATCTGTTTAAATTCCTGAATTGAAGAAGAAAAAAATGTTTTGTTGTTAATTGCATTCAGTGTGGAGCATGTTTTAGTTAAGTTGTTTAGATAGAATAAAAATTATTTCATCTTGAGTTATTCAAATGTCTTACATGTCTCATTCAAATGTCTCGAGTTATTCAAATGTTACACCCTTATCTAATTTCCCTTTAAGTTTTTCGTTATTTTGCTCCCTGATTTATCGAAGTATGATGATGATCAACTGTGAACTGCAGATATAACATTTTTATTTTATGAATTAGTGTTTTTTGCCCTATGTTTATCAATGTACCTTTTGCATTAGACTAGTTGACCTCTGCAGGTTAGTATTTTGAGGCTTTCATAAGAGACATTATTTATATACGTGCTCTGTTAAAAGAAATGGCAAGAATTTTATCTAGTAGTGAGTGGGAGCTACATGTATGCGTGAAATTGTGTGGTGCTGAGAAAAAAATCTTCTCCTGGACCAGAAAACAAACCCAGATCCCTCACCCAAGGCGCAGTCGTAGATTTACTATTAGGCAGGTGTCTAGAGTGCAAAATTTTCAAAGTGGGTTTTCCCGAATTTTTTTTACAGTTGGCACTCATTTGTAGTTATTATATTTTGTTAGATAAGTGCAGCAGAGTTTAAACAGGGTTGGGTTTACTGAGCGGTGAATACTTAGTTTACCATTGCGAATTGAAATGAAGAGGTGGGGGGGTCACACTGCAATGATTAGTGGCAAGTCAGCTTCAAAAAGTAAATCAGGTCCTTTCTAGGTGCCTTAACTAATTAAACTACTCGGACATCCTCTTCCACCTTGAAATTCCTACATTCATTTTTTATTTGCCACTTCTCCACTGTGGGTCGAAGTTATGCAGCATCAAAATACCTTGAAATTTGTAGTTGTTATAATTGTACAAAATGGTAATGACATGGTTCACGATGAGTGACTCATGAAAATTATTCTCTTCATAAGAAAATATATATTCACATAATTAAAAGGGTTTCCAGGTGAGTGATAATGCAGGTATCACTAGCACTGCATTGTGGAAGGTTTTGGTCATTTTTCTATCATAAACAATGATGAGATGTATGTGTAGGATTTGCATTACTTTTTTTCTCTCAACCAAGTGAAACTTCTATGTTGAAAAGTTGAAATCATTTTCATGTCATTACCTGAGATATTTTGCTTTTTGTCTAGAGTGGAGAGCAATCAAATATGGGAAGTATCACCATTCAACAGGAGCCAATCAAGAAAAAGAAGAAGAAAAAGAAACTCAGTGTTAACATTGAGACACCTGAACCAGTAAGTAGCATTGTTATTAAACAGAAATTTCTCTTTAAAGCAAAGAAATCTACTACTTTTGGATAAGTATCTATTTTAGGGAAGTGAAGATTTCCTGCCATCCCTCGCCTACCTTCACGCTTCTTGAGGGCCATTAGACCAAAAAGATTTACTTTATCTCGCTTATTTATTCGTCCTCCCTCTTACCATTAACGCCTGTATACTCTTCTTCTCATCGTATAATTCTTACGATTGCCACCCGCCAAGTTTTCATTTACCAATTATCATTATTTCAAGAGTAATTCTACCGATTAAGCCATTCGTCAGTGGAGCAAATTTCTCAGCTCAACCAACGCCGGTAACATTGAATAGCTCGAGTAAAATTCGACTTCGAGTATAGCGCACCCCCAAATATTTTGCGAGTTGAGAAATTGGAAAAAAAAGGAAGGCGATTTGTTTTTCTATGTTAATTTTAATTCGAAGTGAAATTCCAATTAAGTTACCATGTAGCGATAGTTGATAGACGCTCTGAAACGAGTGTGGAGACGATCAATGCGAATGCATATTAGTTTTTAGAGATACAGGTGCTCGAAATTTGCATTCTAATACATGTGTGTGGGGAAAAAATTCCGTAATACTCGTGCTAATATAGTGGTAATGCTGAACTCACAGGCTTCCGCGGAGTCGTTGAGATGGCAGTGAAGGAAGGATTTTCGGGCTCTCTTCCGCGTATTTCCGTCACTTCTGACTAGGGTTGCAAGATTTTCTAACTGAAAATAAGGGATGCTCAGAAATTTGCTTCCACGTTATACGATGTAGGATGTAGCACTATACTATCGGATTTTTTCTATAGTATTTTAAAATTTAGCTTTGATGAGTACAATGGGATTTTAATCCTCATACACTTAAAATACAAGACACACTTGAATGCACAAATATTTACAATTGGATTTACATTCTTAAAGAAACTTAGCATCATCTTAACAAAAATATTGCACTTGAGCCACACAATATTATGTTAGGATGAAATACGGGAGACCGAAAAAAATAAGGTCAAAATACGTGAAAACCGGGGAAATACGGGAGACCTGGAAACCCTACTTCTGGCATCAATTAGTCACTTCTGACCTGAAGAAGACAGCTGCAATGCTGTTGAAATTGTCGTCTACGACAGTGGAGATGCGTGGGAGAGACCCCCCCAAAATGCCTTCACTGCCAAAGTGGTAATACTTAATAAAATTACCTTCTTCAGCGAGGCGTGCTTCCTACTCAAGGTTCTAAGAACTTCACGTCTCACCTCTATTCTTTATATCCAGTAAGTCTACCCGCACTCTCCCTGAGTCCTGCTTTACCAATGTCCCCCTTTCCTCTTTTCGGCTTTAGGATCCCGCATCCCTTTTCTATCCATTATTCCGTCCACCTTCCCCTTTCAACTTCCTCTCTCTATCTTCTATTTACAAATTTATCTCGTAAATTTTCCTTCCTGTGTGTTCATTCTCCTTTTGCCTATCTAGCGTCCTTTTATCCATTCTCATCTTCTTGCCTTATCCTTTAGGTTTTGCTCTGTGTATCCTGGTATAAAACTTTACCAGACTTTTCTTAGCAATCGTACTCAAGGTAGCCCTTCAACAAAGACTTGTAAAATTACTCTGGTATTTGAATAAATTACTTTTTTGGTATGGGATGAGAAAAAATTCAACTCGGCAATTAGCAATCAGTGAACTAATTATATTAAAAAATAGAACACGAGGAAAATTAATATCCGTTGTTTTCGCAAATAGAACTTACGGTCGCTTTATAAATTTCGTCCTAATGAATACAGTAAGTCCTCTGTATGCGTCTTTTCGATTTACATCTGATTCGATGTTACGTCCATGCTGACAAGCGTCAATTAATTACGTGAGGCGATTTTGGCAATTTTTCGACCCCTCCTCTCCCCTTGGTGAGATGTCGTGAGATTTGGCTCGACTCCCTTCCCCCTTCCCCTTAATCTCACGTGAGATTTTTCAAAATGCGTATTTTTAGTGTAAATACGTTGATGTGTGCTTGGTTGCGTTGGATTTATTAAAAAAATAATTTGCTTAATTATTTTTATTTAAGACTAGTTTAGACAAGTATTTAAGACTACTAAGAACGTATTCTAGAATCACAGTGAGAAAATCGAACAATAAAATACTTAAATAAGAACTACTAAAATTCGTATGGCTGGCCGGTGGGAGCTAAACAATCGAGGGGCTGCTGTGCTACTTTGTGGCGTTTGTATAACCGCGATAAATATTATTGTGTAGGATTTAGCCACATTTTAGGGGAGAAACATGTTTTACTTAATTTAACCCAGTTTTCTTGCAATTTTACACTGTTTCTTGTGAAACAAAAATTATTTGATATTTGCCGAGACCCCCCCTCACCCCCACGTGAGATTGGGTGACATTCGGCCCCCCTAAAACGCCTTACGTAATTAATGGACGCTCCCCAAGGGTCGTCAGGAAATTTTTTCCTGTTTAATGCTAATAAAATAGACCATTTGTGCATATGCTTGCGTTTTTTGATAACTGAGACATAATCATCCCATCTGAACTAGCTATGTTTTCCTGGATAAAGGCAAAGAAAATACGAATTTGGAAATTAACGCCTTGATTTATCGCGGGATTAAAGTAGTCACGAATATCTGGATCCGTTCTACGTTGTTTCGACTTACGTCGCTCTACTTCCACGCGCATATCCGACGTAAAACGAGGACTTACTGTATATGGCCAACGCACATTTGTTAGTTCTCCTCGCCTTAAGGCATACAATCGCTAGCCCTTAAGAGATTGTGCATTTAATGAGTGTGCAAGCTATCTGTCGAAGCAAGAATGTCTCCTATTTGGCGTCATATATCGAGAAATGTAACTTTTCAATTTGAGCACAGTATACGCGATTATCTGGAGGGGAGGCTACTAAGTACCTGCTAAACAGCAGACTACCAATGATGATGATGCGCAATAACTAGTGGCCGCGCCGAAAAAAATCGTTTCGCACAGAATTTTTTTCATTCTTAATCCCCGCTTATTTGAGAAATTAGATAGTTATTGTCTAAACATTGGACCAGTCTACCTTTATGAGCGTATTTCCCAATTGTAGGGGATATGCCCTCTTTGGTGGACGGGAGAACTTGATGTTGTTCAATTTCGGACGCCGCCTGCAAAGTTATCATAACTTTGCAGGTGTTTCCAAGTCTTATACTCTTCCATCCTAAGTTTCCATGACATTTTTGTCATTCTCAACTATCGAGACCAAAGACTGAAAGGAGGAAACACCAAAGAAACTACCACGGAATATGTGAAGCTCGCATTTCTGTTGCAATGATTAGCGTCCAATCGCTGCAAAATTTATCATTCCCGATGTACTACCAATTTTGCAATTTAGAACCTTTTTTCCTTTTTATTAATTCTGAGAAGAAGTAGGTATTAGCATTTAATATTTTATACGATAAGGGTATATTCGAGATACCACGACTAAATGTTGTATTCCAAAAAAAGTCATTAAGGAAGATAGATAAGGAAAGAGCATTGCAGTGCGTCCCACGTTTTCACTTCACCATGGGCTCTTTTGGGGTGTACTTTCCCATGCATTAGCGCAGAGCGTTTCAAGTGCAACGTTGCCGGATGCGATATTTTTAAATTTTGGCTGCATGTTAGAGAAATGGCCATCATGGAGAGAAAACGGATTTCCATTCAGTTTGTGGCTATTTAAAGAATCATGAAAAATTTTCGAAAAATATTTATTTAATTTTTATTAATTTTCTCGACGCGGCAATGCTCTAGAACATGTTCGTTTAAATTGCCACAAGTCAGCCGATTATAGCCTGATTGCATTTTTAATAAAACTATTTTTTAGTTCTTTCCGATGATGACCAATACATATCCCGTTCATAACTGAAAAATGGGAAAATCACATTAACCTCTTCAAATGAGCGCGTTGTTAACGTTTGCGCAAAGATAAAGTCAGCTTGCGAGAACATTTTTTTCCAATGGAGATACTTTGAAACGTTATATCTCCGTAACTTGGTGAAATTGAGACATACCTCCATGTTAAATATACTCGCTTTGTGATCACGTTGTCAATTGTAAGTGATTGTATTTGCAATGATTCGTATTATAACTTGTAACAATATGCTCATGGAGGGAAAATTAACTTCCGTGATGACCAAAATTAATTCACACGCTCACGGATCTAATATCGCCGCTTTCACAATCGATAATCGAATATAATCAGTGAAATATGATGAGTGAGCTCGCCGGTGTAATGCGCTATGAAATGGAACATGCCATTTTGTTTACTTTCTTGCTTACTATTTTAATACCTGGAGCTTTAAATTTGAACCTTTCAATATTAAAAAGTGGCCGCCACTCTTTACTAATCTTTGTCGTGTTCAATTTTCATGAACGTCTGCTTAAAAATCATCAAGGTCATCCCATAGTCGCTCTTCTCTCATCCGCAGGATGGAAACGTGGGGGAAGCAGGGGCAGCATGGGGCAGGGACGACATTGGGGAAGCCTTCGAGTTGTCCCTGTTGAAATCGGGCGCTGCCAAAAAGAAGAAGAGGAAAGGGCTCGCCGAGCAGAAGGAGTCGTATGTAAGTACTTACTCAAGCATTACATCATTCTCTTGACGAGGATATGCACATTTTTTTCTGCTGTTTTCATCTTGACCTGGTGTAAAACAAATTGGTACTCATCGTAATACCAGGCGGCTTGCGCACGGCCCTGGGCGTGGCATACCTTCCCGCCAATGGAGCTCTGACAGCTTTTATGCATCCAGCGTTCGTTATTTTTATCTCCTTAAGGCATCCAGACTGGCATAGCATTTTTTAGTTCGCGAAGTTATTTTTCGTGAACCAATTGATATTTCGCTTATGTTATTATTTCGTTTTGGCGATCTATATTGGGAAGGAATTCCGAAAAAGCGACTTTTTGCCTAAAAAAACCCGAGAAGTATCTCTGCTTACATATCGGCTCACTTAAGGTGGTTGGAGCAATTTTCGTTATGTACAGATTTGGATGAAACTTTTCATACGAGAGGAGAGAGAACAGCAACAAGTTGAATATTACCGATTTGATTTCCTGGCAATTTAATGCCATTTTAACACGTAGCCTTATGGAATTTGACATGCATTTCTAAATAATTCGATGCAGTATTCCCTATTTTCACAATCCTTTATTTTCTAGTTGTCTATCTATTTACATATGTCTGGATGTTTTTTTTTTTAATTTTTCCGTTCTCTTCTCTCTTGTATTCGAACACACTTGTAGGAAAACTTATCACGTTTTACTGTTTGTGTCGTTCGCATCGCTCTTAGAGTTCCTTTCTTCAATGTAAATGAAAGGTTTTCTGATTTGTGCAATATTTATAGAAATATGGTTTCCAATACACATCCTGAGATATCTACATTTGACGCGTATTCCTCGCGTTCGATTGAAAATTGATTGATTAGGCATTAAGCGTTGGAACTGGAAAACGATGGATGACCAAGCAATTAAATGCTTTCTTCTGGTAAACAGCTTTTTTATTTATGCCTACCTATTTTCCTAACACTCCTTACGATGGTGTTCTACAGCGGACCTGTGATTGATATAAATAACTGTACCAAATACTCTGTATAAAATTGTTCATTTCCCCATTAATTGGACAATTGGTACGGAGGCTTCCGCGGTGATTTGCTGAGTTCAGTTTATTCGGGTTTTTCCCGAGTTGATTCATATTAACGGACAACAGTTTCGCTAACGTTACAGCTAGCATCGACCTGACGCTAGCTGACCTGATTCAGGACCTGACGACGCTAGCTGTAACGTTAGCGAAACTGTTGTCCGTTAACATGAATCAATGCGGGAAAAACCCTAATAAACTGAACTTAATAAAATTCATTGTTTTTCAATATTTAAAGATGACCCTCAGTGGAGAGACTTGAGTTAGGGTAGGTCGAGAGATCTAGCTGTATTTCATGATGTTACTTAATTTTCTACCTCGGTTATTTTTGTGGAGTTCCACTATCATGCCTTCCACATCGCATTACACCGGCCGATTCCGTAGATTTCACTCTTGTCCGAAGCTGAGGCTGTTGATGTCGGTGCGATCTTCTTCATCTGCTGAGACTGCTGGCTGTCAGTAAAAGGGGTCAGTTCGTATGAATGATAAGCGATGGCATGTAAATGTTGGATTCCGGAGTGGAGATTTTTTAATTCAAATTCACTTGGTCACGAGCTTGCAACTTTCGGAAAGGGAGTCGAACGCGCAACCAATGTGCCACCACACTGCGACTGCCATAGCCGTCTATTGTTTATGATTTTCCATTTTTTCCGAGTTCAGGATGATAATAATATAATTTATTGGTACGGAGGCTTCCGCGGTTATTTAATGACCGTATTCTCTTCGGACTTTTTCCGCGTCGATCCATTTTTTGGGGGACAAAAGTGTCGCCTGGCTTCCAGCTGGCTGACCTGACGAAGCCAGCTGGAAGGCAGGCGAAACTGTTGTCCCCCAAAAAATGGATCGACGCGGAAAAAGCCCGAAGGGAATATGGTCAATATAACTTATTGTTCTTGTACTTTTTTATCGTCAATTAGGAACATACAGAATTTATACAATATTTCGAGCTCATATGTTACAGACAAAAATGAATAGGGATGGGCGGATACATCACGTAAAGTAAAAATAAAAGTGCAGAAAAAAAGAAAAAATACCGCAAGTTACACTCTTTCAAGGGCTCATAGATAATGAAAAAAATCTTTGCTTGAATACAGATAAAGAGGCAGAATCCATAATATCCTCCGGAATACGGTTGATCATTCAGCGGGCGCGTCTTCTCATACGTTACGTTCCAAGCGCACGCATTTTTGTTAAAAGACGGAACGAACCAAGACGCAGGCTTTCCCCCCCCCCCCCCAATTCCTTCTTTTTAATTCCTTCTTGCACCCACCCTCCCCTCCCCCTTAAAACTCCCGTGCTCGACCGCGTGGATCAAAAAAGGTTGTCGCTCTATATCGGGGCAGCTGTGGACGCGCGCGGGCACGCGGTGTGGCAGTTCTGGCGAGCGACCGGCGGCGTCTCGGCCGGCAGATGGGTGTGCGCCCGCCGTGAGGCTCATGAGGGGGTGCGGGAGGCGAAAAAGCAGGTGGGGGACAGGGACATAAGGGGGGTGGAAATATGCTGCACACGCTGCCACGCGCGTCGGGAAGGGGATGGGGGGGTTGGTAAAGGTAACCACTCCCCCCCTCCCTCCATCGCTCAATGCCCCGTGCAGGGTAAACCCCTAAAACCAACCACACGTCCATTTCCCCACTGTCCCCTTCATATCTCAAGTTAGTTTGAGCGAGATATCATTTCACGTAGAAATTGTAGAACTTGATCTCATTTTAAATAAACGTATTTAACCAATTAAAAGATACCATAATATCAGCCCCTTACTTTCCGAAATATTCACCACAAATACTAGCAGTGTAGCATTGGAAATGCTAAGCGTATGCATTACAAAGATCCATTATTTAAAAAATGAGGAATTTATAACACCTAGATCTTATCAAACGTTAATAGTAGGTATTTGGTTTTTGTGTTTTCTCAACTATTTAAAAAAAATAAGCATGCTGTCTCCGCAGTATTTTTTTCAGAATCACGAAAAAACATTCCTTGTAAAGGAGTTCTAAATTCACCGCGTGAGAGAAATGAATCACGTTATAGACTTGTATAAATATTTCTCTTCAGTTAATCAGAATTTCATTAATTTTTAAAGGTACATTATTGCATCATTATTGAATTGTGATATTTAATTCATGCTTCCTACAGCAGCTGAAATTAAAATGTAAAGATCGATTATTTGCTCCGCTATGGCTAGGGAACCATCTCACCCTAACTACCATGGTACGCATGTTCAACTTTGATATCCAGAATTTTGGGATCTCATAGCTATTACGTAGGTCTATCATTTTTGATTGTTTTAAGATGCTGAGGTTTAAACCTGCTGAATAATTAAATATTGAAAAATTGAAAAATGAGCGACTTCTTTGTTTAAATCGGCCTTCAGGGTTAACTAATTGTTGGATTTTGATCGGGTTACTACCAATTCGTAGAATTTTTTATTTTCTACAACTTTTGTTGGAAAAATTATTGCCTTAACTTCGTAGTTTTCATTATATCAATTAACAAACGACTTTTCGTAACTTTAAATCGCTTTTATAAACATTTGCCAGAAGAATTCCCCTTGCTTTTTTGGTGCACATGTGTACAATGACTTCATCTATCCATCCACCAAAAAGCATAGCAGTTACATTTTTTTCTAGATTCGGGTGTTTTTTGGCTAATTGCACTGGACATATAATAAGAGTCGTTGCTCAAAATATACATATTCTAGACATCTAGTAGATATTTAAAATATCCAAGACATTGAAGACATGCTGTAGATATCTAGTAGATATTTCGTGCTGTGGGTTAAAGTGGTTCCACCGAGAAAGGGCATAGTTGTCATTTGATTCACACGATGTCACTTATTGAAATAAAATCCGTCCACTATTAGATATGAACAACAAGATGTTACCTTTCCTTGCTCTTTTACTCGCAAATTGAACTTGAAATTATATGGCGTTCAGTGGTAGGATGGAAGATACATGTGGAAAAATGCGAAACACGTATAATGCGAACTCAAATGTGAGTCGGAATATAACGCATACTAGAAAAAAGTAAATACCTCCGTTATTTCAGTGTAAATTTTCAGGAGAATCGATTAATTATTTTAATATTTTCCACAAGAAGCTCATTTAGTACATTCGCACGACTTTGCATCTTTACGTGAACGCTCAATCACAGCGATGTTTAAAAGACGCGCTGAAACGCGTGCGGGGACGGGTAATGCACGCGTGTATTCTTGAAGTTACGAGTTATCGAATGTAGTGATATTGTGTCGTTCAAAGGTAGAGAAAAAAATATCGCTATTTATTGGAGTAAATAAAATACTATAAGGATAGTAATTTTTTTTTAAATATTAATTCTCTGGAAAGCCTTTAAAATATTTCCCGGAGGTGGTGGGTGGGAGCCAGGACACTGTCTAGTCTCCTAGAATCTTAGTCGTGAGTCTCATGACCCAGCAAATCCATAGTTTGATTCTAGATGAAGTTATACCTCTCGGAAAATTTCTGCGTACTATTTTTACGTGAATTTGGCTGAGATAAGGTTTGCAGTCGAATCATTTTACGTTTGGAATTGATTTCAGGAAACTGAAAATAACTTCAACGACTTATGAGTAAAACAGAAATATAAATCATATGCAAACACGGAAATATAGTGTCAGTATTACTCCTAACAACATTGGTTTATACTAGTTTATAGAAATATATTTCTGAGTGCAATGCACTACAACAAGTTGTAAGTTGTGGATATTTTTTTTAAATAATACCTATTTTTCCTGTTCCTGACGTTTTCATTGAAAAATGAGCTGTGGGAACTTTTCACGGTTGAGTTAAGTCGATACTTCAGTCATTTTATCTTAATAAAACTGATGACGGGAAAAGAAACTCGTTCAGTCACCTGTATCCCTTTATATTTTGACTGACATTTTCTATGTTCATATGAATGTTAAAATTAAGGAAGCTTAAGAAGTTTGCGCTAGTCTAACGCCGAAATGTTTTTGTTCGTCTACATATTAACAAAGGAAAAAACTTCATGTTGCTTAAAGTTTCTTCTTCAGCATATCTAAAGGAACAAATTGATTGCTGATGATTTTGAAGTGGAAAAAAATTTAGGGAACAACAATTTTATATTGGTAAACCTTGTTCAATGAAGCCATATGCTATTAAATGTCCTTTTTTAGGTTATTCGTCTATATAAATTATTATGACATGGTGACTATTCATGTAATACTGTTGGCTACATTTATGAGTGAACTCAACGATTTCCATTCTCCTGGAAAAAAATTCCTAGTTACATAAAGTATGACTTTACTGACCGAAATAATGTAAACGACGGCAATCACTCATTTGACTGGCTGGGCAAAGCCTGCAAATAGAAAGAATGAAATTTTCCTAGAAAAACTGGGTAATATTAAATACAATAGTTAGAGTATACGCTGTATTCATTAGGTGAAGAAATTTTGCCCCGCGGAAGCAGTTCCGTTGAGAATGGACTAAGTTATGCTTTTTGAAGGAGAATCACTCCAACCAAAACGGCGTTCGTTAATGGATGAGAACTACTAATGGCAGGAACCAAGGGTCAAGACGTTGAGAAAAGGTTGGCGAAGAGCCTCATGTGATGCATAAAGTTTCATGGTAGCGGAATTTGGGTCTTGTTGAGAGAGAAAACGAAAAGAAGCTGGAGGGTTTTTCGTGATGTGGTCGAGGAGGATAATGGAAAAAGTACGATGAACGGAGAGGGACCAATTTGAAGTGCTTTGGATGGTAGGGAGGCAGTAAAGTTGCTCGGAAAAATCAAGAAGAGGCAGATTAAGTGGATGGACCAGGTATTAAAGGGGGTGACATACGAAAAGTAGATTTGGAATGAGGGTAATAGGGGGTAGAAGATTAGGAATAACGTATGCTATGAAGAGAGGCTAGAAATATTTTGAAATGAAAAACGAAATTGGAATCTGCACAGCACCCTGTGGGTCGCCACTAGGGAATGAAGCAGAGCGTGTGTGTACAACAGTCATAAATGGAAGGATTCAGTGAAGGGAAAAATGGAAGCAGGAGTGGACGAAAATTATTTTATGTTTTGGTGGAGTTTTGGTGGAGTTTGGTGGTTACCGTTTTCACTACATGTGATTCTAACACATTCATCCATGAATACATTGAACAGCCATGGTGACATTATGCAACCTTGCTTTACACCCTGTTTTATTGCAAACCAATCACTCAGAGCCCCGTTACTCTCATGTTTGCCTCACTATTATCATACACACTTTGTACACACTACGTGTTTGGAGGTGAAAAAACCGTGGACAAGGTAAAAGGACCATAGTAGTTTATCATAAATTTTTCCCTACTATAGATAACATATGAACTGTTATTGATTGAAGCCATTGAGGTAGATGGAGAGGGCATTACGTCATCAAGCTGTAGCATGACAGCGTATACAGCAACTATATTGGTTATTCATACTCTTTCTCCACTTTCTTCTTCTTGGCACGACGGAATGGACGAATTTGCGTATTTAAAGGGAGATTCTCCACGATCTGTACGAAATTTAAGGCAATTATTTCTTGAAACGTATATTGGTTTGTTACTGCTATGGATTATACTCGATTTTCCCATATTTTTCATCGCAAATGTGGATTATTATCAATTAACATGTGTAAAAAATACATTTAAGGAGAATGCATATTAAAGAAGTAAAAGCATGCTGAATTATAGTAAGTTATGCTACATTAGTGTGTCAGATCGTGAACGCTAAAGGAAAATCAGGGCTAACAAAGATGGCGTTCAGGGCACGCCCACGTTACAGCTTCTAGCATTGGCCGCCATAGCAAACGCTCTCTCCACCTTCCTCAATGGTTGAAGTCATTGGTGTTAATTGGTGAAATTAGGTGCAGCATCAAATTCTCTCACCTCATGGATTTTTGATATTGGTATGAGTCCAATGTTTTATTTATTCATCCTGGGTTAATCCTGGATACGTCATAAAACGTATATGGTGTCTATCCATTGCTCACCCGGCAGCAGTGCAATGGAAGATTAGGCCGTCCTCTGTTCCCAGCTGGGGATAGGGTTGGGAAGGTGACTTAGGCCCTGGCTTCCCATAGCTGGGGTTTAAATCCTGGTATTTCGGGCGGAATTCCGATCCATAATGGGGACTGAGCGGATTGTTCTACAGGGAGTGTACACTAGTCACCGGAATAGACTTAAGACTGCGGTCCAATGACCTTCTTTCGTTAAAAACGTTATACATGGCGTGTTACTATGATGGTTGCTAAGGAATATCTCAATGAGTGGTGCCGAATCAAAGATTCCAAAAAACATACTCATGTATAATTTTTTCCTGAATCTTGAATACTGAGACGTAAACTCAAGTCATTGCATCATTTTATAATGACAGGAGTGTAATATGTAGGTAATTAATATGTCATTTACTTCACTGCGTACATGGTGGGATCCACCGCATAAACAGATGCTCGTACTAAAATAAAATGTGTGCCTGGAGTTTTTTCGACGTAATTGAAATATTATTAAAATTTACCCTCAATGATACGCGATTACCGTTCCAGTCCCCTTTAGAGCAGGCTCTTGAAAAGCTTCGTCCGATTTTGGTAATGCTGAGAGGAACGGAGGACACGCATGATTTTTGCAGCGCAGCGTGACACGCAAGGGAGAACGCTTCGTGCGTGGCCGAGTTAAGGTGGTTGGACCGATCTTCGTTTATTTTCAGATTTGCGTGAAACTTTGCATACGTGTTCAAGTTAGTAATACGTATATATGAATTTGAAAAATAAAATTTCATGTCCCCCTTTAGGTTTCTGGGCTATTTTATACTGTTATAACTCGTTGCCTTGTGGCAGTGGACGTATGTTTCGAAATAATTCAATGAAATATGTACAGAGTTTCTCCTAAACGCGGAATAATACACTTCTCATCATCCAAACGGTGGTTAGCAAATATCAAGGTATCATGCCGAGTAAAAAAACACCTATCTGCATATGATTTTTCGCTCAAATTTTGAATTCCGCGCTAAAAATCCAAAGCATATCAGTGCTTTTAAGAAGGTGAAATTTAAAAAAAATTATTATTGCATAGTTTACATTATAGCATATGTGGTTCTTTCTATCACCTACGCAAGTGAGCTAAAAAGATGTGTGGTTCAAGAATTTTTTTAACTTACTAAAAATGATAATTAAATATTAACTCAATGACTCAATTGCGTCCCAACCACCTTAAGGTGCGAATCTTTAGTCATTGAGTGCATATTAATAACTTTTCAAGTACGACGAAAAATAAATCTAGAACCCAAATTCATTTGGCTTACTCGATTTACACATGGGAAATTACCGTATATGTAGTTATATAAATAACGAGTAAATGGGTGCTTGAAATTTGCAAGCAGGGGGGGGGGAGTGTTATATGATGATACTCTTTAAATAAGGGGGAAAAAAATGAAATCTCTCAAGTCTGCGTGCTACATGCAAGAAAAGAAAAGTATTATTCTCGAAAATGAAATACGCGCCCCATGAAGGATGGATACCAGACAGTTCTAGTACATACTTATATTGTATGTCATCCGGTTATTAACGAATTTTCAAGATACTATAATCAGTATACCGAAACGAACGTGGAACCACTGGAAGATCATCATAACATCATTTGACGGCATATAAGACGCTCTTCTACGTTAGATATTTCATTTCAGTACAGCACACTTAATAAGAGCACACATGAAGAATTTTACTATATAAATTGGATCGGAATCGAGAAATTTAATATACTAATTTTCATATTCAATTTTTCTCTTCCAATCTACATGGACTGCATGTTATTTTAATGAAAGCTACAATATCATGAAGCTTGGTTGTTGAAATTGGCCATCAAAGCTACGGTAGAGGTTAGGAAAAAGTTGAAGATATTATACGTAGTAGTTAGCAGCGGAAAAAATGGTATAAAGAAGACTAAATAACATGCACTTAGTGTACCTAACTCATATATGTAAAGATATCGATATCAATAACTCGAAGGCTAATCTATTTTTTTAAACTTTGTTTTGATGAGTCAGTCAGTCAGTCAGTTTTGTAGCTTTATATATATTAACGCTAGAGTTATATATTAAAATATTTCGTCTCAATTAATGCTTGTTGATGACTTGGGTTTACGGCGCGGAATTCGAAATTTAAGCGTGATTCTTATGCAAATAAGTGTTTTTTTTTAATTCGGCATAATACCTTAACATTTATGAGGAACCATTGCTATAATATGAAAGGTATGTTTTCGCCATTAGGATAAATGCATGCATGCATTTATCATGCATGCCTGTGCATGTGTCATCGAATTATTTCGAAATATTTCGTCCCAGTATTCGAAATCGGTTCCGGTGGTGGCGGGGTTGAGTCCTCGTCCGCCAATCCGAGAGTCGCGGCTTTCAGTCTCGCCTGGATTGTTTTTTCCACCGCTCAGGACATGGCTGCTTGCGTTCGTCCATTGTTAATACATTCGATGTAAGAGGTTAACAATGCTGTTTTCGGGGTGGTAGAAATGAAGTGTCATAATAGGAGCATCTGAAGAAATTGCAACTTGGCTGTTTGAACATAAGGTTTTATTGTTACCGACCATGGTTTCGTTACAGAGTAACATTATCAAGGTTGGTATCTCCTTGTATCACCTTGGTATCCAAGTCATCACCTTGGTATCCTTGGTATCCAAGGTATCACCTTGATAATCTTACTCTGTAACGAAACCATGGTCTGTAAAAATAAAACCTTATGTGGAAACAGCCAAGTTGCAATTTCGTCAGAAGCTCCTACTATGAAGGATTTCCAATAAGTCACGCCCGCTACCATTATTACTTATATAAAGTGTCATAAGGCTACGTGTTAAAATTTGCATTAAATTTGATACGAACCCAAATCGGAAACGTAATTTTTTCACTTTAATCTGTTCGTATCATTAATAAGAACATGTATAAAATGTTTCAAGCAAATCTGTTCTTAAACGGCAATCGCTCTAGCCGTCTTAAAGGGAAGGTGCGGGAGCCCCCCCGCTCGCAATTCCGTGAAGAAGAACAGCCTTTCGCGGCGGATGGCTGGTGATGATCGCATGGCCACCGCTGTTCCTTCGCGCAGGCAGATGCTCTCATCCCTCCTTCTGAGAAGGAGGAGGAGATTGGGGCGGTGTGTGTGCGCGGGGGCCCGTAGAATATTTTCGTGGTCGCGAAGGTTTCAGGGGGTTGGGTGAAATGTGCTCTCTTTTCTTCCCTCCCGACCCCCCTCCCCCCTAACGTTTCCCTCAGGCACTGGCACGTGCCGAACGTCGTCGTTGCAGTCGTTCTAGTTTTCTCGAAATTTTGAATTTTCGAGGGCGGTCGCTCGCATCCTTTTCAAGGTTTGTGGTTTCTCCCCCATTAAACATTGTGAGACAGGGTTATGTTTGCCTGCGTCCGAGTCCTGTGTGTCTGTTTGCCCCGAGAGAATAAAATAGCCGTCGGCCCTCGATTCGAAAGAAATACATATTTACTTTTGACGCCCTCTCCTCAATAATCCTGGAAATGGATGTAGATTTGTAGGGAAATAGCGGAGCTTTACGGAAAAATTCATGTGTGGCCATTTCGGGTGAATTCTTGGCAGTGGCCCCCTAGTGGCCTAAACTCTTTTAGTATTTTTTTCTCCGTGAAGAATTTGGTTTTTTCCCAGCGTATGATGTGCGTAAAGTCTTCGCGGGTTTTCCACCTGGCCAGGTGTTGAGCTACCAATGTTTCGATGGCTAACTCTCTACCTTAGTCTTTAGGAATTTGAAGTGATCATTGTCTACTGGGACTCAAATCTCCGAAAGTTATGGCATGGAAACGCAAACACCCAATTTTCTTCACTCATTGGCTGTTCAATCGTAAGATTGGTTGACTACAGCCCTCCAACCTTCCCTATCTAATATTGGTTCCCTTAGCTCCTGGTATCTCTTCCCATGTACTTTCCTCTTTATTTGGTCCATGAACTTGTTCCTGTGTCTTCCCCTGGGGCCTTTACCTCTATCATGCATTCAATTATGTGCTTCACAAACACATTGTCTCTCAGGGTGAGTCCAATCCATCTTGTTCTTCTTTTCTCTATGGTATTACATATGGTCCTTTCCTCCTCTACTTTTCTGTGCACTTCAGCATTTCTTATTTTTTCCTTCCATTTTATCTTCAGCATCTTCCTCCAGTACCAGGTTTCAAAGGCTTCTCGGTTTTTCTGGTCAGTTTTTCCAATGGTCCATGTTTCTGATCCGTATTGTGCCATGCTCCGCACGAATGTTGTCATATACCCTTTCCTGGTTTGTAGTCCTATCTTCATCCAGCACAGCAGTTGTCTTTTTCCCATGAACGCCTTCGTAGTTTGGTGTTTGATGTCCGTTGTACTTCTTCCGTCCCACGTGATGGTACTTCCAAGATAGGTGAAGGAATCCACTTGTTCTAATTTCTCTCTCCCAAATATCTTACCTGGATGAAACCCCGAGGATACTTCACTCATTTTCTCCTTTTTTGCATCTCTCTAATAAGGATTGGTTATGATGGACTGCCTTGCTTTACCCCTCTCAACATCTCCTTCATACCGCCTCAATTAAATCTGCCGCTTGATCTCGTAATGTTTTTCAAATTCCTCTTTTCTTCCCAACTGCCTGAATCCTTAAAGTATATCACAGTCTTGCATCAGAATCGTACCACCTCAAATTACATGGTCAATTCATATCTTGTTGTTTCGGCTAGACTCTAATTGTCATACTAGACCATTTTATGCTCTACTCTTTTATGCCATATTTCAATTCTTCTCTTAATAATTTTATTATTAAGTATTTTTGCGGATGTTAGAGCAACTTTTTAGTGTTTCATTCTCCTTATCCCCCCACCGCCTTATCTCCTCATGCTAAAGTCTCCCTCGATCGTGATAATGGTGATTCAGGAAGTAGCTTTTGGTAAAAATTTCACGGTCCATCTATTCTTCTCGTAATCGCTGAAAGACGCCTTTAAAACGTTCTTCTTTCATCCGTGTCCCCACGGGCTGACATGCTAGTAACCCTTTTCAAGCGCGGACTACTTGAAAAGAACGGCTTGTAACCATCCCAGGTGCGGCATCAAGGTGCCCAGCCTCGTCACCTAACGCAGTTCAAATTTCTGTGATGCGGTCGTAACCATGTGATCGCGAAAAGTGAACAATTTGTAAACTTAATGGTTGAAGGCTTAACTTTGTGGAATGTATCTACTGACATGACTAAAAAGAGAGAACTCTTAGTATTTTCCACACTTGAAACTTTAATTCCGGACCCAGGTTTCGACTGTCTTGCAATCATTTTCAAGGTGAAAATGAAAAAAAATTGAAAATGATTGAAAGAAAATTGAAAATGATTGCAAGCCACCTTGAAAATGATTGCAAGGCAGTCAAAACCTGGGTCGGGAATTAAAGTTTCAAGTGTGGAAAATACTAAGAGTTCTCTCTTTTTAGTCATGAACAATTTGTAATAAATAACGTACTCATCATTTTATATCTATTTATTAATGTAATTATTAATAACTGAAAATACGAAGCGTAGGCTTCGATAATGAATCTTCAAGTCAACATACAGTACGCTACCTTGAAGTTTCGTTATAATATTACGTAATAAAGCCGTCAATAGTGGGTCATTAAAGGCAAAAACCAACTCAACATGTTATATTTACATGTAAAATTTATAAATAACCACCATTTAGAGCTCACCCTACAACAAGTTCAGCGAAATAAACGATTTTATCTTATTATGTTAGGTTTCCCCGAAAACTCGTCTTCGCTTGGGATTTTTTATGGTAAGTTAAGAAATTAAAATATGTTTCAGCATATAACAAACTTCAGCATATAACAAATCAGTCATGTATATTTAACCAAAAAACATGGCACCACTTTTGGATAAGAAAAATGGTAAGGTACACCCTCGAAATATATCGTAGGCATCAAAATACAAGTTATATATGATCTTTACCCATTGAGTAGTGGGTATTTTTTCGATTTCCCTGACCTCAGGAGGGAGTGAGTTTTTGTTTTGAAAAAATGAAATTACTTCCGATTACAATATAATTACCTTGAACTCAAGTTTGTTTGATAAACAATCAATGAAAACAAGAACATCATACATTGCACTAGCAAAACAAAATAAATACAAAAATTTTACCGAGTAATATCCTAAATATTGTGGCATAAGGACAAAAATATTAACTTACAACAGGACTAAAACCATCTATGAATGAAATAACTTCCGTCAATGGAATCAATGACATGTGGTATACACGTACTCAAGGCTGAACGTAGTGAGTGGAATAATGGAATAGGTGGCAGGACTCTTCAGAGACACTTTATAGTGATAATTGGGCTCATCAACCACCAGGATAGATGGAACAACATGTTACAATACATTTTAATGGGAGGCGTGAACGTACGCCTTTAATGCTCCAGCGAAAATGTGAAAGACGTACTTGTACGATCATACTCTGGATGGCCAGGAGGCACGAGGACGTAAATGAACGTTCCTACTGCTCAAAAGGTTAATTACGTACGCCATTTTTTTGGAATAGTTACAAGTCTTGTTTGGCTTATCTGAGTTACACATCTGCCTTCTGACTTAAACTTTTGACATGTAAGTTGTAGACTTGTAGCCCTGAGAAACAGGCCCCAGGTCACGCCACCCACTCTCCCTCCCGTATCACAACTCTTTACCCTCCCACTTCTCCTTCATACTACAAACTTAGATACAGTTCTTTTAACAGAGTATTTTGGATCAGAAGATGTCGACGAAACCGGAGTCGTAACAAATAAATCCACTGTGGAAAACTAGTTCGGTACTCTTTAAATTCCTAGGCTCTATGGAAATAGAGCGAGGACATATGCTGAGATGAAGGAAGAAAATGTGTTAGTAGATAGTGGTGAGAGCCTATATTAATCCAGAGGATTTTTTTCGTTCTTCCTTTTAAACCTACACCAACCGGAAGATTGCAATAATAATTATATCATCAAGACTTGTTTGTGGCGTGTGCAGACCAATGAAATATAAGTTTACTGGAGAAGAAGAGGTGAAGAAGACTTCCTCCGTCTGTCGCACGGAACGTAACTGTAGAATTCAGTTGTTGAAGTGTACTAATGTTGACGCTAGGTATCACTCCGACTTTCATTCCTTTCCTTAGTAATCTTTCCCTTGGAAATTTATCCTTGGCAATTCATCCTGCTTGGTGACCTAAATTATCTTAGTTTTTTGTTTTCATCTATGATAACCAATCAGCTCACCTAACTCTTGCTCCTCTGGAGCCAACCCCCGCAACAAAGCTTCTCAATCCATATTATCCTCCTCCTACGAGCTTTTTAGGTTCATCCCTTTCACCTCCCCTATGGATCCACCAGGGAAGGAACGGATAAGATTAAACCGTTTTGAACCCTTTAGATTGCCACGAAAAGACATAACTTTGTTCACTACCCTTGTGTGGAGTATCGGCAGCGATATGTCGTCATTTTTTCGCTAACTAGCCTTTCACAAAGGGCTTAATATTTAGTGAATAAATATTTTACCCAGCTCTGAAAACTTCATTATTTTCCATTTTATTGAACAAATGTTCCATTAATAAAAGTCATCTAACAATTCCGATACATCAACAAGTATAATGCATTCATGTAATGCAAAATACAAAAAATCCCATGATCTGTAGAACTCAGTGAAACTTTCTTGGCACTGAAAGTGCGAGGTCGTTTAAGCGAGTTTTTTCTCCAATGATAGCGGAGACTATTTCGAAATTTATGTTAAAATTGAAGATTTTGTAAAAAGCACAAAGTAAATGAGGTATAATAATTTAGGGAAAAAGTTTATTTTTATTGTCTGAACTTGTCATTCAAACTAAAATTCGACTTGTTGCTCCACGCTGATAGCACCTTCACCGAAGGTATTTTCGCGATTTTATGTCAAAATGATCTGTTGAGTATAAACTTTATTTTTTAATGATTGAGAAAACGTACTTATTTTGCACTTACCACACTCTGTTACATTTTGACGTGAGATAAAAGCCAGAATGTTGGCTATTTTGTGATGCCTCTCATCTTAGGTTCTTGAAAATCTCTTCTCGAAAAAAATCTTTTCGTGATGTCTCTCTTTTAAGGTTCTATCATGGAGCTTAGAATCATTTGCTCACATGCTTTGAAAGATAGTTCATTACAGGCAATATGTAGGAGGAGACTTTTAAGCCATTAACGTTCTTGTGTCATTTGATTGTGAGGACATTTTTAAGAGACATTTCTCTTGTTGTTTGTTGCTCCTACAACCAAATCGTACAATTGCCCTTGCTGCCGCACCTCGATTATAGATACATAGTGTACTCTGATATTACAGCGAGTTCACGATGCCTGCATATGTATTTACCATAAACTGTCATATACTTACTAAAAACTATGTATATTGTGACAAATATTTGCTGGTTATAAACAACAAATTTATGCTCCCCGGGACTTATTATCCTTGTGTAAATAAAGATTTATTATTGCTATTATTAAGCGCACATCCGTACGATATCCCATGGAAAACAGGATCTAAAAAGCAATGCGGATAATTACTGATATTTTGGAATAGTTAGCAAGCTAAGAGTTCCTTTATAACGAGGACAAATTCAATGATATGCGAAATTTCACAGAGGAAAAATCATCCGCTTGACCGCGACTTGAACCCGAATCTTTCAATGTCCGGTCGATTGCTTCTCTTCCCCTGTGGATTTTTTTGTGGTCTTTAAGGGACTAGAAGTGCCATAGAGGTAAAGCAGTACTGTTGGAACACTAAGAGGAGTTCGTTGTCGTTACAAATTTTTATTACACCGGGGCTAGCGTCGGGTTATCTTTACGGGGTCACCCGCAATGCACATATGTACGAAATTCCACCACGGAAATATTAACCGCTTTGAACCGGGACTCGATCCCGGATCCCTCGATTTCCGATCGAGTGCTTTAGCCAGTTAATATCCCGTGGCATCCTCTTCTCATGTGGATGTTTTTGGGATGCAAGGGGCAAGATGACCCTGACTGTCGGACAGTATAATCGAGTGATCGGGGTTCGAGTCCCGGGCAAGGCGGATGATTTTTCCACTGTGGTATTTCGCACATATGTGGATTGCGAGTGACTTCGTGTAGTTAATCCGTGGCTAGTCCCAGTATACTCAAAATTTGTCAAATTCATTGAATTCTTGACTGATATCTCACTCGAAATACCGTGAGGAGTGACCAAGATAGTTAAGCCATGACTAGGAAAGACTGACGAACTAGCGAAAGCAGGATCTAACAGCAACCCGATTGGCCCTGAACCAATCTTACCCATCGCGCCATCAGTAGGGAGAAGGGAGATCAGAACATGGAGCCTAGCTCAACACCCAGAGATCTGGCGAGCAACATCAAGGCTACGGCATATCAAACTACATGTAAAGGGACCAAGGCCTTGCCTCGCAAGGAGGCTCCTCCTACTTCTTCGGAGCCTAATAAGAACGGTAGTGGGATTCCTCACGGGACATAATCAAGTGATGGAACATTTACAAATTTTTAAGATTACAGACTCTCACTTATGCAGGTGGTGCAAGAAAGTGGATGAGACCACTTCCCATACTCCCCGCGAATTTCCTGCTATACCTTGGACTCGAAACAGATATCTTGGCTCACCATTTCTGGAGGCCAACAAAGTAGGAGAAGTTCCTGTAGGGGACCTGCTCGCATTCGGTAAGGCACTCGGACTCTACGGATAGCCACCGATAGGGCTGTTGGCACAATGGACCAATTTGGTCTCAGTGCCTCAGGGACTCTTAGCCAGGGATGGCAATCTAAACGAAACTGAAGTAAAAATATGTAAAAAGTCAATAGTTTTATCTCTGGGAGCGAAATGTAGGAGCGAAACGAAATGGAGTTATATTCGAGGGACTGAACTCGGGGTCGAAACTAAACCAGAGTCAAAACTACTCCTGGTCAAAAAGGTCTAAAAGGACCAAACTAAACTCACTTTTGATATAATTTAGTTTCGACCCGCGATGATCACGTGCTTCATGTTCAAAAAGTTTAGTTTAGCACCACGCTTTTGAGTAGCGATTCGTGAGCTATTAGTCAGCAAGTAGCTATTAGTATGGATTTTTAATTAATTATTGTATTCCTTTACACAGTCATTTATACATGGATCAAAGCTATCGCTTCTTTACCCCTCCACTCTGCTTTTGAGGACAAAATTGAATTGGGTGCAAAGGAGTTTAGTTTGGTTTAATTTCGTTCTCGGGAGTAAAGTTTCGTCCTGGGTCAAAACTGAACCCCCTATTGCATTTAATTTCGTTCCCGAACGAAATTTAACTCGCACCTCCTAGTTTAGTTTCTCTCCGGGTCAAAACTAAATATATTTAATTTCTTTTCGATTTCCATCCCTGCTCTTAGCAGAAACTCCTCCAAAATTTAATCTAATCTAAACCAGGCCGAGACTATCGAGCCACGCTAACTTACCGTTTATAGAGGTCCTAGATGAGGATCCGGGGGAATGAGTAATTTCCTTATTTCCTCGGAGCAGGGGGTGATGTAGCTCGTGGGAGGCATTTCTCCCCATCCTCCCCCGTGGTTAGAAGGGGGAGGGGAGAGGGGATGAGTAGCGGGACGGAAGGAAATGAGCATCGCGGAGCGTGCCGTCGTCTTCTCCTCACTCCACATCTGCTCGCCTTGCTCCGCGCGAGGGACGGAGAGGCAAGGCGGCATTCGGAGGGTCGAAGAGAGAGAGAGAGAGAGAATAGAATGGAATAGGGGGCGACTCGGTCCGCGGAGCGTGAGCTCTCCCACTCCATGCCTTCTTCTTCTTGTGTGGGATGGGGAACGTGGGTGGCTGGGGCCTTTCCTCCCCTTTACCCCCCGCTTTTGTTTCCCGCCACCTCCCCTACTCCCTGGTCCACATTTACACACATTCAAGTCGGTGCTCTACCAAATTTTCCTCACAGCGACACTCAGTAAAATAAAAAACAATAATACAAGACCCAGTTTTAAGGGTTCAGTAATTCTTCTACCCGTAGCCGGGAAAATCATTGCTGTGACTGGCTATGGACCAACTTGGTAGTGACCATGCCTGGGTGATTAATACACGTAGAAAAAGTACCTTCTGTCAATAAACATCCAGTGTATTGCTCTTTCAAGTGACTGACCTTATATCTACATCTACATAATACCCTGCGAGCCGCCGCATGGGCGTGTGGTAGGGGTGTTTTGTCACCAGCCGGGTAAGGATGTTAGGATTCGGAGGTGAAATGATGACGTATATTAAGGGAGTGTATTTAGTGGAGCTCAGTTTTTATTGTGCTTCACTTTAAAGAACGAGTTTTTGTACCTTTCTGATCGGCTGTGTATCTCTTATTTTATCGCTTCTGTCAGACCTAGAGATGTAGTGAGGCGTCGTGATAATATTCTCAGTGTCGCTCTGAAACACACCAGTTCTGAATTTCTCAAGCAAGCTAAGTCTAGCGTGTAGCCTCCGATTCTCTAGGGGCTCCCACCATAATCCCTCTGAAAGTTGTGAGACACCAAATGTTTGCTCGTAGCAGCTTTTAGCGAAGTTTTTGACGTAGAATCTTTTAACCTTATGCTGTCTGACGTTACGTTATTAATTATGAAAAATCGATTCCAATCTTGCAAAGGAAATTTTATTTTAAAGAGATGCCATTTTTTTGTGCTTTCCAAAACATAACGCGTAGGAATATATTTCACTGCTCAAAACCTCGTCGTTAAAATGGACACTTAAACACGACATCTAACACTGATAATAATTATGACATCGATTCAGTAGTAATAAATAAAATCCATTTAAACCGGTTTTGTCTGATATTTCCCAATTATTAAGCGTAAACATCTATCTCACAGATTCAAAAATGTCCGTATCTACATTCACAACATGATGCTACTATGCGACTCCTCGGGGTGTGAGAACACCCTGTTTAGGGATGAGAATAAATTCGGGGCCTGCTATCCACAACGGCATGGGACGTGTGGCAGGATACTACGTCTAGGCATGAGACCACGTACGTGTCTCCGTGAATGAAGGCACGAGATCGTGAAGAGATAGTTGATGTTCCATTGAAACTCTTGTGGTGTGCTTGATTGTGGGTTTAAGTGAGGGACCTGGTGCTTTCTCAGCGAATTAAGGTGTAAATTTTTACGGGTTTCATATCTATATCTAGTAACTACCCATCGAGCCACCGCATGGGCGTGTGGTAGGGGGTGTTTGGTCACCAGCCGTGTAAAGATTTAAGGCTTGGGAAGTGAAATGGTGACGTGTATTATGGGTGTGTACTCAGTGGAGCTCAATTTTTATTGTGGTCATTTATTACGCGCAGAAAGAACGAGTTTTTGTACCTATCCGTTCGGCAATGTATCTCTCTTATTTTATCGCTTCTGGTGGACCATAAGATGTTGTATGGCGTCATGATAATATTCTCTGTGTCGCTCTGAATCACACCAGTTCTGAAATTCTCAAGTAACCTAAGCCTAGCGTGTAGCCTCCGAGTCTCTATGGGCCCGGGTAAGAGGTTCAAGTGTCTGGATTTCTGACCCTCTGGGAAACCCGACGGATTAAAGTATCGCCTTTGCTCCTAATTTGGATTGTAAATGCTAAGGTGTGACGAGTTTTAAGGGATTTAATACCTAAAAATCGCCTGTTTTATGAAGAAATAGTCCAGTAAAACTTCTCACAGCTGGGAGAATATTTGGTATGACTGGATATGGGCTGACTGTATAATTAAAATGCGTGGGTGATTAATACTCGTCGAAAAAGTATCTTCTGCTTATAAATATCAAAAGTATTGCAATTTTTACAGCTGACTTACATGGCGTTATCTGACGTTGCGTTACGTCAGTGACGTTGATTGTTCGCAGGTTTATCTTAATATCTACCTTGAAGGAAGATAAGTCCAAGTATGGTTGTTATAAGTGTTTTCATTATTATTTTTCAATTTTATCATTATAGCCAGTCGCGCCAACAATTAGCGGGTCGATAGTTACTTTTCCTAAGTTTAGGACCTCTTTCCCGGATTTGGGTTCGTTACCTATACCCAATCCTCGATAATTTGGCTTCTCTCCTACCGTGGAATAAAGTGTATACTCCATTGTTTTATACCTCAGAGTACAAACGTAATTATAAATCGTCAATATGAGAGAAAAATTTTTGCATTCAATGTTTGGCACCTTTTTTATCGAGCGAATAAGCTCATCCGCCGCCTTTATATCTCAAGGAATTCAACTCCATTCCCCCAGATCCAATAATTCAGGATAACTATTTGTGGAGTCAATTAAGTTAGTGGATATTACTTCAGCGCACTCCGAACGGATGCCTCGACTTGTAGATTTCATAACTGTTTTGGGTAATTGTGTCTTCCTGCTGGCGAACATTAATGAAAGATCCTGACTTAGGAAGCATTTTTTTCAAGAAATCATGCGAAAATTGAATTAGAAAGCCAAAGCCTTTTTTTAGTTTTCGAATGAATAGATACTGTATGAATTTAATGTCACATAATATCAAAACATAATCATTGTAATTTTTAGAGCCCTCACTGCGACATGTGCCGGGGTTTTCGTAAATGATCACAAATCACGGCAACATTGGCAGCGTCCTGCCATTACTGCTCGCGAATCTCGAGGATTGGTTAGCCGCGGGATGACTCTCCATTCCCATCCCCAATGAATTGAGGCATTTACGCAAGGCGTGTCACCCCGATTGTACCGAAACACTTAAGAGCAGCCTCAGGAGGTTCCCTCGGGCGGCGCGCACTTAAAAGTGAGCCTCCCATCGCCTCATCTCTCGGAGGAGGGGGGCGAGATGCCCCACGTGTTCGAACCAATCGGTCGCTTCTTTTAGGTCGTCCAGCACATGCGCCGCCCCTTCCTCTCTTGACTCGCAGTGCCACACCTGCGACGCAGGCCCCGATCTCTCCATTCTCGGGTTGGCCGGAGGATGGGAGTGATGAGGGGTAGAGTGGGAGGGGAGGAGTAAGCAGGGGGTAGACCGAAAATGGATTCCTTACCCCTTTCAAACCGTATCTTACCTCGCAAACTCCTTTTTCTGACGTTAACACAGACATGCGGTTTCACAGACCGAATGTCCTTATTATGTCACGTTTCGTTTCATGGACAGGATGAAGAAGGGTAGATCGGGTGCCGAGGTGAAAAAGTAAGTACTAGAGGTAGTTAGGCCCTGAAAGTGTAGAAAACCGGAGACTCTTGATTTTCATCAAAATCTACCTTCTCCGGTAGAATACTAAAAAATATATGATTACCGAAAATATTAATTTAATATCTAATTGTTTAAACAAATATCAAGGTCCAATTAAATAAATAAATCCGGAAATATTTTGTAATATTTTTAAAAATATTTTTATTGAATGGAATGAGAGAGTAATGTAATGACCGATAGGCGATCTACCAGACTTTCAGGGAAAACTTTCAAATTATTTTCCTCGAAAATCATTCACAGTGAACATAATTTTTCGCGATAGCTTCCTTAACAAACATGCGGTTTCAGTTAACATAGATGTGCGTTTTCAAAGACCTATGTACTTATTCCGTCTCATGTCGTTAAACAATTACACTGTTAATTTACTTGACGTATTTGTTTAAATTTTAAATTTAAATGTTTAAGCTCATATTTAAAAATGACCCACTTCTGAATTTCTCAATTCTTTTGAGATGGCTGACTTACCACTATACGAATTAAAACTGAAAAAAAATATTACTACAATAATGCTTATACCAAACTTGGACGTCTCTGAAGGTATGTGCAATAGAAGGAGATTGATTGTGACTTCAATGTGTAAAGCAATTACACGATTCAAGATTATCACGGGTGAGGATTCCCGCGAGTTTCACATTCAAAGAATTAACTTTGGATTCTAGCAAAATTCAGCTCCGATGTACCATGCAAAGGCGTCAATTTCTTCACGTAAGAGCAGCCTTTGTGATGAGAATTCTTAAGAGTTAAGGCCAAACATTTTCATTTGTCAGAAAATCCTCGCCTTACAATAAACATAGTATAGAAATAAGGATTGAATGATTTCAGCCCCAATAATAATTTTTTAATAAATCATAAGAAGACGGAAGTGATGAGGTTCTCTAGGGCTATGAAAGCGAGGCTGGTCATTAAAGTTGGAGGGCACAAACTCAATCAAGTAGAACATTTTAATTAGGCAGTAAGCTTAATGGAAATGTACATGATTGCAAAGACATAAGGAGGAGAATAGCGTCAGCTAAGAAGGCATTAGCAGAAGGGAGTTGATGACGGGGTCCTTAGTCAAGGATGTGAAGAGGAGGCTGGTGAAGTGCTTAATATGGAGCGTAGCGTAGTATGGAGCAAAAACGTGGACCCTCAGAAAGGAGGAAGAGAATAGGCTGCAGACATTTGAGATGTGGGTGTGGAGAAGGATTGAGAGGGGAGAGGTGGACGGAAAATCACAACCTGGATTTTCTGCCATATATTAATGTCCAAAGGAGAGCTCTTTTTCACGTCTTTTTCGATTTTTGCATCCCAAGATAAGCACTTGGTCCCAGACGTGTCACACTTACTACCTACGACTTTTATGCCGGAATTCGCATTCCTTATAATCTCTTTTACAACATGAAAATTAAATAAGACGAATACTAAAATCCTAGAATGCTAAAGGGGGAGGCTGAATGTAGAAGTCACCCTGAGAGTAGAGAAATTAGAGCTGGTGGATTCCTTCACCTATCTCGGAAGTACCATGACGTGGAGGGGAAGAAGTGTAATGAAATAACATCAAGCGGCAAATATCCAAAAAATAAGAATGCGTTCATGGGAAAAAGGCTGTGCTCAAAGAAGATAGAACTACAAACCAGGAAGCAGTATGTGAAAACGTTCGTATGGAGGGTAACACTCTATGGCTTGGATGCATGTACTCGTGGAAAAGTTGGCCAGAAAAGAATAGAAGCATTTGAAACCTGGTGCTGGAGGAGGATGCTGAAGATAAAATGGACGGAAAAAATAAGAAATGGTGAAGTGTACAGAAGAGTAGAAGAGGAAAGGACCATATAGAAATCCATAGAAGGAAAAACAACCAGATGGATTGGACACACCCTGAGACACAATGGGTTTGTAGAGAACATAATGAGTAATGCAAAATAGAGGGAAGAGCCCCTAGAGGAAGACCCAGGAATAAGTTCCTCGTAATTGAACTACCAATTATAATCTCCTTCTATCCTTATGTCTTTCGCAAACATTCGATCAAGGTACACAAAATCGAGTACTTGTTCCATTACTTCATCAGTTACTGTCATAACGCATTCATTCTTATCGCTTCTCCCTTTCATGACTACCACTTCGGTCTTTTACCAATTTATCCTCAAATTATTTCTCCTTTTTGCTTCGTAGAAGTTATCCAGGATTCTCTGTAATTCCAGTCGGCTCTAAGAAAGCAACACTGCATCATTTGTGCACACTGGGGCTAGCAAGATAAATCTCCAACCATTACATCTATGCTTTTCCCTACACGAATCTCTCACACATTTATCCATAAAAACTTAAAATAGCCACAGTCACCGTAATCATCCCTTCTGCCTACCCCGTTTTCTTACAAACCAGCCACTCAATACTACGGGCAGGGAAAAAGTGCAATCAAAATGTAATCGTCGGATAATTGGCATATTTCACATCTTGTTTTCTATTAGCTACGGCATGTCGTCGGTGAAGTTGGCGCTTTTTAAACAATGCGAGTGAAAATTGGAGGATCAAGTATTTCTTTTGACTTAAGCACGCATAAAGGAACCTCGTCAAAGGGGTCTAGGAACGCCGAAGAGGGCGGGAAATAATAGGGGAAGGGATTGGAATCGACTCCACCCTGGTCCCCGGCCCCTTTATAGCCCGGAGACAAACGGGGCACTCCAGAGACGTCGCGACTGCGGTTCTGGTATTCGTGGATGGAGTTCGGCTTGACACCGGAGGGAGGGGATGAAGACATTCGTCTGGCTATGTGGGGGTGGCGGAGCTGGGAAGGGTGGAAGAGACGTACTCATGGATGACTGGGAAGCGAAAGAGGGATGATGGAGCTACATGCCGTCTCAGATCCGACTCACTTATTTTCCTCACGTGGAGCGACGATGATACAGCTGAACATATATTTACCAATGTCAGGTGAGATGTGCTGGAACAGCATTATGAACTAAAATAAATAAATAATTGGTTGTGTTCTCTGGAAAAATTGTATGCTGCTCGTAGACGTTAAGGTAGGTTGAGCGAGATAGTTCTCTAGTCATAACGGAGACCATATTCAAATTTTCGTTTTAATTTCGGCAGCTGTAGGAAGCATGAAGTAATAATTTTAATGTTAATTGTGAAATAACATACTTTTATATGACTTAAATTCTAAGTAATTTAATAAAAATATCAACATATACCTTTAACTTGACCCATTTTTTAGCTCGGTTCGTTTAAAACTCCTTCACAGCGGAAGGTCTGTTTCTGACTGAAAAAAATTACAGCGTTCACATTACAATTTATTTTCAAAAAAAGCTAAGGAAACATGCCAACTACACACTGTTGATTTTTTTTTAGATCTAGGTGTTAGAACTTCATCATTTTTTTAAGTAATGTATCTCTTGAGTGCATACATGTACCATTTCCTATGTAAAAGAGCTGGGATTTTTCGTTAAAAATCTTGGAAAGTAGTTCGGTAAGGGGCTGATATTTCGGTATTTTTTAAAGGGTGAGATGCTTTTCTTTGAATTGAGACCAAATTCATTGATTTCTGGATGAAATTATATTTCGCTCAAACTTCCTTAAATTGTGTATCGTAATCAATTATTCAGTCTGACTGACTGACAGTTCAGCCTGACCACCAAAATAACAACCATATTGTTTAACCCTGCTCTCTCCTTACTTTCCTCCTATGGATAGCACGACGGAATGGAAGAATTAGCGGATGAACAGGAAGAATATCCACCATCTGTTCGAAATTTTAGACAAGTAACTCTTTAAACATACATTACTTAGTGCTATGGATTCTACTCGATTTTATCATAATTTTCACCGGAAATGCAGATTATTATAAATTATACCGAAGGAGAATGCATATTTAAGAAGTAAATGCATACTGGTTTCTGGCTAGTTATCAGTGGAAAATGCCGTAAAATTACAAATTTTTCGCATTAGACCGTAGGCGCTAGAGGAAAATGGGGGTTAACTAAGATGGCGGACTGGCCACGCCCACGTTTCAGCTTCTAGCATTGGAAACCTTAGCAAGCTTTCTCTCCATTTTCCTCAACGATGTGAGCAAATTAATCATTATGAATTTGGATATGAAGGTGTGCGACTTTGGGAACCCTGGTAGTCGGAACGCGGACAGTGCTTCAAACCCCCCTTGCGGGGCTAGTTCAAATGCAATGGACTTACACTGTGAAGCCTCCTGTGCACAACTGCCGTCATGTTTCGCTACCACTAGCGTTTGCTTCTCTCGTTCACTTAAACTCACGGAGCCCATGTCGGTTCATTAGCAAAAGATTATTTTTTTCGCTTTTCTTTATGTCACCCGTATCGGCGGTTCTTGGATTCCTCAGCTTGATTTTAATTTCTCGCCCGGACTTAATTGAGCCATCATTATCGCCCCCATTCCGGACGGTGATTTTCTTGGACTCAAAACGTGGAACAGGCTTCCACCCGCAAGGTCGCGCATCCATTGAGTTTTTAATTCAGCCTTGATTTCCTTTGTTGCTCCGCTGCCCTTCTGTATTTTTTTACTCCTCGCTGATGTGCGTCCGGCTCTTGGAGGGGGGCGGGGCTGGTCGGTTCCACTTGATTCCGTGCACATGGCCACTTCAAGGAAGTCCAGACTCGGTGGCGGAACTGGGCCGGAGGGGCAGCAGCTGGAGCTGCGCCCCGACAGCCAAGGCCATCCGATACGCGCTTTTACGCCAGAGGTAGTGAATGAAGCGCGAAGGCTTAAGGTGGTTGAAGCGCTAATCGTGAGTCATTGAGTGCTTATTTTTTAATAAGTTTACAAGCAAGTCGGGAAAAATTCTTGGACTAATCGTCACTGAACCCTCTATGGACGGAATTATGAAACGTCAACATGAAATAAATACTGCTGCCATATTAGTTTTTTAAGAGTGTTATATAAGCATTTTTTTAGATTAAATTTATTTGATAGTAACATTTATTTTGAAATGTGACGTATTTTCATCGTATGTACTTAATTTGAAATAATACTTTACATAATAACATTTACACAAGGTTTACTTCAACATTACTTTCAAAACGTACCTTTTTTAAACTGTCATAATTTTTTCTTCATAATAAATTTATAAAATTTTCATTTACAAAATAGAAAAACAAATGTCACAGGCGTGACTGGCAGACACAGAGAAAACACAAAAAAGAAAAACTCACAGATTTGTTATTTTATATTTCGGCGGACACAACCGCCTTCGTCAGAATATTAGTAGGTAGTGACGGGTAAAGGATAGAAGGGAGGGAGAGGTGGGGGGGAGGGGGAAGGGAAGGAGAGGGGGATTAGTGAAAGACATTGATGCCGGGGGGGGAGGAACGCGTGATAGAGCCAAATTAATGAGAGCTCTACAGAATCAAGATCAATAGTGGAAGCAGATGGTGGAAGGGAGTACAGAACTGAAACATTGTAGCAATTGTCGAGAGATTTCTTGTGATGAGAGGCGTGGATCGCCACGTGAAGGAAAGCAGATTGAGATGGGTTTTTACAATTGGCTCGGTGATTATTGATACGTATGTTAAGGGGCGTGGAGCTTTTTCCGACATAGAAGCTTGGGCATAGCTTACGTTATAGGTGGTAAACGACATTGCTGGTGACGCAAGAGGAGGGAAGAGGGTTGGAGAAGGAGGCGATGGAGAGGTTGGGAGGAGGGGAGGAACTGAAGATTGGACATAATTTGCATCTGGGACGATTGCAAGGGGAGGAGTTGGGTTTTGATGCAGCAGGGATTTTTGAAACAGGCTTCGTGGATTTTAATATATCGGACAAGTTAGGAGGACACTTGTATGTGATTGGCTGGGAGAAAATTTTTGAAGTGGAGGAGTGGTCTTTCAGAATGGGAAAGAGATCTTTAAGAATAAAGTTGATAGATTGTACACCCGGGAAATGTGTTGTGCAAATAGAACGGATACGGGAGTCTTTAGTGGGAGGAGGTTAGGTGGAGGGAGAATTTTTCCTGATTTTTTTAACGAGAAGGGATTCTGGATAGCCACGCTTGACGACAGAGTGGTGAAGGTTGGTAAGAAATGTATTGAGGGAATCTGGATTATTACAAATACTATGGCCTCGGATGGACAGTGAGAAGGGAAGAGAGCGTTTGGTATGGGAGGAGTGGCAGCTACTATAGTGAAGATATTGTTGTTTATTCGTGGGTTTGATGTGAACGGAGGTCTGAAAATTCAAGTCTGATAATTTAATGTCAACATCGAGGAAGGTGATATTGGAATTAGAGACAGTTGAGGTGAAAGAAACGGAGTGAGAATTGTTGAGATCAGAAAGGAAAGTATTTAGAGAATCGGTGCCATGAGGCCAAAGAAGAAAAATGTCGTCAATGTAGCGGAGCCACAACAGGGGTTTTAAAGGATATCCATAGAGAAAGGATTGCTCCAGCCGCCCAAGATAGAGGTTACCTTAAGAGGGGCTGAACCTACTACCCATGGCACAGCCCTTAGTTTGAATGTAGAATTTTTTATTGAAGGCGAAGGAATTGTGAGTGAGGATGATCTCCGTCAATTTTAAGAGGAATTCCGTACTAGGAACTTGAGGATGCGGGCGTTCGGAGAGGAAAAATCGCAGGGAAGACAGACCCTTTAGGGTGAGGAATACTAGTATAAAGTGAGGTGACATCTATTGTGGCCATTAAGATTTGGGTATCAGCAGGTAGGGGGGTAGACTTAAGGATTTGAAGGAAATGGTACGTGTCTTTCACATAAGACGGTAAAGCGCACACCAGCGGTTGGAGGTAATAGTCGACGAATGCCGAAAATCTTTCCGTGGGGGAATTGCGTGAGGAAACAATAGGTTGACCAGGATTGTTTGGTTTGTGGATTTTGGGGAAAATATAAAAATGAGGAGTTTTCGGATAAGCGAGGGAGAGCAAGGATATGTCCGCGGAAGATAGACCCGCCGAAGGCCCTTTTTCTTTCACGCCGTTGTGAAGGAATTTTAAACGCACCATGAAAAAAAATGAGTCAAGTTAAAGACTCAAATGGGTATTTTTATTAAATCACTTAGAATTTTACTCATATAGAAGTATATTTTTGCACCATTAATAATGCAATATTAAATCATGCTTCCTACAGCTGCTTAAATTAAAACGTACCATTCGAAATTGGTCTTCATTATGCCTAGGGAATTATCTCGCTCAAACTACCTTAATCACATCTATAAATACGTTGTAAATAACCATTAAAGTTGTCATGCATATGATTTAGTATTATATCTTCAAGTTTCCGTCTCGATTGAAGTATTGTTACAACTTGGGTTAACGGCGCCGAATTCGAAATTTAAGCGAAAATCGCACGTAAATACATGTTTTTGTTCAGCAAGATACCTTAATATTTAATGGGAACCATTATAATATGTAATATAAATGGTTTCATTTCGCATTTAGGAAAAAATCTGCATGTACTTCATCAAATTAATTACAACTATAAGTCAAGTGTCGTAATAAAGTTACGTATTAAAAGGCTTTGTGTTAAAAGTAGCATCGAATTTCCAAGAAACCAAATCGGTAACATGTCATTTTTTTGCTTTTGTCTATACGTATAACTAGTGAGGACACCAGGAAAAATTTGAACGTAAATCTGTAAAGAAACAAAAATCGCTGCTACCACCGTAAGCTGTTGCTTCAGCCGCAAGTTACGACGATGAGTCAAAAACAAATTGCCCCGTGGACACGGAGCAATCGCGTTTCCTTACATTTTGCCTTAATTGCCAGGACAATTGAAAAGCTTCGGTAACTTCGGTAGTCTGCGCATTGACCCGATAAATCCTAAGATCTGAGGCTCGTTTCTCGTGCCTGGAAATTTCTCGGCAGTGTATTTGCAACGGAGAGTTTATTGCATATATTAAGGAAGGGAGATGGAACCATACTGTACGATAGTTGAAGTGAAATTGAAGACATTTAAAAGCGCAATCGGCCGTCCGCTAAAAACACAGGTCTTAGTAAAGGAATCGTCCCAATACCGTTAAGCTTTATCCAGAAAAATGGAAAACGTAAATACTATTAAAAAGCACTCTATTGTTCAAAAATATTTAGACCAATTGTGCGCGGTAGCCATGTTATATGAATCTTAGTTCTCTCTCATGTTTGGTTTAACGCCCGACAGAATATCCTTCCTGCCCATAAACTGGACTTTACCCTTTGAGTGCGGAATGACGTGATATCACGTCATGCTTGTCTTTGCGCTGATGCTGATGACGTAATATCACGTCAAGGGTACCCTGAGTGTTCCAACTTTCACTAGGGGGCCTAGTGAAAGTTCTCTGGTGAAAGCTGGAACACTCACGGTACCCTTGACGTGATGTCTCGTCATCAGTACCAGCGCAAAGACAAACATGACGTGATATCACGTCATGCCGCACTCAAAGGGTTAAGCTTTAATGAGTGAAAATGGAAAGTACAAGAAATCGTTTTGCGTATTGTATCGATTTGAGCTCTTACTCTACGTATCGTTGAGACGATTCAACGTATTTTTTTTCAACAAATGCAATTTTGGATGCTCAAGCAAGCCTTGTATTTTAGTTGTGAATTTTGAGAGCACTTTTATTAAACAAATGAGTCTTAAAATTAATAAAACATATGTAACGATCATATCGAGTTTTTTTGACTGAACTTCATTGTTTTAGACCCCTCTCAGTAAAGGTCCCCACTGTTGGTATTCACACTTGAAATGAAAGACTTGTAATTTTCTTTTTGTTTTCGAAATAGACGAGTCGCTTTTTTTAACTGGAAATTATTTCTGATCTCGGATGGTGTATTGATAGCTATTTTTCCATCTTTGTGGTGATCTTCGACTATCCTAGTCACGCTTACAAGAACTGCAAATGAAGCCTACGATGCGGCATGAATCCTTCGTATGAAGACCACAGCACGTAATTTTTTACCAATCAAATTTTTTAGCGAAATACAAGTACTTTGATTTCAATTATCAGTCGGGTGAATGCGTGAGGAAAGAGCTTCCTTCGCTCAGTAGGTACATAGGTACAATATGTTCATAATGTACAACTTTAGGTGGAAACTGCTTTGTTTTCCTTTGCTACTTAAAAAATTTATACTTTTTAAATCAAAGGAAATTTACCTGCTGAGGAGTAAGGGCTGATGGAAAACTATGCTTGCCCGATGTTATTTCCGACTGCCCCTGAAATATATACAGCTGGTGATGCGCAGCAGTTCGATATCTGCTGCCATTGCCTTTTCACGGGGATGCGTCTGAAAGGAGGAAAAGATATTATGCGGACAGTATCTGATTTCAAGGGTTTCCTTTGATCAGAGGCTTAGATAACAGACTCCTAGTTTCGGCCGTCAGGGAGGTAAAATTTAAGTCCCCAGTAACCCACTTATATTCGATAATTTATTGTTGCTGTGACTGAATGAGTTGCTAGATAATTATCGTATTATCTGACAATGCCTTATGCGGATTTTCCACGAAGAGATCTTATTTCAAGCTAAAATCGATTTTTAATTCGCATTTTTACGTTAAGTATAGCCTCCGATAAGTTAAGGGCATTTTAATGGTTCTCGTTTTGCCACTCATTAGACGTGATTTTCCTCAAAATGCACTGTATGCTGTCAATTTTTTGTGAATGGGCTCAGTTGTGCTTGGGCCCTAACATCTTTGGTAGCAGCACTACGCTGTCTAGGAAAGCCTCTAGGATTTGATGTGGTTATAGCTAAATCTCATATGTAGTCGCAAAAAAAAACTTGCATGCCCATTGAATAGGGCAAAAGGTCTCAGGAGGAGAGGGTACCTTTTCTACATCCGATTTTCTTCTGAGTGTATTCCCGATGAGTTCAATTATATTTCACTTCTGTCCTCTCCCCAATCCTTTCCTCTATTCCCTCCACTTTCGTGGCTGGCACCCTGACAAACTTTGCCACTGGCCTCAATGGCAACTCGTAAGTTAGAATGTGGATGTAGTATTTTCCCTTGATTCATCCATTTTGTGCTCTTGTGTCATTTGCGTATCGTTCATGATGCCGGTGATTCGTGATCAACATCCCCCTTGACCACTTTGTTAAGTCTTGTGTGCTTGTTGTAAGTTGATTTTCGTGAAATTGTGTTCCCATTAAAACTCGTTGGTTATTCCGTGACGGGTTTGTGAGACCGCATCTCAGAAGTTTCTATTTTACTTCCATTGTCTTTCATCTAACGCCAAGTTACCGAACCGTACAATCACATTCCCCGTATAAATGATTTGAATAATCTTTTCTTCCTGCGTATACTCGGAAATTCCTCCATCCTTTTCCTTCCGCATGACCATAAAAGAGACTAACCTTCGAGGTATGAGTTTGACTGTTCTGAAAAATACGATTATTCTTCATGCAGCTGTTGGAAATTCGCTGAGGTGAATTGCTCATCCCAACACGCGGTCTCTCTGTCGTAGGTCGTCACGGAACGAGACACATTGACCTTCCGACGCCTCTTTCTTCCACACAGAATAATTGAGAAGCAGTGTTAGATTTTTCTCCATGTCCAAGATGACCATCTGAAAGTTGTTAAATTCAGGGTAGTCGTTTAGTCCCCTTTTTATCCTGTCGGGAGCCCTGTAAAGAAGTGGAAAAATCCGCAAATAACTTTACAGAACTGAGAAAAATCCAGGAAAAATCTCAATACACATGATTAAAATTTAAATTTTCGCTTAGGACAACTCTAGGCTGCTAGTAAACTCGACTTTTTCTCTTTTATTAATAATAATATTATAATAATTCTCCTAAAGAGTTTTTGAGATCTTATAACACCGAAATCATTTCAATTTTATCCCATTTTTACTCATGTGACTCTTTTGAAATAGAGTTTTTCAGTAACTCCCTAGATCTCTCTTATATTTACTTCGAATAAGAATTCTGATTAAATTTCGTATAATTGTTTTGTAAAATATATTTTTTCATTGGGGTCATTTTTGACCCCTCTCGCCTACGTTCGTGTCTTTTTCAGGGTGTAATTTTCCTTCCTGTGGCTCGTGAAAGAGTCATATCTCTTTCGTCTATTATCAAAATAAAGAATTTTCTTTATTACATGAGACCTCGTTGACCGCTACTATTGAGACAGCAGGTGTGTCGGATCAAGTTTTTTACGTAGTCTACCGCGAATGATATCGTGGCACGCACACTTATTTTTTTAAATGGTTTTTAAAAATCACCTCCGTTCACACTTAGGACTCGGTCAGTAAATATTGTTTATTATTCGTCTGGAGTGTAAACACGGTAATACTATACGCTCAAGTTTTTTACATTTCTAGATAATAAGAGGAATAAATTTTGCATCCGCAACTCTTTTAATTAGCAATGAGGAAAAATCAGAGTAGCTTTTAATAGTTAAATCGGTGAAGTAAAAATAGAATTACCTATCATTTTATAACGATCGATATTATTGGCATCGAAAAAGGTAAAGTGAAACTAATTGTAAGAGAAAGTTGGTGATAATACGAACAATCCGCTGAGGGGAATTAAAATACCCCATGCTTCCACTTATATCACCAAACGATTCGCACCTCCTTGAGCGTGAGGTTTTATGTGTTTCATTTGTTTGTTATCATGATTTTTCTTCCTGTATGTGCATGACCTTATACATATCGGCCTTGCACTTGCGTTAGTGTGTAACATTCTTTCATCACATTTTAACGAGTTATTAAGGAGAATTCTAACCAGACCTGACGTCTATATCACTTATTTATCAGGTAGATTATCCTAACCTATCAGGTCTTAAGTTATTTAACCTATTTTATCAGGCAATTATTCTATGCACTGAGGGGGGCTAAAAATCTGATCAGTATAATTTAACATTAGTACTGTAACGTTTCTGAAATTTTTCCTTTCCCTTTATGATATAAGTTGCCAGGACAATCTGGCGGAACGGCTCAATCTTCGAACTATACCTCTAAACGTGTTCACTTCTGGTCAGTGTTCTCGTATCCACGTTGAAATTTTGTAAGAGCTTATGCAGTGGTAGAAATGTCCTATTTCTCCGGTCACATTTGCGACAAGCTGTACTTCACTTAGAAATTCGTGAATGCTTATAAAAAAAGTTGGCAGCGGTGGGATTCGAACCCACGCCTCCGAAGAGACTGGTGCCTTAAACCAGCGCCTTAGACCGCTCGGCCACGCTACCTGTGGGTGAGATAACGTTCACGGTTTTTACTGGATCAATTTATTTTTATTAATGCATTGCTCCTATGGTCGCCTGGCAAAAAAGTTACAGAGCAAACATTTTCACATAAAACACGTCAATTATAACACAAGTACCAGTGCTAATGTTTACCAGTAATATTGGTTTTTGATGTGGCACATGCATTTGCGCCCTCAAAAGGAGGATTTCCTCAGGTTCTTGAAGTTTATGCTGATCTCAACACACCAACACGTTTTAACATGCAAGAACGACACTAAATGAACGGTGTGCGCTGGCGAAACGTTGTTAACCTGCCAGGAGGTAATATTTTATGAGTGCACAACAGCCACGGCCGAATATATTGTGCATGCTTATTGGTTTCTTTCCAATTAGTTATTAAAAACGTAAATTTTTTGCCTCAAAGTAATTAAAAAAAATTTAATCATCCAGTTTTGACGTTCTTTGCTGAAAATCAATGCAAAACCAACAATCACGGATATGATTTTTTATGCTCTTTCGCTGTTCAGGGCACATCAATCTGTTTTTTAAGTGTTCTTCCTTTTCTGCAGGATCTGGAATTAATGGAAATCAAGGGTAGGGTAACGTTGCCAAGTGAGCAGCGCGCTAAAGCTAATAGAAAGCTCCCAAGGATAAGTGAGTAGGTAATCTGTGGAAGAATTATTCTCGGGAATAAAGGAAATGTGGAGAATTGTCAAATTTAGGTGCTAGGTGACCTATCCGCTGTTAACGTTTCACAAGGCGAATGAGACCTCGGGATGAGAGGCCACAAATTTCAATTCATGTCAAGCGAGGGATGCCTGTACAGTGTACATGACGCATGGGTCTGGCAATTGGTCCACGAACGAGAGCTGAAACATCGGACACCTACGGACAATAATTAGGAGTAAGAGGAATGCGGACGATAAGAATAACTACGGCAACACACTTCCAAATGGAAAAAGAAACATAAAGTTGAGGCTGTAGGCAAACATAAGCGATGTAGTCGGATTTTCAAGAGTGCAAAGAGAATGTTGGGGTGCAAACGTCTGTAAAATTAAGGAAGATATTGCAAAAGATAACATAATCCCTGCCAGAACACTTATAGGGAGACAACCAAAGAGATAGAAAAACGGCTGGAAACCCACTTCCCAAGATCTCAATTTCGAAGAAAATTCTGGCAGCGTTAATGTATCACATTCTTAACTATACTTGAGGGTCGCCCTTGGTACTGTGATATCCCAGGTATCCCAGGGGGTCTCAGTAAATGTAAAAATTAATTGAATCCATAACATTTATAAAACGTTTTTAATGCAAAAAGGGGAAAAATGCAGCAATAATTCTTATCTAAATATTTTTCATGCTAAAAGATCTTGTCATATTCAAGAGTGGACACACCAAATGCGGGGCAGCGGGCGTATTTAGTCCTCTCTAAATGGAATTGCACCTTGTGTTGATCGTTCTTTTTCTTGTGTTGATTGTTCATCCTTTTTTAATTCCAGTTTCGCACTTTTCTCTTAAGCATGTAGAACGGTCCATAAACAATAATAATATATAATAGTCAAGTTTATTTCTCCTACAGAAATTACCATCGCAATGACAAGTCTCGAGCAACGTCAGGTAGCCTTGAAGGAGAACGTGTTTAAGGCTGCCATCAAATAATAACATGTTATGTTTACACTTGAACATACATTAGCTCATGTAGTGAGACCAAGACAATTACTTAACGTTTAAGTGTGTACCTTAAGAAGTTACAAATATAGACCGATTACCAATTAAAAATCAGCTTCTATCCTACTCTAAGATGAAGAAGAAGAAAACGAGAAAGCTCGAGAATGAGAAAAAAATCATGAAATCACTATACCTCAATATCGATCACTGTAGCAGTGTGAATTGAGACACAACACGAGCGACAGATAAATGAAGGACGCACCATACCTAATTAGATCGGGTGATGAGAGACGGTGGCTGATGGAGGGAATTCTTAAGAGGAGCAGACAAACTCTCGCGATGCTCTCTTACACATCGCGAGGCCGGATGGAAGCAGTGGGCGTGGCGCGTGATGGATCACTGCAGCGTGTCTCGCGCCGCCCCTCCCCCGTTTAAGTCCTCCTCTCCATAACACACGAATGAGCGCCCCTCTCCTGCCGGAACTATTTCCGAAGATCCGGAACGGGACATCCGGCGCTGGGAGGCGACGCCACCCGCATTGCCCCCGCACGCTCGCCCACGGAGAGGATACACCGGGGGGAAGCGAGCGGATGTGTAAGGACGAGAATCAGGGGCGGAGAGAAATTATGGGGGTGACGAGAGTAACGGAAACGCCCCTGAGGGCCTCAGCGGCGGTGCGTCCCGCGCCGATCTTCGTTTTCGTCCGCGCCTTGTACTCTCAAAATTTTCCGACCATTGACCCCTTCAAGAACGTCTCAATGTTTCTCATGCCCTTGAGTCCGTTTATTACGATATGTGATCCAGCATAAACATTAAGTAAATATGTCACAACTATTGTTTTAGTCGCCTGCTACGATAGATTTGTTAATATATACGTTGTTAACCTAATTATGAATGTAAATACCGCTTTCGGCCGTTAGAATTACTCTAATCTCTAAGAAGTATTCTACCGGTTAAGGTAGGTTTTGTTGAAAGTCAGATAATCTCCTTCCAGTTTTCTACACTTTCTACGATATGTGATCCAACATTTCTATAAAGTATTCTACCAGTTGCAGTAGGTTTTGTTGAATGTCAGAGAATCTCCTCCCAGATGCCATGTTCTCACAATAAAAGTTTTTGTTCACTTGCAACAGAAATTTTATTTCACCGACCAAGGTTTCGGCATGAACTATGTCATTTTCAAGATACTTTATTTACAAGGTTATTTACCTTTATTATTATTATTTGCCTTGAGATATTACAAGGTTATTTTCCTTAAAAATGACATAGTTCATGTCGAAACCTTGGTCGGTGAAATAATTTCTGTGGAAAGTGAACAAAAACTTTTATTGTGAGAACATGGCATATGTACACCATTTCCCCAAGATATCGCCTGATACGCAATAAATCTCCTCCCAGTTTTCTACACTTTCTACGATATGTGATCCAGCATCTCTATAAAGTATTCTACCAGTTAAGGTAGGTTTTGTTGAATGCCAGAGAACCTCCTCCCGGTTTTCTACACTTTCATGGACCTATCTCGCTCTAGTTGATCCTTTTTCGCCTCATCATTCGATCAACCCTTCTTCATCCCGTCCATGAAACCTATTCTCTTTCTTCCTCTTCACCGCTTGCCAAACATCCTTCCCTCTATCACACTCTTGAGAAACCCATCGCCCCTTATTACATACACCAGCCATACTCTGCGGGTTTAGAATTTCATGAAGAAGTTTTCTTTCCTCGCCCACCATCTCAAGCACTTCCTCGTTATCTGTCTCTCTGTCCACTTCACCAATTAATGCTGTTATGAATAAGTTTGCACGCGGTTAACATGGCCGTTGCCATCGGAACACCCGATAAATCTAATCCTCATCAATGATATAATTGAATTCTACCGGGAAACGGCTGATTATTTGAACTTCCCTTCTACATATTTTATTAGTGTGTCGGAATTAATAATACCGAAGAATGGTAAAAACTTACTTATTTATTCAAATTATTATCGTTATTCAAATTGTTTTTTAAATTTTTTGCTGACTGCATTCGTTAAGGATGGATGAAGGCCTGAGGAGCCGAGAAGATATTTAGTGTGAGGCGAGTATTTATCATAAAATATTAAATATGACCCGATTTAGGGTACATACATTTAGGAACTGAGAGGCTACTTTCTAAATAATTATAATAATATCAAATAATGATCGTATTAGTGATAAAATGGTACACAATGTAGTCAATATTTCATCCCATGGCCTGAAATTAATCCCCATCCATGTTTTATCAATAGTCTTGTGAACATCATTATAGTCGTTGAAGATTCTCTGCCCAGTATCAGAAAACTAAAATATAAACTAAACGATACGAAAAAAATTAAATATTAATTAAATATACCATGAAATCAATTTGATAAAAAAATTTACCGTTTGTAAGTGGCTTCAGAATCGTGTTTTGTGTGTGTCCTAACTAAGTACGTAGTCGAAGGCTCTGGTTTCCCATAACTTACCGTTGGAATAATTTTTGTATTTCCCATTCAACTTTCGAAGTTCGCATTAAAGTTGCGGCACGGTGATGTAATTTCTCTCGGGTTTCTAGTAGAAGATTCATTAAAACAAATTCTGTGGCAAATTTCACCGACTGAAATTCAATTAGTGTCAGAGCTGGTATTCCTTCCGTCCTACACTACCACCCACAATCCCTGCCTCAATGTCTTTCCGCGTGGCTTTTATGTTACAGGTTGGTGCGAAACCGACTTAAATTAAATAATTATAATAATGGCTATGTCAGTTGCGTCCTAGTATCTTGGAAAAGATTTGTCGGTAAAATTGTTGCGAAAATTATAATGATAACTAGTAACTTTGTGATTCCACATATCTTTATTTGGAACGACCCGGGTTTCGACATTCAACGTCATCTTCAGGTAAAGGCTCTACAACATCCATCAAAAAAAAAATACATATATATCGTTCGTTAATATTCATTCGTTATATTCGATATTAATTCGTTAATATTTATTCGTTATATTCGATAATATATATATCGTTCGTTCGTTCGTTATAATCGTTCGTTCATTCACTCAGACGGCTCAGCAGCAAATACTCACATAAATGTTCATACAGAAAGGTAGAAAGAAAGTGGATAGGAACACATAAAATTTACGAACACAATGGTAGTGAAGATGTAAAGATGGCCGATTCCAATCAGAAAAAATTCGACTGGACCGGGAATCGATCCTTTGGATTTCGCGTCCAATGCTCAGACCACCAAGCTACCCAGTCTACTAAGAATCCACTGGAATCGGCGGGGGTTTATAGGAACAAACACTCCCCAAGGCATGACCCACGAGACCGGCCAATAGATGGCGCCAAGGCTGCTTTTCACCCACCGTCTGAGAGAGAATGACACACACAGAAGGCGAAATGAAAGAATAACTCAAGCACACAGACAGTGGTGAAAGATTTAGAACAGGCGTTTCGGGGTACGCTAACCCAAGTAGGAAAATGAGCCGTTCAGGCCAACGGCCAACGGCCGTAGTAGTAGACTGGGTAGCTTGGTGGTCTGAGCATTGGACGCGAAATCTAAAGGTCCGTGGTTCGATTCCCGGTCCAGTCGAGTTTTTTCTGCTTGGAATCGGCCATCTTTACATCTTCACACCACCATTGTGTTCGTAAATTTTATGTGTCCCTATCCACTTTCTTTCTACCTTTCTGTATGAACATTTATCACATTCAACTCAGGTGGGGGCAGAGATGCGGTAGGGGTGAGGATGGAGGGTGGAAGTATACTTGGGAGAGGACCAGTGGTAAGGTGTGAGGGAGGAATGAAGATATGTGGAAGGTTAAGCAATATAGATATGTGGAATCATAAAGTTACGAGTTATCATTATAATGTGAACAAATTCCACCAAGTTACACCTGAAACTACCAATTATATGTTGCAAAAATTATCACTGCTTGAGGAGGGCATAAATGTCGAAATTCCGTGTCGGTTTCAATCATTACGCCCTGTTGGTCTTCGATTAATTCGGGCAAAAAATGTTCTCTCATGTATACTCCTTATTTTTTCAATTTTTTTGGCCTCCCTATGACGCCGGACTTAAAAGTTTATCGTGCATGGTTTCTTGAAATTAGTTAATGGAAAATTTGACAAAGTGTCATTCATTTGATCGGCTCATTCTGGACCGAAATACTTTCCCGGCCCAAGTGATTGGTCGCTCCACGAGATCGGCTCTTCAAGTTAGTTTCCCGCACAAAATTCCTCGGAAGTAGTTCGTAGAAAAATTTGACCAGCTGCAAGAGGCTTGAATGTCGGTGTCGGGTGGGGGCTGGAAATGTAAGTACTCCGGATGGTTTTCTTCCACCCCCACTCCCTTCATTTTGGACCCAAATGTTTTCCCAGCCCGCCATTGTGCGCTCCGAAGGAATGAATTTTTTGGGGAATTTTAGAGAGGGGGTTGTTGGGGTGGGGGGCGTGTTCCCCGCGGAGCAGAAGGAGGAGGAGGGGGAATAGCCGCTGCAGCCGTCTGCCTCTCAATCTCCTTCTCCGCCACCCCCATGCCCGCCCGCCACTTCCCAACACCCCCGTACTACCAACCATCACGCCAGAGTCCCCCAACCGAAAAGCGCGCACATGGTCCGCACCTCCAAAATAGCCGAGACGGAACACGCGTCTGTGTGTGTGCACGGGCGGGCCCTGGTGCTCTCCACCCGTAGAGAAACGCCACGGAAGAATCGGGATCTGGATGCAGTGCTTTAAACGTGGGGAAGATACTGGACGGAGAATATAAATTAACTTAGTGATATTAGATTACTCTGTTTGCTTTTAACAACAAAACAATAACTAAATGTCTTCAAATTTAATTAATAAATTGGACTTAAAATATTTATTATACCCAAATAATTCTACATCTACATACTACCCTGAGAGCTGCCGCATGGGCGTCTGGTAAGGGGTGTTTGGTCACCAGCCGTGTAAAGACGTAAGGTTTTGGGAGGTGAAATGGTGACGTGTATTATGGGAGTGTATTTAGTGGAGCTCAGTTTTTATTGCGGTCGCCTATTGTGCGCGGAATGAACGAGTTTTTGTACCTATCTGTTCGGCAATGTATCCCTCTTATTTTATCGCATCTGGCGGACCATAAGATGTTGTATGGCGTCATGATAATATTCTCTGTGTCGCTCTGAAACACATCAGTTCTAAATTTCTCAAGGAAACTAAGCCTAGCGTGTAGCCTCCGAGTATCTAGGGGCTCCCACCTTAATCCCTCTAAATCATGTGAAATACTAAATGCTCGCTCGTAGCAGTTTTTAACGAAGCGTGCAGCTTTCCTTTGCATTTTCTCTATTTATTGGTTAAATAATATTACTAAAAGCTAAACCATCACAAAAAATATGAAAGTAAATTTTAAATGTGTAAAGCTAACCATATTAGCGGCCATGGTCCTCATTACTTTTAAGGACTACACCGCAACAAATAATTTACATTAATTCAGGGTAAATATCACTCGAAGTGTAAGGTTGTTTTGTAAGTATGAGTTTTTATTTGTTTTAAGCTTGCCCTGACTATTTCCGTGAAGATATGCATATGGGAACTTGTGTTGGCTTTACTGCTTCTCGTTAAGTAGGCTTCGTTTTTCAGACCGGTAGCTTCACTTTGTAGAATATGACGTAGGGTTTTCCGAAGACGATGTCCTGTGGAGTGCAACTCACATTCTTTAAGAGAGACTTGTGGACTTCGAGCAATCATTCCATCGAGTACACACACGCTTTTCCACGGAACATATTAGTTATGTGGCCAGAGCAATCCAATTTTGTGAGGTGGAAACGGTAATATTTGTGCCTTTAAATGCTGGCGCCCGGATGTGTCGCAAAATATTCAAAACGAATCAATCGTAGGGGAAAAAAATATTGTGGTGAAGCGGTTATGAAATGCCGCTTAATTGAAGAGCATTTTGCTGCTAATAGAAAAAACATAAGATGTTTTTCGTTTTGCTGAAACTATTGAACAGGCATTCACACGAACACTAAGAATTTTTTTCCTTTTATCGGGCTCTTGTAAAATCAACACCATTCTATATCAACTTAAAGTGCATTCTAAGTTTCTTCCTCAAGACACTAGGAAAATGCTCATTTCATCGTTGGTTTTTCCCGTTATTGATTACTGTTGTCTAGTTTACAACGACTTAAATGAAGAAGATAACACCACACTACACCGTGCTCTAAATTCATGTATTAGGTTTATTTTTAAACTTCGCAGAGATGTCCACATGACCCCCTACTACAATGAACTTAGATGGCTCGATGTTAAAACCCGAAGGAAATATTTCCTCGGATTCTACTTGTATTGCTTATTTCAAGAAAAATACCCTGAATATTTATTCGACATGTTTTCCGTGAAACCTTCCACTAGGGATATGTGCACTAGATGTGATCCTGAGTATCTTTACTTTCCTTGTCACCGCACAACGAAGTTCCAAAATTCTTTCTTGGTCACTGCGTGTCATCTCTGGAACACCCTGCCCAAAAACATAAAAAATTGTTCTTCTGTTGCTAGTTTTAAGATGAAATATTATAATATGTTACTTTCTGACCACTAAATGTTGTTACTATTTTGCATATTGTTGTAATTTTGTATATTGTTGTAATTAATGTAAATCCAGAAATGTATGCAGATGAATTTGTTATGTGATATGATTTCCAAAAAACTTTGCATTCAGCATTGTAAAATGGTATTAATTCATACTTAATTTTTTCATTATGTTACTGTCCAAATTGTTGATTTTGCTCTTTATGTTGCTCAAAAAAAATGTAAATTGCTTTTGTTCTTAAGGGGTATATCCCCAGGACAATTAATAAATTATTCATTCATTCATTCATTGTTCTCGAGCCCACTAAAAAAATCGAGGATTAACATCATTTTAGAGAGAAAAATAAGAATAAAATGTAGGGCTTCCTCGCTATATCGGCTGAATTACTGCTTCTGACGACATACACATCGGGGTTGCGGTGGAGATTCTGTCTCCACTGAAGGCAGTCTAGACTGTAGATGATCTAAGCTCTGTAAGGTACAGAAAATATTGAAAACCTTTCCAGACGTAATGTAACAAAGAAAATAAAAATGATATGCCACTAGCGTACGTTCGGCATAACTTAAAATTTGCGTAAGCAATATATTAATGATGAGAAAAATTCGGTCTGGACCGGGACGCTATTCAGGCTTCCTAATTCCCATGGCAATTTTGTTGGATACAAGGCAACTAGATCTTAGGCCCTTGCGGTCTATCAAAGATGGCAACGCAAAGGAGAAGAGGGCTTCAAAGAAGCCACAACCAAGAGACAGTATCCTTCACCAGCACTTATGCCGTGCTTAGCCATTTGAAAATATGCAAACATGGCGGGTGAATTTTTTTTTGAAGAAATTGCCATGAGAAAAATTCGGCCTGGACCAATGCGCAGACCACTACGCAGTGGTCTGCGCATTGGTCCGGCAAACCAAAGGTCCGTGGTTCGATTCCCGGTCCAGGCCGAATTTTTCTCATGGCAATTTCTTCAAAAAATTCACCCACCACATTTGAATATTTTTAATATATTAGCGGTGAATTTAAAAAAACCATGTGCACCCAGACATTTCATTCAGCCATTCTCGCCCAGGGGATGCTGGAATTGAGGGAGGGTGGGTGAAAAAGGGGGAGGCTGGGTGCCTGGGGGTTGATGCCACACCCACGCCAAAGAGGGTGGAGGACCATCTGCAGGCGGTTTGCCGCGCGCGCGGATGGTGAAAAGTAAACTCTCGCCGAGGGGAAACTATTTTCATTGGCCGCTCCTCAAGAGTCCCTGGAGCTCGCATTCTTCTCCCAGCGGCGTCCTACGAAGTCCGTGGCAGATGGATTCGCGACCCCAGGTTGCAGCAAACAGGGGAGGCGACCTACTACCGAGGTTGTTTAAAGTATTGAGGATGAATATGCAGTATGATAAGGATAACATAATTTCGAAATATTCGGATCAGTAGCTGGTAGAGCAATTAAATTACTTTGGTACTACGTTGGCTTTGATTGACCCGTTACAATTATACACGTAGGTAATTATTCGCAATTTTGAAACTTTTAAGTCGTAAGAATTAATATACTTCCTCTTTAAAACTCGAAACACGCTCTTTAAGCTAATTTCTCACCTATCTTCCGTATGAGTATATAATTTATAAAATAACGAGGAAATAGATGGGCGTTTAAAAAAAAGTCGGTTTGAAAACGCTGCTAAGACATTGTAATTATAAGCCAATGTCTCTGGCGTTACTCGTTGGATATCCTTCGTAATGTGTGAAAAATAATTACTAGGTAATGATTTAACACTTCTCACAAAGTGTGGAATCATAAAAAAGTAGGGGGATTGGGTTGGTGTGGTGGCTAGAGTACTGTCTAACCATACGGAAGGCCAGAGTTCAAATCCCTGCAGAGGCGGATATTTTTCACAGGGAACCCTATCCCTACTTGAGTGTTTTGTGGGGGGCTTTTCAAGTACAGTACTCCGTCTGTCGGGTGAGACGTTAAACCGTGGTCACCTTGGCGCCTTTCGTTAAGAGCAGGCTACTGCCGACGCCGGGTTTCTAACCACCCTTCCTCCCTTACCCGTCCCCTATGGCGCAAATGATTTTAGCCGTCAGTCGCCTCCCCAAATATCCAATCCAATCAATAAACAAGTACTTGTTTGTCACACATTGTAAATTATAAGTAAAGCAGCTTAAATTCAGTGCTAATCACTCTCATATAATATTATGAAAACTCTTATCGGGCATCAAAGAGGACGAACCAATACCCCCATTCAAGCATTCACTCATTGCCAGAAAGCTGATGTCGAGGACCCTGTGAAATGATGTTAAGAAAATACTAGGGATCAGTTTATGGTCTATGGACGGAATTATGAAACATCGGCATTTAAAAAAATACTGCTGCTATATGAGTTTTATTAAAGTACTATTTAAGTACTTTGTTAAAATTGCAACTTACTTCAAAATAATATTTATTGTGAAATGTGACGTATTTTTATATATTTAATTTACAATAATACTTTACATAATAAAATTACCTTCATAACGTACCTTTTTTTAAACTTTCCAAAGTTTTTCCTCGTATGACAGCTGAAACTATTTATTTTAGAGCTCCACCAGGCACGCCTTCGTCAGTGAGTGTCGTCACATATTCATCTATTCAATTTGTTCGACAAACCACCGAAAGAGACGCTAATTTCCACACACTTAATCCGAAGCGTTACAATTCTGTCTAGTGCAGCACTAAATGGAAAAGCCTCTTAGAAAGCATATATTTCAATGATTTTGAAACGTAACAAATTTGACTCGCTCGCCCATAGAGGGTTAATACAAAGTTTTATGGTGGTGAAACGTGGACTCAGGGAAAAGGGGACGAGAACAGGCTGTAGGGGTTTTAGAGGTAGTCATGAAGGAGAGCAGAGGATGTGCATTGCACCAGAAGTAAGATAAAAGAGAAAGTGTTTGGGATAATGGGCATTTTGGTACAAGAGAGGGAATTTATGAAGGAGATTATGGGGAAGCTGAATAAGTGGTGGAAGATCGAAGGGATGCTGATGGCCGTGCTGGAGGGGAGGATTTTGGGTGGCGGGGAGGGAAGAGAATAGGTTTCATTAATGGGATGAAGAGGAGAATGAAATTGCGTCAGGAAATATAGGCTTACGCTGACAAAGCCCATCTTACATGAGGCACGAAATTGCACAATTTGAAACTGCATGTTTCTCTCAATCTGGTGTGCATTGATTATTGATTAAGAGTAGGGGCTATTTTGCCATTCTCGCGTAATTCGTGCATGCGTTCATGCAATTCTCCGCTTTACACGAAGCAATTTGAGATGCACGTTTGTATACACATCAGATTGTGCAATGATATGTCCTATGTAAAACGGGCTTAAAAATCTAGAGGATTTTACCATCATCCATGTAAACTTTCCTAAACCAATTTATTATCACAATAATATTAAGGTTATTTACATCAGCAAAGATCCGTGAAATTCTCCTCCATTATGTGTGGTACATCTTCAATGGGGTTATTTCATATTTCTCATTTCTCTTGACTAACTCCTTTGCGGGGCTTACAGGCTTAAAAATCTAGAGGATTTTACATCACCCATTTGAACCTTCCTTAACCTATTTAATACCATAATGATATTTACATCAACAAAAAGCCGTGCAATCCCCTGTGTCGCCCGGGGCTATTTTATATTTCTCATTTCTTTCGACTTTTTCCTTGGCGAGCTCTCTTGAAATATCATCCTTTGGCGAAAGTCACCCGCACCTGCTCGCATAAAAATGATGGTTGATCAATGTGCCCTCTTGGCCGGCGAGAGATACCTATCACCTTGACCTCCTATCTCTTTACCCCTCTCAGAAACCCCAGTCATCCAAACCCTTTGGTGGGAAAGGGTTCATGGGAGTGGGTAGAGACTTAAGGGTTCCGATGCCCCAACGTCCCTCGGCCAGCGAGGCACACCTGTGCCTCCCAAGGACAAGACCATCCACCTTGACCATCCTTCCGACCGAAAAGTATATATTTATCGGCTTACAGCACCGGTCCCCTAACCACTTTCTTCTGCCTTTAACCCTCTCCCCACACCCTCTGGCGTACCCTGCTTTTTTTTCTTGAGATCCTACCTCTTCTCTCTACTCACCGCATCTTATCTCCGTCCCAGCCGTCAAACCCACACCTCAACATATTCCACTTCACTTCTCGCAGCAATTTATCAAATGAGAGCTCATAGATAATATGACCACCGGAAAAGGATACTGGACAAATGCCGACTCGTCGATACGTATCTTCAGGAAGGTCCATCTGTGGTGAAATATATTAATGTTCCGGGAATTATGAGGGGAAATATAAAAAAAATGTCTGGATCTAAAATCCCTTCTGGTTGCAACTGATCTAATGTAAGTTCATAGATATCATACCTACCGGAAAAGGATACCTGGCAGATGCTGACTTATCGATTATATCTGCTCGGGGGTTTATCAATGAGAAATGAATGTGATATTTGAAAAGCATGCGTAGCAATTTAGAGATGTCTTTTAAGATTGTTGCTCCCAGAGGAGAGCATTGTACGGCAATTCGTTGCGTTAAAAGCGGGTTTAAACATGGAAGTCAGTGCCATGACAGTAGCCTTGGAAGTCGCTTACAATCGACACTGCTAGGTGTAAGCACGGGCTTCCATGGCAGTGGCGGTACGTGTTAAAAGAGCATTGCATTGACAAGGAACCTAATCGGAATTAGATAATGTTTTACGTCTCTTTTTTAGCTATCATCAGCAAGAAAATGATTGCTAATGAAAGATCTTAGGTTTTCCCGGTGTATCTGCTAGATAAATGTTTCTCAGGTATTCCACCGGGTTCGAATCTCGCGTATGCCTCCCGCCTCGACCCTTGTTCACTCCTCAATGTCACCAGACTCCGTCCCAAATAGTTGTCGGCGGAACAGTTGTGTCAAACCTCTGCTCCGCCCTCTTCCCCACCTCGTCGCCCACCCAGTCGCCTCGTCTATTTATTCCCATTGTCTCCTCAGCGAACGACCCCTCCCTTCAACTCCCCCAGCCCTGCCGGCTTCAACCCTCATCCCGATGACGGGCAGCATCCCACACGATTCGTCTCCCCCAAACGGGTGTGTGGAAAAATCTTCATTTTTTCTTATTTGCGACGAAATGGAGCTATTTTTGTGTGCCCACTGTACAGTCCAGCTGTTGTACACGTTGCATACTGGAGAGTAGGGGAGGTTTCATCCCTCAGAGAAATCTCAGGGAGTGATTTAGAATGGGGTGGATGACCGTATTCGCGGTTAGTGGTACAGTGATAGCTATAATGGGGTGAATGACCTTTCATCATCATTGGTCGTTCAATCCTAATATTGGTTGACTCTATCCCTCCACCCTTCCCTATCTAATGCTAGTTCCTTTACCTGCTGATATCTCTTTCTATGTGCTTTCCTCCTTATTTTGGTCCAAGAACTTATTCCTGGGTCTTCCTCTGGGGACTTTGCCCTCTATTTTACCTTCAATCATGTTCTTCACGAACCCCTTGGGTCTTAGGGTGTGTCCAATCCATTTTGTTCTTCGTTCCTGCATGGTGTTCCATCTGCTCCTTTCCTCTTGTACACTACTATAAACTTCATCATTTCTTATTTTGACCGTCCATTTTATCTACAGCATCCTCCTCCAGCACCAGGTTTCTAAGGCTTCTATGCTTTTCTGGTCATCTTTTCCAGTGGTCCATGCTTCCGATCCATAGAGTGCCACGCTCCCCGCGAATGTTTTCCCATACTGTTTCCTGAGTTGTAGTCCTATCTTCTTAAAGCGCAGGAGTTGTCTTTTTCCTATGAACGCCTTCTTAGCTTGGACTAGTTTCCGCTTGATGTCCATTGTACTTCTTGCGTCCCACGGTTAGTTCTTCCGAGATGAAGGGAATGACTTTTAAGAACAACAAAATGTCAGCACCGACTCAATAGATATTCATCTAGCGACATGAGCTCGTTGATTAGAGGTCCGCCAATACTATATAGACACACCTCCCCAATCTGTTCATGATCATCATTATATGTTGAGATTGTATTATTGTGTACATTCAATGTTGAGATTGGATTACTGCAGCTGATATTTCTATTCTTTCCCTTGTTTCAGGCTGGCTTGCTACTTGACGCTCTTGTAGGTTATCGCATCTGTTTCACCTCCCATTTTAGGTGGCTAATGTAATTTTCCCTCGGTATTCCTCGTGAGGCTTTTCCGTATACTATTTTCCCTTCAATCATGTCCCTAAAAAATAGGTTACACCTCAAAGTGTGACCTCTGCATCTGATCCTTATCTACCTGATAGTGCTTGTTACGGTTTTCTCCTCTCCTTTCATTTGTACACCCCCTCGTTTCTGATCGAATACTTCCATTTGATCTTCAGTATCGGCCTCCAATACCAAGTTTCAAAACCCTCCATCCTCTTGTGTTCCAACCTTCTAATGGTTAATGTCCCGGAGTCATGTAGTGCAACTGCCCACACGAATGTATTCAAGTTCGTTGTCGGTAATCCTATTTCCTTTGAGCAAAACAGTTGTTTTTCACCGGAATTACTTTCGTTAGTCATGTATACGCATGTCATTCCCCTTGAGGGATCTCTATTTGAAGTGTCCCAAATGTTTTCCAGCATCCAAATAATTCTTTCTCTTCCGTGCTCCCTTAATCAGTGCTTATTGCGCTGAGAGAGCCAAGTTTCGGGGAACGCTTCCGCGTTTATATTGAGTTTGTCCGAGGGAGAGCATCGTAGAATATTTTTCGAGTCGATGTATTTGAACGCCAACAGCTTCATTGTGTGTAGGGTTTGTTGCTTCATGTTGGTAGGGATGATGGTCTACTTTGCGGGGATACCGGGTTCAAATCTGGGTTGAGGCCCTCTTGTGCAATCAGTTGTTGTTAGACTTTTATCAGTCTGTTATGATGGGAAAACCTGGCTTTTGTCATAGCCTTTAATCTCATTTATGGCGCACGCGCACTCCACGATTCTGTGGCACATAGTAATGCGTCTGCGTGCTGAAACGCAGTCAGAATCTGAAATGTGACTAATTTAGGATTTGAAAGAGTCTGATGTGACGGACTCTCCACTTAATTGCGCAGGAATCGGAAGATTCCTGCGAAATTGAGTGGAATTTTTGCTTAATGCAATAATAAAATGAGCCCGGGTCCAAGTAAATTTTTTCTTTGTAAAAAATTGCTCATTTTATTTCTGCGTGCTGTTTTCACATTTATTTACTGCTCCTTTTTTTCTCTGTCACTCTAAACACTTAGTGCATCATATCGTAATACCTGAGGAACTTATCTTTCGTCCTCTCTAATTCTCTAAGAACTCTAAATCTGTTGCTTATTTCCTGTGTATGTTTTCCCTGGGAATTATCCCCAGAAAATTTCAGATTTCTGGGCTGAAAAACCTGATTTTATTCGTATTGCAATCATCTTTATTCCCTTTCTCTCGGAAAGATTTTGGGAAATATTGGCCGAAAATGGCATTTCCTAGGGAAACTGACTTGTTCCTTTCCTTACGTTCTTCCTCATCTAGATGCGCATCAAGGAGTCTTCTCAGGCCGTTGTTTTGTAACCTATACGACCGCACATAAATAAAAGTCATTCCGTTTCCAAGATTTTACTTCCAATATTGAAGTCTTCACCTTCCTATCACCTTCTCCATGATAACAATAAAAATGTATCCCACGAAATACTACTTGGTGCAGAATACATCCTCGGATAGTTGAATGTCATCCATTTATGTTTGTCGCTAATATTCGTCTGGAACATGGACAAATTTCAAAGTTGTCCCCCAAAGTTTTGCAATATGTCGTCATTTTCCCCATCTGTTCGTAGTTGGTTCGGCTCAGTTAAAAATTCCTCGCTGAATTGAACAAATTTACCATTTATCTGGGTAAATACCTAATTTGGACAATATGCCCTGAACCCATAAATTATACTTTCAGGATTATATCAGTGGCCGTAGAGGATTATCGCTGTCAATTTCCATTATGGCCGAGGTCTACTTGGAAAAATGACAAATTTTGCATCAATATCAAGCATTTTTCTTAGGTTTTTGCATGACGGTAATCGGAAGCTATAGTTGAATTATTTATAATGTTTGTTATTTTTTCTACCAATTTTTGCCATTTTTACGATATTCACTCTGAAACTGATATCGACAGAGGAAGGTCCAATCCGAATTGAATGCTGAGTGCCATACTTCAATGGAGGTATTTTGACGATGTTCTCTCTGCAGCTTGCGTGTATAAAGAAAACAAGAGGACAAAATATTCAACTCGAATAGAAAGTTGAGTGTGTCTACGGCTGACACTAATTATAATTTTTCTACCTTTTTGGAAGTATTTTGACGAAAGATTCTACCCTAATAGAATGTTGAGAGTGTCTACCTCTCGCAATTAAAATTATCTTGGTACATTTTTGGAAGCATTTTGACGATGTTCTCTCTGTATCTTGCATTGGTTTTTTGTTCAATCCTAAGATTGGTTGACTGCAGCCCTCCACCCTTTCCTATCTAATTCTTGTTCCCTTACTTTCTGGTATCCCTCCCTACGTACGTTCCTCTTTATTTGGTCAATGAACTTATTCCTGGGTCTTCCTCTGGGGACTTTTCCCTCTATTTTACCTTCAATTACCTTCCTCACTAACCCATTGTATCTTAGGGAGTTTCCAATCCATCTTGTTCTCCTTTTCTCTATGGTGCTCCATATGGTCCATTCCTCTTCTGCTATTCTGCATACATCATCATTTCTTATTTTTTTCCGTCCATGTTATCTTCAGCATCCTCCTTCAGCACCAGGTTTCGAAGGCTTCTAGTCTCTTCTGGTCAGCTTTTCCAATGGTTCATGCTTCCGATTCATAGAGTGTTGCGCTCCTCACGAATGTTTTCAATGCTGTTTCCTGGTTTGCAACTTCTATATCTACAGCTACATAATACCGTGCGAGCCGCCGCATGGGCGTGAGGCTGGGGGTGTTAGGTCACCAGCCGTGTAAAGATGTAAGTTTTCGGGAGATGAAATGTTGACCTGTATGGTAGGAGTGTATTTAGTGGAGCTCAATTTTTATTGTGGACGCTTATTGTGCGCGGAAAGAACGAGTTTTTGTACCTATCTGTTCGGCAATGTATCTCTCTTATTTTATCGCATCTGTCAGACCTAGAGAGATAGCGAGGAGTCATGATAATATTCTCTGTGTCGCTCTGAAACGTACCATTTCTGAAATTCTCAAGCTGAACTTACGTATACCACGGCGCGTTTGCGAAGTATACTAAAAGGATGTAATGTACAACACGAGAAGAATGTTGAAGAGTGTCGACTTCTTGCTTTATTTCTCGAAGAAGTGTAAGTATAGGGTAGGAATCGCGGGGATGAGGGAGGGAAGGTGTGGGAGGGGTGGACGAATGGATAAGAGGAGGCCCACCTGGAGAGAGATATGGAGAGAGAGAGAGGGGGGAGTGGGGTAGGGTGACGCCCCCCTCAAAAACCGCCCCCTGACGCCGCCGCTGCAGCCCGCCGAGCCCATTGAGGAGATGGCCCGCGCGCACGTGCTCATTGTTCCGTCCGGTTATTTACGTTTCACGCGGCGGCGGCGGCGGTCGTCTCGCCTCGCGGCGCCCGGCCAGCACCTGCCTCCCTGCCGCTTAATTACGCGTAATTGCTCTCTCTCTCTCTCTCTCACTCACTCTCTTTCCTCGCCCTTCCTCCTTCCCTTCCTCCCTTCCCCTCCTGCGCGCCAACCCTCGCGTGGCGTATCTGCTCTGCTTTGTTGTTCGCGCGGATCGCCGACTCATCCTTTTCTCCGTCCACCACCTCACCCCTTCTCTCGCTGAAATCCTAAGCAGTAAGATAGTTTAGGCGAGATTTTGCTCTAGTCATTAGAGAGGCCATAGTCGAATTTTATTTTTGCATGGAAGAATCATGGAATCGATATTGCGATAGTCAATTGTGTGATGTTAATGACGCTACAATTCCGTTTGGTGTGACTGAAAATCTTATAAACGAAATATGCATCTATCAGCTGAATATCAGTGAAAATTGATGGGCAAATTACCTAGTCGTACCAATCTTATTAGTGTTGATATACTTATATTTTTGCAATTTATTTCCCTGTTATTAGTCTACAATCTAGAGACCGTTACGAATTTTTGCAAAACAAGAACATTTGGGCGCTAAACTGCTACATTTATGACGGCAGCTACGTGATTACAATTCAAATTAAGGGTAGGGATTATGGTTACAGGTAGATGGAGAGGGTATTTCGATTTCAAACTGTATCCGGACAACCGAAATATCGACCATATTGCTTCCCCTGCTCTTTCCTTGCTCGCCTTACGATGGCGCAGAGGAGTAGACTGATTACCAGATATGAAGTAAGAGTATCGTAAGTTGAAAATTAAAAGCAAATAACTTATGAAACATGAGGTATAATTACTTCGAGGAATCGGTTCTTCTCATTTTAACATGTTTTTTTGGGGAATACGGAAGATAATTAGTTTTAAATAAGCAAAAATATTATAAGAAGAATGCTTTTAAAAAAATCAGGTACGTGGATCAGGATTTCAAGCTAGTCATCGAAGAAAAACATTGGAAAAGTACAAAATTAGTGATTCAGCCCTTAGGCGCAGAGGTAAATCGGGGGGAATTAAAATGGTGGCGTTATAGCGTCGAGCATTGGCCACCATAGTCAGCGCCTTCTTCATCGACCGCAATAGGCGTATTAGTTTGAGTTTAGGCGTGTTTATGTTTTCCGGTCAGCAATTTATCTAGGTCGAAAATGGGCATCCGGAAACTTTTTCAGATATATTTAATACCATACGAAAATAATGACTCCAAACTGACTAAATCGGTTCACCCGTTTTCTCCATCATCAGCAGGGCTTCCCTCCTCGAGTGCTACGTCATGAAGTGCGCTCCGTACAGGACCCAGGTAGGGATCAGAATTCCACTAATTCCCCTGAAAAATCTCCGTTATTTCCGAAATTTGTCCCCCGGTCGTGGGAATCCAGTACTTCAGCTACCAAACCAAGTCGACGGAAGCCAAAAAAAAATATGTTGTCAAATCTTTTGGGCAAATTTTAACCGAGTCACATCGGATAAATGGCTCCGCCCGCACTAATAGATGACCAGTTATTGTGAAGCTTAACTTGTACATATTTTTCCCTGAAATTCTCACTTTGTTTGGACGTTACATTTCTCGAATGGGACGAAAAATGTAATCATTCTTGTTTAATGAGTTGGAGAATAATACCACAAAATTCTAAGGTGATATTATAGTGGTAGATGTAGCATATGAAGCTATGCTGTTATCAGATTGAAACCTCTTCCGACAAAAATTTAAACGTAAAATACGGTAAACTGCGGTAAAATTCATATTCCAGCGAAATTTTGCCTTTCACGTCGCTAGTCCTAAAATTAAACAAGAGGCCATTACACATTTAAAAGTATCTGAAGTGTTCTCCATGCTGTTTGCTGGATTCTTTATCAAATCTTTCCAAAATTTCATGCATACCCTTCCCGTCATCCCATTTTGGAATAGGCTTAATCTAAAGCTCTTTATTGTTGATGATAGTTATTGAAAACTGGCGCCGTTTTGATGATTTCCTCCATTGGTTCTACCCTTGCCTATCTCTTTTGCTTCTATTACATTCATTAAATGCTTCATGTGTGCTCATTTTTTCAGGCTTCTAATGTTCCTTCTCTAATCTGAGTAAAACCACATTGAACTAAGAATTTCATGGTCTACTTCTCCCTGTCACTCCTATTTGATATATTTGCTTCGTAATTTGACTTCATTCACTCTGAATTTGAAAGGACATTCCTGTTTAACGCGAAAGACTCGTCACGATCATGATTCAGGAAAGGAACCCCATCTTCGGAGCGCTAATAGGTTTAACTAATGAAGCTAATCGATGCTCTGCCTGGCAGAAGAGGGTAGAAGAGGATATTTAAAAACGAATCTTAGCGAAATATAAACGCCTTTCTTAGTTGCATTTCTCTATGTGGCTCCCCTACGTTTTAACATGTGAATAGCAATTCGTTGGTCAGCTTATGCCGTAAAGCCAATGGAATGGTAATAAAAAAAATCATCAGATTATAGAGAAACTTCGTAGCTCATTTTTCGATACATCCTTTAGAATCTACTTCTCTTGACGTTTGTGGAAATTCATTCTTGTTCATCAGCCTTTACGCACTTGCTTAGGGCTTCATTGATCCCTTAAAATTATATTTTCGACGTTTTGTCCGATTCATTGGGTGATTTCTTCAGGGTTGTGGCGGAGGCGGTGGAGGATTTGAATGCAGTCAGTACCTTTGGAACTCAAGGGCACCATTTCCCTCAACGATGGATCCCCCTTCTGGTAAGGGTTTGAATTTTTGTATGGCTGGGGGGAGGGGTGGGCTGGATGTATTCAAGGTATTAGAATGGAAATAGTTTGAAAATCGAAAACCGTGAATGAGAACTGAAGGTGACTGTTCATTCATTCCCAACACCTGGTCGGGAGATATAATTAAGAACGATCGGTGAACAGTGTAGTGGTGGCTGTAAGTAAAAGCCCGGATTATCTGGAGCAGATCCATATTGATTCCTGATCGCCAATTCATTTATCTAGAAGTTTTTAATTCGCTAAATACGATCTAGATATCGGCCTTACGGTGACCAGAGCGATCCCTTCATGTTCAGCATTGCGTGAAACTTTGCAAAAATATTCTTATCTAAGGTTGAAAACTTTCCAAATGTCGTGGGAGCTCTATGGGCACATATTCTCTAGTTTCAGGGTAACTTATAGAACTATATTTACAAATAATTGAATTTCAGTAAACAGTTTTCCCAGACTATTTGTCTCTCCTCTTTAAACAAACTATAAAGATTATGAATGTCAGAAAACATTGAGATCAAAGTAATGTCCTCGATTTGGTGCTAAAAAGAGATGCGGTACTGAATTGGGAGTACCACGGTCCTCGAAATCGAAAAATTTTAAATAGCATTTATACATTTCAATTCAGTATCAAGCTTGGGACTGGAATGTTATACTTTCGTTGCGCAAATGATATTTGCCATTGCCTGTGCGAATGGTATTCAAGGAGCAATTGAAGAGCAAATTCTTTTATCACTCGTGAAACATAAAAAAAATACTGATAATCTTTACTCGCGCTGGAAAGACATTAGCCTTGTATGGATTGCATGAAGAGTTTAAGGGGGATTGATTTGGGAATGTATGCTGTATTTTGGGTGAAATTTAAAAGAAAACTTCCCACAGGCGGGAAAATCAGAGGTAGGATCGTCAATAGACTTACAATTTACTTCAATAGGCACCTGTTATGACGAAAAAATTCATATTATCAGAGCTTGAAATCAATATATCCCGTTTTTGCTTCCATCTGAGCTTAAGTTGAATGGACGGCTCCTCGGGTGCTCATAGGTTGGAAATAGAAAGCGCTAAATTGTGGACGTTTAGTGGGTAAATAACACGTGTGAAATGCAAATGATCTTACTGCTGATCTCTCCATAGGATTTGCCATAAGTTACTTTTAATTAACTTGAACATTAACTTTGTTGTTATTTCATAGTTCACCTTCGGCGATTCTTTCTCTATTGTTTGCGCAGCTTAGGTAATTCACTGGGTATAAAATGAACTAAGTTATTGTTGAAACAAAACCTCACTCTGGCCGTAACAAAAAGGGTCGTGATTTAGAACGCACTTGATGACTCCTTAATACCCCACGCATTTGGCCAAGGATATATTAGCCAAAGCCTAAAAGTGTCTCTGGAAATGTTCCATTAATTTATTTTTGTTTTGTTTCTGCGCTTGCATTTTTTCATTATTTCTTGGACAGCATTCGCTAGAAAACCTTGGCTCGAGCATCTGGCTCGTTCTGAGTTTTGGAACACAATACCATTGATGTCGTTAATTTGAAGCTATTGTTGAACTGATTGTTCGATGAAGTGTATATGTTAGTGCTGCCAATCGATCACTCATGTGAAATAATGGGTGCAAGGTCGAACACAGGCAGTATTGCATGAATGTTCATTCGCAATTTGAAATAAAATGCAGCCTTCTTTTAAACGAAACTGACGCAAATAATGTTTCCCTAATACTGAATTGTTTAAGGACCACCAGTAGCAGTAACCATCAACAAGCATCAGGAAAAGTCTTGCATTTTTTATTTGTCATAATTGGCTTAGTTTTGGAGCCATTTGTGTTGTAATTCTTTAATCAAGCAGATTTAAGACGAAACCGAGAGAATATTTTTAAAATTTAGAATAAAATAATTCAATCCGTTTTCCGAGTGACCTAAAAACCAATTCGAGTGCCATTTGGTGAAGAAATGCCCTTTGGAATAAAAACTTGGCTGTATGAAGGGACAGCATTTTATAACAGTACGTGAATGGACCTTATTTAATGTAGTTTTCTACTTTAAAAGTTTTTTGTGAGTGCGCAACGCATATTGCAATGTGCTCATTTTTGTCTAATTTGTAGTTGTTACTCTTTCAGTATTTTTTGGTTTTATTGAGCATATTTTTCTGTTTCGCCGATGAAAAATAATTTCTCTCGGGGCTCCATTTTAACACGGTCGTATTTTGAAGCAGCTGCGCGCAGGTTATTTTTTCCCGTTGTATTCCTAGATTTAGTTAGCATTCAAATGATCAAGGATTACCGTACCACCCTTGAAGCTGGGCCGAAAGACATTCCATTCGATGTCTGGTGAATAAGAGTCAATTGCTTATGTTATTGCCGAATCTTATGTGATCAACATAGCATTGACTCTCACATGATTAGCAAAGAAAGGCATTTGCTTCAAAAAGCGCTGCAGAAGCATTCAATGAAGTTTATGTGTGTCATTACTTGTTGCATAATAGATTAGACTTTATAGGTTATGTTAAGGCAGTTTGAGCAAAATAGCATTTCACCTAGAAATCAGTGAATTTGGTCTAATTTTTAAGAAAAACTTCTAGCCCTTTCAAATATACCAACACATCAGCCCCTTACGGAACTACTTTCTGAGATTTTTGACGAAAATTGCCAGCCCTTTTACATGGGAAATGTACGTGAATGCACATTCATAAAGACAGTATTTAAAAAATGAGGAACTTCAAACACCTAAATCTCGTCAAAAAATCGACAGTGTGTAGTTTGTATGTTTTCTCGACTATTTTTGATAATGAATCATATGGTCACCCAAGTATTTTTTCAGAATAGCACAAAACTTTCCGCAGTTAAGGATTTTTAAACGTATTGCGTGACGAAAAAGAATCAAATTGAAGACTGAAATAGATAATTTTATTTAATTATTTTAAATTTCAACCACTTAAAAGTATATTATTGAACCAATAATGATGCAATGTTTAACTCATGTTTCGCACAGCTGCTGAAATTAAAAAGTATAGTTCTAATATAATCTACATTATGACTAGGAAACAATATCGCTCAAAATACCTTAAATAGTATTATAAAGTCCTATAATACGACGGTGGTATTGTACCATTCGTAATTAATGACTGCATTCATAATTACATGAAGAGATAGTTATTATGTAACGAAGCTGGAGTCGATTTATTCGTTTTAACTCTCTATAGCATGCATACTTATAATTATTCATGAAATAGATAACATTTTAAATTAAGATAATCTAGAGATTAAAATAAATATCAAATGAAGAGAGTAAATATCCCCTACATTTTACTGGTGTAAGCCTCTACTCCTTTACACAACTATCTTAATCTCAGCATACACTCTACCTCTCCGCATCCTGTCCGTATGACCTATTCTTTGTCTTCCCTTTCCCCGATTACCCATTACTGCCTAAGCAATCCTCTAACCCTCATCGCCTCATCTAGCCACATAATCTACTTCCTCCTGTTCACATTCAGGAGTTTTCTCTCCTCATCCACCAAGAAAGACCTTTTGTCTAAATGTTCGCCCTATTCTCAACCCCTTCACCTTTCCCCTTCTCCTCCACGCCCACATCTCAAACGCCTGCAGTCCATTCTCATTCTCCATTCACAATACCAACGTTTCTGCACCATTCAACGCTATACTCTATTTCAGAATCTTTGCGGACATTTAATTCCAATAATCGTAGTTATCACTATTAAAATTATTTGAGCGAAATAATATGTCACCTAGAAAACAATGAATTTGGTCTCTTTTTTAACGAAAAATATCTAACTCTACTAAAGATACAAAAATATCAGCACCTGACCGAATTACTTTCCGAGATATTTGACGAAAAACACCAGACATTTGAGCCGTGGCTCGGTGAAATGGCACGAGGGCGGCCGCGAGGACGGAGGTTCCGGCAGCGGCGCGAAAGCGTTGGAGTTGTGATTTTCATAGCATTCAGGGGAGCCCATTTCAATTGACTTACCTAAATATTTCCCTAGTTACGCAGGATAGAGAACAATGTTACATACCAAAGATGTAGGATTTGAAGCGGAATATCTGATGGCGACCTTCTCATTGACCTCGAGCGTGACCATCTACTAATAGATATTACCGTTTTAGTAGGTATTTTCGAGGTTAATTTGAACTATTAAAGCTAAAATCCCCATTTTTTATTGCAGAAATGAACTATGAAGAATTTCTCATTGGTAATGTTTGCAAATACCTTGAGGAATGCAATGGAAATCACAACTTCGAAGACCTCTAACTTGAAAACAAGAATTTTTACGACTTGATGCCCATTGAGACTTTTGATCTACTCCTCATGAACTACCATATACCGAAGTTTCAGCCAATTTCACCTTAACATTTTTTCCATAAGGTTTCTGCGGGGTCCTTTCTTAGTGAATCAAACAAAAATTAGCTATCTTATATATATTTTTCTATGCTTTAAGCCTGAAGATAATTTTACCATTCCTTAAGGATGCTCTGGCGTGACTACTTGAGTCAAGAAAAACTAAGGTACTCATTTTTATTTATGCAGTTTAAAAAGTTCTGCTTTCACAGATGAAATAGCTTAACCATTGAAAACCAAAGATACGGCGCAAAATAAGCACATTATTCCACGAATATATTTTAATGACTACTTTTGTCCAGGCATAGGAGCCAACTACAGCGCCATTTTCCCAAAACTACCGCATTTTGACTTCAATTACGGCAGCAATTCACTAATAGCCTTAAAATATAGGTTTTAATATGCCTACATTTTATTTTCATACAACTTCTCAGGAATTTTTGGTTCCTGTGAACCGTTTTAATCAAAAGCTTGAATATGTTTTCTTGTTCAAATTTACCTTTTTCTGGTGTAATCGGAGCAATCTCCATAAGAGCCCATATTAAAATCTCTGATTTTAAGGCTGCTTCAATGTAAATTAGCCTGTAAACCTTATTTACTTTAAATCTAAGTTTTTAATCCCTGCCACAAAGATGCTATATTTAAATTTGCAGAAAATCTGGAATAAGTGACCCTAAGATCCGACCCACCTTAAGTTCGTTAAAAAACCGTTATTTCTTATCAAGCCGGAACAGTTCTGGCGACTGGAGTCAGTATAATTACTGAGTTTCATTTTTTAGGTAACTATTTGGCCTAAAAGATTTTATCCTAAGGAGTAATTACATGAAATTTAAAAATTATACTAGGCAACATTAAGTCTAAATTTACTCATTACAGCATATCTTATGTATCCTAAGAAAACAGTTCTTCGAAGCACAGGTTCCTCCTTAAGGTGGCTTTGGCCTGACTACGTGAATCTAAACAAATACTAAATTACATATTTCTATTTATTTCAAAAATTCTGCCGCGCTGATAAAATGGGTTACCAATTGAGAATCAAATTTGAGTAACAAAACACAGATTATTCCGGAAATAAATCTTGAATGACCACATGAGCCTCAGAGGTCGTTCAGTATCGATAGTATTCGTCCTTCAATACAGGCCTTAGCAACGCAAACAAGCCCACCATTAATGTGCTCATATTAGTGTATTCTCTATAAGCATAGCTTAGGATATTCAACGTTTTTGATGATTTGCCATTGCATTTTCATTTTCTTGGAAACGATGGCTGGCGCCGCATATTCACAGATTTTCTTGGGTGTGTAATTGTGGTAAATGCTCAGTAAGGACATTAATGGCGGCCGTGTGGTGGAAACGGCTGAGAAAACCCAAATCGATAGAACTACGGATATATCGGGTCAAACGACTCTGGTTCGCTCGTAAATTTAAAAAAAATGGTAAGTTTCCTACTTTTTATTTTAATTCGATTTCCCGGGACGTATCGCCTCTTATAAACAGTTTTAATTAAAAGCCTTAAAATTCTACTCGTTCAAATTTACGTTTTTCCACTGTAATCTGAGCAATCTCCACAAGAGCTCATGTTAAAATCTCCACTCTCACCGTTAAATTAGGGTAAAACTAATGAAATGACGAATTACTTAGGTTTCCACCAAAGATATATTACGTTCTTACGAGCCGGGTTTCATCGCTGTGCGACATCATCAGGTGCCCGGGTGCATCAGGTGCATCATAGTGGAAAACTAAACAATTCATCATTTCACTATGGAGTAATTCCTCCCAAGTTACTACCACTTCTAGAGTAAAACTAGTCTGGAAACCATATTTGTTAACAAAATGCACTTCAAAGCTGCTATATTTAAATATGTAGAATTTCTGGAAAAAGTGAGCCTGAGGCCAGAGCCACTTTATGACCGTAGATGTGATTCCGCTGAAACTTCACAGTGGAATCTCGATTCCTAATTTTGATGCTGTATGGGGAGCACGTCAAGACGAAAAAACCTAGTCCATGTGTGGGCACGTTTAAGTCAACCCTTAGAGTGTAGGTGGTCTCGTGGAGAAACCACAAATTCATTTCAATATCCTGCCGCTGGAGCCATGGTTTCTTCCCAGAACCACCGTTTTTTTTTATTTCATGCTACTGCCATTAACCGTGCAAACAAATACTTTTACTCTAACCTTTGTTTACTGTTCCACTAAGCTATTATTAAAAGGACACCATTCAGTGAAAGTTACAGTAAAAATACATAGAAGTCAAATCAGTTATAAAGCTACATCTATTTTTTATTCTAGCAATTCTTACGATTTAAAACGTTATCTCCCCCACTATAGAGCAGAAACGTGGGCCCTGAGAAAGGAGGACGAGCAATGGCTCCAGGCGTTTGAGATGTTAGTGTGGATATGGTCAAGTGGACGGAGAGGAAGACTAACGAGGAAGTGCTTGAGATGGTGGGCGAGGAAAGGAAACTTCTGAATGAAATTCGGGATCGGCAGAGTAGGTGGCTGGAGGATGTAATGATGGGTTGCTCAAGAGTGCGATAGAGGGAAGGATGTTGGGCAAGCGGGGAAGGGGAAAAAAGAGAATAGGTTTCGTGGACAGGATGAAGAAGGGTAGACCGTATGCTGAAGAGGAAAATTGCGTAAGGAAAGAAGAGCTTACACCTGCAAAGTCCGTTTTACGTGGGGCACGAAATTGCACAACTTAAAACCACATTTATCTACCAATCTGGCGTGATGTTATTATTGAATTAGAGCAGGGGCCATTCGTGCCATATTTTGCCATTCTCGCGTTTATGCATTCGCGTATGCGTTCTTGTAATTAACCGCTCTACGTATACAGAGGCCAGAAAAATACTAAAGATAGATTGGACCTCGAAAGGTCAGTAAACCGGAAGTATTTTCTCTAAATTTCTACTAAACCTACCTTTTACCAGTGGAACACTTTTTTTTATATTTCTTACAAAAAGACTAAACATTAATGTAAAACAAGCAACTTAGCAACTTCTACCCTTACTACATATTCGGCGGCACTGCGCCTTGGAAGAGGTATTGCAAGTAATTTGATGCTAGGTATTTAATCCCTTGATATGTCCTTGAGGGACCCACGTGTGCGCGATCCGTGGAACGCTTAGCGAAGTGGAAGCGGTGTTGAAATGTTGGAGATTAGAGCCAGCTGGAGATGGAGATCTCTCCTCTCGCGGCCGAATAAATCACGTCCGGGGACGTCGTACCGGAAGGGGACTGAGAAAAATGTGAACATCTGAGGGCGAAGGAGAATGAGTGGGTGGGCGAGGACCTGCGGTCTTGTCGCTGGGAGTTGTAAGGGATCGGTGTATCTGCCTCCTGCACACCAATGCTTCACAAATTTCGGCATTGCGATTTTTCTCGGCTTCCTGTCTCGCGAAAAATTGCAAAATTTTGCTCTTTTGTACTCCGCAGAGCTGTCTGAATACACCCAGAATTTTTTGTAATCGTGTGGGCTTTTCCTGTGCTATGGCACCGAGAGGTCTCCTGATTATTTTTGTTTGATTCGATTCCCTTCAAGTTATTTTCGTGTTTCCGCAGTTGATAAATTTAGTTAAGAAAAATATTCAAACTTGAATCTAATTTAAAATTTGAAAAAACTTGAAATAATATAAGTATAAACTAAAAATTATGTAAATATTATAAAGAAAGAATGCTCCTTTTTACCTTATTTTTTAATTTTTTTAGCTAATTTAGCTTAGCTACTGAAAGAGTTCTGCCTCTCCGAAAAAAAGTGACCTAGTCCTCTCACATATGCGTGGCATTAATTTAGAGAGGAATGCGAAGAATTAAGCCCTATGACCTAGAAAAAGTATAAATGAGTAAGCTGAACTTATTTCACTCAGTCCTACTGAGAACTGTAGTAAATAAAATCATTTTTTCACATAATAGCTTTTTCTAAGCTCCATAATAAATTGTTTAACTCTTCAGTAAATATCTGATTAAAACATCTACACTCTACAGCTATCAAGAAGAGGTCATTTCATTATCATTGAGTCGCGAATTGGGTAAATCTTCATTTGCACTATAGCTCACTGCATTTTGTAACTAAACGTAGATATACGCAATATTTTCTCAACCCGCCCTTTTAGTAATTGTAGACGTCGACCAGATATGTGCTTGACTGTTTCTCTTAACTACGATGCCCAACCCGTTCTCGGAAAATTGATTTTTGAAGTTTATTGATCGATTTATTCTCAAGCAAGTCCTCGTTTCATTTTACTTACTAATTTTTTTTGGTACCAAAAGAAAAACATAATTCCGAAGGTTCAGTTCACTCCTCTCCAGCCTAAGTGAGAATATAAACTCGGATAGGCAGTGGAGTCTATATTCATGAGCCCTTAGGAGGGGAATCGGCATTTTAAAATCCAGATGCCGGTATTCCAAGAAGAGAAAAGTTATTGAAGCCTATTACTTTCATTTATGTTCAATGTCAATTACATATATATGGTCAATGTCAGCCCCAGCTAATATTAATTCTCTGCAACGTAGCCCTAACTTCTTCGCACTTATTGGTAAATATAGAATGCCAAATCTCCGCAACCTACCCTCTGATGCTGTTTTGTCCTCACTCTCCGTCTATAAACTTAATATTATCTTCCTTAAAACTGACCTTATACGTATCCATAGCACTCTGAGCTCAACTATTCACTGCCCCGACCTTGTTTCCTTGATAAATTTTAGAATACCCATACGAAACACCAGGACTCACTCACTGCTCCACATCCCTTCACTCCCAGATTATCAATTACCAAGGGCTCCCTCATTTTTCTCCTCTCTTCTTTTGTAAATTCCCTTCCTGTGAGCATTGACTCTGTCACCCTATCTTTTAGCGTCTTCGCTAACCTAGCCATATGTCATTCCCAAAAAAGTAATTTTGACTATCTCCCCAAGTTGTATAATCAGTTGCTACCTTCATCTTTTAATGTTTTTACGTTTGTGTCCTTATATGTTTGTTATACGTTCACTATAAAGTGGCTTTATGCTGTATGTGACCTTTTTCTCGAATAAAAAAAATCATATGCTCAAAACCACTTATATAAATTTTAAATTTCGTATATATATATTTATATCGGAGAGTCAACGGATCAAAATGCCACAGATATCATATTAATTTTTGTATTTTCATTTGCTTTTGATCTCCAGTTATGAGTTCCCGTAAGAAATTAAGAAACTATCTTCATTTATCATTGTGCTAGTAGATGAGAAAAAAGTTAGCAGAGCGTGGTTTCGATCCACGGACCTCTGGGTTATGGGCCCAGCACGCTTCCACTGCGCCACTCTGCTTGTTGAACTAGTGTTACAAGGATCGTATGGATTTCATTAGGGACCATTCAAGTATTACGTAACATGGTTTATTTCATTTTTGACCTACCCCCACCTCCTATGTAGGACAATGTAAGGTTTTCCCAGCTCCTTCCCTCCTTCTCAGTCTTACATAAGACGTAAGATATTCGTATCTACTCTTCGTTAAATGCTCGCTTTATGCTATCATCTTTCAATAATAGCCATATTACAGCTTTGAGCCCTAGATATTGTATAATTATGCAGTGTTGAAGTGCCACATTCATTAGAGTTAATGCGAAACAGTACGACAGCTGATGAAGTTGTGAACAGTCGCGGGATATTTGGAAAAAAGCACAGGAGATTTTTAAACTATACAATATTTCAAGACGAACAAAAATCTTACATAAATTGGTTCCAGACCCCTTGCCCCCCTCTTCATAAGACAAAGTAAGATAATCAAAACCCCTCTTTCAATTCAAAACCCCTTTCAATTCACCTCGAGAAAAATGGTGAGGCGACTAGCCTGTTGGCGACAGTGGATTGGATTGGATTTTGGGGAGGCGACCGACGGCTGAGGCCATTTGCGCCATAGGGGAAAGGTAAGGGAGGAAGGGTGGATAGAAACCCGGCGTCGGCATTAGCCTGCTGTTAACGAGAGGCGCCAAGGGGACCACGGCTTAGCGTCTCATCCGACAGACGGAGCACTGTACTTGAAGTGCCCTCCACAAGTCATCTACATCTACGTAATACCCTGCGAGCCACCACGAGGGTGTGTGGCAGGGGGTGAAGGTCACCAAACATGCACTGTTGACATGCAACTAGTATATTTAAATGAGACATGCTAGAAAATAGGGTCACATGGAGCTAGATGGTTAGTATCTACATAATAAGGAAGGGATAATTGGTTGTTATTACATGCATCATGCACTACGGACTACTCTAACTATATTTCACCTACCTATCCCTTTGCTACGCTGCCTATTGTTTTCTCTTATAGTACGCGGGAAAAATGACATTTTAAATCTATCGGTACGACAATCTATCTCTCTACTCTTGTTAATGTGATCAAACCTAGCATAATACGCAGGGGTTCTTAGTATATATCTAACGTCATCTGTGAACAAAACGGTTTCGAATTTACTTAAAAGGTTTAACCTAAATTTTAACCTGCGTTCTGATAGTAATTCCCATCCGAGTTCTTCTATTAAGCTCGTAACACTTACACATCTTACGGATCCCATATACTAGCGGCATATTCTAATTGAGGCCTGACAAGGGTAAAATAGCTTCTTTCTCGTACTTTGTCATCGCATTTGCCTAGATCCCTTTTTACGAATCCTAATCTACGGTTTGCTACACTAGTAATTTAAGACACTTAAGTAGGGATTGGGTTTTCTCTGAAAAACATCGTCCACGGCAGAGATTCGAACCCTGGCCGTCCGTATGGTTCGGCAGTACTCTAGCCACCACACCAACCCGATCCCCTTGGCGACAGTGCCTGCTACTAGTTAGTGGCCTTTATAGAAATTAGGCGAGGTGTGCAATGATGAAACCCGAAGGAAAAAATCGTTTGAATAAACACATGCAGTAAGGTATCGATCTCAAATAACACTTCCCCTTATAAGTTCGAATGAGAATGCTAGACTGGTATTATTTGCCACATTTGATAACTTGGTTGTTTTCAAGTCATGCTTCGGACTACTAGGAATTTTCGTACAATGAATTTTCGGGAATGAAACATGCATATAATTCCTCGCAATCTTTTTGAGGTATGGTGATGGGTGTGGCATGTTCTGAGAATCGGAAATTGAGTCATGGGGTGCGAATGTTGATTTATTAATCGCGGGACCTATTTTAGTCGTCCACTCCGCGTACCAGTCATGGAGGGGAGAGTTGAGAAATTCTGGAGACGATGTGGGAATCCTACCGCGAGTGGGTCTTGGTGGTTCGTCGCGATGAATCCTAAAGCCCGTAAATTGACCGAATTAATTATCTGGGGATTCTCGGGCGGCAGGGGGCCCTTCGTCACGGGCGACCGGGGAATAAATCCGCTGCCGCCGAGAGCTGGCCCTGCTCAGCTGAGGAGAGCGAGGGAGGGCGGTCCAAGGGCATTTTAACTTTCTGCTCCCACGGTGGGAGGAGTGGTCCATTACCCCCACCCAGTCGTAATCTCTTTCTCTCTCTCTCTCACTCTCTTCGTTGAAATTTAGAAACCAACGACGATGGCTCTATGGGCTGGATGACACAAATATGAACCATTTCCCCTCGGTACGGTCGGTGGTAATGGAGTGCCTCATTTTGATTGCATACCGACGTAGATAGTGAGGCAAGGCAACCCGTTGTCGCCTTGGCTTTTTTGCATTCGACCTCGGAAATGGCGAGAGAGGCTTATGAAGAGCTGTATGTAGGAATGGAATTGGAAGGACAGCTGATTAAGTCGGAGCCAAACATTTATGTTAGACATCAGGGTTGAAATTGAATAAATCATTTGACTTGACCGGGATTCGAACCCGGATCTCCCAGTTGCCGGTCAGGTGTGTTAGCCAGTTACACCACCAAGTCATCTTCCTTCCAGGCGAATTTCGAAGGAAGCCTTGAAGGAATATGGCTTGGTGGTGTAACTGGCTAACATACCTGACCGGCAATTGGGAGATCCGGGTTCGAATCCCGGTCAAGTCAAATGATTTTTACATAGCAAATTTCAACCCTGGTGTGTATGCACCCGTGCGAGTCACTTCGTACCACATCATTTGTTAAATGCAATGTTTGGAAATTTATGGTAGAAATGAACACAGTCATAAAATCAAGGAAATAGACTGTAGAAACAATAGATTTAAAATATCCTTTTTTCCACATGCAATAAGGGACCATAGTAGTTGCGATAGATCACTTCCAGAAAACTTTGACCCACACTGGGTAAAGTAGGTTTTGCTAAATGTCTGAACATCATTATTCGCTACTCACCCCGCATGAAATATCCGGCAAGATATAGCTCCTGCATGATTTAGTACCTTGTATTACTATTCATCAGTCACATTAATAACACTAACCAGTAGCTGTATCTTAAATGGCATACTGCATGGTAGCATCTTTGTTTATGTAGCACTCCTAGTTTATGGTCTGACCGCGTATTGTCATCCTGACTGCTTTTGGCCTGAGTCTGGCATCCGGGCAAGCGTGCGCGGTTCTAATTTCAGCTGGGATGAGCGTTGCATGCCTGGTGTGGAATCACCCCGTTCCACACCCCCTAGTGGTGGCTTGCACGGTATTTCGTAGATGCAAAATCGCCACTATTTGGGACCCGAACCCAGGCCCTCAGAATAAGCAGCCAAATAGCCTAGCTACCACACAAAACCGAACCCCTCGCACGATGAATCGTCGCAGGTATTAGACTATCATGACTGCATTTTATGATTCATTCTTTTCCATGGCCGTTTCTGTGGTCTGAAGCAAAGTCGCATATTCATTCTCGATCTCAGTAAATTAACCGAGTGAATATATAAAAATAATAATAATAATAAAGTTGAAGGAAGTTATTCTGCTCCCACTTATTTACCCGCGGAACAAAAATGAAATTAAAATTGTGAACGTAAAACTTGAAGACATCAGTGCATAATGGAGAAATTTCTTTATGCGATGTTAATGCTCGCGTAGGAACTATTTTTACGCTCTTCTCATGCTGCGTTGACGTGGGAGGAAAACTACCCCGGGAGATTCTTAACGAATCGCATCAGCTTAAAAATATTTCTTTATGTGTATGTAAGGACAGGACAGAGAAAAATTCGGTGTCGACCATGTAGGCTCCAAGAAAAGTTTATAACACGCTGTGGAACCTTTGAACAGGGACAGATTTTTGTAAAACCTGATGATTGTACTCCCTATTTTTCTTTAAAAATGCACCGGTTCCATAAATAACGCCTATTTTGAGAGTATAGTGATATTGTTTAAGAGATGGGCACTTCTTCTCCAGTGAAAGGTCTTCGACGAAGAAAGAAGTATCGGTTCTAACATATGTTTTTTGAGTCAAGTACTCATCACCCACCCGCCCTAAAGGAGGAACAACCATGATTGTGGTGTCTAATAAAAATGTGCATTTAGGTCTAAGATTATCTGGGCGGGAAGCGCCTGGTGTCTACATTCGACCAACCCTCATCTCTGGCTAAATATAGGAATGTAATAAATCATAAGGAGAAGGAATTAAATATTCTTCCAGTTGGACATGAGACATCTAAATCTCTTCGTTTTTTTATTCCTTTCCCTGGTGCCTTGCCGGGCCGACTCCTCACATTCTGCTCTCTCATAAAATCGCCACGGTCACCAGGCACGATTTCTTTAATATTACTCACACGCTAATGGCCGGTATTGGACTCTTAAAAGCATTAAAATTAGACATGAAACTCACTTGGACGTTACATTCGAGTGATCGTTTCTTTCCTAAAGAGCCAGTTGCTCTTTCTCTTCGCCACTGTGAAATTATCGTCCTGACGGGTTTGACCTGCTAAGAATATGGAGTAATGCCCACAGAATCACGGTAAAAACTGAAATAAATCGCTCATACGCTTCAAAATTTGTGGTTTTAAAGCTAATTTTCGTCTTGCCACATTGGTGTTCTACTTTTAATTCCTCAAGAACAAGCTAAGAAAGTCGGTTTGCCATCCACTAATCGCAAACGTCGCCTCTTCCGCAATTCTCTTTTAAAAATAACAACATTCGTTGGAAATTTCAAATTCTATAAATAACTACACTGCAAGATTTATTTGAATATCTTTTTAGTATTCTGGTGGTAAAGGTAGATTTCATGGAAACTCAGAGAATCTCCTCCCGGTTTCCTACACTTTCAGGTGCCTAAATACCTCTAATATTTCCTTTTTCGCCTCGGTATACGACCCACCCTTCTTCATCCCGTCCATGAAACCTATCCTCCTTCCTCTTCCACGCTTGCCCAACATCCTTCCCTCTATCACACTGTTCAGCAACCCATCGCCCTTTAATACATCCCTCAGCCATCTACTCTGCCGATCTCGAATATCATTTACAAGTTTCCTTTCCTCGCCCACCATACTAAGCACTCTCTTTCGTCTTCCTATCCGCCCACCTCACCTTTACCATCCTTCTCCACACCCACATCTCAAATGCCTGCACCTATTCTCGTCCTCCTTTCTGAGGGTCCACGTTTCTGCTCCATACAACACTACGCTCCATATCAAGCTCCTCACATACCTTTTCTTCACATCCTTACCCGGACCATGAGACCCTTTGAATAATTAAAATACCTTTTTAACAATGTGTCTTAAGGCATGTATTATCAGCTGCCTTATGTTGCCCGACGTGCCTCGCTGTGGAGGTTACTCTGGGGACTACCTACTTTCCTCCCATGTAGAATCTCATACTCGCCCGAAATCACTACCCTTGAATTGCTCTATTCAAATAGATACATCTACATCTACTTATTACCGTGCAAACCACCACAAGGGTGTTTGGTAAGTGGTGACTTATCACCAACATGAGCTATGGTGAAGAAATTTACTTTTACCTACAAGCACCACACTACCGGTATGCTACAAATGCTACAGATTATACTTAAATGATCCATAATGTAACTACGAAAACGTGACACAAGAGTCATGCAGGGAACATGCAAAGCATGGTGTTAGCACTACTCGGCAGATTTAGAAACATGCATTAGGGTGCATATGAATAAATCAGCTGCACTACCTGTCAACTAACCTACTTCAAAGTCTCAACGCAGCCATTATGGCCTCTTATCGATCGCGGGGAAAACGATATTTTAAATCTTTCTCTCCTACAGCATATTTCCCTTGTTTTATTCTCATTATCTGATCTACCGTAGTATGTTGGAGTTCGTAGGATATTGAAAACTTCGTCTGAAAAAAGTCAGTTTTAAATTCACATAAAAGATTGAGTCTACTTTCAATTGACGGTCTGCAAGCAGGTACTGGTATTTCACTGAAAACTCCACCCCGGGGATTCGAACTCGGGACGCGCGACATGGACATGTAATGCTCAAGCCACCACTCCAGTGCAGTCGTCTTTCCTAAAGTGCTTCGTCGCTGTTTGCAATTGTGGCAGAATCCACCTTTAAAAATAGACGATTGTATTTGCAGTGTGTTTTTGCATCACCTGTTCTCATTCAAAGAGCCTGACTATCTGTCTCAATTGTTTAAGTCTGTACCTAGTTCACGTTGGGTCATAACTAGAAGTAACCCCGTAATGCTTTATTGTCCTGCTCATCGCACCACCAAATTTAGTGATCCATTTGTTATCACATCAACTGGAATTGATCACATGGAATTCATTGCCAGTGAATGTTAAAAACATTAAATCAATCGAAAATTGTAAAAGTAAAGCTTATGATTTTTTTCTAAATTTCTAATAGCACTTTTGTTGAAACTTATACATGCATTTACTGTTGAATTTCTCTTTTCTTTTTATGTCACAAATGAACATGTATGTATGTATGCAAATGTTTGTATTTTTGCTCTTAAGGGCCTGTACCCAGAGTGATGATAAATTATTTACTTACTTACTTTATTCCCGACGCCCTACTCCCGAAAGAGATTCCCTCCCCCCTTACCCGACCGGAGCATCCAATGGACCACGTGAAACATAACCGCCCCCCCCTCATTCCGCTCCCCGTTTGCCCCACTCGCTCGTCTACCAAGAGTGCCACACGCGGCCGTGACATCTCCAACTGCGCGTGACGACGCACGTGCGAGAGAAGAAGAAACATCTTCGGCGTGCAGCCGCCTCCACCCCTTGAATTCTGACGCCCCCGCCCTTTCCGACACTCCCCCTCTCCCTCCTCCCTGTCTTCTCAACGTCCACGCCCTCCCCCGGTGTTTTTTTCAGCCGCGAACCCACACACCCCCTCCCCTTACAACCCCGTTCCTCCTCCTCCCTCACTGCATTTCACGCCCTGTCCTTCTGGTCTTCTCTTTTTGACTCTCTTTTAACTAACTCTTCCCGTTTCCCATCTGAACAATACTATTCTTCTCTCAAAAAAAAGTAAGAAACTATGTGTGGTGTATTTTTAGATTTTAACTGCTTATGAGAAGGCTTCTTCGTGTGTAATTGTTTCATGATAGAAGGGATACAAATAGCTATATTGTATCCGATGTTTTGAAGCCACAACCGGTTTCAATACATAATTGTCATTTTTTTGAAACCGCTGCGTACCTCAAGATTAAGTGCGATGCGTTACAATTTTTTTCGTTCCTACTTCGATGCTAATTTTTTATAAGCTTCTTGTTTTCATAATACTAATTTGTCGACATGACTAAAAAGAGAGAACTCTTAGTATTTTCCACACTTAAAACTTTAATTCCCGACCCAGGTTTCGTTTGCCTTGCAATCATTTTCACCTTGACATGACTAAAAAGAGAGAACTCTTAGTATTTTCCACACTTAAAACTTTAATTCCCGACCCAGGTTTCGACTGCCTTGCAATCATTTTCACCTTGAAAATGATTGCAAGGCAGTCGAAACCTGGGTCGGGAATTAAAGTTTAAAGTGTGGAAAATACTAAGAGTTCTCTCTTTTTTGTCATATCAGTAGAGTCATTCCACAAAGTTACGCCTTCAAACATTAAGTTTATACTAATTTGTCTTGTACGGAGATCATCGGCATTGAAGTTATGTGTAAGTTATGAAAGAAATGTTGTCTTCTGTAGTGAATATTCCATTAATACAAAAAATACCTATAATCCTGACAAGGTTTATTTTTACTGATTAATTTAATTCACGACCGTTTTCGTCGCTGAGTTGACATCACCAGGTTGGAGTCCTAAATCTTTATTTTGCTATTCGTGGTCTGATTGTCCACGGTAGTAATAGATTGCTGTGTGACATTTTGGTAGATTGGCGTCGCTATTCCTCCCTATCGTCTATGTCTAGCGGAATCACTCCACCAGATGATGTCGCCTTATATGACTTAACCGGTCGTGCATGCATTAAATAATGAAAATAAGCTCACATTTGGTAACTTTGAGAATTCACTAAACTGAGCTGGAAACAAGTTTTCCATAACATTCCTAATCAGTTTTGCTGTTGAAGATTATGGCTATCCTTCCGTTGTATATAATTTGTGGCCCTTAAGATGACTTGGAGTTTAATTGGAACGTTGACAAGTTGGTAAAGGGTTAATAATTTATGACCTAATCTTTGGCAGTTAAAAATGATGTTATGTCACTCTACCTCCCCTATCACAGGTGTGATGTGAGATAAATAACCAATCTACTGTAGTGATTCCGTGTGCGTTCCAAAAGTTTCCCAAGTTTTTCGACTGATCTTCATCTTCGAAATCCGTTTCCCTTCACCGTTCTAAAATCAGTTCTACCAGTCTCCTCATTCTGTCAGACTCAAATCAGACTTCTTCGCAGTATAACAATATGCTCGCCACTGATCCTCTATCCGTGACCTTTCCCAGTGTATCCCTGCACCAGGTTTTGAGCCGCAGCTCTGTCAGTAACAATACCGAAGTTCTCCAGGCAAGAATAATTTCTCGCTTCCTATATCCCACACTTTATATTGTTATTGGCCATGGTTTCGGTATATAATGTCATTATTTTGTTGCTAACTAACCACCCATTAAGATAAATTTTGATCATCAAATCAGCCATTTATTTTTAGGAATATCTAGTTTATTTTGAGTTATATAAATCTTCATATCGACAACGGTGTCGATCTACTCTCAACAATATGGTTGTCCCTGTTATGTCTTCTATAGACGTTGACTATATCATTTTAATCGTTGTATATGCAAAAATCTTCCTCATTCCATCATTTTCGACCGGTATCGCCACGTCAAATTCATTGACCTTATCGTCTTATCGATTTTAATTTTCACCTCTCAATATTTGGTGCCTTATGGCCGGTTGGAAGAACGTTAAGTTATGGAATCAATAGTTATGAGATCCATTAAGTAATGGAATTCATAAAAATATTCGGGTTGCAGGAACATATCAACCAGTTTCATAACTTATCTGCCAATAGTAAATTTCTTAAAATGGTTGATCTAATCTTTCCCCGTTAGATAAAAGTTATAGTGATTAATCCTATATGTAATTGCTAATACCTGTTACGAATATTCAGTCAGAATGAACGGTTATTCATCTCAAAGCCACTATTTTATCAAGTAATTAAAAATCCAAGCGGTTTATCGCGCGTCCGCCATCTTTGCTACTTATTGAGCTCTTAATTCCATTCCATGAATTATGAAGCCACTCGTTAATCCAATAAATTTATCGAATGTTTATGCAACACAAACAAAATGGTTGCCATGGCTTATGGGTCCCATAACGCTATGAAATACATATGTGTCGTTCATGAAATTGGCCATTAGAGGGTGAAATACTTCTTATCTCTTTCGTCTGCTATTTGAGGTACATTTGTCCGTAAAAAGGTAGTCTTTTTAGTATATTGGCATCGATATGCCTCCCTGTTGTCCCCCTCCGATCCTCAACCCTTTCCTATCTTGACTCCTCAACTTGGTAGGAGGTCAACCCCGCTCGCCATGAAATGTTTCCGAAATAGTGTGCTGTGTATACTTATCCTGACGAGGACAAGGTGGAGTTTTTATTTTTTTCCCACCGGACCTCCCAGAAAGAACTGGCACGGCCCTGGGAAATTTTAAGGATCATCTAGCTGAAAGAAATGTGGGAAATCTTCAAGGAATGGGAAACTCGTACGTAAAATACAAACTTTAACCCTTCAGCGGAGCTAATAGAAAGCAGTTAATTTTGGGTTAAAGTCATACGAAGTTGTCCTCTAACGCTGAAATAGATTTTTGCACAAAAAAATAAAAATTAAGTGGTCTAACCGTGTTGTAATTTTATGTGTAATATTTCTTCGTTCGACTTTCTTTCCATCCTCCATACTGTCTCTATTCTCTTCCTCAACCGCATATCAAACGCCTGTAGCGAATTCCAATCCTATTTCCTACGATTCCTCGCTCTGAAACCATTCAGCGCTATTCTGACTATGAAACTCAGCCAACATTTTTTCTCCATTCCTACTCAAAACTCCTGCCATCAGCTTATCAATAGCGCTATTCTCACTATGAAACTCAGCCAACATTTTTTCTCCATTCCTACTCAAAACTCCTGCCATCAGCTTATCAATATCTCCCTTAAACTGTAAGTCACCTCGAACAAAGTCGTTATCTTCTTCTATTCCGTTATATTTGGCGTTCTTCGTTTGCTGTGGTCTATGGACAATGTCTCATGACTATAGAGCTCCGATGTGAGGTTGAGGTCAGCGGTAAAGACCATGATACAGCGAGAAAGCCACGTCTATTAATCATGGGCTCGCCGAGCAATTAAATGATCAAATCAAATTCTTTGCTCACAGTTTGCAATTTTTCGCGCGTCTTAGGCATTTTACTACGGCGAGTGCCAGAGAAACGCCATCCATATACCTCGTCGACATTAGTGTTCATCAATATTGGGCTTGGATTGATGAGCTTAGATGACGCAGCGATCCAACTTTGTCCTCCTGTCGGTCAACATCTTCTCGCCTTCATTTTTCTTCTCATAAACGACTGCTATTATTTTGAGCGTTGGTAAAAGTCTCAGGCGTAACTTGGTAAAATCGTAGCTGTAAAGTCTTGGTAACATTAAACGTTGTTACATATGTATCATTTATGTATTACTGTGATATTTGTATAGCCACCCGCCATGCTGTTCACGCTGTCTGCCGTGATGGTTTAATTGTGATAGTGTTTTGTTCTTTGTTGCCTCATGGGATGGGATCCCAATGGTACACTCCGTTCGCTCTCTCTTGATTCGACTGTCTTGGCATTGAGACGTACTTCAGAAGCGGTTTTGTGTTGTGTGAAATATATATTGTTGAAGCAAATGGCAACTTTTTTTAATAAGAACAAGAACCCAACAGAAGTCTTGACTGGCGTGGAATATAACGTGGCTTTTATTTAAGTATGTTTGCTGCCATTTTTCGTTTCACATATCCCATCCGGTGCATTCTGATAGAGTACACAAATAGCTTCTCCTTTTTTAATATCTTACTGGTTAGGTTTTAAGAGTTCATTATGTTTTAGCCAATCATCTCGATTAATTGGAATAGTTCACCAGTTTATATGAATCATTTGACTGAAAATTCACTCATTTTCCCTATACGCAGTAGAAACTAGACGCAAGTGGATCCAAAAAAAATTCCATTCACGTGACAATATGGTTGTTATTTCGGCTGTCAGGCTTCAGTGTGATGACTTAGTGCCCTCTTCATGTACTTCAATAGGTAGTATTTTTAGTAGATTGGCGTCGATATTCCTCTCTGTCGTCCATCTCTAGCCCACCGCTCGACAACCCAAGATGACCGAAAGCTGAAGTAATTTGCATCATGGAGGACGGATTGGTTGGGGAAGTATTGTTTGTGGAAGGGAGGTAAGTTGGAGAGAAACTCGGCGTCGGGATAAGCCTGATCTTTACGGAAGTCTCCCAGAGGGATCACAGCTAAACTTTCTTTAGATTGGATTTTTGGGAGGCGTCCGACGGCTAAGGTCATTTGCGCCATAGGGGATAGGTAAGGGAGGAAGGGTGGATAGAAACCCGGCGTCGGCATTAGCCTGCTCTTAACGAAAGGCGCCAAGGGGACCGCGGCTTAACGTTTCATCCGACAGACGGAGTACTCCACTTGAAGTGCCCTCCACAAGACACTCAAGTAGGGATCGGGTTCCTCTGAAATACATCCGCCACTGCAGGGATTTGAACCCTGACCGCCCGTGTGGTAGACGAGTACTCTAACCACCACACCAACCCAATCCTCTGCTAAACATCGTATTCGGCGGACATCACTTTTTTGAAATGTTCTTCATATGCTATTTTGACACTTATTCTTGTGACTTTACATACATTTAAGCAATTCGATCTTATGCGTACAGATTTTCTCCTAAACGCGAAATCATTCATTCTTCACTATTAAAATGGTGGATAGCAAAACTCAAGGTACCATGGCGAGTAAAAAAAACGTTTTAAATCCGAAGATTCCTGCGAAATTAAGTGGAATTTTTGCACAATGCTGAAATAAAATGAGCGATTCTCCATAAAGATAAAATTTCATTTGGCACGGGTATAAATGTTTATACATCGTGATAAGGTCGTATCATCACCTGATGATGATGATTTTTAAACATTGAAACCCGTATGAAAGTGAATTTTATCTTTGTGGAAAATGACTCATTTTATTTTTGCATGAAAGACATGTATTCATCGATTATTTTCGCTTGAATTTTGAGTTCCGTGCCGTGAATCCCAGCCAAAACTGTGATTAATATAGGCGAGAATTATACATTTTCCGATTATAATTCTTGCATCGTTGATATTGCTACATGTGTGGTTATTGAACTGTAGAAACAAATGTACTTAAGTGGAGGCTGATCCAAGATTTTCTTTCAACTTACTTGAAAAGTTATAAAGGCAGTGTGAGAGAAATATCATTTTACCTAGAAATCAATGAATTTGGTATCATTTTAAAGAAAGTATATCTCGCTTCCATTAACACCAAAAATTCAACCCCCTACCACATTACGTTCCGAGATATTTGCCAGAAAATACCAGCCCTTTTACATGGGAAATGGCACGTGTATGCATTCCAGAGAGACCTTATATTAAAAATGAGGGATTTCTAACACTTAGGTCTCGTCAAAAAATCAACAGTTTGTGTGTTTTCTCAACTTTTTTTTGAAAAATAATCATATTGTCCCCGAAGTAAATTCTTTGGGATCACAATAAACTTTCCGTCATGATAGAGTTTTGAACGTACCGCGATAAAAAAGAGCCAAGTTAAAAACGCATTCAGATATTTTCATTTGATTACTAACAATTTCTGTCAAGTAAAACTATATAATTGCACCATTAAGAATGCAATATTTAATTCATGATTCTCACAGCTGGTGAAATTAAAACGTGTAATTCGAATATGGTCTCTATTTTGATTAGGGAACTAGCTCGCTCGCACTACCTTAAAATGTGCAGTCAACGACTCATGATTAGTGCTCCAACCACCTTAAACATCGAGGTGCCACTAACTAGTGAATTGTAAAGATGCTTGTATGGAAGCAACTTCCGTACGCATAGCCGCCTGAAAGTGCAAGAATTCGATTTCGGTTCCAAGTACAATTTGAATTCGGAAATCGATGCAACGGTTTGGTTTCGGCATTCGTGAATTCACTTTTTTTGGGAATTGGTTGAGACTTTAAGAACTTCCTTCGGATCTGTGAGCGGATTTCCAGAGCGGTAGAGCACTTGAGGATAAATACAAAACCGGATGCGATAATTCACCCCAGAATTCCCGCGGTGTGGTGCGCATAACGCCCCGAAGAAGCACACTCGATGAGTCCACATGGGCGCGCGCACACACACACATGACTTCACTCTGTGAAGCACCACCTTGTTTTGGCTCACTAGAAAAAGAGCCAGGAATAGATTTTTTATTAGCATTCTTTAAGAAATGGAAAACGTGAGAGAGGGAAAGTGAGAAACGTCAGAGTGGGGAATGGAACACATGCAAGCCCACCAGACCGGGAGAGGTCTAAATAAAAACAAAAATGAAGGAAACAGAGGAATGGGCAAATTCCGTGCTTTCTCGCCGCTAGACGGTTTGCTGTTAAGATGGGCACTGTTTATGCTACAAATTCGAGAATATTCGATTGAGTCTTGGCGCATGTGTTGGATTTACTTTGGGATGCAGTGGGAAAGGAAGCTTTTAATGAGAAGAGAAATGTGTTATGCAGCGGTATGGACCTAGAACGTAGGAAGAGACTAGTTAAATGTTATGTTCGGAGTGTTCTACATCTACATAATACCCTGCAAGCCGCCGCATGGGCGTATGGCAGGGGGCGTTAGGTCACCAGTCGTGTTAAGATGTAAGGTTTTGAGAGTTGAAATGGTGACGTGTATTATGGGAGTGTATTTAGGGGAGCTCAGTTTTTATTGTGGTCGCTTATTGTGCGCGGAAAAACAAGTTTTTGTACCTATCTGTTCGGCAATGTATCTCTCTTATTTTATCGCTTCTGTTAGACCTAGAGATGTAGTGAGGCGTCATGATAACATCCTCTGTGTCGCTCTGAAAGACATCAGTTCTGATTTTCTCAAACAAACTAAGCCTAGCATGTAGCCTCCGAGTCTCTAGGGGATCCCACCAAATCCCTCTAAAAGTTGTGAGACACATTTTTTTGACAAATTTTAAGCTATCCGGGACTAGCCACGGAGTTTCACTTTTACGGAGTCACCCGCAATGCACAAATGTGCGAATTTCCACAGAGAAAAAAAAATAAGAGTGAACGCCTCTCTGTGTTCAAAGTTCGATCTTTCCTCGTGGGCAGTGGCGCTAGGCGCTCAGTGCGACTGGTTGTTACATTGTATGTCCGGCAGTCGAGAACATCTAGTCCCGTAAAGGTCATAAAAATCCACAGGGAAAGAGGACGCCTCGGTAGCTTAACTGGCTAAAGCACTCGGCCGGAAATCGAGGGATCCGGGTTCGAATCCCGGTCAAGGCGGATGATTTTTTCTCTGTGGAAATTCGCACATTTGTGAGACACTATATCTGTGTCGTCTTGTATGGATGTGAAACGTGGACCTTGGGAAGAAGAGGGAAGCTTTGCTTCAATGCTTTTGGGATGTGGGTGTGTAGGAGGCTATAGAGAGTGAAATGGGTGGATAGAGTAATAAATGAGGAGGTGGTGGGAAGACATATGGCCAGTTGCAGACATGATATACATATCTGTATTCTATAAAGTTATGGGACCCATAAGCCTTGGCATCCATTCAATAAGTGTTGCAGCAACATTCGATTTTTTGGTACATTAAAGTTATTGGTTTCATAAATTATGGCATGGAGTTATGAGTTCCATAAGCAGCCAAGATGGTGGATGCGCAATGAAACGCATTAAGACTTAATTACTTAATTAAGTAGTTGTTTTGAGACAAATTACCAGACCGTTTACTTGTAGTGACTAATTATTACGTGCATTAGCAATTTTTCATGGGCTAAACTTTCATAAATTTTATCCAGCGGTAGTAGATTAGATCAAATATTCGAAGAATTGACTATTGGTAAATACGTTATTTAACTAATAGATGTGTTCCTGTAACCGGAATATTATTATGAGATCTATAACTACATGGATCTCATAACTATTGGCTCCATAAATAAATGTTCTTGCAACCGACCATTAGGGAGGAAAGAATACTATTGAAGACAATACAGAAGAGAAAGGGAAACTGGATCGGAGATATTTTAAGAGGGAAGAGGATTTAAAATACAGCAGTCGAGGGATAAGTGGAGGGAGAAAAGAGAAGAGGAAGAAGGCTGGAAATGGTGGACGAAGTGAAGATAAAAAGAAGTTACAAGGAAACCAAGTAAGAGGCCCAGGACGGGACGAATTTGATTGGTGTTTGAGACCTGCCAATAGGCAGAATTACAAGTTGATGATGACAGTGTTACTGAATTGCTGTAGGAATTATGGTGGGAACTTCTATCTGATCGAAGGGAAAAATATGGGTTAATGTAGTTTGAGCGAGATAGTTCCTTAGTCATAATGGTGAACATATTAGAACTCTGCGCTATAATTTCTTCAGCTGTAAGAAGCATGAATTAAATATTGAATTATTAATGGCGCAATAATATACCTTTATATGACTAAAATTTTAAATAGAATAAAAATATCAACACGAGTCTTTAATTTGACTAATTTGTTTCACGCGTTGCGTTTAAAACTCCTTAGCAATGAAAGGCTTTTTGCGATTCTGGAAAATATACTGCGGTGACAATATGATTTATTTTCAAAAATGGTCAAAGAAACGTACAAAGTGCAATGTTTATTAACAAAGGGCCATAATTTAAATGAAGTCTTCCGCAGTGGCTATTGAACATGTTGGAGCTTCTTCCGGTGTAGCTGCGTGAGTCAGAATTCATGGCAACAGTTTCTCCTCCATTACAGGAGGCGTCTTCAGGTCGAAGTGAACCTGAAGACGCCTCCTGTAACGGAGGAGAAATTATTGTAATGAATTTTGACTCACGCAACTACACCGGAAGAAGCTCCAGCATGTTCTATGGGCCATAATAGTTGCGACGATTCAATTCTTTGAAACTTGGACCCTCACTAGGTAAAGTAGATTTTTAACTTATGTCTTACCTCACCATCGTCACCAACAATCACCCCTCATGAAATTTCCGACATGATTTAGCTTTCTGCATGGTTTAGTACCTTGTAGTACTAAAAAGATAAATATCAGGCTTGATGTGGTGGAAAGAATTCATCATAAAGAATGAGAATAAAGGCAACTTTCCACTTAGATAAATTTTTATTCGACCGAGGTTTCGATGTAATACATCATCATCAGGCCTCCATCAGGCCAGCCTGATGATGATGTAATAAATCGAAACCTAGGTCGGATAAAAATTTATCGAAGTGGAAAATTGCCTCTGCTCTCATCCTTTACCTTGTAGTACTACGATAAGTTCTCGATTTACGTCGGAGATCCGTGTTGAATAAGAGCGACGCAAGTCGAAACAACGGAAAACGGATCCAGATATTCGTGACCACTTAAATCCGAAGATAATTCAAGGCGTTGTTTTCAAAATTCGTTTGTTGCCTTTAACCCGGAAAAAATAGCTATTTCAGATAGTATGATTATGTCTCAGTTGTCAAAAAACGCATGCATATGCACATTCGGTCTATTTCATGAGAATTAAAGAGGGAAAATTTTTCCATCGACCCTTGTCAGCATGGACGTAACATCGAGTCTGACGTAAATCGAAACAACGCATACCGAGGACTAATTGTATTTATCAATCGTATTAATAACACTAACCATTAGTTATATCATAACTAGTGTTGCATGGAAGCGTGTTCGTTTTAGTAGCACTCTCCTTTTTACTGGTCTGACCGCGCATTGTTATCCTGACTGCTCTTTGGGCTGCGCCTGGCATTCGGGAGAACGTGCGCGGCTCTGATTTGAACTGGAATGAGTGCTGCATGCCTGGAGTGGAAACACCCCTTGCCACACACCCTATTGGGGGCTTGCACGGTATTTCGTATATATCGGTGTAGAATGATCGCGAAGCGTCGAGTGAAATGAAGATATAACTCAGCCATTTAGGGAAACCTTTGCATTAAACAGAAGATGGCGATATTGCCTGATCACACGTTCACCTTGCCAATGCGGAAAGTCTGCTGTGGCTATATCGCTGGTAGGGGTGTAGTAATTTATGTATGGTGAAAAGGAAATCAAATAGTTCTTCGCAATTTGACGTATGAGGTGGACGGACCAGGCATTAGACGATCGGATAGGTGTCCCTCCACTCGAGAGAGTTGTTAGTTGGTTTCCTTGGGGAGATGACAGGCAGCGGAAGAAATTTGCAACATTGAGGACGGATTGGTAGATTGGTGAGGGAAGTATTGTTTGGGGAATGGAGGTTGGGGAGAAACTCGGCGTCGGGATTAGCCCGTTAGTTAGGGGAAGTTAGTCGGGAAGTAGAAATTAGTCGGGAAGTGTCCTCGGGGATCACAGTTTAACGACCCATCCGAAGGACCGATCATTTATTTTAAGTGTTTTTCAATTGAAACTCTCTGAATGGATCGCCTTAATGGAGGAGTCGTTTAATTTCATCACTATTTAGGAGTCTGAATTGAAGACTATATTAGATTCCATTCATTTATTAATCCACGGAAATTATCGGCGTGAATTCGGACAAATTCGTTAAGGAATGCTTGATAAGGCAGGTATGGTTTCATATTTTCTCTTTCTCACGCCTTAACCTTAATACCTAAAATTTTTTCTTTGTAAATCCACATTATAGTTTGTACAGAGCGATGGTTTCTTTCACTTTGGAAAAAGTCCGATCGTTCCTCTTCAGCGCTAGCATGCAATCAAAGAGTCTCCGAAGCGGTCCTGCAGTAGAGTTTATCTAGCCGTAAGGACGTGAGGTATTCCTGTAGTGAGTATAAATATTACGGACATTTAAAAAAAATTGAAATACCTCCCGGACCGTCAGTGATGTGTAAAAAATGAGGACAAGCCGAATGATTTTTGCCAAACGCATGAATCTACGGACTTCCATAGGAACGTCTTTAAGAATTCCCATTGGATGCAACGAAGAATTTCTATGGAATGTGCTAAGTAATTCTTCGGAATATGCCAAGGAGTTTTTTTGTTAAGTACTAATGAATTTTGTTGGAATTCCTCAACAAAGTCTTTCAATATTTTCTGGAAAGCCTTCAAAAATGTCCGTTAAATCCGAAAGAAATATTTTCGAAGGAAGTGTACTAAATTTGGTTGCAGAGATGTCCCCGTATCCCTTGAAATGGACGTGAAGGTTTGATAGGCTGTGCTTCAAATATCCTTTTTTTTAAATGTCCTCCAGAAATAGACAACTATTTTCTGTACGTCGAGGTGCTTTATTTTATGTTATCACATCGGGTTTGATGCTGCGCTGGGATACCTAATGAATGGAAAGTAGTGTTTCAATATCTTGGATAGAACACTGGAAATGATGCTGACTATCAAATGCCAATTATTGTCCGAGATTTGGAATCAACTGTGACTTAAAGAGATTGCAATTTCCAAAGTGCATATAATTGTTCGCGAACATAATTTCTTTGAAGGATACCATTATTGAGTTTTAGATGGTAAAGTAGGCAGTTTGAACTGATCAACTAACCACCTAATCCACCGAACGATGGTGCTCTGGAAAAAAAACCATAGTCGTGAACGATTAAAAACATTGTAGAAATGATAGTATCATAAAATCACCATTCATTTCAACGATAAAAGGCTACCACTTATGCCTGAGACTGTCCACTCCGTATATGAGAGGTTTTGTGATGTTGTCGAGTAATTGATTTCCGCAATTGCGGAGTTATTTCGAGGAATGATTTTTGCGCCGAAAAAATGGAACTTAGTCATAAAGGTAAGCTAAATAATTCTTCGGTTGGGTAAATAAACTTGTTTACCAGATCGAGGAATGCCATCAAGTAGCAGGTGCCACATGGATTGCGTCGACTCCGAAAATAAGGAGGTGAGTGTGTTTAATGCAAGGCAATGTATTAATAGCCCACGTGGGGGGGGGGGCGTGAGTGATTTTCATTCGCCCCTGTAGGCGGCGATAAATAAGTAAAGTAGTGCGCTCTAGTTGCGTTTTAAATTGTCGAGCCCATGAGTCAAGCGCTTCGTGTTTGACGTATTGTGAGATGAATGTGTTCGGCTCAAGAGTTATTACCCCGGGGACGAGAGACTTAAAGAACGCGGTGCCGAAATAAGCGACTACGAGGAGCGTTACGGATGTAAATAATACCGCTGATATACGACTTCCATCTCCAGCGACTCGCTTTGGAGGAACAATTGCAGGTATTCTTGTCCAGTCCACCACTTCGGTGTAGTCCTTAAATGAAGGTAATAATTCCTCCTAGAAGTAGCACGATAAAGATAGATATTTGTAAATTTTGGATGATTCGTTTAGTTTGGATGTTTTATAGACGATTTGCTTGCCCTGCACACAACACAAATTGCCCTGTGCCCACTGTGGGGAAAAAACACCGCGAACTCTCCCGAACATTCCATGAGCACATTCACTGGTGAGAGTTAAACTAGTCATCTGGACTTATATCACCCAGTATAAAATCAGTACCTGCATATGGGACGGTAAAAGTGTAACGGACATCAAGCGGAGAATGACCCAAGCTAAGAAGGTGTTCACGGGAAAAGGGCAACTCTATGCTGAAAGAGGATAAGACTACAAAGCAGGAAACAGCACGTGAAACCTTCGTGTGGAGCGTGGCACCCTATGGATTGGAAGCATGGACGATCGGAAAATCTGACCAGAAAAGACGAGATGCCTTCGAAACCTGGTGCTGGAGGAGGATGCTGAAGATGAATTGAACGGACAACATAAAAAAATGATGAAGTGTACAGAATAGTAGAAGAGGAAAGGACCATATGGAACACCATGCGGAAGAGAACAACGAGATGGATTGGACACACCCTGAGATACAATGGGTTTACGAAGAACATAATAGAAGGGAAAATGGAGGGAAAAGTCCCAAGAGTAAACCAGACCCAGGAGTAAATTCATGGACCAAATAAAGAGGAAAGTACATTGGAAGACATACCAGGATGTAAGGGAACTAGCATCAGATAGGGAAGGATGGAGGACTGCAGTCAACCATTCTTAGGAGTGAGTGACCAATGATGATGATGAAAGTAGACTCTGTTTGATTGGGGAGAAAAAAGTACCTGGAAATTCAAAGAGAACAGTTAGAAATGATTAAATTCCTACTAAACTAAAGAGAAACGTACGTAGGGGAAGATACCAGGAGGTAAGGGAACTAGCATTAGATAGGGAAGGGTGGAGGGCTACAGTCAACCAGTCTTCGTATTGAACGACCAATGATGATATAAAATTAAGATGCTTGGCAATGTACATAAATGCTCGTGAAAGAATTTTATTTTTCATGTGAAAAGGCAATATTTCAGTAAAATGATATACACGCGTCTCTCGTTCGTTTATCTGAGTTGTCATAGATCTGAAGATACACCTGTTGAGTGTTAATTTTCCATTTAAGATTTTTATTATTTCAATACTCCCCACTGATTCCCTCCTTTTTTACCTTACCTTCATTCCCTCGTTTACTGGTAACTTCAACTATGTATTCCAATCCGGATGCAATATTGGCAGTAATATTAAGCGCATGAATAAATTAAAAGAAGGATTACATTTATTATTAAATTGTCTAGCATGTTATTATCACTCCTCAGAATGTAGTGTTCTGATGTAAACTGTAGAGGAAAAGTGTTGCCCATCACGACGCATCAATGAAATCTTTGGCGTGACTCTGAGAAGGCAACACGCGTAGGGAATTTTTTTTCGGAATCTTCGCCGAAAGTTGCTTCATTTATTTGCTTTTTTTAAACCATTAAATCATTAATCCCTATTTTACTTAATTATCTAAGTAATTAAATATATTAAAGTAAATAAATAGGTAAAGTAAATTATTTAATTCGTATTATAATTTTTTATGATGGAAAACCCATTTCAAAGGGACAAAATTTAGCAAACACAATAGGACGAATGTTGACAATGTTGCAGTTCTTCCGGAAAACATGTGCAGCATATCATTCCCCCTGAATTATAAGTTTTATGACTTGACAATAAGTAAAATGCTGCCTTTTCTTCTTGTTTAGCATTTATGGTCACTAATTAACTGTATGCTGAGTTTCATTTTCTCATAAGGAATACGATAAAAATTCTATACGAACGACTAATGGACAGTTGCAGGAACGACACACACATGTTTCATAGAGTATACGAAATCCTACCGGTTTCGACTCTCTCGTGTCATTTTATAGGGTACTGAGGGAATTTTCAGGGGAATTCTCAGGATATTTTCATGGAAAAATGACATGAGAGTGTCGAAACCGGTAGGGTTTGGTATTCCAAATAAAGTGTGAAAAATACATCGTTCAAGTTTTATTTTATCATTTCACTTCTTCATAAAGTATTGTCTGACTCGATCCAACTTTTATGGAATGGAGTTGTGAGCTACATAAGTAGCCAAGATGATGGACGTGCGAACCGCTCGGAGTTTTAATTACTTGATAAAATTGTTGCGTCGTGACGAATGACCAGTTTGTTTACTCTAACTGAATACTTATTATGTGCATTAGCAATTATACATAAGATAAACCACTGTAAATTTTATCTAGAATCGGAAGATTTAATCAAGCACACGAAGCATCTAACTATTCGTTGAGAAGTTATAAAACTGGTAGATATATTCCTGCAACCGGATAATTTCTATGAGGTCCATAACTTCATGGATTTCATAACTAGTGATCCCATAAATAAATGCTTTAGCAACCGGCCATAAGCAACAAGGAAGGTTGAAGCTGATGTGAAACAACTTTTTTGTCGAGAATCTCAGCAAATCACTTAGTTTTAAAATTTGGCGAAAATTTTTCAAATATAAATAAAATTAAAATGTACAAAACTATATACATCATTTTCTCTTCTTACGATTTTTTCATTTTTCAAAAGAAAAAAATTCATATTATGGCTTTAAATTATAAATTTTTTTTATGGTTGGAAAAAACTGGGCCCTCGAAAGTTTTAAGTGCTTAGGGCACATATGGGTGTTCATCCGGTCCTGCTAGCAATCATGCGTTGTTCCCAGCGTGAATATTATCTCCAAACTTAGACACCCTTAGGCCTCTAAGGGTTATCTGCCCTTGGCTGGTCGGGAAACATTTAGCGTGTCCTGGCGCATGATGTGCCGGCTTCACCCGGGACCGCGACCGGTGTGTGTTCCCGTGGATGCAGCTGCGGAAGGAGAGACCTGATAAGGGACGGATGGGTGGATGCGGGACCCGCGTCTCACACCTTCCGAGGGCGGTCGGTTGTCACCGGCCCTGGTCATGACCACCTAAACTACTACTCGGTGGTCATGCCCTGGTTCGCCCCGGGCCGGGTGTCGAACAAATACACTCCATATAGAGCCATGCGGTAATGTGGTCGAGGAAAAGTGGGTCCGTCCACCGGGTGTCCAACGGTCCAATTTTCGAGGAGATAAGCATTAGGGCGACCATTGGCAGAAATTAGAAAATTCATGTTTCAGGCCTCTCAAAACGCACGAAAAGTCCGTTCCTTTTCCGTCATGAAGAACTAATGGAAAGTTCTAATTTTTCTCCGCACTTTGAAGTTGTCGTCAATTGGCCAATATTATAGCTCCTTGCACATCTATCAGTTCCTCCGATGCTCAATGATGTCGTGTGACCATTTCCAAAATTCCATTGTTAATCTCGTCAGATAAACTATTTTACGAGGGCGTATGCCCGAAAGTTTGTTCTCGTACGATCCTTTGCTCGAATGTTTCAGAGCGACACAGAGAGTATTATCATGACGCCTCACTCCATCTCTCGGTCTGACAGAAGCGATGAAATAAGAGAGATGCATTTCCGAACAGATGGGTACAAAAAACTTGTTCATTCCGCGCACAATAATAACTGAACTCCAATAAATACACTCCCATAATACACGTCACCATTTCACCCCAAAACCTTACATATTTACACGGCTGGTGTCCTAACATCCCTTGTCACACGCTCATGCGGCAGATCTCAGGGTAGTATGTAGATGTAGACCCTGAAACTGAGACTCACTGGGCTCCATTTCCGTGTCTGACGTTACACCTTCCATATTTACTGTGAGGACGGTGCTCTCCATTGATAGCCTATCTAGTATATACATGGTCTAAGTGGTCAATGTGCGTAAAAACAATGGGAGTTCTGTCGAGCGTGCCCCCGAGTGTGGCCCAGCCGCCTTGGCCATCCCTTGAGGGAGAAAATTCACCTGTCCGAGAAACCGCAGGTTGGCCCTCGCGCCAAAGGTGCTCGCTTCCTCCTGCGCCTGCCGATTGAGTGTCCCATCTTCCTTGGCCCCACCTTTGCCCCATCCCCGTCCACCGGGCCGGATGGTCTCATAAGGCATCGATGCGCTTTGATAAGGATATCTTCAAAGGCGAGCACATGTGTTATTATTGTCGGTCGCGGTGGGGATGTTTTTCTCGCATTCATTACGAGTTCAAAAAGCCTCGGCTGGTTTTTTTAGAACTTTGTGAAAACCTTTTCGTATCTCCGGCCCTCTTTACCTTCCAGCAGGCGCGCTTTTGTCAACTTCGATACTAGCTAGCGTTCGCCACGTAAGAATCCGCCACGCGATGACATGGCAATATTATTTCAATTAGGGTTGTTTGAGAATACTTGAGTTTGAGTCCGTTCAGGCCATGAGGACCTACGAGGTACTTCCAGAAAGTAAGTTCCGTTAGTATTTCTTGCACCCGCAGCGCTGCGATAGTAGTTTAGCGCATGCGCGGCACTAACCCTGACCTATTTAGAATTATTTAACGCCATTATGAGCTAGCTGATTGTTATGTACGGTTCGTGGTGCTCGTTTGAAAAGGCGAGTAAAATTGAAAGTCTCGACGCCGAGGGATTATCACCCGTCGCATTGTTTTGATCCATGGCAATGCCCACCCTCACGCTGCGCATGTGGCTCAACAACTTTTAAGGCCGCTTTTCACGGTACATTTTATTGTACAAACGAATGTATCATAGAATGTACAAGAAACTGAATGGAAAAAGAACAGGTTCTATTTCCCGTTCAGTCATTCAGACAATCATAAGGCCGTTTTACACGGTACATCTTATTGTACAAACGAATGTACAAATTCCCTCATGAAGGGAAAATTACCGTGTAAAGCGGCAAATTGTATGATTGTCTTAATAAACTAACTATAAATAGAACCTGCTCTAATTGCATTCAGTTTCTTGTACATACCATTATACATTCCTTTGTACACTAAAATGCACCGTCTATACAATTTTCTATACAATACAAAGCGGCCTATACAATTTTCCGCTTTACACTGTGCAATATCCCTCATGCAAGACTTCATATATTTGTTTGTACAATAAATTGTACCGTGTACAGCGGCCTTTACAGAACTTGTTGGTTGGATAAGATTCTACCACCCTCCATACAGTACGGACCTCGCTACAAGAGGTTCAACAATGACGACGAGATCAAAGAACATGTTGTTACTTGGTTGAGAGTACAGGTGGCACAATTTACATGAAGAAGAAAAACAAAAGCTTGTGCTGCGCTATGACAAGTGCCCACAAAACCTTGGAAGTTATTTAGAAATTCTTTTAAGATCTAAAGATTTTTTCGCAAAATTTTTTTTCTGAATATATGTATTTCTTTTCTTTTACCTGTCAAACGGAACTTACTTTCTGGATGTACCTCGTAAAATGGTGGGGTGGATTTTTGTGTAGGCGGACAAATTTCCGCCCACGCGCCCGTGGGAACGTTAATTGACGAAGATTTTTCTTTTTGTTTCGACCTTGTGTGACGAGAATGCTTTCCCCTCGCAAAATAACTTATTCCGACACAAATGTATTCGCGTGGACGGTGAAATTTGGCTCGACAACTCGCGGGTTCGGATCCCACCTGCTGCGTGAATTTTTGCGATTGGTGTCTCTGTGAACTTAAAATTCAACGGCGAGCTCTATGCACTTATTTTTTGGGAGGCATTTACGGTTGATTGAAAGCGTCAACCGTGAACTTTAACCGTCAGTTTCAAAGTTCATACCTTTCCAACGTGCACGTCCACAGTGACACGCCAGCGCTGGCGCAGTAAGTGACCTTTTGGACTTCATTTCATTTCATTTTTCAGCTTTGTCTCCTTGAATTTTTCGTTTTTCCATGGCAAGTCTGCCTGCAATAAGCGTATGCTAACACTATATTCATGATAAAAGCAGTGTTTTTTTCCTTCCCCGATGCTTTTTGCATGTGTATCGTAATGCACGGGAGTGATTGTATCTACTCTACGTTTACACGCATAAAGGTGGATATTTGCTCAAGCTGCAGCCGAAGATTCACGAAGACGGACGAAGTTTGCCGACGTATATTCCTGCAGACAGGCAGTCGTGAACGTGACGCCAGTTCACGGTTAACGTTTTCATATGACGTCGATCGTAAGCAGGGCCATAGCTATACTCAGGATCTTAACCTTAGCAGTTGAATGGTGTGAAATTCACAGTGGAAAAATCATTCGCCTGGACTGGGAATCGAACCCAGATCCCTCGGTTACGCGCCGAGTGCTGTAACCAGTTAAGCTACCCAGTGAATCTCATGGGGGCTTTAAGGAGCAAGTTGTCCTCACAGGTACCTTGCATATGATGCCAGAGGTACCCGTATGCGAGCGCTAAGCGCCACAGTCCTCGGGGTAAAGTCCAACTTGAAACACAATGGTGTTTACTTTTGACATTTTCAAAGAGCTACGGAACTAGCCGCACAGTTACTTCAACGGAGTCACCCGCTTTTGATCACTAGCGGGTGACTCCGTTTAAAATTAGCAGTTGAAGCTTCTTAACTTTCAAGCAAACTTAATAAAAATTTATATGTTAACGCTATGAATATTCACGAAAACGTATGCAATTTCCGACGCTTAATGGAATTCATTCCAGAAGATTGTTTTTACCTACATTCCGTTTTGTTACTTATTGATACCGAAGGTAAAATGACCTAGCCGAAGAAAACCGTAAAAATTCACTCCAACATTACTGTTGACGTCTCGAAAAATCTCTTTGAATTCTGCTTCCCATTCTACCCACTCAACCCAAGTGGATGTGATCAATAACTTAAGAAAAATATATTCCACGATCGCAAATGAAATTCCGGCTTTTTTTCTGTCCAAGTTTCCCGCATCATCGTGTTAACATCCGATAAAAAGTAAAAAAAATATCTCCTTCACAGCTAAAACTTCTGTAACGCGATACCGTTTGAATGATGAGGAAGATTTTTGCATTTTAATATCCGCCCATGAAAATTAAAGTTTGTGCTTAACACTTTCCCTAACGTGTCATTCATCTAATGGAATTCAGTGTTCGACTTGCCTAATACATCTTTAGTTTGCGCCGTTGTTTTGGCTGAGACTGAGTTATGGTTTTATAATGCATGGTTAACGTTAACTTTAATGTCAGGTAGCCATTTCACTTATTTTATGTTAACTTAGCGTTGATATTTAGACTACTATGTCAAACTGTTGGTTATTTGACGCGAGCTTTATCGACTGGCGAGAGTTTAAACGTCGGTCTTTATAAAGGGGAAAGTATTAAGCCTGTGATTATGAAACCATGCTATAAAGATGTTGACATATCACTACTTTATGCATTTCTTTTGCGCTGAGAATCTTCGTTTGAACATTGGCTTGACCGCATGCGAATATTTACAGATATAATCACGGGTGACCTGGAAAATGCAAAAACCCAAAATATCCAAACTATTAAAATGAATATGAATAATTTCAATGCCGCAGCACTACCATTCAATTTCCGCCGTCGATTATTTACTCTCCATTTATGATTTTTGACGTCGTAATGTTGTATACGAATACTTTTTGGAACCACTACGAGACACTTTTACTTTCCTGCTTGTTGTATTGCTTAAGTTTTCCGAGGCATGCTTTGCAAATTAACCGTTGGATGCAAGTGGTATTAAAAGCAAAGTAAACTAAACTCTTCCTTAAAATATGTCGTAAATATAGTATTAAATGTCAATATGTAAAACTCTGTCACGTGGTAGATCACAATTCGAGCATTCAATAATAAGAAACGAATCGTTAAATAATAACATTTAGGGGTAGAACGGGAGCACAAACCAATTATGTTGATGTCACTGAATATTATTGATGTCACTGAAAAGAATTTTAGCCACGTAAACTCAGTATTATAAATATATGTTTGCAACACAGATAGTTCTACACGTCATGGAGATTACACACTATAAATTAACATGATTGTGTACAAAGTATTAACCAAAGTAAAAAGAATTAAAACCTTTTTGGGAAAACGTATGAAGATTTGGTTCTTCCTCTGAACGGAAACAGCCACTTGAGAACAAGACGTGAAAAACCTACTGGAAGAGAAACTAACATTTGTTATTCATTTGGGTATAAAAAACGAAGCTACAGGTTGGCGATTTGAGAAAAATGTTGGCGAAAAATGAATGCAAAAAACAGGTGAGAAGAAAAAATGTAAGATATCAAATTGACTTTACTAAGTCGAGTATAGAATAGCGATTAGAATAATGATTTGAGAATATGTAATATTTTTTAAGATAAGTTTTGTGGTGTCTTAGGGTAGTTTCAGAACTTGCGGAAATGTCAGGCACTCAGACGTTGTCGCCAATAATAATGGGATTGGCTCATTTGCTGGGCAGAAGGGCCTGAAATTTTTAAGATACTGCGTCCTCATGAGAATTTATGGTTGCATGCTCGTAACCAAATCGAAAATGTGTCTTTTCTCAAGAATTAAAACGCCTCCGGCAGTTATGTCGCGACGCGGCATTACCATCGCTGGCTTCAATGAAGACTGGCTTTCCACTCCGTCTCTAATTACGTACATATTGAGAGCTCTCTCGTTATCCCAGACGATTTAATCTTCTCATATCATAAAAATTTTCCCCCTTACTCCTTATCTTCTTCCGTCCAAGATTCTCGATTTGAAATGGAGGAAAAAAAGAAAGACATCCCCCCATGCCCTCTTTCAAACGAGCAGGTTGCACTAGGGGAATGCTTCCGGATCCTTTTAAAAGTCGTCATGATGCGTCGCTGACAATTTATGGCTAATTTTCCTGTCCGCATGGGGGAGCGATTGGGAGGGTGGGGAGGGGCTCTCCTCCCACCTGAACGTCGCAACTGCTCCGCAGTTTAATTGAATGCGACTCAGCGTCCTATTAGCGAGTTCCTTCCTTCAAAGGTGTCTGTGCGTTGGGGGGAAGGGAGGATGGCACGTGCCCTGTTCCGCATCTGCCGGGGAATGTGCTCGCGGTATCGAGGCGTTCTTTCCTCCGTTTCCCCGCTTATTAAGTTGCGGATGGTTATCGGTTGAGGTCGGGAGCGGTTAAGGGCTCTTTTAGGGTAACCTCTCGGGAAAGTTGGAAGAATTCGAAACAGTCGAAGAAGGTTGGGTAAAAAAAAGGGTACTCCAGAGCTCGGGTGGTGTTGGGGAGAGTTTTTCCCATTTCTGGGGTGTAATTGCCTTTTTTCGGGGTTCCACCCATCCCTTTCTCGACAGCAATTGCATCGTTTGTTAGGTTCAGAGTAGTTTGTGAACTCTGCCATAAATAAGATGTCAATAAATCATCGAATCAACAGGTCTATGTCAATCCCAGCCCCTGTTCGCTTTTTCCTTTTTTAATTAGAAAATTATCCAAATACTCGACTTTCCTGTGGTGGATTTGTGGACCTTCCTCTGCGTTTTAAGGACCCTCCATAGTTATTTAGTATCCACACCTTTTAAAGCGCCTTATGAGGTGAATTTATTGGATGTGGCCTGATTAAAATACCCATTAAATTCGGTGGTGACAGGCTTCACTTTGCGAAAATCCATTCTGAATAAATTTCCAACATTTCACCTTTTGATGTCGCCTATGCGAGGAAACCGGTCGTCTAAGAATAAACCACTTTGAAAAAGTACTAAGTAAGTTTGAAATTTATTCTGAAATATCCAAGGCAAGCTTTCACGATGATGAAGGGTATTGCTAAATGTATCATTAACATTGAAGAGGTAGTAAAAGAAATTAGCGCCAAAACTGAGCGGTTTTGAAGTTTATTTTGTGGAGTTTTCTGGATATGTGTAAGTAAATAAAGTGTGTATTAATATTATATGAGTAAAATGATAGTTAAGGTAGGTCCAAATGGAATCTGGTACACATACTCTAGATTTTTATATGCGCAGGGCTCTATTTCCTTCACAATTTCTGCCTTCATCTCAGCCTGCGCCCTACCTCTTTTTTCCCTTCCATAAATTCGATTTTATTTCCTCTCTTACCCCGCTTATCTAGCATCCTCCAGTCTACCGCAGCCTTAGCAGCTAAGAAACCCTTAGAACCTTGTTATATCCTCCAAATTGGACTCGGTCCTAATCTCCTCCAAATTACACTTTCTCATCCTCTTCCGCACCGAAATCTCAATCGCCCACAGCCGTTTTGTCTTCCTTTCTAGGAATCCACCACCTAAGGTTGTTTGTGAGAAATATCATGTCACCTTGAAATCAATGAAGTTGGTCTCGTTTCAAATAAAAATACCTCACCCTTCCGAATGTATCAAAATATCAACCTCTTACCGAACTACTTTCCGAGATATTTAACGAATAACACCCGCCCTTTTGCATGGAAAATGGTACCGTTATGCACTACAGAGAGACATAATTTAAAAAATTAGGAATTTATAACATCTAATTCTCGTAAAAAAAACTGACAGTGTGTAATTTGTAGCTCTCCTAAACTATTTTTGAAAACAAATCATGTTGTCACCGCCGTATTTTTTTCAGGATCACAAGAAACCTTCCGTTGTGAAGGAGTTTCAAATGCACTGTGCGAAAAAAGAGTCAAGTTAAAGACTTATGTGGTTATTTTTAATTACTTAGAATTTTAGTCATAGCATAGTATATTGTTGCGCCATTAATAATTCAATATTTTATTCATGTTTCCCACACCTGCAGAAATTTAAACGTATGATTCGAATATGGCCTCCATTATGATTAGGGTTCTATCTCGCTCAAACTACCATATTTTTTCCTACAAGTAACGTGGATGCGAAAAAAGAGTGATGGATTGCATTTCTTCAATGCTCCTTTAACATTAGGGCAGACAGAGCACTACATGAGCGGGAATTCGGACTTAAGCAGAGAAGAAAAAACATGCGCGCTTACTTCGTCTCCTCCGCACCCCGCTAGTCCCAACCCGCACCTTCGCAGTCACACACGCAAGTCCCCCACACCGGTCCTTCACACCTTCACTCACAAAATTTAAACAGGCGCTCGCATTTCCCTCCGCGGCATGTGTGTCTCGGGGCACGGGAGGGGTCAACCGGCTGGCCGGACGATTTAACGTTTACGGAATGAAGGGGAACCTCTCTTTTGCCACCTTTACCAAACACACACATATCCTATCCTCCCTTGAAAACACCGGGATCTCCCTTGCCCTTAAAGACGCCGTCCAGGGGGAGGAATCTCCCACAGGACTGGTGTGAGGTCAATGTGTTCGTCTTGGGCCGCCTCGCCCCGCCTCCTCCCAACCATTGGGTCTTCCCACCCGTCCCGAAGCGCGGGTGTTGTGTTCGCTGAGTCAAGGTGTCCGCCCGCTTCGACTATTTTTTTTGGGAATGGGGTTGCATTCCTGGAAGGCATGGGGTGTAGGGTTGTTGGGGGCTTGCGTGGGGCAGAAAGGGAGAGATGCCCAGGTGCTCTGCCCCCCCCCCACCTCTGACCCCCTCGGCTCGTCTTGTGTGTGTGTGAGAACTCGGTCCTCCCCGCATCCTCACAAGGTGTTCCGCGTACGTCCCCACACGAGATGACCCTTCCTCCTTCAGCCACGCACACCCCACAAGACGTCCCGGTATCCTTCCAGGAATAAGGGTTAGGCAACGATAATGGGGAGAGGAATTCCCTTTTCGGATACCGCAGTCGGGGGAGGAACCTCTAAGTCTCCCATGAGCTTGCGTCTCTAGGGATCAACTCTTCATTCATCCCCCACAATGTGGGCCGTATTCTCAAAGCCGTCCTACTTTTCGTGCCGGCCCTGACTCCCGTCTTTTTCCACGTGTTCCAAAAGGGCTGCCGGGTATTTTTCAGGTGTCCTTTCGGATACGTGGTTTTTCCCCGTAAGACGATCTTCTTGTTTCGACCGCCGCGTGGGAGACAGGAGCTTTCCGCATTCCTGGCATCTTTCTAGCGCCCACTGCACTCTCCCCACGCACCGGTCGTGACTGCTAATCCAGGCCGCGGATCAGCGAAGTCGTGGGTGGACCGTCGGCTTCGTCTCTCTCTCTCATAGAGCATCTCTTCTCCGCCCGCCCTTGTGTTCCCTCGCCACTGCCCGGGATCTGTTTCGTCTCCCTCGCTCAGGTGTGTCCGACTACTTCTGTGCTCGCCGCGTTTTCTCACTCCGTTCGTTACGCGGGCATAATTCAAGGATTAACTCCCACCCACGCGCGGCCAACCCCCATTGAAATATATTTGTTGTGCTCACGAGTCGCACTTACTCACACGCTCTTGCCCTCCTATTTTCGCGGGCGTTTTCCCTCCGTTTGAGTTTCTTTTTTGCTACGATCCGTATCAATCGCCTTGATTTTTTCCAACGAGAGCAGAAATCTTTGTTTATGGTCAAAATATTCTTTATCAAAATATTCTCCTGTTACTTATTTATTAATTTTTAACTTTGCGGTTATGTGTACATTTTCCTTTTATTATTATTACTATCATTTTGTGTGTTTTCATGCATTTTTTGTTGGTGTTACGTTAGCTTAATCCGTCTGCAGATTTTCGCAGGTTTTTCGCGCTCCCCTCCATGTGTGGGTGTTTTCCTGCAGTGGGTTTTTTCGTCAACGATATCACCTCCTTACTTCCTTACATTTTTCCCACAAATGTGTATATTTTTCTTCACACTTATTTCATGTATTTTTCTAACGAGGGGTTCGATGGAAGCATGGACTGTCTTAGTCTCAATCTCGCCCCAATAAAGACGCCTTATTATTATTATTTTACTCTCGTTATGAGAGTGACCAAACTCTTAGAGTGCATCATATTGTCTATATATATTTATGGAAAAAATCTTTAAAGTTGTCCATCCTTTTGTATTATTATGCTGGTGAATTTCTCCGGTGAAACTCTACGGAAAGAAGAAATACTGAAGTTCCTGCATAGGATACAAAGTATCTTCCCTAGCTATCGTATATATTATTTCTCAAAGGTGCTTTTTTGTCGCAACGCCATAACTCCCATAATTCTTCATCAAAATTATTGATTCAAACATCGTTTTAAAGCTTTTGATCCCCGCTATCGACGAAAAATAGACAAATGGTTAAAAATTAAAATTTTTGTTAAATAAGTTAAAATTTAAGTTTTTGTAGAAAAATTATACAGTGCCATCTGTTGACAATATAATCAACTAATATTCTGGGTATGGTTACGTGCTTAAAAGACTGTAGGAGACGCCATCTATTAACCCATCGTTTAGTTAGATTGTTTACATTCTACATGCTATCAACGTGACCGTTTACGTTATGTATATAACACAAACATAAATAACATATAATTGTCCATGGGAAGAAACGGGTAGAAGAACACGAAGAAAGAAGGAAGGAACAGGAAGAATCTGCATACTGTGCGAAATATTCGACAGGTAGAACAGGAAGAGAGAGGGAAGAAACAGGAAGAAGCTGCATACTGTGCGAAATATTCGACAGGTAGAAGAACAGGAAGAAAGGAGGAAGGAACAGCAAGAATATGCATACGGTGCGAAATATTCGATAGGTAGAAGAACTGGAAGAAAGATGGAAGAAACAGGAAGAAGCCGCATACTGTGCGAAATATTCGCACGGATCAGCTAGTCGGACATGATGCATTTGCGTCGTAGTGTTATTAGCAGAAGTTACAGAGAGGTTGAATTGAAAAATGCTTCAACAAATATTTTGCAATAATTCTGTTGGTTAAGTATATTGACCGTTGAGCAATGGACTATACGTTGTGTCCTAATAGGGGCCTCTGGATCCTTTAGGTATTTCGTATATATATCCCCTATATCTGTAGGTCATTAGCATGAGTGCTATTTTTCTCTCGAATCCACCTTGGACTTAGGAAGACTATAACGTTCAAACAAACGAAATTTCATTTTTACAGATGTAGATTGTAGTGTTTTATATAGAACGACTGAACAACGTAAATCATTTTTTACTATCTATTTATTAATTCATTCTTACTTTTCAGCATCAGGGGATATTTAATTGCGGCTTAAGGGTTAGGTGGACAGGCTGAAAACCCTCTATCTCGTTTCTCAAATGAAAGATTTATCCATCCATGTGATGGTCGTTTCTCGCCGTTTCTTTTTCTGGGCCTGAAACTACCGTATGAAAGATGTAATCGTACCCAAGTAGTGGATCCATTGGTTGAAGAAGAGAGTTGATGGAACTACAGGGTACGATCATTCTGGGGACTAATGGAACATTGAAATATCGAATGGATCAATAATGCGGTTAATATTGAAGCCTAAAACATTGGTATTAGTCGCGGAATTGTCGTGGTCTCTTAATAATTAACCTAGAAAATGCAAAATGTAGATAATCTCCGAATAAAGTACTAAATTTTCCTAAAATATTTGGAATTGTTTCGCGTGATAGTCATGTTAGGTGGATCATTTTCCGCGATAAAAAAGTCTTTACCTTCGTACGCCAAAACGCTCACTTTACTCTCTTCTTTAATTAATGAGCGGCTCGAATTTCATTTTTAATCCTATTTGGCAGAGGGAATTGCTATATTCTTTTTTTCATTCGACAACATCAACGTGACAATCACGGGAGAGTCTGTGTGTAAACTAATTTGACTGATGGTGGGGCTGTCATGAATTATACCGGTATTTAAATTAGATATTATTATTATCATTATTAAAAACTGACATTCAAAGTAGTTTCCTCTAAAGGGTAACCTGTCTTCTCGCGAAAATACCCAAACACAGCCGAGGGTTGTAGACCCTTGCCCCAGGTCAGTTGCGCGGAAGACAGCATTTCGGGTTCATAGCTGTGTTTATAGAGACGCTTATTGTAATGAGCGCTCCGGAATTCACCCCTTCCTGCCTGATTTACATTCACGGGGCATGTCAGATACCTACCTTTCTCCGGAGCGGTGCCTGCCAATTAATCGCACTCAGGGCGGTAAATGCGCCCGCGATTCCCATAAGAGATCGTGATAACCCGTTTTATTGTGGTAAATACCGACCCTTTTGGCCGTTAAATTGGTCAATTCAACTTTTTACAGCCTGTAGGACCTCTCTCTCCTTTTTTTTGGTAGAATGGAATACGAGCCTTCTTCCTTCTGTCTGCTTAAGGGCCTCACCGCAGGTCGAGATAGCTCCTTGAGATTAAGGATCCGTCGATGAATGCCGAAAAATGCGTCGGCCCTTGGAGGTAGGAAAAAAATGTGTTCCGTTTAACATTTCTATTACGTCGTAATGAAGGGCAAGGGAGGACTACTTCTCGTGGTACCGCAGATAATTAGGGATGCATCTCCGTTGATTTTCCCTGTGTGCAGTATACAAGAGCGAATCTTTGTAGCGTACGCTGCATAAATCCTCGATTATTCGAAAAGGAAGCTGATTAAATTACAGTGTCATCTCGATTATCCGAAATAATTTCGACAGAGGCCTCATTAGATAAAGAAGAAAAATTTGGATCATACGAGCATTAATTTTGGAAAAAATAAGATATTTCTGTCATTTCTATTACGTCCGTTTCTTTCATCGTGAGGGAAAATTTGGCGGCGAGTCTTTGTACCTCCGTAGAAGATGGAATCCATTTTCAGCCACGACGTAAGAATCATGAACTCGTATATTTTCGGATGTCTGGTAATCGAAACTACATAGAAGTAGTAATGGGGAACAATCGGAATGTTTTCAAAAATATGAAGTCCACCTTAATACCATTACACACCTCCAAATGCTAATGACACCAGACGGAGTATGACACTTAAAATATCTACGTACTTTCGTACATTTTTCTCGCATTGCCATTGGTCTTCAGTGAATTAAGGATTATTTAAATTGAACTTCGTTTGGCTCTGATGGGAAATCAGTCGACTTGTTCGAACCGTTACTAACCGTTGTCTAATGGTACAGCGAAGATGTTCGTTTTTTGAAGTTGGTTGACATTCTGGCAAAAATCACTCGTATTATAATGAACAAGCGCACGAATGTACGGATTTCGAAGGCAGTCAGATTTTCCTTATATCAAAAATCCTAATCAGCTGCAATCAACCCAATACCTGGTTTGCTGAAGCTCTCCACTTCAAATTCAAGTGAGCTAACCATTTCATACATTCATAGGTCTCAGTTTCCGTGTACATCATGATTTTCATGAGTTGTTTCATTATTGTGTTCCTCGGAATTTTTCCCCATTCATTTCTCCTTTCATTATTGTTTTCAGAAGGCTTTTTGTCGAAAAATGTGTCCTTTTATGACTGTTTTTTTCTACTTTGCAGAGTTTTCATTAAACATGATCTCCACCAGCTCCTCCTTATAGATACTTTTTAGTTGGTAATTTCGTGAGACTACTGCATGCTGATGTCCTTTGCGCCATCAAAGAGAGGTGGGTAGGTGCGATTATGCTGTACTCTTTGGATAAGTGGAGTTAAACCAGTCGTCGTAATTAGCCTGCTCTAAACAAAAGGCGACAAGGAAGCTCTGGTCGACGTCTAAATTGACGGATTGAGTACTCAAGGTCGTTCGATATCGATTGTATTCTTCCTTCGATATAGGTATTCGCAACCATTTTCACCACGTGGCCGACATTAATGTGCTATTTGAGCATTTTCTGCCATAACACACCCATGGAAATCTGCGAATTTGCGGCACAAGTTGTTACTTAGAATACAAATGCACATCCAAGTCAACAAAAACGTCGGACAGCCTATACTATGCTTATGGAGTATACAGAAAAATAATCACATTAATGGTGAATTTATGTACGTTGCGAAGACCTATATCGAGGGAAGAGAACAATCGATATTGAACGACTTTGCTGACTACTGTACTTAAAAGTCCCTCCTACATGACACCCAGTAGGGATTCCAAGGAATAATCGTCCTTTCTGCTGAGATTCGAACCGTGACCCTAGGGATGGAAAGCCAATACTCTAGCCACCGCACCAACCCCATTACTAAGTGTTTCTCCATTGATGTTTCACTTCGTCCATTTTATCTTCATCATTCGTCGATAACTATACATCTCCATTGCGTCATATCTTGAATAAACTTAATGGTTGAAGGCGTAACTTTGTGGATGGTTACCGCATACCGACCTTTGAAAATGATTGCAAGGCAATCTAAACCTAGGTCGGTAATAAAAGTTTTAAGTGTGAAATTTGCTAAGAGATTTTTCTTTTTCTTCATGTCTGCTTCCTATCTTCTTAGCACAGAAGGTTTTCTTGCCCAGGCTTCGCATTCATGTAAGACCATGCTCAAAATATACCAATGTTTTAATCAAAATTATGGCAACTAATTATAATGAAAACGGCTGAGGAGGAGGTAGTAATGAGACGCCCTCATCAGAAAACAGGGAATTTCCCCGACCCCCAAACGCAAAACCTTCTCCACGCCTGACAAACACATGCTTCGCTCCGCACAGGTGCCGCAGTATTTACGTGCCGTCTACAAACGACCGGAGAATCGATGTTGGCTCCCTGCGACATCGTGATCTTTAACTCCAACTCCTCACTTCATGACCTGGAAGGGAAAAAAAACAGAAACGCTAGAGAGATAAATAAAATAGGGGGATGGACTCTTCAGCACGCCACATTGGGCAGGTGCCACCCACCAGAACCCAACCATCCTTCCTCACCACTGCTAACTTCCTCCCGAAAAACAATCGTCCACATTTTCCTCTCCATTTTGCATCTTAATTGGAACCTTTCTTCCGACCGCCCGCTTCATTTTTTTATGTGAACGCACGTTTTTTTTCACCATCTCTGGCCGCGTCGTCCCAAGTTTCATCCCGCGGGGGAGTAAAAATGAAAATTATGCGCCGGGGTGAAAAAAAAATTATCGTGACATCTCTCCCTTTCAAGAGTGGGCGTGGAGACAAGGAGATGTGTGGGAAGGCATAAGGGATGGTAAGAGACAAGGGATCTGGGTCCTTTTTCTGCCATGTGTCAGGGGCTCATCCGACCTCCTGAAGCAGGTACATGGCCTGCCGTCCCTCAGAAATGCCAGGCGCCCGCGGGCATGAGTAGTCTTTCGAGGATTAGGCCGCATTGAAAAACATATACTTAGTAAAATTAGACTTAGTCTAATTCGTTTGATGACATGGTTTGTCTCATCTGCGTTCATATCATCCTCGCTAATAGTTCTACTCTTCTGGTCCGTGATATCCCGTTCGTATTGTTGACTGTCAACTGAGAAATACTTAGTTGATGACGGATTATTGGATTGGCAAAATTCCATATTCGAAACTTTAAAACACATGCTATGGAATTCATAAATTCACGGCAGCTGCGTGTCCCATTAGCAACATTACCACCATGATTTCTTACGAGAAATTGCGAGAAATACCTTCATGCAGTACCTAAAAGGAATAGCTCAAACCGAGAAAGCATTCTTGATGAAAAAAAACCTTCGTTATGAAAGAAAATAGAGTTGCCAATTTAGAAGAAGTACCTGAGAACATTCGTGTGGCTATATAAGACTATATGGCTCGGCAAAACGGGCATCGGAAAGCTATAACAGAAGAGAGCAGATTTACGTTTTATATGCGCCAGATCCCTATATCCGTACACAACTTCTTTCTTCATCTCACCGTATGTTCTAACCCTTTTCATCCCGTCCATGAAGCCTATTCTTTTTCTTCCACTTCCCCGCTTATCATACATCTTTCTTTTCATCACCGTACAGATTTCACCGTACATCGCTTTCTGCCACCTTATGCTAACCGGAAGGTGGTAAGCTTAAACGCGTCGTGACAATATAGCTTTTTCATGGAGAGGTGACAATTGATTTTGATAATCTGATACTCCAGGGATCGAAGTTCATCAACCTAAGTTTTACACCATATCAGGTTGACTAATCGCGGATTTATCCAATTAGTAAAAATAGTTTATACCCTCCACTGGTCAGTTCACAGGTCAATTTTTTGCACAATACGGATTACGATGCCTGGCATCATCTTCAGGTACTCACCGTCAGATGATGCCAGGCATCGAAATCCGAATTGTGCAAAAAATTGACCTGTGAACTGACCAGTGGAGGGTAAAAGTTATTTTTATTAATTAATATGGAACTCCACAAAGTTGAACCGAGGTTTAGTTTATTTTCGGATTTACCCAAATTAAATTATCCGAGTATCCATCACAGAAGTACCAAAATGTTGTGTATCGCTATCTTACCCAGGTCTACTCCGTCATACTTTGCGTCATTGTTAATGATATCGTCGACTGCGCTCGATGCACTCGGAAGATCTTCAGAACGGGCATGTGCAGCCGTCTTCTTGATGTTTTTTTTTAATCCAAGGTCGGTTTTCAAAGGTGAACGCCGCGTAGCCTTAAGGCCTGATGTTCGAAGGCGGAGCACATGAGACAAATCGCCTTTCCTCTTGCGCTCTCATCGTCCGAAAATCGTTTTCACTTTAACGCCTTAAAATTATTTTTTTCTTCTTCCATTCAGCCCCACCGTATCCAATTAAAGTGGGCGAGGGTGACCATTCCTCACGGGCAACACAAACGAGGGGGAACCACCCACTTTTTGGCCTTTAAATAACACGCAAGCACGTGGTCACGTTGCAGCAGTATAGAAGGGGCAGTTAGGGGCGAAGAGGTGGAAGAGGGAGATTCCTTTGTGAACGGACGATTCAACACTCATCTTCTTCCTAGTAGGGACGAGCATCGGAAGGAAATCATCGGTAGTTGACATCGAAACACCATTAAAGCTAAACTATCGATGTAGGTAAATCATCGATCTGAAATATCGATAGCAGAACCATCGATATTATATTTTTGTATTAATTTGCGATTTTCCCCTAAAAGTGTGTAAAACCTCAATGGCTCTATTGGCTTCAATGGTTTTATAATCGATCTGAAATATCGATAATTGAGCCATCGATATTATCTTTTTGTATTATGAATGAAAAAATATTTGCGATTTTCCACAAATAATTGTGTGAAACTTCAATGGCTATCTTTGGTTTCGATGTTTCTAATCTAATTCATCTAACGATGAATTAGTACTATTGAAACTTTATTGGTAATTTAAGGTGTATTCGTGTATTTATTTTTCGAGAGTTGAACTATATTCCTTCCGTCAAAGCGTTGAAATCCCATATGTTTTCGCAAGGATCTTCTGAATTAAAATCTAAATTTTCTACGTTTGTAACAGAAAAGCTGATTCCGTGGTCATCTAACATAATTTTGACTAAATGTTTACTGATAAATCCCAACATGCATTAAATAAGTAACTATTTTTCTCAAGCGCCGATGAATATTACGAGAAGGATGTTTGCGACACATTTGGCACGATTTGAAAATTTCGAAAAGTCCATTGCCGCACCACTTTTCGAGATATTCGCCAAAATATTCCTGCCATTTTGTATGGGAAATGGTACGAGTATACACTCCAGAGAGACGTTATTTAAAAAATTAGAAAATTTTAACTCCTTGATCTCGTGAAAAAATGAACAGTATGCAGTTTTTATGTTTTAGAAACGAAATTTAAAAATATGTAAATCATATCAGTCACCTCAGTATTTTTTTCAGAATCGCAGAAAAAAACCTCCCGTTATGTAGGAATTCAATTATACCGCGTGAAAAAAATAAGTGAAGTGAAAGATTGAATATGATGATATTTTTATTTAAATACTTAGAGTTTCAGTCGTGTAAAAGTATGTTATTGTACCATTAATATAACAATATTTACTTCATACTTTCCACAGCTGCTAGTATTTTTGGTAGTTTGAGCGAGATAGTTCCCTAGTCACAACAAAGACCATATTCGAACTATACATTTTAATTTCACCAGATGAAGGATACATGAATTAAATATCGCATTATTAATCGTGCAATAATATAGTTTACTTTTAGATAAATGGCAAGTAATTAAATGAAAATGGCAATAATTAAATGAAAATATCTAAATAAGTCTTTAACTTGACTCATTATTTCGCACTGTACGTTCGAAACTACTTCAAAACGGAACGTTTTTTGTGATCCCGAAGAATACTGCGGTGGCAATATGATTAATTTTCAAAAATAGTTGAGAAAACATGTACACACTTTATTTTTGACGAGATCTAGGTTTTATAAATTCCTCATTTTTAAATTAACTCTCTCTAAAGTGCATACACGTACCATTTCCCATGTAAAAGGACAAGTATATTTTGGAAAATATCTCGGAAATTAATGCAGTAAGGGGTTGAGTTTTTGGAGTCATTGGAAGGTAGAGATATTTTTCTTTAACATGAGACCAAATCATTGATTTCTAGGCGAATTGATATCTCAAACTACCTTAAAAGTAAAATTCGAATATGGCCCTTATAATGGCTAGAGAAATATCTCGATTAAACCGCCTTAAGATGTTGAGTTCTCAGCTTTCCGACCTAGTTTTGGTGTTGAACAGCGCCAACGTGTTGACACAGTTCAACGCCATCACCCGCTTAGAAACCCGAGAGCTCTACCTCATAATATCGATGTTTCTAGGCTATTGGCCAACGATGCTCATCCCAACTTCTTGGGCCGCGGAGGAAGGCCCCGCGTCTTTTCGCGCGAGGATAAGACAAGCAGATGCCGTCTTTTCTCCCCACAACAATCCCTCACCGGGCTCCACGAAGAAGATCCCCGGGCCACATCCCCGTGATGAGGCGGGTGAAAGAAAAAGAGGCGGAAGGTTTTCCTCGGGTGTTTTCCTCACAAGGAGGACGGCGCGGATAGAAGGTGGGGGACATGTGCGATCTTTAAGGCGGGGGGTGGGTTAAGGGATGTTTTGGGGGGGTTTCCGTGGTCTTAACAAGGGGGAGGAGGAGGAGTGGTCCCTCCCCCTGCTTCGGCCGGTCAGGTGTAAGGGCCACCTTCAGCTGTGTGGCCCGGCTGTGACCGCGGATCGGGCGGCTGGGTCCCAGCAGCCTTGCTCCATCCGCCGCCCAAATTTTTTTCCTTTCAAAGGAGAGTGGGGATAATTGAGAGGGAAAGGATACAACTCTCTCCCTTCCACGTTGAGCTTCTACCCCACTCACTTTCAATCTTCCCTCTGCCCTTTTTTTCATTTCCCTCAAGACGTTTCTCGGTCGCTTCGGGGCAAAGGAATGGGTTGAGCTCCATTTTTTTATGTTCGTGCGGCCCTTCTCCCCCCTAGCTCTTATACTCTAGGTACTTAATTTTTTTCACGTCCTTCCCTAGCCTCTCTTTCCTTTGCATTTGGCTCATCTTCGTTTTGCGACGCATGGCTTCGTCATTTGCAGTTGGAGATTTCGGTACCTACATGGCATTCGATGAAATGATGAATTGCGTAGTTTTCCACGAAAGATTTATTACGTTCTTACGACCCGGGCTCCTTACATCATCAGATCAAGATGATATCGCGTAGCGATGAAACTTGGGTCGTAATAAAGCAATAAATTTTTTGTGGAAAACTAAGTAATTCATTATTTCACTATGAAGGAATTCCACCAAGTTACTGCCAATTCCATCCATTCTATTGCGTTCAATCTCTCGTTAGTGTCACTGCAGTCTTCAATACCGTCAACGATTGAAGGTAAATATGTGATGAACGATTATTGCTGGTACGACTGTTTCAAAAGGAAGCCTCAGTATCATTGAGGTGATTAATTAATTCGAAAACCTTGCAGAACATTCCTGGTAGTAGAGTATTAATTTTGAGCTCCGATTTTCATTTAGCCCTTTTCTGGGTTAGATTTATATGGGACGTTTCTGCGACGCTAGTGGAAAATGTTCACTGCATGAAATAAAAAACCCTACGGCACAGGTCAATATTAAATACAGGTTGCGAATCAATATTATTTCGTGGCTTGACTACCCCAAAAGTTTATTTACAAAGCCTTTGCGATCACCTTGCTACTTGTCTTACATAGGGGGAGATGTCAAAAATGGCATAAATCGTCTCACGTAATCCTGGAACGGCCCCAAACCGTGACGTTTCCTCATGCGACGACTGACATCCGCTCGTCTTTCCTCGCCAAACGTCTTTGCGTCCCGCCCACGCGACGCATCAAGGTGAGACATTACATACGACTCGGACCTTGTGCAGCGGAGGAACGAGCATCACAACAGAGCAACAAAAAATGACACAATGTGGCGTCGCCGCCGCGGTGGGTCTCTTCAAACTGCTGTTGAGTCCCGCAAGCTTGCGAGTCCCAGGTATGCGCGTTTGCCCGCTCCCACCCACGGAAAGCGGTCGGCTAATTCCGTTGTGAGGCCACCCGTCGATTTGGCTTTGCGACCCCCACAAATTTTTCTCCTCTGGGGACTGCTGGGTTGGGGGGGGGGGAGTCCTGTGCCCCCCCCCTCCCCACTCTGGTTCATGAGGTGTGTTGACAGTTGTGACTCTGGGGGTGAAAGGCGGGGGCGGTGGTCTTTTTCCCCCGCGCCCTACTATACCCACATACCTTCCCTCCAGTTGGGCTTCTGCCCGCCACTCCTTTGATAAATGACCGCCTTGTCACTCTCTCAACTCCTCCTTCCTGCGTGAGGAAGGGCTTTCCGCTTTCCGGGCTCTTTCTCCTATGCGTTCCGGTGGATCCGTTTACCAATCGGAAGTGACTCCCGCCTGAACATGTAGTTAAATTGCGATTTGCCAAGGTACTAAATTCAACCCCCCATTCTGAAAAGAGTACCCGTGGTCGAATTTCCTAGCCTGCTTGGCGCGGGTATGCTTGAGCGTGACGCGTTGGTGACGCACTTCAGAAAACAACCATACCCGCCCAGCAAGTCTGCTGAGTATCTTGTTATGTAAATGATTTTGTACTTTCCCGGCGAATATTATGTGTGAAATTCTCTCGGGATTTCCACTGGATTGAATTTTTGGCTGCTGCCAACGTTTCGATGGATAACACTTCCATCGTCATCAGGGTAATGAAACAGTATGTGAAAAAATTTGTGTGGAGCGTAGCACTCTTTGGATCGGAATGCAATGACCATTGGAAAAGCTGACCAGAAAACATATACCAGGAGGTAATAGAACTAGCATTAGATAGGGAAGGGTGGAGGGCTGCAGTCAACGCAGAACGCAGGCGGCCCGGGCATCACTACCCTAATGACGATGGAAGTGTTATCCTTCTAAACGTTGGCAGCAGCCAAAAATTTAACCCGGTGGGAATCCCGAGAGAATTTCACACATCTTGTTATGTGCTTGCGGTGAGCTATTTGCATATTCGATATTCGGACAGGCTTTGACCCTAGCGGAAAAAAAAGTTTGCTCAAGGTCAAGCGCGCTCTGCTAAAGAAGTCTGTCTCCGCCAAGTACCCATTCCTACCACGGCTAGTATCTTATAGTATATTTAAGAAACTAGGTTTTGTTAAGCGTAAAATAGGAAGGTACTCGGATGAATAAGTGAAAGAGAGATGCTACTTCGCTCTGGTTAAGCCACACCTCGAATCCGCCGCGAGTATTTGGGAGCCTGGTCATAAAGAATTAACCAAAAAAATTAATAAAATACAAAGGAAAGCAGCGCGCTTCGTTAAAAACTGCTACGAGCGTACATATAATGTCTCACAACTTTTAGAGGGATTAAGGTGGGAGCCCCTAGAGACTCGTAGGCTACACGCTAGGCTTAGGTTGCTTAAGAAAAACATAACTGATGTTTTTCAGAGCGACGCAGAACATTATCATGACTCCTCACTACATCTCTAGGTCTGACAGATGCGATAAAATGAGAAAAATACCCTGCGGAACGGACAGGTGCAAAAACTCGCGCACAATAATCGATTATAATAAAAACTGAGCTTCACTTAATACACTCCTATAATATATGTCACCATTTCACCTCCGAAAAATTTACATCTTTACACTGCTGGTGATCTAACACACCCTGCCACACGCCCATGCGGCGGCTCTTGGGGTATAATGTAAATTTAGATGTATCTTCAGATAGTGCCCGTGCCATATCATCACCGTGCAATATTATATGATGGTATTAACACTTAATCTTTTTCTCAAGATTGTTCAGGCTTCAGGGTCACTTATACCAGATCTCCTAAATACTTCAATGTGACATCTTTGAAGTGCATTTTCTAATCTGAAATTAACAGAAAATTGGATTCTCGGAAACACTATGTGAAAACATTCGTGTGGAGCGTAGCACTCTTTGGATTGGAAGCGATGGCCATTGGAAAAGCTGACCAGAAAAAGATATACCAGGAGGTAATAGAACTAGCATTAGATAGGGAAGGGTCAGGCAACCAATCTTAGGATTGAACAGCCAATGATGATGAGGATTTCCGGGCAAGTTTTACTGCAATTCAGCCATGAAAGTGGATATTGAACATGGCTCTTATGGAGATGGCTCAGATTACAGCATAAAATACCAATTTCAACGGAAAACAATCTTCAATTTTTGCATTAAAACTGTTTATTTAAAGCGAAATGTCTTCGGAAATCGAATAAAGATAAAATATTATCATCTTTCCACCTGTTACTTAAAGTTATTAGCGAATTACTGCTGTAATTGATGTCAAAATACAGTTGTTCTGTATACACCCATTGATGGCGCTGCAATCGGCTCCTAAGATTGGAAAAATGTGGTCATTAAAATTATATTCCTGGTACAATCTGAATATTTTGCTCCTCAATCTTGGTTTTAAATAGGTAGCCCATTCTATCGATGAAAGCAGAATTTTTCCAACTGAATTAAAAAAACGATGTGTAATTTAGTATTGTCTTGACTATCTTAGTCAAGACAATATTAAATTACACCTTAATATTTGGGAAAAAAGTACATTGGATTAATAAGATATCGAGAATTTTTTCCTTGTTACAGAATATGGGGGGAGCATTCGTGTCGCTTAAATTCGCCTGAGGTAAGATTGAAAAGTTATATATGTACATGTTTGGCGAAAAGAAAATATCGATAATTCTTTATGAAAATTTTCAGAGTATTAAATTCACTTAAATAGCCTCCATAACGTAATTTGTTTTTAATCCCCTGCTGAAAAAATTCCTTGGAAGCCGTTCTGTATAACGTTAGGAATTGTACAGAAAATGACTCTTTTTCTTCAGAACTCGTTCCTTTTCCAAGAATCTGTACGGAACATGAGAGCCTGATTCTACCGAACAAATGTTCTAGAGTTATTTTCTGCAGAGCGAAATAACTCCTTACCAGCTGTTTTGTAGAACTTCAGCAACTCTGCGGAAATATGTGAGGTTTCCGTAGACCCATTTCCTTTTCTAAGGACCTATATGGAGAGTCGTAGGGAATTCCGTAAAATGGAGTTTTAATACTTTAAGGAATATCTACAGAACTTTTAGAAATTCTGTAGAAGTATTTCAAGGAAAGTATACAGAATTTTTTAGCAGGGTGTAACGATTACATTTTGTATATGTTACATTTTGAATTTACTTTTGAAAATTTTAAAGGCTTTGGCTTGATTTGATCGGTTTGATTTTCTTGGCGACGGTTTGTTTATTTATATGTGGGAGAGTTTGATTGTCGTGCCGGTCCAGAGAAGACATATTTTGTACCGAGAAGAAATTTTGATTATTTATAAAGGTATTGTTTGATTTTTAATTTAATTGTCTTTCCTAATTTTATCATCCTTAGTGTCCTGTGGACTTTGGTGGTGATTTTTCTAAAATCACCTGCCGCCCTGAAAATAAAAAGCCGAAGTAACCCCCCACCCTTGCTCTATCATCGAGGCACTGAGAATCATTTGGAGTTAAAGGGTCCAAATGTAAAAAGTGTGTACGTTCCACCCCCTCCTCTGAGCAAGACTCGTCGTCCTGATGGATTTCGGTGAATTGAATTGGGGAGGGGGAGTGGGTAAAGGGGAGGAGCACGCGAGTGCCCCCTCCCCTCACAGCCCCCCCTCACCCCTCTTTCCCTCCCCTCCCATTCTTTCAATTCGTCCGAATCGGACCGTGAACGGCGGAACGCGAATTAAGGCGATCAACCCGGCGGCACGAGCCGAGATCCTTGTCGGTGGAGGCGACTCCCGACCTCTCCCCCCACCCCCCATGCTGCTTTTCCTCCCCCCCGTCTCCCACCTCCCTTCCCCTCCCCCTCAATTGCTCTGCCGCGATTGCAGCTCGCTGTAAGTGAGAAAACACCTCAAAGAAGGTCAGCTCCACTCTGCGTGACCCAGAGCCCTCGGGAAAAAATCCCACTTCTTCCAAATCTCAATCAAAATTGACGGAATCGGCTTCCGCTCCGTGGAAATTCATCTTAAATGATGATATTATGCAACAATCAGTGGGTGGTGTCTGTTGAATTTCAACGGAAAGATGAAGAAACGAGTATTGCGCATGATTTAAAGATTCCTCGCATGCATAATATGCCATGTAGCTCTCATAAACCTCTGCAGTGGAAAGTTTGGTTTGGAGAATATCCCGGTTAAGAAAATCATTATTATCCTCGAACGTTAAATATTTCCATCTTCAATGCAAGTAATTTAAAAAACCAAACGAAGAAATATATTCTACATCGTATTATTTTTTTGAACGCCTATCACGCATAGACTAACCAACTATATTCAGCCAAAGAAATAAACATTGGCTTGAGGAAAAGATTTGCTAAATGTTTTATTTAAAGTGTTTTGCTTCATGGAGCAGAAACATGGACGATCAGGAGGAAAGAAGAAAAACACTATCTAGAGGGCGAGGGGTACGCAACTTCAAAAACAAGTGTACACCGCATTTCCATTTCAGCCATTTCTATCCATTTCTGTCCACTTCTAACAATTTCTGTCCATTTCTGTCCATTCTATCCATTTCTGTCCATTTCTAACAATTTCTGTCCATTTCTATCCATTTCTGTCCATTTCTGTCCATTTCTAACCATTTCTGTCCATTTCTATCCATTTCTGTCTATTTCTAACAATTTCTGTCCATTTCTAACCATTTCTGTCCATTTCTATCCATTTCTGTCCATTTCTAACCATTTCTGTTCATTTATATCCATTTCTGTCCATTTCTAACAATTTCTGTCTATTTCTAACCATTTTTGTCCATTTATATCAATTTCTGTCTATTTCTATCCATTTCTGTCCATTTATATTCATTTCTGTCCATTTCTAACCATTTCTGTTCATTTCTATCCATTTATGTCTATTTCTGTCCATTTTTGTCCATTTTAGTCCATTTCTGTCCGGTTCTGTCCACTTCGCGACCATTTCGCGGCCATTTCTCAACAAACGTACACCATTGCTCAGAGCTGCATACCCCTCGCTAGAGAGTAATGAAATGTGGTTATTGAGAAGAATGGAAGAATTAAAATGGTGCGATAAAGTGAGAAACGAGGAAGTGCTGGCAAGGGCGAATGAGAAAAGGAATATTTTGAGACCAATAACAAAGAGGAAGGCAAACTGGATGGGACACGTCCTGAGGAAAGATTGCCTGCTGAAAAGAATATTAGAAAGAAAGATCGAGGGAAAGAGAGGGAGAGTAAGACGAAGAAGTAATATGTTGACAGATATACTGAAAGGAAGGAGTTTGAAGAGCTGAGGGAGGCAGCACAGGATAGACGATCATGCAGGGAGCAGTTCAGTTGAAACCTGTCTGAGGACAGATTCACCTTAGAAGAAGAATCACGCATCGGATTTTAATGACGGCGCTTGAGAAGTATTTTTGGTGTGTTTCACGGTGTTTTACTTCAGTATTCTTTGTTTGAGCGTAAACATCTGATTTTAACCCAAAATATCTCTTTTAATCGGCTACGCAAAACTTTCTGGTGACAGAGAGCGGCAGGGCTGAAGAGGTCATAGGAGTGAAAGTTAATAATAACGGAGTTAAAAAATTCCTAACATGTATGTCGTAAAAATATTACTTTCCTGGAGCGACCGTACACTATGGTGATTATATTTTCTCCAAATTTCACCGGATACACCGGTGCCTGGCTACTTTTTTTGTAAATAGAACTTGGTGAAATTTGGACGAAAATGGTATTTTTCTATCTATAATAACTGCCATTTTCGTAAAAAATAAAAGAACCTAGTAGCAAGAAAAAAAATACTCTTAGAGCACTTATTGTCAATGGAATAAAGGCTCAAGTCCATTATCGTTTTTGGGTTTTAAGCTTATAAGTTTTGAAGCCGAAATGCCTTAGATTAATTAAAATGCAAATGTGCATTAAAAATGTAATCGTCGAATAATGAGGATATTTAGAGCTTTGATCTTGTTTCTTTGTAGCTAAGGGAATCATCACTGAAAGGGGTATTTTTTAAACAGAACAATAGTAAAAGTGGAATTCATTGTTGGCGTTTGTTTCTTCGGATAAAGCCCCGTTCACAACAACTTAACTTCACTTAACTTGGCTTAACTTGGCACGACTTAAGAGTTGAGTCCGTGAGAAAGCAACACACTGGTTCACAACAACTTAAAGTGGCTTAACTCGACTTGGCGTAGTCTTGGAGTTGAGCATTTCATAAATTTCTCTTAATGCTAGCCAATAGCAAGGCCTGGTTTACTATTGATAGTGCGGAAGTAATCGGGATTACGATATCGATAAGTCCCGTCAATTGATTGTAATATCGACTTTGAAAGTGGCGTGCTGTGATTGGTTGGAAATTTCAGGCCCCGATTGGCACTCGGGGACAGTTTAAGCCAAGTTAAGTTGTTGTGAACGGGGCTTAAGGCTCACAGTGTACGCGGTAACGCCAATACGAAAGCTGTGAACCTGTACACACCAAATTTTCCCGAGAACAGTTTTGCGGATAGAGACGATCGAAGCGGAAGCTGAAATCCGGTGGCGCGCTCGGCGACCCTTCGCTCGTGAGACCCAGTGACCCTCGACGCCCGAATGAGAAGGTTATAAAAAAAATAATAGGAGCGCTCCTTGGCCCGGCGGAGAGATCAAGACAGGGGAAATATTTCCCCGCAGTCTCGGGGCGGTGGAGACGAATGAATATTAAAATGGACGCACTTCGCTTCTCTTGCGGATAAAGGGGGCGGGGTCCCGGGGCACTTGCTCGCGGAGCCCCCGAGTCTTCCGAGAGACAATCCCTCTTAACCGCTCTTCCTCCCTCCACCCACGCCGAAGCACAGGGAGGGAGAGAGGAAGTGAGCGGGAGAAGGAAGGAGTTGGTGGTGTTCTAGTTGCCCTCACCTCCTCCCATTCTGGCCTCTCCCTGTTTAATGAATGGGACTATCTCTGCGGGCTCATCGCAGTGCTGGGTGGAGAGAGAGAGAGAGGGACTCAAAAGTGGAGAAAGAGAAGAATGAAAGGGAGGGACCACTGCCATCCACCCACGCCGGGGGTCACAGGGGGGGGGGGGAATTCGCGTGACGGAGTCTCCATGCGCTGCTGAAGAAGGGAGTCCGAGAGGGGTTGGACTTGCTCGTCGACCATCAAAGAATGAACAACTGCACCTGCAGCCGAATTATAATAATGGGGAAAGGAGTGTGTGGATGTGTCGAGGACACGGGGATGGGTTCTACACGGGTGCGTCCGCGATACTGTCTTACTTACTTCCATGGCCACTCAAACCGTGATAGGTTTTTAGCCTCACCAACAATTTGACGCCGTGCAGGATTTTAAAAATTTACCACGGAAATAAGTTTTACTACGACTTAGGTTTCGATGTTTTTACATCATCATCAGAAGCACCTGATGGTGATATAAAAATATCAAAACCTAGGTCGTAGTACTATCTCTGTGGATAATTGCAAAAAAAAACATTTCTGCATCATGCATAAATTCCATTCAATATCGCAAGAATCTTCGGATTTTATCAATTTTATGTCATCTTTCTCGATTTTTTATTGCCGCTGTTGGTCCCACCACCTCAGTCTTGGTCTACCCAAGGGTCTTTTTCCTTCAGGTCTTCCTGTTAAAATTTCTTTCAGCATCGCGTCTTCTCGTCTGTAGACGTGTCCGTCTCAGACGTCTTGATTTTCTTCTTCATTGGTCGTTCAAATTTCTTTTAGTAACGCGTCTTCTTCTCGTCTGTTGACGTGACCGTCTCAGACGTCTTGGTTTTCTTCTTCTTTGGTCGTTCAATCCGAAGATTGGTCGACTGCAGCCCTCCACCCTACCCAATCTAATGCTAGATCCCTTACCGACTGGTATCTCTTCCAACGTATACTTTCCACTTTATATTGTCCATGACGTCGTGTGTAGCGTCCATTTTCTTTCGTTCCTGAAGTCGTCTCACCCGGTCCGCCAAGATCACAGCGGCTTTGATCTTCGGCTACTTATACGTCCTTCCCAATGAAGTGTTATCTTATGTATTTTCTCTGGGATTTTCGGTAAAAAAGGGAGTTTTCGGCCGAAGTATACACCCCCCTTTAAGTGCATGTTTTTGAGCATGGTACTACTAAAAATTATGCTTTCTGAATGGCTATGTATTCAACTTCTTCTTCAATTTCCCGCCATTTCGCTGATGTTGTAAATGATAATTGATTGACTTAACACGAATGTATGTTCTAGTTCTAACAAAGCAAGCAATTACCTCTTCTGGCCATTTGAGGTGTATATTCTTCATCACCATCTGGGTTAAGTTTGGAAGGATATACCTTCCTTCAGATAGAAATTAACCATGTAAATAAATAATTTTCTCTTTATGCTGCGTATCAAATCCAGTAATTCCTCAGCATGGTGAATTAAATTCCCTATGTGCTGATTGATGATATTGGTAGTGTCACTATGATTGATAGTGTCTCCATAATGTATTTTAATGATGCATGTAAAACGATTGGCTACGGCGCATATGTTTCAGGTCTTAACTTATGACTCACTTAAAGGCGTTTTGAACATTATGATACAACAACAAAGTACTGAAAGTGTCAATGAAACGTAATTTAGGCACTTACGGCAAGTTCATATCTCTTATACTTGAGCACAGTGATCCTTGATCTTAATTAGAGTCACTAACATTTTTCATGTCAGTTATAGGTTATAACAATGAATGTTTATTTCTGATTTTAGGCCCTTCAATAGAAATGATGTAGGACTTCTTGAACCGAGGAAAAATCTATCTTCTTATCCGTTTCCGGGTTAATTTCGTCTCGTCTCTTAGCATGCGTGAATCCACTTAGATCTCATTTCTAAATCTTTAGGGAGACGAAAAAACTTCACCTTTCCCTTGCATCTGCCATGGCTTTTGCTGCACCCAAAGACAGCAGAAAAAAGACATTATTTCTTCACTGTAGAATCCTAAAAGTTCTGTAGAAAAACTGCTTCCTCGCAATAGCTCCAATGGTCGCCCGTCGAAAGTGCAATCCAGTCTACGTCATGCGTGACGTCACGTAGCCCGCGACATGCGCAATATGGCCTTCCTCATATAGTAGTGCCATGGTTTCTGAGCTGTATGTGCACACGCTCCGTCGTAGCTTTTAACAAACATTGAACGACCGATGAATGAATAATTCCCGCGAACGCATTTGTCTACGGCCATCTTCCGTCCAAATGCCCGCCACTTTCCCCCACGCTTCTCCACCGTTTAATCCTCCACCCCCTCGCCCTCCTCACCCCGCTTTTTAACTCCTCATCCCTCCCTCTCCAACCGCCCTTTTAAATGTTCCACTCGAGGGCGCTCGCAGCCGCACCTTTGCCTCGTGCGCCGAGAGCATCTCACGTCAGACGGGGATGGGGAAGTCCGGAAGGCTTGTGGAAGTGCGAGTCAAGATTAGGGATGTGTGAAGAGGCGGGCGGAAGTGGATATCATGGAATTGGGGTTTGGGGCAGCAGGCTGTGAAGCAGCGGTGCTGGATAAACTTGACGTTTTGAGACATTTCTTGGTGGAATTGCGTCTTATTTTAAGTGTGATTTACCGGTGAAGGTAGGTTGAACCCTTAATTGGCCGAGTCAAATACGTATATACGAATACGGTCGGGGAACGATAGCTCTAAATCGAGGGAACAGTTTCAAGGACATTTAGTTATGGAATCAATTGTTATTAGATCCATAAAGTTATAGATCTCATAAAAATATTCGGGTTGCAGGAACACATCTACTAGTTACATAAATTATTTAATAGTAAATAGCTTCGAAAATACGATCTAATCTTCTACCGCCAGATAAAATTTATGAAAGTTTAGCCTATAAATAATTGCTATTTACCATAGTAATTAGACAAGAAGACTAAATTAACAGGTCATTTGTCTCAAAACAATTCTTTTACCTAGTGATTAAGTCTCCAAGCGGTTCATTTTTCTATCCGCCATCTTGACTACTTATGGAACTCATAACAATATGCTCTAAGTTATGAAACCTATTAATTTATTGAATGTTTGTGCAACACATATTGAATGGTTGCCATGGCTTATGGGTCCCTTAACTTTATACCTAGACGAGTAAATGGGTGCTTGCAATTTGCAAGCAGGGGGGGAAGTGTTATATGATGATACTCTTTAAATAAGGAAAAATACCAATGAAAGCTCTCAAGTCTGCGTGCTACATGCAAGCAAAGAAAAGTATAATTCTCGAAAATGAAATACGCCCCCCATTAAGTATGGATACCAGACATTTCTAGTACAAACTTATATTGTATGTCATCCGGTTATTTACGACTTTTCAAAATATCAATATATCACGAACGTAGAACCCTGGAAGATCATCATAACCTCATTTGACGGCATATAAGACGCTCTTCTACGTTAGATATTTCATTTCAGTACAGCATACTTAAGAAGAGCTCACATGAAGAATTTTACTATATCAATTCGATCGGAATCGAGATTTTTAATCTAAGTACTAATTTTCATATTCAATTTTTCTCTTCCAATCTTCTACATGGACTGCATGTAATTTTAATGAAAACTACAATATCATGAAGCTTGGTTGGTTGAAATTGGCCATCAAAGCTACTTTAGAGGTTAGGAAAAAGTTGAAAATATTATACGCAGTAGTTAGCAGCGCACAAAATGGTATAAAGAAGACTAAATAACATGCACTTAGTGTACCTAACTCATATATGTAAAGCTATCGATTGCAATATCTCGAAGCCTAATCGATTTTTTTTAACTTTTACACTATATCGACACATAAATATAACCCTCCCACGAAATTGGCCCGCCTCGCTGAGTTCCAAACCTCGAATCAACACTCGGCCCGGCGACAACGGAGAAACATATCCATGGCAACGAAAGTGAAAAAAATTCTAAAATCCCAAATAAAAGTTTAAAAATATCATTTTTACGGTAGGTAGGAAAGAATCGATTGCAAGAATAAGATTTTTCAAACATTCAGCCTCATATAAGTGAAATAATAAGTCTTGTAGCTCAATTATTTCATATTTTAATGAACGAAAGAAAAAAGGTCTACACTAAAATTTTTCGTTTTCCCCATATAATCCCATGTAAAGCTATCGATTGCAATAAATCGAAGCCTAATCGACCTTTTTAACTTTTTCGATTTTTTCCCAACTCGACACATGATTCCAACTCTATCCTGAAAATTTCAGCCACCTAGCTCGTTTAGAAATGCCCTAGGAATTTTGATGAGTCAGCCTGTCAGTCAGTCAGTTTTGTAGTTTTAAATAAATGAAAAATATATATAAATGTAAAACAAAAGACAAAGAGGCTTTGGAAAAGGATATCAAACGGATTGAGGCATTGGAGATGTGGATATGGAAAAGAATGTTGAATATTAGTTGGGCAGACAGAGTGAGAAATGAAGAGGTATTGACCAGAAAGGGGGAAGATAGAGGGCTGATAAAGACAATTAAAACGAGGAAGCAAAACTGGGTGGGACATATATTAAGAAGAGATTGTTTGATGAAGTTTGATGAAGATGAAGAAGAAGGTATTAGAAGGGATGGCGGAAGGAAAGGGTAAACGCGGAAGAAGAAGAATGAAAATGACGGATGATTCAGAAGAGGAGACAGGCTACGCGGGGATGAAGAGGAAGGCACAAGACAGAGATATCTGGAGGCGACGCCACTGAGGACCTGCTAAACAGCAGTCTACCAATGATGATGATGAACTTTATAGAACATGTGTGTCGCTTCTGCAACTGGTCATAAGTCATGAAAATAAGTAATATTCATGTCTTCGTTGGAAATTTATGACAATTCATTGGCTGTACAACTATGCGCGACTAATTTCACAAATCAAATAGATCTAATCCCGACTAATAATCAAATGTATATGTTGGGGCGACTTTGAGCAAAATATGGGATCTAAGATGCGACAGTGATGATGGTCGCCACGGGTCGAAAGATGCAGGACACTTGCTGTTAGGCCGGGTCTATTCTTCATTCCAGCACAAGCCTTCCCCCCCCCCCTCTCCCCCTTCTTAAACCACTTCATAAAACCTATTCTATTACCTCCCCTTTCCCGCTTACCCAAGATTCCTCCCTCAATCATGGCCTTCAACCATTTTATTCGCCTCTCATTACCTTTTCCATTCACCCACTCTTTTATGAGAAAAGTGGCTCGACTTTTCAGCTCATTCATGTGTTTTCGAGTTTTGGAGCTGTGCCTTCGTAGTCAATTGCGTTTCAGGGGTTATTCTATCAGTGATTCGAGAAACTAAGATAGCCTCTAGTAAGTAAAATTCTGGGCGACACTCGATCACAATTTTGCCGAGACTTTTTTTTAAATTACACCGAGCATTAGTGAAAGTGCACAGAAATAAATGAGCGCACTTATTTCGACAAATACTCTTACGGTGCATGTCTTCGATATATTTTTCATAAAATATTCTACCAAGTATAATAAGCATTAATTGCAAATATTGTGATTTCGAGCCCTGATTGAACAAAAATAGATTTGCGAAGCGTTGGCGAATTGGTAATTATCATTTAGTAATTTTACCAAGACCTATATTCCTCTAAATATAGATACATAATTTCCCATGTCGAATGATAAGTGGTGGAAGTCTCCTGTGATGAAACTGTAATTAAATGCCAAAAAGTATCTGAAACCATCCTTGAAATATGTAGCTCTCTTGAAACTATCGTAAAATCAGTCTTCATCTATTGTGAAGTTTGCTCAGTTGAATTGCCTCGTTGCTGATATTTTTCATCATTTATTTGCCTGTCAATATACCACAATCTTCGTTCTCGCCAAATTCCCAATCCTTCAAATCTCGTTATTTACGCTGAATTCATTGTCAAGGGCTCGCTGCTATATAAATATATTTAAAACTACCCGGGTGATATCTGGGTAATTCCAGTATTTCCAGTAATTACAAATTATTGGAAGTACTGGAATTTAATCGTGATGCAAGATCTCGAGTAATTAGACCGAGGGGAGTAATTAGAGGTTAAATGGACCGCTTAAATTTAAAACCGGTTAAATGGACCGCTCGAAACTCACTCAACCCAAAAGTTCTTGTGAGTTTCAACGAAGGCTGTGTTGAAATCCTGTTTTATTTGTCTGCTCTATTTCAGGAGAGATTCAAGACGTTTAATTTTTACCGGACATAAAAGGAATTGAACAGAAATAAATAAACACCCGTCTTTGAACAAACACTATTATAGTATATGTCTTCGGTTTGTTTTTGATTAAATATTGTACCAAGTATAATTTGGTACAATTAAAATAATTATGTAGTCATTTCTACACTGTTTTAATGAAAACCGACCATGGTTTCGACACTTTATGTCATTATCAAGGTACAATTGTTAACATTCCGATTCAATATATATACCCCTTAGCAGAACAAAGATAGGTGGGATGGGTTATGATATGACGGAGGAAAGGGTAAGGGAGGGGATATAGGGGGGAGGGGGGGTTCAAGGTGACGTAATAACAAGTAAACAATAAACAATAGTGGAGGAACCAAGAAAAAGGAGGAAAGAACAGGTGGAGTTGAAGGTCAAAAAGCAAAAAACCAGATTATATCTACATAATACCCCGCAAGCCGCCGCATGGGTGTTAGGTCACCAGCCGTGTAAATGTATAAGTTTTTTGGAGTTGAAATGGTGACATGTATTATAGGAGTGTATTTAGTGGAGCTCAATTTTTATTGTGGTCGCTTATTGTTCGCGGAAAGAACGAGTTTTTGTACCTACCTGTTCGGCACTGTACCTATCTGTTCGGCACTGTATCTCTCTTATTTTATCGCATCTGTCAGACCTAGAGAAGTGGTGAGGAGTCATGATAATATTCTCTGTGTCGCTCTTAAAAAATATCAATTCTGAATTTATCAAGCAATCAATTAGTGGATCACGGTACGTGTAGGGAGACTTAAATTGAAAAGAGGTGATTGATTCATAACAATTATAAGTAATGGTAGCGGGCGTGACTTCGTGGAAATCCTTCATAGTGGGAGCGTCTGAAGAAATTACAACTTGGCTGTTTCCACATGAGGTTTTATTGTTACCGACCATGGTTTCGTTACAGAGTAACATGAGGTTTTATTGTTACCGACCATGGTTTCGTTACAGAGTAACATTATCAAGGTTGATCATTGTATCAAGGTTGATAATGTTACTCTGTCACGAAGCCATGGTCGGTAACAATAAAACCTCATGTGGGAACAGCCAAGTTGTAATTTCTTCAGACGCTCCTATCATAACAATTACGTTATTACAAATATTGATCGGGTTATTTGCATCTTCATTTTTCTCGTAGAAATCCAGTTTCGTCCCTTTGTCATTAAAATGCAAATCGTCCTTTTTCAAAATATCTAATACGATTAAAACTATTCAAGTGTTTGGCAAAACAAGATTTTCCGTCATTATTTATAAAACTTCCTCTATCTTGTATATCTTTGTCTCTTAATCTTCGGTCATTATGACCGAAATTCGCTTTATCACAGTCCTCACATTTTAACTTGTAGACTCCACTTCTGTCCGTATTGTCATACTGGTCTTTCGAGTTACATAAAAGTTTTTTCAGTTAAATAAAGTATAATTTACTAATTTTCCGCAAATATTTTGAATTAGAGCCCCGGTGTTGCCAAAATTAATGCGTGAAACGTTGACGAATGAGTTCATAACATTTAGTATTTTACGTAGACCTATCTTCACCTAAAAAAAGGTAAATTATTTCCCATGTCAAACGATAAGTGGTGGAAATTCCCAGCTCTTTTCGCACTTGCATCATAGATTTTTTCTCTAGTATTGTTACAAGAATAATGCTCGTTTCGTTAAACTGCATTGTCGTTATTTCGGTGCTTTTGCCGATGTATTTGTACATAAAAGTGCTCAAAAGGAATTTTACTCTGTTTGATTCCGCCTTAAGCATAAGAAAACATTTGGGTCTGCATAGAAATAGCGAAAATCACGCCTCAAGTAATTCGGTTGTTTTCGGAGCGTGCTCGAGAACATTCGTAATCTTCAACTTTCCTTAGCATTTGAAACAGAATTCATACAATTTGATAAGAAAACTATCAACTGATAAAATAAGTTTAAGTGGCAGAATCAGAATATCAAAAGATTGAAATACATGGAAAATACCCAATTGTTTGATGACGAGTTGTCGCCGAAACAAGTACCGAAGCTCACTCAGTCCTTTCTTGGCGTCGCGCTACGGTGATCTCCTTGCACAGCCGTCTTCCGTCCGTCCCACCTCCCTGGGCACACTCTCCCTTTCTATATCTCCTCCGAGGATAAGAAGGAAGGAGAACAAGAGGGGGTGGGGAGGAGACTGGATGGCTGGTGGCAGATGCTAAGGAACGCATGAGCACCACGCGAAACGAGGGAAGAGGCCGGGTGGCGCTTAATAATCCATCGGCCGTTTCCTTCTTCCTTCCTTCCTGCTGCTTCGCTCGCATTAATGACCTCCTCCTCTCCCCTTTACCTTCTTCCTTCCGTCTCTCGCAGTCAGTCGGCACCGAATCCGTGGATTCTTTTATATTTATATGTATTTTTTCCTTTAAATGGCACCGGTGCTGAGTGGGGTAAGAGAGAGAGAGAGAGGAGAGCATCTGCCGCCCTCTCTTGAAAATCCCACCGGTGCGAAAAAAATCCTTGGGGGACCCCTTCCACGTGGCGGGCAGCCCCTACGGATTTCGCCCCTTTTTTTCCGTCCCACGGGGCACACCTTTGTTGTTATTACGCCAATTAGCAGTCTCGTCGAATGGGGGATATCATCCCTCTCTTCTGCTGTTTCTCGTTGAGAAGTTCGTGCCGCCGGAGCGCAAAATGTTCGTTCGTCAAGGGCAAGGCTCTCTGGAAAGAGTGAATTGACCACGAACTCTCAAGTGCCTCCGGCTATGCCTGGCATCTCGGTCGGTTCTCTTGGAAATGAGCGCCCTTCTGTCTTCACGCGTAGATTCGCAGCGGCCGCGTGATCTGCCCCCAATTTCCTCTGTTGGGATTCGAAGCGGCCGAGGTGAGGTGGCTAGATTAATGGCTCCCTAACGCTAGGGACCGGGTTCGAGGTCTGAGCATCGGTTCTCTTAGAGACTTCATCTATTGGTCGTTCAGTCCTAAGATCGGTTGACTGCAGCCCTCCACCCTTCCCTATCTGATGCTGGTTCCCTTACCTCCTGGTATCTCTTCTTATGTACTTTCCTCTTTATTTGGTCCATGAACTTATTCCTGGGTCTTCCTCCGGGGACTTTTCCCTCTACTTTACCTTCCATTATGTTCTTCACAACCCATTGGGTCTCAGGGTGTGTCCAATCTACCTGTTTCTTCGTTTCTGTATGGTGTTCCATATGGTCCTCTCCTCTTCTACTCTTCTGTGCACTTCATCATTTCTTATTTTTTCCGTCAATTTTATCTTCAACATCCTCCTCCAGCACCAGGTTTCAAAGGCTTCTAGTCTGTTCTGGTCAGCTTTTCCAATGGTCCATGCTTCCGATCCATGGAGTGCCACGCTCCACACGAAGGTTTTTCACGTATTGCATCCTGGTTAGTAGTCCTATCGTGTTTGAGCACAGCAGTTGTCTTTTTCCCATGAACGCCTTCTTATCTTGGGCTATTCTCCGCTTGATGTCCGTTTTACTTCTTCCGTCCCACGTGATGGTACTTCCGAGACAGGGGAAGGAATTCACTTGCTCTATTTGTTTTCTCTCCTCTCAGGGTAACTTCTGAATTTAGCTTCTCTCTTCCACTTACAAGGATTTTAGTCTTCGTCTTACTTACCTTCAATGGTATCAGGCTCAACTATGTGGAAGTTGATATTCACAAATGAAAAAACGACTTCGTTTTCTTCCACTGATTTATTTTTTTGGTACGACATGTTTCGACACATAGAGGTCATTTTCAAGTACAAGAATTTTTGAATTTCAAGCAAATATATATACCTGGAAGGGACTTGGGGGAGGTTGGAGAGGTGGAAGAACTTCCACCTTCTTCCACCTCTCCAACCTCCCCCAAGTCCCTTCCAGGTATATATATTTGCTTGAAATTCAAAAATTCTTGTACTTGAAAATGACCTCTATGTGTCGAAACATGTCGTACCAAAAAAATAAATCAGTGGAAGAAAACGAAGTTGTTTTTTCATTTGTTCTTCTTACTTATTTTCATGTTGTATTCATGGAGAACTTGGTTCATTACGTTTAGTGATCTTTGAAGATCATCGCGATTTCCAGCAATGGCTTTCTCTATTCTATTCTCTCTATTCTATTCTCTTTGAAACAGTTTTATTGCGTCGATGCGGAGCAGTCGCCTGTTCCGTCCACAATAGCGTTGCGAGAGATTACCCATCTCTACGCATCGGATTCAGGGCGATATGTAGGACTAGATAACGTTTAAACATTTTCATTAATCAACTGCAAAATATGTTTTTTTAAATGTGCGATTGCAATTTTATATATCTTTATTGGTTCTCTTAACTCTTGGTGAAAGATTGATACGATAGATTTCTTAGTTTTCCCTATAATGACTTACAAAGTTCATAAGATTGACAAAACGGCTAATTTTAGGGTTCACGGGGAGTGTATATTTGCACTGGCGTGTCTACGATTTTGGTTTCACCATTACAGAAAAAGTATAACTGAAATTTCAATGATATCACCTTTAAGGTGATGTTAAGTCCATTATTTTAACGCGAACACAGACCCAGATAAAATATTTTCGAAGTGCATCGGCACACCATTTTGACGCCGACTGTACATACTCTCGTACGAGCCGCCGAGGAGGCGTGTGGCAGAAGGTATTAGGGCCCCATCCATAAAAGTGGAGGGAATATGGAAAGGGCGGTAGAGGACAACGGAAATGATTGTATATGCACGATGTGTCTCATATCAGTGTCATGCTGTTTTTTCATAGTCACCAACCAATGGTACGTGAAAAGAAGGAATTTTTCACCAATCAGTCCAGCAGTGAATGCTTTATTTTTTTCTTCTATCCAATTTATTGATATATCATGGGGTAATAATATCCTGTGTCGTACTGAAGCTCGCCTGATCTGCAATTTTCGAGTATTCTAATCCTAGCGTGTAGTCTCTGAGTCTCTAACGGCTCCAAGGATAGTCCTTACATCATCAGTGTAACTTTCTAAGAGGCTTTGGCTAGATTACTGGCTTCCCATCCCGAGGGCTAGCGATCGAAATCCGAAAGGGGCAGATATTATTTATTGGAATCCCAATCTGTACTCTCTTCATGAGGACTACTGCCTTGCCGTGGTGGAAGGGCTTGAGTGCTCCGATGACCCCTGGAGATGAACTGGCGGAAGTAATGCTCCTGGTAGGGTCACCCATGCCAGATAGGTCGAAGGTTTGGAGACAGGTGAATGGTAGTCCGCGCAATGTCTGTTCCTTAGTGAGGCGGCTGCAAAAGGTGTGGGGAAGAGAGTGATGGAGGGCGTTCAGAATTGAGAAAATATTATAATGAGAATAATAGAGAGGAGAACATTGGGGAAGAGGAGAGAAATTCCGGACGAAATCAGAAGATGGAGACTATCATCATTGGTCGTTCAGTCCTAAGATTGGTTGACTGCAGCCCTCCACACTTCCTTATCTAATGCATCTATCTAATGAAAAGTTCTCTTACCTCATATCTCTTCTCTTCCTATGTACCTTCTCTTCCTATGTACCTTCTCCGTATGTATTCTTCTTCCTATGTACCTTCCTCTATATTTAGCCCATGAACATATTTTTGGGTCTTCCTCTAGGAACTTTTCCCTCTATTTTGCCTTCAATTATGTTCTTCACGAACCCATTGTATCTCAGGGTGTGTCCAATCCATCTGGTTCTTCTTTTCTGTTTGGTGTTCCAATATGGTCCTTTACTCTCCTACTCTCGAGTAGGAGAGGAAACCTAGGTCGTGTTGCTGTAAATGAAGTGTGGAATCATAACCAGGTGTATTTTCATTCATTAGAGGAGAGAAGGGTCGAAAAACATCCAAAATCTTCGTGCGTATAACTTTATTGACCCTTACTCCAAGCGAGGTCTTAGATTTATGATGATAATCTGGTGAAGTCAATTCCTAACCTCTTCTTTCTTTTCGCGCCCTTAGACTTATCTGGTCCGACTATAGCAATACATATGCTTTCAGAACTCCAGTTCTAAGAGTAGTCTGGGCGTAAAGCCTTCCCTCAGGCCAAAGATGTAGTCCATGGGAGGTGTATTGAAAGATAGTTGCATGAAGAAATTTCCTAATGACCCCTTATGAGTGATGGCTGTGTTAAGTTCATAGCTATGTCTAAAAATCTGCAACTGTTCAGTCATATATCTCTTGGCTGCTAAGTCAAAGGAGTAATAGCTCTGCTGCCTAAATCTCCTGATTTTTTGGGATATCTTCTTTATGGCCCCGAGGACCTCAAGAGAAATAGCACTGGAAACACCGTCATGGAGTGAATAGCTGAGAGTGTATAGTTGTAAGTGCGAGATGAAAAACATAAAAGAGGACATGAAGTTCATCTTGTTCTGTGCGATGATCTATTTTCTTACCTGTTACTATTGTAGATGGATGTCTTCCTACCTTTAGAAATTTTTTCTTCTCCTTAAGGTCATATGGAAAATAACTTTGGAGTCAGAAATCACTATTCCACACTTTCCACATAAAACTCACCCAGTGCCTTAGAAAATATTTTAGATATCTTCCGTGCCAAGTTGGAGCATGTTCTTATACAGCAGAGCTTAAAAGTTCATAATTCAAGAGATTAATTTGTATTTGCTATTTTTTATCCGTATAGGTGTTGTCTAAATACTATTGTTAAATGCTATTATTTTGATGAGACAAAATGTGCTAATCACTTCCATTATGTTTCAGCTTTAATCCCAGTTACACTTTGTTGTATAAGTATTGAAGAAACAACATGTTGGTTAATTATTTGGCTGGAATTTTCTTATATTTGAATTCCATCATTGGAAGAAATAGTCATACAATATCCCCTCATAAGTTTTTATTGACGTAGGTTTTATATGATTTTTTAAATACAAACTATTACATGAAATATTACAGGAAAATAAATAACCAGATGATCTGTTGAGTAGATTAGCCCAAATCTATCTCTTAGGTAAGATTTTTCATTGAATTTCTCTGATCATTTCATGTGTCGTAGGAGGAGACCAGTGTTGATCCAGTGGTCAGTGAGCGTCGTCCAATTGATAGAATTCACGATTTTTTCACCAGAAGAGGGAGCCATACTGATGTAAAACCTGAAGTAAAAGAGAGACAATTCAGTTTTGAAAGACCTTCAACCAGTGCTGATAACATCATCAATGAGACGTCAGATAAAAGTTCAGGTGAGCTTACTGTAAAGGCGACTGCTGATTTTCTCCATTACACTCTTATGATGTTTTCATTCCACTCCTGACCTCTGGCTCTCCATCTGAATATCTTATCTTAAAATGGGTATATGTGTTTGAAATTAAATTATGCTGCCAGATAATCACTTTAAAATATTGCTTCGCATTTAAATCTGTGTTAGCAGTTCATTGTTTTGGTGAATTGCAAGATATTACCTACGTGGGCTGAAATTGTTATCCCCAGAAATACTCGTAATGAAAAAGTCAATTCATCTCAGCTGTTGCGCTTGATATCCTTTCTTGTGCCTATTGCTAATACTTACAATAAGAGAACCTTTGGTCAAGAATTTTATAGGACAAATTATTTATATAATAGCCCAATGGCAAGAATTATGAGGGTGACAAATTCTATGCCATTTGAAATTGATATTTTTCCATATGAGTTTATATAGAATTAAACCTTTATTGAGAAATCATTTATGAAAATTTGTTACATTATTTAAATATTTCTTATTTTATGTATTCTGATATGTATTTTAATTGTAATTGAATGTTTTTTAAATCATGCTATTTTTTGTTTTTTTTTTATTCCTTTGGTTTTGCTTTTTATGTGAAAAGGGTAACTACCAACACTATGCACATGATTTTATCCTGTGCAATAAATAAACCTACTTCCCCTGGTAATGATCCTGTTTAGTTCAGGTGGGTGAATTTATAGGCCTTTTGTCTCTTTGTGAAAACTTTTACCAACCAAGATATAATGTGGCATTTTTGTAAACATTAGTATAGGTACATATTAATTTCAATCACCTTTGAGATGCAATTTTAATAAACTATTTCCTATTCAATACATACTAAATAATATCTAAAAGGTCTATAAAAAATATTTATTGTCAACATTAAACTTCTTATGCTGAAATTCAACTTTTTATGAAAATAGCTTGGGTAGCATTACCGCACCCTACCAAATTTGCACACAGTGAAAGACTGAATTCTTCTCTCTGGTTCATTCAGGTAGTGATGGAGTGGGTGGAGGAACATACAGTATCTCTCCAAAGAAGAGCATTGTGGGGATAGCTGCAGGTGATGACACTGGTGATGAGGAAAGTGATGCCATTCTGGATGATGACAATGATGGAGATCAAAATGAGGCTAAAGATGATGAGGAATTGGCCACAGCTGGTGCAAGGTCAAAGGTTGATAAGAGACCTGCCAGTGGAAGGTCAGCAGTCGATAGAAGGCTGTCAGATGAAGAGGAGGGGACCTCTGGTGGGAAGAGTTCTTCAAGGAAAGGTTCGGGCAGCAAGTTGCTGACCATGGAACAGCTGGGTCTTGGGACTCCCGCTGATACTCAGCCGATGGGATGGGAAATATCAGTCTCCCAAGATGTCATCTGGTCATTCAAAGAAGCCATTCTTTGGGAAAAAGAAGGATATTTCTATCCTTCCTCACAGAGAGGTTAGTAAACTTCAGAATAACATTTTTATTCCATCCTATTGCACTCTTGTATGGCATTACTGAAAGGCAGCGAGATGCTGATCAGCAGTTAGCAGTTGCATTATCCATTGCTAATGAACAATTTGCTTCTGAATAGCAGTTGTGCTATCTACCAATAAATGTTTATTGTTATTAAATCAGCCATATTTAATGGTTACTTTTACTTCACCACAGATTTCTGTGGTGTAGTAAATTACCAATTCTGTGGTGTAATAAACCATTAAATATGACTATGGAAATATACCACAAAGTAAACAAAGATACTGCTTCATTTGTTATCTAATCACATAAAATGCAGTGGGTATGAACTATCTGTGTAGTTTTTGCTGTAAAAGTTGGAGGGATGTGTTTAAAAATGAATGACTCATAGGTGAGACAAGGGAAGGGGTACATGGAAAGAATTATTTTGTAAACTACAATTAGGTTCTTCGTGAATGAAGCAAAGCTATCATTGCTGACAAAATATCCCTTACTGATTGGTTCTGTGAGATTGTAAGATTCCATGAGAACCAATGGACTCCATGAAGTCACTGGTGCTTGTTTTGCCTGATAAGCCTGACCGGGCAACTTTTTGTCTGATCCTGTGAGTCTGATGAAGTGTAACGTAAATCTCTTCCATTTCTCTGTTATGTATTCGTCAAAGGAGCCTTAACTTGACAATTAGATGATTACAAAATGGTTGATCAGTTAAATTATCCTTCTCATGGAAATTATATAAATTTGAGATTATTCAGGTGATATGGCATGGAATTCAAACAATATGATTGGATAAATTGGTTGTGAATGAACAAATGATGAATTGGATGTCATTGGATGGATTCTTTGTAATGAAAGGGTAAACTTTACACTTTCACGCATCAATTTGTGGAAGTATTTTATATTCAAATCCATATTGAAAATAAGCCTTGTACTTTTCCACAGTTAATTAAATAAATACATAAAAAATCATATCAATTCAGGCCTGTGCTCTCCACTGTTTCCTCCCCTTCATATCTTCTATTGCACAAATAAAATTTTTTGCCCCAGAATTACACTGGCTTCAAATCAAAATACAGAATTACAAATTCAATTGAACTTGCTAACCATCTAAGAGATTATAATGTTCCATGCAATGCAAGATTGGTTTTGTTTGATATAAATAACCTGTTCACTTGTTCCCCTACATCTGAGGTCCCACGACATGCTCATTAACTCCACTATTCCAGAAAATGAATTCCAGAAATTCCAGAAAAATTCCAGAAAAATACTCCAGAAAATGTTTCCTCTGAATTAAGTGCTCTGATTGTAGGTACTGCCTGTAATACAAAATTTCTTCACTTTCAACCAAAAAGTGTACAAACAAACAGAAAAAAAAGAAAACTGTGGAAAAGAACAAGACTTATTTTCAATGTGGATTCAAATATAATGGAAGAGGTTATTGTCTCAGATTCCACTCTTTATTTCACTAACCAACCAATCTGGGTTTCGGCTTATTATGCCACTTTCAAGGTCAAATATGCCGAAACCTGACTCAGCCGGTTGGTAAAATTAAGTGTGGAATCTGACACAGTGACCTCTTTCATTATGAAGAATATAACAGATTTCCACCCAGTAATGCCGTAGTTAGTGTTTTGTATTGGATTGGATGAACTTTAAATGTAATCCATCAATGAAATGAGATTGATTTACTCCTTTCTGAACACTTAAAGCATTTCTAGGGCAGCAGTGGAGAATATGAATGCATTAATATTATTGCTATAGATTGCATATATTTTTATTCAATGCCTCTTTTGAAAGTTGTCTATTTCTTTTTCTTTGTCATGGCTGCACATCTTCATAGCTCCCATTGAGGATAGGTCACCACCAGGTTTTGATGAGCATAGTTATTTAGGTGAAGATGGCCTTCTTCCCTCAAAACCTCATATGTCCAGCATCAACTGTGCACGCCTTGAGAATAGGATCTTGACAGAAGGCAAAAGGTGAGTCGTTGGCCACTAATAGTAGGTTCGCTTGCATATCCTGGTCTTACTGTACATACTAGAAATCACCATCACTATTTATAAATAAACTGATTTTTACAGGCATTGGTTTGGAGAAGATGGTGAGCTCTTGGCCTTACCAAATCCAATTCGTTCTGGTGCTCTACGTCCTCCTCACATCCCTCTCTCGTCTTCATCCTGGGATCTTCCTGCTGGACTTCAAGTCGAGTATAGACCGGTAAGATATGCTTTTATACCAGTCCATGTTCTCAAATGCCAAATGTATGGGCTGCAACAAGAGCGTAGCTGAGGGTCAGCCTTGAGATGGAGCTGGATATTTGAGATTGGTATTTTTATGAGTACATTTTTCATAACCTTCTGGAGGAATATATGTTTTTTCAAATTTTATGGCTGAATTCTGTAACACATTTAGTACCCTTGCATTTCATTTTTCACTGTGCAAGGAGCCCTATCATTATTTTAGTTACCATTATATGAATATATATAATTAAAGTAATTTGATAAAAATAACATTTTCCTCATTAAATATATCCCTCTTTGCCCCTTCAGCTGAAAAAGTGTAGCCATATGCCCTACTTTACAGAAGGTGATAGCATTTGGAAATCGAGTGAATGTGCATGGCATGTTAGGAGGTCAGGGCAACAGACTTACATTACCACAGCTAGTGCATTGTAGACAGTAAACTTGTTAATGTGAGAAGAGTGGTTATGCTGCAGATATTTTATTAAATCATCGTTTTAGGTATTATGTCAACATTAATTAGTTCTATGATGATTCCTGCCAATATCCTCACTACCAAAATCATTGATCCATTCTAATCCTATTCTGTGAAGAATTGCTGCCTATGACCTCTTGTATACCCATCTCCCTATAGCCCAGAGCCAGTGGTGCATGATATGCCTTTTATCATGAAGTCTGAGAAATTGTGATGAGAAAAAATTGGCGTGGACTGGGAATCGAACCATAGACCTTTGGCTTTCCAGGCCAATGCGCAGACCACTATGCTACTGTGTTGGCCTGGAAAGCCGAAGGTCTGTGGCTCGATTCCCAGTCCAGGCCAATTTTTTCTCATGACAATTTCAACATATTTCACCACCGTATTTGCGGCAGGCCTGTATACTTTGTATGAAGTCTGAGATCAATGGAAGGGCTTCAGTGTAATACCTTGAGATCTTAAATAGGATTCAATGCTTGAGGCAAGGTTGGAGGTTCTTGGACTGACCAAACTCTGGTAACACAAAAAAGCTCCCATCATTAGATAGAAGCATATATAGGGTTGGATAAAAACAACATATTCCCTAAAAAGGCAATGACTCCATTACCTCAAGACATAGAAATTTTTTTAAATGGTAAAGGCCTCAAGCGTTTTAACTCACCGCACATTTTGGTATAAATTTTGGTTTTAGGCATTGGTTGGAGTCTTTGGCAAGGGCTATGAGGATGACCTCTATGAGGTGATCAGTCAGGAGATTGAACTTGGCCGAGGGACTCTGACAAGGAGCAAGAGGCGGAGGGGTTGCCTGCTGGAGGTGGAGATCCTATCAGTGGAGTTTGCTCACCATCCCCTCTTCTCGAAGGAGCACGTCCTGGCCCATAGGCTGCTGTCCCTCTGGGCCGAGTGGGAGTCAAGGAGAGCTACAGGGAAGGCCAAACTGCTGGCCGAGAAAGTGGAGAAGCTCAGGGAGGAGAAGAAAAAGCTGGCTGCGGAACTCACAAGCTTGCAGCAACAACTGCAAGCCAATGGTAATATTAATAATAATGACAGTTATAACAATAATAAATTTTATGTATCTGCATTATTACTTGGCAATCTAAATTTATTTTCCAAAGACCATACATGCTCAGATGCAGGTGTAGGATTTGTCAACTAGATAATCCTGATGCATAAAAGGTAATCCAAAATACAGACATTAGCTACTCAGGCTTACTTTCTCTGATTGTTGTTTAAGAATTCATTAAGTGAATAAGAAAACTTCATTAATGTATAGTTTTTTCACTGTCTTAAAACTAATGATAAGTTTTGTAGATTTGATGCATTCATGTCATCATGATTCATGATGCATGTAAGTCATACATTTAATACCCATTGCAAATGTGTTGTAGTTAGATCTCCTTGATTTATGGTATGAATAGACTTCCTACTTCTTGAACCATAGGAATGAATATTTTTCTTGATCGTGAAGAGAATAAGGTTTATTTTACTATTGGTGATTAGTTTGCCAAATTTTTACTCCAAATCGTAGCATTTTATGGGAATTGGTATTATTGGTATTGTTGTTGTCATTATCATCAATAGTCATCATTCTGAATATTGGTTTGCTATAGTTAACCACTCCACTCTCCTCTTGGCCAACTGTTTTATTTCTACTTAACTATTCACATAAGTGTACAATATTTTCCTGATGTCTTCTATTCTTGATCACTTAATCCCAATAATTTCCTCTTCTGTTCAATATATTGGCTATTGTATTTTGTTTGTCTCATCTTTTACTCAGTGTTTTCATTTTACTTCTTTTCTCTCCAACTCTTCATGGTATTTCTCCATTAATGATTTTCTCTATCCATTTTATCTTCATTATTCTTTGACAAAAACATATCCCCATTGCTTCCAATCTCTTTTGCTCAGCAGTTGTTATTTTTCAGGCTTCACTGCCACATAAGAGCATACTCCAAGTATGTGTTTTAAAAATAGACTCCTCTTCTAGTGGAATGCTTTCTTTTTTTGGGCCATTCTGCTCAAAAAGCAATCTTGCTCCTCCCAATGCTGGCGATCCTGGTTCACAGATTGTAAAAATTCTTCCAACTTTCTCAAGTATTTGTCGTCCAAGTTTGATGGTGATCCTGTAATCTTGATTTCTTCCAATAACTACTTATAATCTTTGTGTTCACAGATAATTTAGATGGTTATAAAATCCATATTTCATGCACATTAAGGTGTGTTCAGAATATTATCTAACTCTTTTCTCAGAAAAATTTTCTAATCTCAGATTAGCTGCTTATTGCACCTCTTTGCAATTGCTTGAGGTGGTACCTGCAATGTCCAGCCAGTGGTTTAAGTATGTCTAAAATATACCCAGGGCTGGACAAGCAATTAAAGCCCTTCATTCCAAATGTAGAGTGGAGTATGTCGTAACTCAGAATATTAGTTTGTTTCAAATATTAATGTTTGAGTTTTTCGTTTGTAACTGCTGCATCTCACCCTTGTGTAAAAGAGCAATAATTGTTCTGAATAAAGGAATGATCATGGAACAATGTTGCCTATTTCAGATGATGCTGCAGATGATAATCATGAAGGGAAGGATGATAAAGTCTTCAGTGGGCTACATAGCTTGACTAATTCAAAAACTGCATTACATAAGTTGAATTCCCTGAAACAACTCCTTCATCAAAAGCTGGATGAGCTGAGGAGGGCGAGACATGTGAGGGACATTGAAGGGAAGGCCGACAGAAAAACATTGGAATCACTTCTCTTTGCATGGAGGGATCTCAAACTCCTTCGCCAAGAACAGGGCTTTGCATCCACTCCATTACGTCTCTACATACAAGCCGAGAACATGCAGAAGAGAAGGAAGAAAGTGGGTAATCCATTTGGCTATGCATCTGACGTCTCGGCTGGAGAAGATGGGAGGTCCACTTACAGAGTCGAGGAGCCTAAAACTGATGTTTCTGTCAAGAAGGCCAAGAAAGGTGGCAAGTCTAAAAAGAATGCGGATGGAACATCTGTGCCTCCTGTAAAGCCGAGGAGGAAATTCATCAAGAGGGAGAAAAGCGTGGAAGCAACTGAGCCAGAGGGTAATGAAAACGTTGGGAAAACCTGGTTGGAACACGAATTGAAAGGGCATGGGGTAACTGAAGGGGAAGCAACTGAAGAAGAAGGGGGCAATCGTATGAGAAAAAAGCAAGGTGAGGGTCTTGAAGTGGGGCTACCTGCAAGGGAGAAGTGGTTGAAGGCAGCAAGAGGAGTCAAAGAGGGAAGTGAATTGGAAGCTGGCGGGAGGGACACCAAAGCTTCCCGTGGTCTTGGTTTAGACATTGAACGAGGGGATGCTCAAGGAGACCGAGTGTACTTCCCATCAGGAGGTGACGAAGGAGGCATAATCGCAGGTGATCATGATGATGCCTTAAGGAAGAAGAGGAAAAAGAAAAAGAAACGAGCATTGGAGAAAGAAGAGATCCAGCTTGGTGTTAGTGGGAATGTCCTCAAGGAAGATGGCGAGGGAACTGGAAGAGGAGAAAGCATTGGGGATTCTGATGTAACCAGAAGAACTGCCAGTAATTTTGCAGGGGGAGATAGTGTATTGAACGGTGCCCCCCCATCAAGGTACCATAAAGATGTAAACCAGAATGATGAGAGGCTGAACCAGCTGAAGATGAGCAGTCGGCAGCGTCGAAGGGAGAGACTCAAGACTTTCTACCTTGCCGAGCTCTCAGTAGCAATGGAGCTGTCACGTCTCACTCAAGAGCAGGAGGAGAGTGCGCATATTGGGGAAGAATCGGAGGCCGACAGTGAACGCAAGCCGGTGCCTGTTCCGAGGACATCTCGAGGGGGAGGTGATGGTATGCAGATGAAGACCGATGATGGGGATGTCAATGCAGAGAGCAGGGTGGGATTGGAAGGTGAGAATGGCAAAATTGAGAAGGTGGAGGGGGAGCATGGCAAAGTGGAAAAGATGGAAGGGGAGGAGGAGGTCGTGGACGAGGAGGAGATTCTGGCGGCCGAGTGGAGGGCATGGCAGAGTGAGCTGGAGCAGGAGTTTGATGAGAGGATGGAGGAGGCTCAGGCAGAGTGGGAGCTGGAGATGGAGCAATACAGGCTCTTGCTGGCTGAGTGGGAGTTCAAGAGGGAAACGGTGAGCTCATTCTCTAATTCTACCAATTTTTATTCTTCCACAGAGAATGTAAAGTATCGCCCAAATCTGTTGAAGCTCCTAATTCCGTCCACATCAACTTGATTTACATTACCATTGATTTTATTGAATGAAACTGGTGAGAAGTTGGCCAAATTATGGTGCTGGTGTGGGAAAACTGCTATTTTCCCCAATTATCTTACCAAATAAAACATCCAGTTGTTGGATAAACTGAATAACTTCTTCAAGAAGACATTTACGGGGCAACTTTATAGTAGGAAAGGATGATTTGACCCCACCAGGCAACAGCCAAACAAAGTGTTACCTATCCACTCACTCCCATTAAAATGAGACATGATGTAAACAAAATAACTGAACTTATTAACAAAAGAGAATAAAACAGAGTGGGTTTATTAAAATAGTACCTAAGAGTCTATTCATGATAATAGCATAGTTGAAATATACTGATTTGTTTTGTGAAAGAAATGAAAAGTAGTCTATTTTTTTACATTGTTATAGTTTAATTAAGGCCACCATTATTATTTCTTTTTTCATCTGATTCCCTTCCCCAAAAGACTTTGAATGTATGCTCATGTTGGCTGCATTTCTAAATGCCAAATTTGGTAATGTCTTGGATGCACTTTAAATGTTATCAGTAGAGATGGGTCGAATAGCATTTTCCTCAAATTCGAACATTGAGTTCGAATATCTAATATTTTTTCGAATATCTCACTCGAATATCAAATACAACATGGGTGTTTTTTTTAAAGAAGATTATAAGAATATGGAAGATTTTAATAATTATTTATTATTAGTATTTAACTATGTAATGACAAACCTTTAATTAAATTAAATAAATCACATGTATTTAAAAAATTGAATTTGTTTAATGTAAGTATCATCGATGAATCAAAAAAAGGACCAACCAACCTTGCGAGCGGTTGAAAATTTATTCATTTGCTCTTTCATGTAAATCCCCTGAAGTTATTCTGGATTATATATATTTATACTTATTGAACTTGAAAGATGTAATTTTGTTTGAAATATTAATTAATGAATTTGTACCAGCCAAATCTGGTAGACCAAACACTTTTTAACATGTAAGACCCAACCGATGACCGCAAATTTAAAAAACATTACAGTCGATTTGTTTTAGAGAGGGTGAAATTATTAATTTGTATTCTCGAATATCGAATAGTGCAAATAGCTCATTATTCAGGGTATTCGAGAATTCATCTATTCGAACGTCCCATCTTTAGTTATCAGTGGACAGTATGATGTGTTTGCTTTCAATACAACTATATGCTGTTCCACCACATCTGTGATACTATTTTCTTTTATTTTAAAATTAATATTTTTCTTGAAACCCCTGCAGTTCCAACGGAATCACCAGAGAAGGAGACAGAAACGTTTGAAGGACAAAGCAAGGGAAAGGAAGAGGGGTAAGAGGGGTGACAAGGAACCTCTGGCCGGGTACATCTCAGGAGATGATACGGAAGGGGAAGAGGCAGAGGAGGAGGAAGGGGAAGGGGGAGGAGAAAGTGGAGGGGGCACAAACGACGAGGAGTGGGTGGTGGAGAGGCCACTCCCTCCTGAGAAGATCGACTCGAGAGTGATTCGATTCGAGGTGGAAGAGACGATGAAGGTGAGCAGGAGACCACCCGGTGAGCCTCGACTCATCCTCAAGTTACTCAAGGACGTCAAAGAAGACTCCAAAATGACTTGCCCCAAGTGAGTTATCGATTTGTTTGATAACTCTCCTCCTGAGCTCATGGGCTCACTCTTTGAGTCACATTTTAGGGACATTGAATATAATGGGTGATTATAAAAGTGTCATCAGGTTTCAAGGAGGTATATTTCAAAATGTATAATTTGCATTATTGTGAATGGCACATTATAACAAAACTAAACTCTCCAAGTTTTACACGTGTTTAATATATCCTCTTTTTATCACACTACAACACCTATTAGGTAATCTAGTTCAGCCCAAACACTCAAGAGTATGTCCCTGACTATGGTCATTTGAGTAGCAGTTGATGCGGTCTTTTAGCTTCTTGCAAAAGTCATCACACCAATGACATATCTGTCAACTGTACACTGTGGGTGGAGTAAAAATAAAATCTTCTGATTTACCTAGTTAACCCTCTTAGTGCTGACCCCTGCCAGCAGTTCTAGTGAGAAATGCGGAGGGTAACTAGAATGAAATGTATCACTCTAGGAAAATAAATATTATAAAGTTATTGTTTAAAATATCCATATGCAGTTTTTCTTATTGCATATGCATTGAATTAGGTAATAATAAAAATCGCTTATACTTCGTACAAAAAATAATTGTAATTATATTTGTGTGCAAAAGTTAAACAATATTTTGCCTATTAGCCGATATATCGGCCCTCCGCACTTTACGCCTGAGATGCCAAAGCCAATATATTGGCCCGCCGCACTAAAAGGGTTAAATATCTCGGAACTGCCTTCACTTCAGATATATCGTGGGGGACACACATGCAAAACATGTGCGGCACAGCATTAAAGAAACTAGATTTTGTTAAGCGTATAATAGGAAGGTCCTCAGATGAAAAAGTAAGAGAGAGATATTACTTCGCTCTTGCTAGGCCAAACCTTGAATAAACTGCGAGCATTTGGGATCCTGGTCAAATAGATTTAATGAAAAAAATCAATAAAATACAGAGGAAAGCAGCACGCTTTGGTAAAAACTGCTACAAGTGTACATGAAGTGACTCACAACTTTTAGAGGGATTAAGGTGGGAGCCCCAAGAGACTCGGAAGCTACACCCTAGGCTTAGGTTGCTTGAGAAATTCAGAACTGGTGTGTTTAAGACTGACACAGAGAATATTATCATTATGCCTCACTACATCTCTAGGTCTGACAAATGTGATAAAATAAGAGAGGTGCACTACAGAACAGATAGGTACAAACACTCGTTCCTCCTGCGCACAATAAAAGATCTCAATAAAAACTGAGCTCCACTAAATACACTCCTATAATATATGTTATCATTTCACTTCCCAAAACCTTATCCCTTACATCTTTACACGGCTGGTGACCTAACACCCCCTGCCACACACCCATTCAGGGGCTGGCCGGGTAGTAGTTAGATGTAGATGTAGCTCATGTAGTGTTGAAGGCAGTGATGGGATGCAAACAATGTCTTCAACGCACCCCTACATGAAGGGGTCACACACAATCAGACCACCCTGCACTGCTGTGGAGCCATCAGAAGATTGCCCTGTCAAAACTAATGTACACCTCTTGCACTAAAACACAGGATGCTTTCTCTTGCATAGTCACAATTTTGGGATCTGATGCCACCCTATCACTATGTGAAAGACAAGTGGAGTGGAGTCACTAGAGATTAATGCACGCACTGATCAAAAACTCTGAAATTTGACCTTTCAATCCATTTTCATTACAAATGGGTGAAATTTTTACTTTTACTGTAACATTGAATGCAAAACCTGATGAATTTTTAACAATCCCCCTGTGTAATTAGATTAATTTGAAGCTGTGGATGTTCTTAATTTAAGGTGCTGGGGATAATCATGGAAGTGGTAAAAGTACATTATATTTTTCTTAGCCTTTTTTGCATTGTACGATGAAGTAAAAAATAAATTATTACAATATAAAAATCAATCATGACGTTCTACATGACATGAAATCCATCAGTCAAGGAGGGAAATGGGCGTTAGTATGTAGATTCCACTAATTTTTTTGTTAAATACTACCTAGGTTTCAAAACCTGGGCTCAAGTCATCCAGCATGAAGAGTGGAAACCTAGCTCAAAATAAACAAAATTTTAATGGCTTCTATACGGTTTACTCCCTGTTTTCTATATTCTCTACTTTCTCTACTGCTCTACTTTCCCTCTATTATTATAGACATATTTTAATATTATGTTTAGTCTTTGCTTTGTGACTATACTATATTTGTCAGAGTACCGTGAGTTGGACAGCCATGGAGGAATCCGTGTGGGTAATAGACTCAGTTTTTTATTTATGTTGGCACATGGCAATTCTTTTTCATATTTAAATTCAGTATGAATGATATGACGAAAGTATTGTCTGTGGCCAAATTTAGTTAAATATGCTTTCTCCAAAACTATTAATCTGAGATATCTAGGTTACAGTGAACCTAAAAAATATTACTAGGTTTGAAAATTATGTTGCCATGCAACGCACTAAAAGTTGATTCTGAATTTTGCAAGGCATGCTTTTATGTATCCTTATACATATTTAGCAGAGATGTGAATGGTCTCATATAACACTTAAATGAGTGACATGTGAAAATCCAACACAAGTGTACATAAACATATGACATTTCAGGAGATGAAGGACCACTTGACTTAAATTAGTGATTAACTGTAGATAATAGAAGCAAGATCATCTGTTACATGCATTTGCTTGGGAGTTAATGTAGAAATAAGATAATTATGATTTTATTTTGGTAGTTCTTTGTTATGAAAATGCTTTGCAAAGTATTGATACTTTTCTTGTGTGTCGGCTATTTTCCTCAATTGTGTAGGGAAAAGGAGAGGAGGTTTGCTGTGGAACTGACTGAAATCCAGGCTCGAATATTCTACAATGGGCAGGAGGCTTGCCGCAGCAAACCTATTCCTTTGACACAGACATTTGCACCTATTGTAGACCATGCATTCGCCATCCGAGGCCTGGGCCCACCATCTTCTCTGGCGATTGAACTGTTTGAGAGGCTTCGCGGACACAGCACAGCTGGGAGTGGTATAGGAGGGTGGTATCCTCTGGCCCTCATCCACCTTCCTGTGCCCTCCAGGTAAATTTATCGCCAAGGGACATGCAAGTCTTGAGCATTCCCAAAATTTTACCATTTGGATTTACCATATTTTTCCACCCATAAGTAAGGATGGGTACATCACCACAATTTTCATTAGAGGTAAATTACTGTGGTAAATTATGGTAATTTTCAAAATTTTTGTTCAGACCATTAAAATAATAGCCCCACTAATATTTGACTAGGCAAAATATTCCACAAATTAGTAGAATGTGCCTTAATTTATAATTAAGGTTATATGAAATACATGTAGACTGGGCTTAAAGTAATATTTTTGGAATATATTGGTATCAAAAATACCAGAGATGGAGGTGAATATTACAGAAAATTGTGGTATTTTCAGGGGCTGCTGTAAATTACAAATTACCATGTCAACAGACAAAAATTACCATGGTCATTTTCAGAATGACCCATCTCTACGCATAAAATGCTTGTTTTTCTCTAGTATAAATTCTAAAATTAGCATGTGACCTATGGGTAGAGTTATGTTTTAATACATTCAGCTCTGTTTTGCCATTAGTGGTGCCTATCTCTCTACTTTCACCACAGACTGCATTGTTGCATAAAGAAAAAGGCACATTCCCCACAATCCGTTTGTTTCTGAGATTCTGTAATGTTTACCATAAATACAAATGCTAATTTTGGAAGTTAACAATCCCATTTTATTCCCATTTATTTTTACTACTAACAGATGTTGATATGTAATTTCTTTCTTCAGAACTCAAATCTTAAAAACAATTGTCTACCAGAAATATGGTTGATGAAAGACTCCAAAAAAAGTGTGGCTCATATTTGAACCCTGGACCCTTCTACTCTGTTGCAGACTGAATGCCCTACCCTCTGAGTAACCATGCCTCTGCAGCTCATACACTAACATGCACTCCTCACGACAGAATTCAGTGTCCTTTCAATTTCATTGTCAGTTTATATATATTTGAGATTAAATGACAGTGGGGTTTTGTAAAGCATTGTCCATAACTCTTAGGGTTACTCCTACCTTAAGCTTCCTTCCGAGTGACTATGAATTTAGTTGCAGGTGATGTCATAGTCTGGCTACGATGTAAATTTACACTTATTTAAATTTCATCTTAGTTTAAGGCTTCACAATAATGATAAAAATGAATCATTTTGCATTATCCTCTAATTCCATTTTGCTGGGAGAAATTGCTTTGTGGATAGGGAAAATTGATATTGATTTAAAAGTGGTGAATGGAGGCATTTTCATGTGATCCATATTTAGTAAGTATTGCCATTATTTGGATAGTATTGCTTAAAATTAGGAATATAAAAGAATAGGTGAATTTGTATGGGTGTTAAGCTGAAACCATTCTCAAACTATCACAGGAATACTCCCAATCCTTCCTCTATGTTCAATCTCTCATCCTTTCTTTCTTCCTCATACGTTTAAAAATACTTGTCTATTTCATCCCTCTTCTTCTCCGCTTGCCTCTTATTTATGATCTTGAGTATGGTGGAATTTGCACATCATTTAGTTTTCTCATGAACTAAAATCAAGGACATGTTTTTTCCAGGAAAACAATCATGAAAGAGGATACTTTACCCGAGCGTCTTGAGTTTGGCAATGACAAAGTGGTTGTCCATCCCCATGCTGCCGTTGGTAGTGGAATATACTTCAATCCGTTCCCAGTGATTCCAGACTCTGCTGAGGAGGAACGTGCCAATCTGTGCTTGCACCTCTCTGGAGGCATTTGGTGCCGCTTAGGGTGGTCGGTCAGTGAGGATGGGATGGTGCTCTCCCCCAAAGCATACAACTTTCTCGGTCACTCAGAAGAAGAAAGACAGAAGTAAGTATCTGCTTTGGGTCATGGTTATTATCACAGCATCTGCTGGAATATGCATGAATATATAAAATAAACCTGTGAGGTATAAATATTTTGTCAGTAACTGCTGTGGAACTGGTTTGTAATTGTTCTGCAACTGGTCTGCAAGATTAATATCTGATCTGGAAGTGGTCTGTTGCTGGTCTGGATGTAAAACATCTTAAAAATCCAGACCAGTCCTGTTATGAACCACTCCCAGACCAGATATTAGTCTTTAAGAGCAGTTACAAACCAAATATTTTTATAGCAGTCACGAAAGCTTTTATTGCTGCACGGCGGACGATTTTTGGACATGGACCTCAGAACTTTTTAACCCCTGCCTAGCAGGAGAGGAAGGTTGTTAATTGTGGAGCATCAGTGAGTGAACCTTTTCTAGTTGCTGCCAACCTTAGCACCTCAGTAAATTCTGTAAGTCGCAGCTACCTGGTGTCTGGTTTGCTACATTGTATTCGTAGTAAGTACTATGCCTTGCTCATGATGATAGGGAAGTGCATGGGCTATGTATGGCATTGATGAAGCAAAACTACTTGCCTATTAGCCTTGAGTGTGAGCCATGTTCCTCTGCCTTGTGTGTTCTGGTGCCCTGGAGATCCTGGCGATTTTTGCTTCTTGGCGACAGTTCTTTTCAGAGCTCTTCACCTCCATACTTTCATTTTCTCTCTCTACATAAAACTGTCCTGGGAAAGTGTGTGTGAGAAAGTAAGGAAGTCTGAAAAAGGCTACAATGAAAGGGAGGTAGTCATTGATGGTGCTCAAACACTGTCATAATAAACTTGATTGATGACGATGATTCAAGTGAAAGTGAATATGAGTCGGGTTAGAGTAAATAAATAATTTATATTAAATGCATTTTTTTATTTTTCAGGCATGTTTTAGAGTAAAGGCAATTATGCCTAATTTTGTGGAATTATTCACAGTGCTTACCGTACTTGCCAGTCATCTGTTGATGCTTAAAGAGCTGTTACACGTCATTTCAGTGAAGTGGATAAAAATATAATAGTGGATAATAAAAGCCATCCATTATGTCTTGCCTGAGATGGCCGTTAGTTCTTACTGCAAGTTCTTTTCACTAAAGCTTTTGCTAAAGGGTTTGATGTTAATGCACACCGTTAGTTATTTGTTGAAAATTGCCAGCGTTCATATAGGTATTCCATGCCAACAATTCGTATCATGCGTGCAGCAGTTAAGGGTAAAATTGAATCTTTTTGGCAAAGTAGTTTCGTTCCCGTCTCATTCTCAGCCGTGTCCCCCCCCTACCTTCCCCTCCCTCCATTCACTGTCATGTAATTCTGACATAAGTGTTTCTTAATTAGGTTCATTAGGTCCACTGTGTTCATTTTTGTTCTTCTTCTTTTTTTACTATGGTGAATGTTATACACATTTACCGTACAGCATTCTCCATTGGGAGTCCTTACCCCAAGCATTGAATATTTTTAGAATTCAAAAGAGAGCTATACAACTAATTGCAAATGAACTCTGTCGAACTCCCTGTCCACCTACTCCATGTCTAGTCAAACTTTCATGACTTTAAGTAATCATCTCCAGCTTAACTTTGTGGAAGTGAGTAGTATCCATGATGAAAAACAACTTTGTTTCTTTCTCACTCAAATGTGATGACTGTGACTTAGTGTATATATCGGTCAAACAGGATGAACGTTTTAGGACAGAGTCAAAGAGCATGTGAATTGCTTTTTAACGGCTTAGGGAATTCAAATTTTGCGGAGCATTTATGTAATTTTAAAGATTTTAGTGATCTTAAATTTGAAATTTTACTTTTTAACCCTTTTAGTGCGGCGGGCCGATATATCGGCTTTGGCATCTCAGGCGAAAAGTCCAGAGGGTCGATATATCGGCTCATAGGCAAAATATTGTTTAACTTTTGCACACAAATATAATTACAATTATGTTTTGTATTAAGTATAAGCATTTTTTTTATTATTACCTAATTCAATGCATATGCAATAAGAAAAACTACATATGGATATTTTAAACAATAACTTTATAATATTTATTTTCCTAGATTGATACATTTCATTATAGTTACCCTCCGCATTTCTCACTAGAACCGCTGGCAGGGGTCAGCACTAAGAGGGTTAATGACAATGGTGCCAAACTGGACTTTTTAGAGCAATTTGAAATTGTTAATAGCCCGCATATTTTATGTAATGACCATTTGTTCCCGATGTATTCCCTCCTCCTTAAAATAGACCTCCCCCAACCCAAAACCATTAACCGCCCTCACCTCACCCGTCCTACACAGTAGTAATGCACGCTCCTTCCTTTTACATTGTCTCATCTTCCCCCCTTCCACTTTGTCCTTCCCCACCTTCAACCAAATACATATCCGGCCACCTGTGAAATTTGTTCCCTGATGATGGCATTAAGTTGCTGAAACCCGGGTTGTATTTATAATAAATGTGTGGATTGAAACAAAGTTGTTTTTTATCATGGATTTCATGACTTTGTTCTGATCTCTGCAAGTCATAGCCAAGGTATTAGGCAGCAGGGTGACTTGCATATCTCGTTTGTATGCACCAAGTAAGCCACCTGTGCCTTTATATCTATGAGCTTAAGATTATATAACAAACTCCCAAAGGAGCTAAAAGCTCCAATGAGTAAGAAAGTATTCAAGAATAAGGCGAAAGACTTTTTATTGTCCCAATGCTTTTATTCGACTGATGAATGTTTATCCACGTAATTCCTCATTTATCTGCTTGTATTTAATTTATATGTTTTATATTTGTTCTCCTAAGCTGTATGTTATACTATTATGTCTTATAATTAATCTTTGTAACCTCCAGTTTTTCTTTTTGAAGTGCCATATGCAATGTATGCACAGTACTTGTCAGCTGGCAATTAAAGAATCTGCAGTCTACATTTATCAACTTCCCAGGTAAAAATATTTGGTCTGTAACTGCTCTGAAAGACTAGGTACCATCTGATCTGGAAGTGGTCTGTAACTGAACTGAACTGGTCTGGATTTCAAAGATGTTTCAAAACCAGACCAGTTACAGACCACTTCCAGGTGAGATATTAGTCTTTCAGAGTATTACAGACCAGTTTCAGAGCAGTTACAGACCAATCATTTTTACCTAGATTACTTTTAAATTATCATTGAAAATATCTTGACTTTTCATCGTTGTAACAACAAAAACACATCTTAATTATCCATAAAGATGTTATTTGGTTCCTCTTGTATAAGCTGATGTATTAGCCAGTGGCTCTTTTTACATGAGAAGCCAATTGACTGGTGGAACTTTCCTAGAGGTTTATATTGTCAACCTGAACTCCATTCTCTCTTAACTTGGTTATAGTGAGGAAGAAATAGAATCCATAAGGAAGCTACTAATTGTGTTGCAACGAGGTGCTGGCGCCACTGGTTGGAACAGCTCGAAGAATGGTGGAATGGAAAGGCTGCGACAGTTGGCCGAGGATGCAAGGGCCAAAGCTTCTACACATGCAAATGATGAAATGTTCCAACTAATTGAGGTGCAGTAACTGTAGATTTTAATTTTATGATAAATATATGGTGAGAATTCAACTAAATGTAAGCCTTAGTCAGGTTATTTTTTTCCAAAAATACCACTAGAATCCTTTTCAAATATCTTTGTGACCGAGAGGCAGACCTAATTTTTTTGGGGGTAAGGGAAGGTGACTTCGCAGAAACCAACCGGAATGCAGTAGGTGGAGCCTGGCCTTTTGGAAATTCAGTCACTCTCAGACCTTCACCATGTATGCTTTGTGGGTCAGTTTGCTGTGTTGCCAAACCTCCATTGAATTTGTTGACTTGGTGTGCTGTGGTGATCCTTCTTCAATCTAGCATGTCTGTGTATCTAAATGATGTCATTGTATAAGATTTGGGTCAGACGAGAGTTGGACATAACTTTATGTCAGATGCAAATAACTACTTAGGTTACGGTTGTATCCTAATGCTTTGGGGAAGGTGTCTAAACTCTGTGGTGTGATGCTGATCATTACATATGATGATGGCATTAAAGAGGTGGGTTAAACTTGGAGTCTGGAGACTCTGAAGTCAGCTATAATGTAATCGAGTAATTATTCATGGGTACAACTTCTGTTACATTATTGTACTTAATTCTCATGATAATTTTTAAAAAATCTAATACCTTTCCATCTTCTCTCCATCACCCCACACTATTTCCTTAACATACCTAATTGAAATTATTTTTTGTAAATATATTTTTCTTAACGTTCATTGGTCACTTTTTTATTTAACATCTATTTTAGTAGTTCTTGATTGATTTGTGACCAAATAGCATACAATTCCTTCATGTTGTAGCCAAAGAGCATGGCAAAACTTCTAAAAAAAAACTCTTCCTTCAATAGTAGTCAGAAATCAACGAAATTATTTGTGTTTGAACTTGTTTTAATCGGCTTGATTCACAGAAAATGAGTTTAACATTTGGTTGCTAGAGTTATGTAACAAATAAAAGTGATGACTTTTGTTTTCAAAAGTCCACTTCTGAGTCACTGATCGAGGAGTCATGCATGATTTTTTCTATGACCCCCTTTAGACTGGTCAGGAGGAGTCCAAGTGGGGAAAGAAAGGAATGAGAAGGGGTTAATCCCTTTGAACACGATGCCAGCTGAGCCTCCTTCCCTTCCCAATGGGCCACGTGGTGGCTTGTGGAATGTTACAGAGAGGCAGTCTTTCATTTCCATTCGCATACAAGTCTTGAGAGAAAACGTGGCTATGTCCACCTCTCTCCCTCCCCAACCTACCTCCCTGGTGTCAAAGGCCCCACATCCTGCCGCAATGCCGCTCGAACTGTACCAGGCACACACAAAGGGCCTCTCGCCAAGATATTTGAAAAGGATAATAGTATGCGTGTCATCATGAATTATTCCTTTGCTGTGATGTCATTGTACAAGATTTGGATCTGATGAGAGTTGGACACAACTTTGTGACAGATGCAAAGAACTAATTTGGTTATGGTTGTTTCATAATGCTCTGGGGAAGGTGTCTAAACTCTCTGGTGTGATGCTGACCATAACGTATGATGATGGCATTATAGAGAAGGATTGAACTCTCCATTAGAGTCTGGAGACTCTGAAGTCAGCTATAATGTAATCAAATAATTATTCATGGGTACAACTTTTGTTACATTATTGCATATACTTAATTCTCATGATAAATGATGTCCCCGCTTGAATTTATTTCTCTTCGCCATCTTCTGATACCTTTATCCTGGAGTATCACAAGTTTCTGATAGAAGCTGTAGCCATTAGTTTCAACTAACATCTAAACACTACCAGTGGGTGCCTTAGTGCCAATTTCTAAACGCCTATGTCATCATCAACTGGTATTCTGCCTACTTGCAGGTCCCAAATGCCAAAGCTGTCTCCAATTCATCCTGTCCTGGGCCTCTTCCTTGGTTTCCTTGTAACTTCTTTTTATCTTCACTTCATCCATCATTTTCAGCCTTCTTCTTCCTCTTCTCTTTTCTCCCTCCACCGTTCCCTCCACTGCTGTATTTAAAACCCCCTTCCCTCTTAAAATATGTCCAATCCAGTTTCCTTTTTTCTTCTGAATTGTTTTCAGTAGTGTTCCTTCCTCCCTAAATCTTCCCAGCACCTCCTCATTTCTTTCTCTAGCCACCCATTTCACTCTCTCTAGCCTCCTCCACACCCAGAATCTCCACACCCAGAATTGACCCTATCCATCTCTCTTCTTCCCAAGGTCCACGTTTTGCATCCATGCAATATAACACTCCAAACATTTTGCCAGTCTCTTCCTCAGTTGTAGGTCCATACCACTGCATAACACATTTCTCTTCCTCTTGAAAGCTTCCTTTCCCATATCTAGTCTTGACTTAATCTCTACCTCACTCTTCCAATCTTCCATCAGCATTCTCCCCAGACATCTATACCTTCTAACCTGCTCGATTCATCCCTCATTTGACATAACATTCACCTTTCCTCCATCTTTCACTCTCATACTTTTCATTTTCCCAACATTTATTTTCATTTCATAGTCTTTGATTCCTTCCTCTAAACTTTTTATCATTCCTTGAAGTGCCTGGTTGTTATCAACTAAGAGCACCATTTTAAAGAAAGTTTAAATTTTCACCAAAGGTATTTTCACTCACTGACGCTTTACCATTTCAGGACTGGTCTCTCAGTCGACTGGACAGCAAGGAGCACTTTCGCTTGGACCCCCTGATGGAGGAATTTAAGTTTGATGACAACCTCTGGAGGAGATGGGAATCGAAAGGCAATCAGAAGAAAGATAATGATGATTGGTGGATGGCAAACCGTCGTCTACGAATTCTTCACTTGAGAGATAAAGGAGTTCCCGAGTTTCGCAGTTTGCGCTGTGTTCCTTTTAATGATAGAGAGATACCTCTGGATATTTTCAAAGTAAGTGACTCATTTTATGGTAATATAGCCATATATCTGTGGGCATATTTTTTTGTTATTAAATAAATATATATATATTGTTCTCTGGTGATGGTATGCTTCTTTGAGCTTGGAAAATGCTACTATAGACATTAACAGGGTGTCCACAGACCCTTGAAAACCAGGAATTATTCGGGAATTTTGCGATCCGGGAAATGTCCATGAAGTATTCGGGAGTTACTGGTTAATCCGGGAATTTTAAAAATTATCATTTCAAGGCGAAATAGTCCTTATTTCATATTTTAATTCAACCATGAAAGCCATAAAATATATATATGTTGCTTGATAACTGTACATGGTGTAATTGACTTAGCGTTGGTATTAATATGTAAATCGAAGACCTGAACTTAGTTAGGCTCATTGTAACATCAGCGTCACGTGTCCATTTACCCTCGTTAACTGTGCATTGGACAATAAGACGCTGTAGTATTTGCCAGTGGCGGCGTCGAGGCATATTTTTTTGCAGCGTGCGGCGGTGTTCCAGCATTCACGCTGTTATCTGCGGTACTAATTGATGACTCACTCCATAAAATATGAGGTTCAAAACAAAGATTGAGTATGCACGCTAATACTGAGTAAAATTTGTGAGCTTCACAATCTGAATTTGACTGCGACAGCGCGGTGGCAGTCATACCGACGAGCAGACTCGGTGGTGCAGTCTAAAATCGGGCTAAGGCACGGACACAATTCATAAACAAGTACCATATGCGATATTAAAACCTATACATTTGAGCAGTGTTTATTCGATGAATATCTCCGCGTGTGTTGAAGCATGAACGTATTCATCATTAAAATTTTTGGGGGTCGTAAGGTTGCGGTAAAGTATTGTATGTCTCACATTTCCTGAGCTTCATCGGTGCAACCTCTTCCAGAGATAAGGAATATTATAAATATATTTAAGAATATCATTTTGGACTGCTGGTCAATGCTTTAAAGCAATATCCTTAAATTTATTTTAGTGGTCAAAAGAAAGAACAGATTTTTTTATAATCAGCATAGGAAGGATTTATGCCTAGCAATTATAAAGTCAATAAAAGAATAAAAGAAATCAAATATTAAGGTAAAAGATGACTTACCTCATCATAGTGTAAATGAAAAGCATTTTAAGTTCAACTTTTAAATGAGATTTAAATTGTTTGGAAATAGGATACTGGCACTCGTGGTCATCTAAAGCATTAGTAATGCCTTGGCATTAAATGGATTTGTCTTGCTTTCTCTCCAGGGATATGAAAGCAGGCTACAATCCCAGCTTACGCACAATTTTTCAGCAAGGGAGGATTTGAAGTCTTCTGGCATTGATGCCCTCTCGCCTAGAGTTCAGAGAGTTGGGAATAGATTTCCCAGCGAATCAGGAGGCTGTGACCCTCACGAAGGTAGGCGTGAATGGGGTCGAAAATTTCTTCAGGAGGCTCGTTTCCGTCTACTCCAGCAGTCACATTTGGTGAGGAAACAACAGAAAAGACTCTCCGACTTGGTGATTGAGGAACAAGTTCCAACAATGGGGTGAGTTGGACTGATGTATTCCCTTAAAAATTAGGCTCATTGAGGTTGATAGAGAGCACATTATGTCATCAAACTGAAGCCTGACAACCGAAATAATAACCATATTGTTTAACCCTGCTCTTTCCTTACTTTACTATGGATAGCATGACGAAATGGACGAATTAGTGCATGTAAAGCAAGAATATCCTCTATATGTTCAAAATTTAAGGCAAGTAACTCTTGCAACATATATAGGCTCGTAGTGCTGTGGATTCCACTCGATTTTACAATAATTTTCACTGGAAATGCGGATTAGCATTGATTTAAATTAATAAACAAAATATGTAAGGAGAATCTAAGTTAAAGAAGTAAGTGCATGCTGATTTCTAGTGAGTTATTGATGGAAAATGTAGTAAAATTACAATTTAGTACGTTAGCCCGTAAATGCTATGGGAAAATGAGAGTTAACAAATATGACAGACTGGCTTCAGCTTCTAGCATTGGCCACCATAGATAGGCTCTCCATCTATCTCAATGCTCTGGCTCCATTCTTATCTTTTGGGAACTTCTGTTTTGTTAGCAGTTTTGGTTGCAGTTTCAGTTTCATCCCCCATCCTGGAGATATCTCCCATGTGGCAGCTCTCAGGGTAGTATGTAGATATAGATTGCAACGCAAATCACTAAAAACTGACGTTGAGAGTGAATTGACTGCAAATGGTAGGCGGAGATGAGAGAAAATAACAATAACCTTAGTCAGTTTGATTAACTTCAAGCAGTAACATTTATATAACAAACAATTATTACAATTGAAAACAAGCCCATAGGCTAAATACCGTAAACTTGATATATAGAAGACGATCAAAAGTTGTGCCGAATTTTCAGCACAAATTTGGCTATAATTTCGCCGCGGACATTTTTGCTCGCGGACATCGTCGCGAGCCGGGCATAACGCGAGATGTTCTAAGTGCGGTAGGGAGATTTCAAAGTGCGCACTGTCGGCGATATTGCGCGACAAGAACAAGGTGCCCTACTTTTATAGTGAACTCGCATCTAGCGGCCTCTTTTCGGAACTTTATGGCAAGAGTGATCCTCTACGCCGCCGTCCCAACCAATGGCTGGACGAACAGTTCCCCTACTTCCCCCTTCTCCACTGATCCAGAGCTACCTCCCCTCCTTTGACGGCGGTCACCGGGCGCTTCGTCGCAGCGGGCCCCTCTCCTGCCGACTACCGGAGTGTGAACCTCGACAGCACCCGTCGTTCGTCAAGTTTCGGCAGCTAGCCTGCGGGCGTTGTTGTGTAATCCTAATTGTAATTTAATATGTTAAATATAGTGTGACTGTTGGAAATCATTCCGTATTGGTCATTTTGACTCCTTTCCCACCGTGTCAATTCGTTTTTCCGCGATGTTCGTCGCAAAGTCACCACTCCAGCAGGTTCCTTCTCATCCTCAGTCAGTTTCAAAAGAGACCGGGCCCAGCGTAGAGACAACGCAGCTGGCGGATAACCCTCTTAATGCTGACCCCTGCCAGCGGTTGTAGTGAGAAATGCGGAGGGTAACTAGAATGAAATGTATCACTCTAGGAAAATAAATATTATAAAGTTATTGTTTAAAATATCCATATGCAGTTTTTCTTATTGCGTATGCATTGAATTAGGTAATAATAAAAAAAACGCTTATACTTCGTACAAAAAATAATTGAAATTATATTTGTGTGCAAAAGTTAAACAATATTTTGCCTATGAGCCGATATATCGGCCCGCCGCACTTTACGCCTGAGATGCCAAAGCCGATATATCGGCCCGCCACACTAAAAGGGTTAAGGGGAGTCAGCTGACCAACGCAGGAGATGGGGGAGTAGGGGAATCCTTGTCGGGTCATTGATTGGTGGAGGAAATGGCGCTAGCATTGAGTTGGTCAGAATAGAGTGCGCCACTATCACTTTCAGTATAAAAGTGAGCTGTGTTCCATCGGGGACAGCAAACGCGAGACAGCAAATCACGAGGCCAAATGCGCAAGGGAGAGTCACAAACTGCATTCGCGAGTTTGTGGCTTTTGCGAGTTTTTTGGCAATGAGTGGTTTTTCTGGCAGAGTGGTTTTTGCAAAGTGGGAAGGGGAGAAATTTTGGCACAAGATAGAGATGTTGATAATATGAATACAATATCGCACAAGTCAATTCAAACACCTTAATCTGGGATAACTACCCATCACAATGAGGAAATTAAATTGAAGCTAAAGCCACGCATGAATATGTCAGTAATGACAGCAGCACAGAAAATATGACTGAGACACTCATTTGACCGACAGATGCCTTAAAGATATAAATCTGTGGTCACTAAATAACCAGAACAGCAGAAATTCCCAGAAACAGAATGGAGCCACCAAGCAGACACCATTGAATCCTCAGGAATAATTGGTCGATGTAAATACTGTATTTTTTCTCAAATTAGTTGAATAAATCAGTTGATTTTACCATTATCTTCTTTGTCATGTTACTCAGGAGTCTTGGAATGACCCTGCTGGAGAGACTGAAGCCCAAGCGTCCACTCAAGCCAATGCGTCGGTCTTGGCTCGGCTCATCGATGCCCCCTGGAGTGGCTGGGGGCCCAGGGGGTCCCAACCCTCCTGGGTCTTCTTCCAGGGAAGTGCAAGTCAAAGTGAATGTGGTACGAGCTTTTGGTGTTCCTGTACGGCGTGACATTGACCCAGTCATGGGTGAGTGATAACTTCCTCAACGCGATGAACAGTTATCATGGCTTAGAGAATAGCAATTTTCCTTGGTATGTGGAAGATTTCTGATGGATAAAGTGCATGATTTTCAAACTCATTTAACTTATGCACTTTGACATAAAGTGCTTCCATGTTTGAGCCATAGCTCCTTCATTCCAAGCTCAGAAGAGGTGCTGGTATTTTTTAGTTAGATCTTCAGATAAAATTGTAATCAACATCTTCTAATGTTTGGGAGGTAATACACTCTCAGTTTAATTCTGCAAGTTACTAGCAGCAAGCTACTTACGATGTGAATTGCAGGTACAAACAGCTCTGCAAGTCAACTTGCAGAACTTTTAAAAATGTTGGTTAACTGTTTTCTGTAGTGTAATAATGCTTGTGTGAACAGCAATCAATCTGGAGCTGCACAAACTCGTAAAACATTTTTTGTCAGAGTAATATCCTCCACATGATCTCACAGAAGAAACTTGCTGGTAATTTGCTAGTGTAAACCCACCTTTAGTAATTTGAATGGAGAAAACAAGATGCTAAACTTCAAAAATAGCTTCAGCATTAAAACTATTCATCATATAATCCTAGAATTAATTTAATGGTTGAGAGTGTACTTTAGCTTAATGTAGTCTACCGTGAAAGTAAAAGTATAGGCACTCATATGGCAATGTATAATTGAATACATGAAATTAGTTATACGCTTGTTTCATATAATGCTCACTGATATTGGAATGTATTTTTCGTGAAAAAAAATCTCTCATAGACCAGGATGTATGATATTTTTTATAATATTATGGTTAATTTTTAAATTGGTGTCAGCTTTTGTATGATGGAATGTGCCATGGGTTGTGACTGTTGTAATTAATCATAAGTTGAGGCTGATTGTGATTCATTCAGTACTTTTCCACCAAACCTTCTCATTTGCTCATTTTTTTGATAGATTCTGATTCTCATCTGCATGTTTGTTGAAGTTAGATCCTGGATCATTCTTTTCAGTGAATTTAGGGTCGTCAGCTAGTCTCATACTCCCTTGCAGTGGCAGGTTTACCACACACCACTGCAAGTGAAGATCTCCCACCCTTTCAATTATATTTGACTTTGTAGAAATGTCTCACATTAAGTGCCACCTCTTTCCTGAAGAATTAGACATTTTGTATCAATTATATTGCTGAAAGAAACATAAATACAAAACAGCTACGGAAGCAATAAATATAAGCTAACCCACCTGGGTCGTGCAAACACTTAGCAGTGATTAAGGAGACTGACAATAATGCAACACTATCATCTGCATATTTGAAAAGCTTGCCTGCAGGAAAACTGTGTGTTCCCAAAATGTAGCAGTTTTGTAGACTTAAATGCAGCTACTGGTTGCAAATGCGAACAAAAGTGGTAGTATATGAGGAGGTATGGAGGGTAGGGGGATTGAAAGGAAGAGTAGGGGAGGAGGTTGTTGTAGGATGATAGACAGATAATCCAAAGGATGGTCTATCAGATGCCAGATAATCAGTACTTTACCGTAATATACGTTCCATCATAAGTGTATGTGGTTAATATTGAAACGGTATCCAGGAAAAAATATTTGGTCCGTAAATCCTGAGATATTAATATCTGATCTATAAGTGGTCCGTTACTGGTCTGGATTTGAAACATGTTTAAAATCCAGATCAGTTCAGTCAATTTACAGACCACCTCCAGATCAGATATTGGTCTTGCAGTGTATTTACAGACCAGTTTTAGAGCAATTATGCCCCAAATATTCTTACACGGGTAATGCTAATGTAATTATAATATACAAGTTAAAGAATTAATATCTTTTTATTATAATAATAATAATTTATTTTCCCCTAGTTGACAAATACAAAGTATGGTACAGAATATCGTACATTAAGTAATTGTATAGGGTACATCAAAAAGTACAGCCTATCAATAATTACTTACCAAAAACGATAATATTACACCAACATGTACATTTATGCACACAATATAAAATTAAAAATTACCCAGAATTGAATTAGTCATTCACACTGTAAAAACATTTTTCATTGAAGTGTATAAACACTTTCTTTTTAAAAATAGGGAGTGATTTTCAATTTTTTAAACTTATGGGAAGCTTGTTGTACATTTCAATGCATAGAGCACGAGATCCTTTGGATATCATTGTCATGTTAGCAGATATTACTCATACATAATTTCTCGTCCTAGTCTAAATGAGAGAATATGCCATTATTTGATGATAACAGAGCCGATTCTTTTTCTCAAAAATTACTGAATTATATATAAACACACAGGGGACTGTTAACATGGCTAGGCTTTTGAAGAGTGATCTGCAGCAGGCTCTGTAGGGTTTATGCACATGGGCCCAAGCTATTTCCCAAGCAGCCATGAATAATAGCTGGATATTGGTCCAATATTGGCTCTACATTGGCAACATTGGCCTGGTATTGCTGTAATTGAGCCAACATTGGTCCAATATTGGGAGCCAACATAGGCCCCTTATCAGGAGCAAATATTGGCCCAATATCAGGAGCCAATATAGGCCTCATGTCAGAAAAATCGCAGAAGCCAGTGAAAGTTCACTAATCGAAACCAAAATATGCACATTACATAGTCCATAATGATACTCTATTAGGGCAGCTTTTTGAGCATTTAAGTCTGAGTTAATGCTTAACTTCAATTTATGTGGTCTATAGAATACATCTTGGCTAACAATATCAAGCCAATATTGGCTAACGAGATGAAGCCAATCTTGGCTAATGGGATGAAGCCAATCTTGGCTAAATAATGTAAAATGTTATCATTTCGACATTTCCGATAATGGCACAATATTGGGTGGCTGCGTGGGTTCTTTAATAAGTATTTTGGTTAACTTAGTTGAGGACCCATTCCCCCAGATTATGATACCATATGATACATGAGAATCAAATAGACCATAGTATCAATATATAGTGAAGTTCTACACCTCATAGTATAGCATACCGTGTTGTTGCAAGCTCATCTGTTTCCATGAAATGTGGTAATGCCTAATTTAGAAACTGAGTCTGACTGATGGAATTTTGGCATTTTTTTCTCTTTATGAAAGATTCTGGACCCTGGAACTCTCCATCGTCATCCTCTCGACCATGGTATTGGGAGCCACAGCAAAGCCAGATTCTGAGTGAGCATGGCTTAGCTGAGGTCCTTGTAAGACCATTTGTGGAGGTTGCCCTCGGAGCATCAAGAGCCAGGACAACCACTGCCCTTGGAGTCAATCCTACTTGGAATGAGGAACTTCAACTCACCCTGAACCTGGAGACATCAGTGTTGGAAAAGTAATTTTAAATAGTTCCCTTTTCTTTTTGTTATGAAACTTTAGGGAAGTATAGTATATCAACAATTTGTTATTAAATTGATCTGAAGCTCGTACATCAATGCAAGAATTTCGGCTTAATAGCTGTTTTACAGGTAAAAAATTATGTGTGTCATCTCGTCTTTGATGTTTTTCTAAATATTCTTATATTTTTGCTGTTTATTGTCATGAAATTTTTATCTAGATTTAGATTTAGATCTAAGAATTACAAGAATAAACGTACATAAACACTAACTCATAATTAGTTCCTAAATCCCCAATCCTTTGACACACTAAAATGGCATGGTTATTTTAATGCTGAAGTTGAAGGTTAATAATTTGACCTCTTGCTTTTAGTTATAGATAAAATAACTGAAACCAGTGAAACAAGATAATGCTTGGGTTTAATTCATTAACCTTTGAAGGGATATAGGACGGGGTGTGCTTTTTGGAATAAAAAAACTCAAAAGTTAGTGAAGACCATGTTTATAACAGCCTCTGAGTACACTGTAAGGTTGAGGAAGTGATGCCCAAGTAGTTTACTTGCAGAGGAGGTTTCTAAGTCACTGCCTGCCATCAGGGTTCCACTGGTCTCTCAGGGTTTCACCATCTTACTCTTTTGTGCCCTGATGGCCTTATTCAGTACTGCCTGACAGAAGACATTAGCCAGGAGGTGCCAATGTGGCAAGTTTCCATACTGTACTTGTTAGTAGACAGCTTCACCACAACCTCTATTTTTCTGTTATCATTTGTTCGTTTGACCTTGTTGAAAGAATGGATGATGATTGAATAACAAAACAGATATATGACTGTAGAGTGCATGCTGGGAGGGGAATTGAGGAAGAATTACAAGAATAAACATACATAAACACTAACTCATAATTAGTACCTAAATCCCCAATCAGTTGGCACAGAATTTTTTACAGACACATTGACAAATCTCTTATTTCTAGAGCCAAGAAGGAGAATACTTCCTTCCACGTGAGTGCCTATGATCAAACAGGAGATGAATTTGACTCTCCAGCTTGGTGGACTGCAAATGGAGATGTGAATTCAATTGAGGACTTGCACCTTTCAATCCTCTTGAAGGATGAAGCTGTGGTTGACCTTTTGGTGGACAATCGAGCCAGGGAAGCTGGGGAGATTCACCAGACTACGCAGAAGCACTTCCTTGCTTCACTCCTTATTCCACTGTCTACCTTGCGCTTCAATCAGAGGGTAATCATGCATTCTTTTTTGTGGGTTGAATGGTTGGTTATAAAGTAGGGAGACAAATTTAGCATTGCATACGTAAATAGTGATCATACCATTCCATTTTGAGGTAGGCATATTCATAAAAAGGTTATGTTCTCAGTGGTAAACTTGTAAATTTGACCCAGCTTTAATAAGTTCCTCCATAATATCCTATTCTTGCATACCTCTATTGCTTTAGTTAATCTCATACATTCCCAGTAAACACAAAATGCTGCGGATGCGAATCTGATGCGCTGCGCGGCAGCGCTGCACCTGCCGCGAAGGCGCTGCTGCAGTGCGTCTAGCACTCCTAAACTTCCCTTTTTTGAATATCAGATGCGCTGCAAGCGGGTGTCAGCAGTGCTGCACAAGCGCATCAGGGGCACTGCACAAGCGCATCAGGGGCGCTGCACAAGCGTGTCATGATCACTTCGAATGCATGTCAGAATCGCTGCAAATGCATGCCTGATTCGCTACTAGTGAATGTCAAAAGCACTACAAAAGTATGTCAGAGGCATTAACAATGAATTGAGAACACAGGGTTGCAATAAATAACTTTATTGATCAGTAATAACAAACAAATTTTCATTAGTGAGCATTAAAATATACATATATCTGGAATTGCCTTTGAATCAAATAACAAGCATATAGCTACAAAAACGTAAACATAGACGTAATTTGATTAAATTATTTATCTGCTTACGTTATTCCTTAATTTTGTCTAATGTATACAGTTGTGGCAATAGCAGAGGACTGAGGCATCGGTACAAAACGTTAACGATCGCAGAAAGGTGCATAATGTGAAAAACCTTGACGCCGTCGCATCGTGGAAGTGTTTGTCTGAAACATACTGCGTTGGATCTGCGTGGAAACTGCAAAAAATCACAATTACCCACTAAAATTAATTGGAAACTCACGGAGGGAAAAATCTAGTAAATAGTCATATTGTACTTCATCACTGGAATAAAATACCATTATGGAATCACAGTCACCTACCTTTCAGTTCTCTTCCTTTTCCTAAACTACGTTTTCCACTTCTTGCCTTACTCGCAGGCTTCAGGTTAGCCAGGAATTCACCACGCTGCCTTCACTTTTTGAACTTTGCCAAACGATCTGCTCAGCTACGCTCACGTGCACAGAACTAACAAGCAATAATGGCCGATTCATGGATTCGTCAAACCCTAACGATTTTTTTTGTCACCATGTAGCACCACTAGCATGACGCGTTACCTGCAGCACTGTGGCAGCGCTTCCGCAACTTGCGGTTGCTACACTTCAAACAAAAGACTACCTGCAGGGCTGTGGCAGCTCGTCCCCAACTTGCGGCTGCTGCGCTCCAAACACGAGCTGCGAATGCGCATTTGATGCATTTCTCGACAATTCGCTCTATGAGAGCGCTGCTGACGCGCTTCAGTTGACATGTGCTGCACTTGCAGCGCTGACATCCTTGTGAAGCGCTGCTGCAGCTATGTGTGTTTACTGGGTTGCTTGATAGCGCCATTGCCATTCTCTATAGTCTTTCCTTTCCTTTTCAGATGGAGGGAACTTTTAGAATGTCCTCCCCACCAGTGCTTCTGGGTTATACGAGAGAAGAAATGGCCTTTGGGAGTGGGCAGTACTCAGGATCTGCACGCATGCTTCCAGTTACAAGTCCTGTTCCAGGATTGCAGCCTGGTGTCATATATCTCACTCTGTTTATAACAGTTCAACCTCCCTTGCCTGCTCTTCATGTGGATTTTGAGGTGCATTTGTGAACTTTCAAGCCTAAAATTCTCTCATGCTAAATCCATTTTCAATGTCAGATGGTGGGTGGTTGGAGTTCTGTGACCATATACCCATTTGGGATGAGTGGTTTAGCTGGTAAGGGAAGGATTATTGAAGAATGAAGGTAGAGTAGTGAGAACCCCAAGTCAACCTACTGTTATTAACGCTAGAACGCCCAGGCGGGTCATTTTGACCCAAACGTGATTTTAAATTCATTTTTTTATTTCATTTTCAATGAGAGCAGGATTTCCTCCTGTGAATTTTATTCATTTTTACATGCCTTTATGTCCAAAAAATTTTCACCTTCCTGGAGTAATCCGTACATTAGTTTTTTTATAGATTACCTAGAACGCCCACACGGGTCATTTTGACCCAGATATGTATTTGCACTTTGTATCATCACCAAAACTTCTTTTTTATTAGTGTTTATTAGCTATTCTGCTGCACATGTTGTCCTTCCCACTTTGTCCTATCTTCCTCATTCGGTTACCTTCCATGCTTGGATCACCTTTCAAAAATATTCTCATATTCCCTCTTTCAACTTCGTATCCCCACCCTTCTCATTTTTCGTCCGGTCGATTCATGGCATATTTAGTAATTAATTTTTTGGCAGTGCAGGGTGTACTTTATCACTACTTTAGAGTGCAGAGAATACAATATTGCTCCTTACTGACGTATGGACTATGCTCACTTTGTTGCCATCAGCTCTACTTTTTCTCTCCGAATGACAAGTGGATAATACAAATTCAGTTTTCCTCTTTGTTCCACAGAGTGAAGTTTGTAGCTAAAATTTTGAGTTTTATGGTGATAGTGGTTTTGATGTTCTCTGTATTCAAGCATTTCTCTGAGTCGCTCATTACAATCTGTTGAAATTCGTCCGGATTGATTCGTATATTGAGCTATGGCACAATAAGCAAGAAAAATTAAATGAAATTGAAAAAACGATAAATTGACACAAATGTCGTAAGTTTATATATCAATAAATCATCGATATTGTAAAAGTTATGAAAGTTATGAAGTGAAATAATCGATGAATGTAAAGTGAAAGAGTGACAGTTTGTAGTAAAAATTGTAAAAATGTAAACTTAATTGTGCAAAGTGAGAGATAATTTAATTAATTACAGTGGGTCAAAATGACCCGCTTTGGGCGTTGAATGATGTTGAAAAGTCCGGGCGTCCTAGTGTTAACCCTCTTAGTGCTGACTCCTGCCTGCGGTTCTAGCGAGAAATGCGGAGGGTAACTTAATGAAATGTATCACTCTAGGAAAATAATTATTATAAAGTTATTGTTTCAAATATCCATATGTGGTTTTTCTTATTGTGTATACATTGAATTAGGTAATAATCAAAAAAGACTTTTACATCATACAAAAAATAATTATAATTATATTTGTGTGCTTAAGTTAAACAATTTTTTGCCTTTGAGCCGATATATCGGCCCGCCGCACTTTTCACCCGAGATGCCAAAGCCGATATATCGGCTCGCCGCACTAAGAGGGTTAAAAGCCACCAAGTGGTAGGCTTATGCAATGAGTCGACTAATAGAACCAATGGACGATAAATATCATCGACCATCAACAGCAATGAGTCGATGCAAATCATGGATGGTGACCAGTTGATGTGATTCATTCATCCTGATGTGTCATTGCAGCACATCAGAAGATTTGAAGACAGGAGGTTTTTTCGAAAAACTGATATTTGCCTTTCACCTAATTTCTTATATCACAAAATATCATGAGAACCAAAGGTCTTCAAGAAATGACTGCTATACGAGTTTGCTTGGAAATACCCATTAACTCCTTCACAAAAAATTCGTGTTGTTGATAAAAATCAATATTGATGGCACCAGTGCCACTTGGCTCAACCTGTACAAGGGGCATGAGCTATCAACTTTCTTTTGCTGGTGATTTATGGAACAGGATAAATAGAATTGATGGACGATGAGTGTCATCAACAGCAATTAGTCGATGCGAATTGTGGATGTTGATTAGTTGATGTAAATCATTAATGCTGATGAGTCAATGCAAGCCAACAATGAGAATTATTGATGGGCCAGTCAGAATTATCTGTATTTTGTCATCTGTCCACCCAATGCCCATTCGTACCATGCTGGCAGTGGTGGCCACTGTTCTACCTTTTCTCCATTGTCTCTCCCTCACAATACTGTGAATTTCAGCATATTTTTCAGGAGTGTTCAGTACCACCAGCAGCATGAAAAAAATGCCAAGATCCGATAATCTAAAATATTCACTTTTAACACGTATTGGTCCCCTTAAAGTAGGTAAAATCTTATATACATGTACCTCACACCTCTTAGAAATGAGTCCAAGGCACAGGTTTGGTTCCCTCATGATGTGATGTAGATTTTGTTTTCCTTGTTTAATGAATAGATCTTGTCATTCTCGATTAATTTCTTTGAAATTATCGATATTTTTTTGATAATCATTGATCATTGTCAACCATCAATCATCTCACTCATCCTATGCAATGATCAATGACAACCATTGAAATGGAAGAATTTTGGTGAACTTTTTTAACCCAAAACCAATGGGAAAATTTAGTCATCGTGCAAGCCTACCAAGGTGTTTGTGATTAAATATCGCATCCAACAGATAAAGTTGTCATTTGAAGTACTCTCAACAAAGTTTAAAGGCCCGTTAATTTGTGCGTTGCTGCTCTAATCCTGTGAAAATTCTTTGATGATTATAATTGTGTTGATTATCCCTAAGTACTGTTCAATTTTAGTTTTAATTACTTTTATTCTTCACTTGATGATGCCCATACAAATTTATTTTTTGCCTGCAGCAAATGAATCTATATTTGCACTGCATTTCATATTACCACTGACATTTCTGAGAAATAAAAGAATTTTCTATGGGAGATTTTTGTGAAGAAAATGTGGGCCCGTCAATGAATGACAATGTAAGTCATTTTTACAAATGAAACCACAGTGATGACAAATAAGCACGGTATATCTGAGCCATACTATAAAAAATTAGTGTTGTAGAACTTTTTTAATGCCTGTATTAAATTTATGTTCATTTTTCCATTATTGCTAACTGTTATTTTTGTTACAAGTTCATTATAAATTAGACTTTTTCCATGGTGAATACAAATATCTACTCATCTGTTTCTCATCAAGGATGAGCATGTGCTTGAGAGCATAGAGCTGCCTCATGTCGAGAGTCATTTGAGGGCGTGGGAGATGGAAGTGTTTCGCACAGTGAACCGTGGTTGCTGCCCACCGAAAGCGCTGGTTCCAGATCTTGTGGGGAAGACTGTGTGTGCCACTCGTTTCTTACGACCACTTGCCCCGCCTCCTGGACTCCCATTGAGTGAGTTATACATATATGTCAAGGCTCTTTTGTGTTCGAATTTATATTGTCAGTTTTAATACCAGGATTGGGAGACCAGGTTAGTTAGGGAAACCAGCTAAGGAATCTGTATTTAGAGCTGAAATTATTTCCTGTTACTCACACTTGACTAGCAATCATCAATAAAATCTTGATATTGCTTAATCTTAAGATAAATTAGTTGATCAGCTAACTAATTATCACTCACGATTTCTGATTGCACTTAAGTTGATAAGTTAACCATTTTCAACTGTTTTTAACTGAGAACCTTAGCATCTCTATTCAGAAACCTCTCTACAAACAGAGAACCTGTATCCAGAAATTGTTTTTAGGCACGTAAATCCTACTTTTTCCCCATACAACATTGTTTTTGGTATGATCTCTCATATTTTATGGCTTTACAGTCATGCCTTGGATAATTCTAAGAGCCTTTGATTTCAGTTGTCTCCTTCAAGAATGTAGCAGTCTTGTTTTGCATTATAGCATCCAAAAGAGGAAGTGGAGCAGTAGCTGCAGATTGGCTGGCTCGCTTTGTGTCCATGATACCCTTATCTTCCGGTCATCAGTTGACGGATATTTGGTTAAACTCAGAGGTAAGTACTTCGATGTGTATGTCACCACTCTACCAAGGTACCTTGCACCAATTAAAAGTGGTTTTAACCTCCTAGATAATGTGGCTAAGTGCTATAGCTTGATTACTTTCTGGGCCGGATTTAGACTTGATAAGGCCCTAAGCTATTTGAGATATGGGGCCCTTTATAAGTCTAGATATTCTATGTCAGTGCCAAATATGATTTTCGGATACCTAGAGGGTTAAACTGAAATTTAATTATGAAGTATACCTATAGATAGTGAAACAATAAATCTTGAACTTAAAATCATTTTTATTCATAACACACTTAAAAATGCAAACTCTGGTAAAATATAACAAAAGTTCTTTTAAAAGGCACAATTTACAAAGGCTTATTATCTAATCTCTTGAAACATGTTATAAGGATTAAGGAATTATATTAAACTAAAATAGTCTTTCTTGCCTTTGCCAGAGCAAAGTCACTGATGACATCATCAAATGATAAACTGCGTAGTTTGTCACTTTCTATGCGCATGAGAATGAGGTATATGACAGTTGCTCACTCGGACAATTTTTTTTGGGGGCCCCCAAGAAAGTGGGGGCCCTAAGCTATAGCTTGTGTAGCTCATAGGTCAATCCTGCACTGATTACTTTGTTCCAACATATGCAAGTTTCCCCATGAGAAAATAAAGGTAACAATTAGTATTCTAGGAGATTACCAAAAGCTGAGGAAAATTGTATCATTTTAGGGTATGTTGGTGAAGGTGAGATTTTTTTAAGGAGTGATAGAAGAGTGGAGAGGAACATGGCATGAGTCCATTGGTGGAGAGAGTTACCATAGTGCTTGCAATTTTGCCCTCCAACCAATGGATGGAGTACCTCACTGATTAAAACCCCCTTAGACACTCCATATACATATCAGCTAACCTAGGTTGCCTTAAATCACTCATAAGTAGGTCCAAAATATCAGCTCACAAAAAAGTTTTTATTATTACAGTTGAACCTGGATAAGCAAGAGTCTGAGGGACAGGGATTTTTTCTCGCTAATAGAGATTTCACACTTAAGGGGGCATTCAAGTATTACAAAAGACAATATGTAAGAAAATGTAAGATTTTCCCTACTCCCTCCCACTCCCTCTCAATCTTATGAAAGGCATTAGATATTTGTATCTACTGTCTTTCATAAGATTGGGAGGGGATATTTGTATCTACTCTTCATTAAATCCTCGCTTTGTACTGTTTCATCTTTCCATAGAAGCCATCATACAGCTTTGAGCACTGGATATCATATAATTATGTAGAGTTGGAGCACCTCATTCATTAACATTAAGAGCAAAACAGTATCACAGCTGATGAAGTTGTGAACAACCACAGGATATTTGGAAACAATACAATTTTTTAAGACGGACAAAAATCTTACATAAATTGATTCCGGACCCCCTGTCCCCCACTTCATAAGACAAAGTAAGATGATCCTAACCCCCATACCCCCAAAAAGTCTCACTTGATACTTGAATGGCCCCTCGTCAGTTTCACATTTACAGAGGTTCAGAAGCAGCTTCTCTCATTTGTTTAGGTTTTCACTTATCCAAGTCTATCACATGCTTCTCTCACTTACAGAAGTCTAAACAAGGGAAACAGGATGAGAAATTCAAGGGAATCAAGACCTACACAGTGTAATAGTAAAATTGCACATTTGTCTCTCATTGAAAGTACTCTAATTTGTTACTTAGACATCCTGAGGATGCAATGCACCTCCCACCGTGATCAACACTTATTGACTAATGCGTCTTTGTTTATACTGCACCTTAATGTGGTGTGTTTGTGTAGTCTGTCAAGACGTGCAAAATGGTGCCGCATTTTCTGGAAGGCACTCTTGCTCACAGAGGTTTAAGGCAAGGTGGTCTCACTTTCAGAGGTACAGACAGCAAAAATAACTCTTCTTCGTAGAGATCTTTACATTCTCACTGATAGAGGTTTTTTGGGGGGAATGAACAGATCTGGCGATTAATCTTCTAGGTAAAAATATTCGGTCTGTAACTGCTCTGAAGTATCTCAGGATATCTTCAAAATCCTGACCAGTTCAGTCCAGTTTCAGACGACTTCCAGATCAAGTATAAGTCTTGCACACCAGTTACAGACCAAATATTTTTACCCAGCCTCCCTAATTGAGTTTTTTCTCTAACCCATTTCTCACTAATCTAGGTTTGACTGAGCTATTATTTTTTATTAATATTGCATCACATATTTTTTATTTAGCTCTCTATGGACAAGCACGTCAAAGTAGCAGCATTTCAACATTACAAGATCTGCTTCATGAGATGGCTTTCCACTTAGTTACTGCTCTAGACAAAATTATAACGCTATGTATTAGGATGTGGAAAGTAGTGCATTTTTCATTTTGTTTTTTTATGATTAAATCACCTCTTTAGCAATAATAATGCTGTAAGTTAGCATTTTAAAAGTACTTTGCTTAAAATTCTATCCATAGAGAATTAAAAATAATTATTTGCTCTTTTCTTAAAACATAATTGTATAATGAACCAGAATAAAACAATTTAATTCTTTTAGTAATCTGATTCAAAAAATCCAAAGCCAAAACAAAGAAGAAAGAAACCTCTGCACCAAATCCAATACTTTTCTTATGGGAGTAAATGTTGGTTGTAAAAGGGCCCACACAAGGACCCCAGAGACCCTTAGGACTTTCTTCTTTAGTCCCTGAAATCCTTCTTGTTCCTTATAAGAACATGGGTGAAACGTTCTAAAATTAATTTGGTGTTTTCTTAGAGTACAAAAAGCATAATACCATGCAAGTAAAAGGGTGCTCTTCACATGGCATGCATGAAAGGTTTGAAGGTCACCTGAAAAATCTCAGTCACAGTAGGGTTCAAATCTAGCCTAGCATGGAAAGCCAGTCATCTAGGTACTTACCATTCCTACCCACTCAGTTCAGGGAGATTTCATTTCTTTGAAAGCCTTTGAAAACTGTCTGTGGAGTGGGACGCTAGCAAGAATTTGATGACACAACTATGGGGAGAAGGGGGGTAGTATCTCAGCTAAATAGTGTAATAAAGTGTACCTAAAATAATGCTACACTTAACTTTCATTTCATTTAACTCATGGGAAAAATGACGTCATAATGTTTTCCAGCAAGTGCTTAGGCTGCTCTGTGGAAGTCGTGTGGATCATGCCATCCTCTTGACTTGCTTATTTATGCACCTGGGTCTGGAAGTCTGGCTGGCACAAGGATCAGGGCTTCCCGACGGCCCCAGCTGTGCATTTGTGCTTACCAAAGGAATTGGGAAAGGCTACAATGAAAGGAAGTGCTTTGAAACCCGAGGGAAATCTCCTGAACACAGTAGAGCAACTTCAGTGAGTACCTTTTTTCTATTGTCTTCTTGAAGCTTCTTCTCTTTTGAATCTTTTTCCCCCAGAAGAGATGGATAATTAGATATTAAAAAAAAAATTGTATGCTGTTCACTATGGGTAAAATAACTACAGCCCATATCCCAAAAGCACAAACTAATTCATTGTAGGTTTAAGGAGACTATCTAAAGGCATGTTCAGCACTTATTCATCATCTCAAAAATGTGTCATAATTTCCATCTCTGATATCAGTACATAATACATTTCTCCTGACTATTTGGAGATTCCTTATTTGTGAAATAGTGAGCCCTTTGATTTTTTTGCATTTGAGGAAGCCCTCACGTTTTTAATGAATTGACCCATCTCTTTATAAGCAAAATCATGTGCATGGCTAGGCATGCAGAAAAAAATAACCATTAATGTATTAGGTCCTGATGGTTAACTCCATCAAGTCTTTCTCACTCGGTTGAAGTACTGAATCTTCAGGAACAAATCATGTCATCATTTCCATAATTTCTAGGCATCATCCATCATATTCATGATCATGGTCCATCAATTGGTTTGCTTATTTGAGGAAGTGACCTACTTCTCAAAGAACAACTACTCCTTTCTAATTGTCATAAATTTCACCATCCAACCAATCTGGTGTCACCTGATTTTTGGACTTGAATATAAGCTTGCCATTCTTAATGACATTTGCCCTGAAGGCAATGGATGAGTCATCCGGGGAAACATTATTACTTTTTATCAATTTCACGCGATGGGATTCCTGAGAAGAATTTACTGCGTGTTGCTTCTGTCATAGTCGGAAAGTTTGACCACATCACATCTGAATTTTACAGTCACACATAGTTAGAAGGTACTTTCTATAGTCAGTGCATAAGACTTTGCATTGGCATTTATTTTGATAATTGATAATGATATTTATTGCTTTATTATACTTTAAATGAAGGGCTCCAGGAAAAGTTGGAAGGAAGAACAGGCGAGTGGTGATGAAGAGAGTGAAGATTTTGAGTCAGAGTATGATTCTGATTGGTGGGTGTGGGATCCTGTAAGAGGTCAGCGCTTTGAAGTTAGAGACCCTTTCTGCCCCCTACAACACGTCTGGTGGCTGACAAATGACCAGAATGTAAGTAAGAACAGATTGTAAACCAAAATATGTAAATGATTTACACATGAGTCAGAGAATTTTTCAATCTGTTAACCCTCTTAGTGCTGACCCCTGCCAGCGGTTGTAGTGAGAAATGCGGAGAGTAACTAGAATGAAATGTATCACTCTAGGAAAATAAATATTATAAAGTTATTGTTTAAAATATCCATATGCAGTTTTTCTTATTGCGTATGCATTGAATTAGGTAATAATAAAAAATGCTTATACTTTGTAGTAAAAATAATTGTAATTAGATTTGTGTGCAAAAGTTAAACAATATTTTGCCATGTGCCGATATATTGGCCTGCTGCACTTAACGCCTGAGATGCCAAAGCCGCCGCACTAAGAGTGGGTGTTTATGGGGCTGTATACCAGAGGTGAAAATGCTTCCACAGATATCTACGCTCTATTATTTTATGACTCTGCTATACTGCTCAAAGCAAATCTATTGGTGCAGACCTCTAGAATAAGAATTAATACTTAAAATAAGTGTCATAAATTTTTGCTTCCTCCATATTTATTTTGACCATGGAAGAAACACAAATTAGTCAACAATTAGGTGATTGCCATGATGCATGCGACATCTGTTTCTTAAAATATTTGTTCTGTTGTTCATGGGAATCCTTTATCTCTACGGAAGATCATCAAAATGTTGTAAATTGAGTATTATAACATCAGCGTGAAAATTCCCCCGAACCCTTTCAATGCATTTTCCAATGTACCATCAGTGGTACTGTTGTCTGGGTTGGGGAATGGAGGTGAAGGCAAAGCTATTTATCTCCTTTGCTGCAGCAGAAGTCAGAACTAGAAGAGCGTTAGTGGCCAAGGTGTACAGCCCCCTTAACCCTCTTTGTGCGAAGGGGCCGATATATCGGCTTCGGAATCTCGGGCGAAAAGTGCGGCGGGCCGATATATCGGCTCATGAGCCAAAAATTGTTTATCTTTAGCACACAAATATAATTACAATTATTTTTTGTATGATGTAAAATCTTTTTTGATTATTACCTAATTCAATGAATACACAAAAACAAAACTGCGTATGGATATTTTAAACAATAACTTTATAATATCTATTTTCCTAGAGTAATACATTTCATTAAGTTACCCTCTGCATTTCTCGCTAGAACGGCAGGCAGGAGTCAGCACTAAGAGGGTTAAGCTAATGAGGCACAGAACCAAACCTGTAGAATGAGTTTCAAACGAGATATGAATGATCCTAGAGGAGATTATCTTACAAGAGTTTGTTATTTTTGTCCTGCATTCATTAAAGATATGGGCAAACATCCAGTGTGATGACCAGCCTCAGCATATGAACTTCAATGTTGATATTCGGTGTGATTGGTGGCCAGCCTTCTCCCAAGCTCCTCCTTCAAGTGGATTGTTTTTGAGTCTCTTCTCCTACTTTCCACGGTGGTTCTCTAGATTTGACTCTGGATCAGACTTGCAAATACAGGTGAGCTATGGATTCATTCATTCAGAGCATTGCTTCATTCAAAGTTTTCAGTATTGTCTGTAAGTTGCATCCTTTAACCTCATCTCCATGTAGGTATACATATTTTTTTTAAATTATTATTATTATTATAATTATTATTAAATAAATAAAAATCCATCATATAAAAAATCACATCCTTGACAAAATGACTGGTTTTTGATACTGTGACTTGGTAAGAGTAGCCACAACCAGAGCTATAATGAAAAAGTCCTGTCATTTCCAATCTCTAATCACAAGTTTTCTAGCATGGATAAGAATTTTCGAATCTTATTTTGTTATGAGCATTAAAGTTACTTGATATGCATCTTATAATCTTACAGGCTCCTTCCTCAGTGGTTGGTAGTGTACAGCCAGAGGCTTTGCCATATGAATCTCGAGCTGCTGCTTTGCTGCGCATGAATAGACGGAAAGGAGGCAGACGCAAGGGAAAAGATGATATGCTGGAGAACAACCCTGATTTATATTTAAAGCAGTTGGAGGAAAGGTTGGAGAATCACTTGCAGTCTTGTGTCATGCATTGGAGGAAAAACAATTTGTAAGCTAACTCATGCATCAGCAGTCTTTTTGGTTTTATCACTGGCATCAGCATTTACCATGTATGTACCTTGTGTACCATGACACTTATAAGGGAAAACAGTGATTCTCTCTCTCAACAAATTGTGAAAAATACAGCTCTTGATCTAATGGAAATGGGCATGTGATTTGTTGATAAACTTCCACAGTCTCTTAAAGATGTTAGAAATATTTCCTTGATGAAATGTAACCTGAAAAAATTGGGTTGGGGCATAGGGCATAATGTATTATTCTGTCAATGACTATCTTAATAGTAGTACCTCGTAATTCATTCATTGTCAAGTTATTTTTGTACTTTTTCTATTTTTAAATTATTTGACGTATCCTATCATCTTTGTATATAATTACTTGGGACAAATAACTACTATTGTTATTATCTGAATACAAAGAATTGAGTCTTCCAATATCAGAATGAATTATTTATGTTCTCATAATACCAAAGATTCAAATGTGTAAGTTTCTTGAGATACAGATAAAATTAATCAAAGAAATCAATCAAAGTAATAGATAACTAATGCTAATGAAGTGGAATAGTTAATTAGATGACTTCTGTTGTTCTTGTAAGGATTTTGAATTTAATCTTTGATAATGCATGCAGTAAGAAGGGATAAATTGCTACTTGTTTGACCCATTAATTTTATAAATGCTTCTTTCAATCATTTTTAAATACATACCTAGTGATTATACATAATGTTCTTGTAGGACTGTTTGGAACAGACATGGATCATCATTATTGAGGAAGCTTCTCCCTCGCTTAGAGCATCCGATTGTCAGCTCTACTGATCACTCTGTGGATGAGAATCACCTATGGGAGCTGAAGAGTCTCATGTCATCACATAAGGTGAGCTTCACACAGTATTATTTTTCAATCACGACAGTTTGAGGCGTAACCCTGCCAAGAGACTTGGTTTTTCCATGCAAATTTTCCACATTCCACAGTTCATCATGGGATAAGATCTTTTGGTTAAACTCATCAAAATTACAATGGATAATGTGTACACTCAAAAGAGACATAGGACTAGGCATGCTGAGGAGAAAGGACAGAGAAGGCTTAGGAGTATTGGACATTGGGCCAAAGTTAAGTCAAACATTTCATGTAATGAGCAAAAAAATGAGGGTTGCTAAAATAGTAATCTCTCATCTGATTTTGCATGAAAATAAAAATGGATACACAGTGAAAAAATATATTGTTTGATACCTACTAATTTTGGTGACAGAAATCTTAACTATTTTTTACCATAGTCACAGTGGTTAGGTAGACATTTTCTTCAGTGATGAATAAGAATCTGCATATCTCTTCTTAAGAAACCAGCTCCTGAGGAATACAATAAGTATTTTACACCTATTTTGACAGTGTAATTTCTGGAGCAATGCTGTATACCCTGCCAGTCTCTCTTAAGCCATAATAGAGGGAAATCTGAAGGGGGTCTGTGGTGTGTATAATGGAGGACATTCCATATTGTTAGGTAAAATTTGTCTTTTACGGTGACGCAACATTTCATTTTTTTCTCTTTTTATCGAATGAGCCAGAGCAGATGTTGAATGCAATGCATAGTTTTCTGGTCTAAATCCAGTGATAGGAGTGAATGCACTGATTTTGATGCTGCTAATTTCATAGAGTGACAACTGAACACTACTGTCCTATTACAAGGCTAGTCTTTTGTTGCTGCTGCTGCAGGGAACGAACCCATTACCTCACAGTGCTCATATACATTGCCTAGATTTTGCTAACTTTTGTGTGAATGAAATCAATCAAGCACCTCTGCATTACATACATTTCCATTTTAACTTCCATTTTATTCATACTGTCACTCTGCTGACATCCAAAAAATGGCAACGCCATTAAAGGAAAACAGCTGGGAGTTTGGATCTCTTCAGCCATACCCCAAAAGGTTGCTGTCCTACATGAATGTATTATAAACCTACATAAAAAATACATGACAATTCTTTCGGAGCAGCTATAGCATGTATCAAGTTTGGCTTCTCTGAAAAAAGTGCCAGTGGGTGAGATGTCAGCTTACAGTTATGAAATATGTATAACTACTGTTATTATGCTTTTATTTTGCCTCTGATGAAACATAAGAATATCCTTAACTAATTCTCAAATATGTGACGATGGAAGTAAATTTCAGGTTGATATGTAGAATATTATGACTTACAATGTTAGTTTCTGGAGGGTTATATATTATTGAAGGTGTACCGACATTTCCCATTGCCATGTAGTTCTGCTGCAGTTTGATGATAATGGAAGGGTTAAGAACAAATTGAGGAATGAAGCTGGAAACCAGATTGAAGAAGTTAGTGAAGGGATGAAAAGGGAAGGAATGGACTTGAAAACTAGTGATGACACACAGAATGGGAGTTGGAAGTATGTAATTGAAACATCGTTCAGCCATAAGGTTTAACAGATAATTTAAAATTCTTCAAATGCATAAAGAGCCCATGGTCTTTGTATAACAAGACAATCGTGAAAATTTTTCAACATTAAATTACTGGAATGATTTTCCTCAATGCAACTTTTCACAGCATGTTATGAAATTCTTTTTCAGGTAATTCTCATCATTCTCATATGCTCTCTTTGATGTTTCCCAGTTACACTAATGTCTGTTGCTGAATAGTCAAGAAATTTTAACATATAGATTTTAATTTTATGAAGTTATTTATTTCTCATGTCCCATGAAGTGAGATTCCTCAAGTTAGCTTTATTGGAAAATTCTTTATTTTAACATTTATTTGTGAGAGGAATTATTGATGCAAGATTGCTCCTATTTCTGTTGCTACCAACTATGTATGTACCATAAATCTGTCTACATGCTAATTCCATGCGTTCTCTCCAGTAAAATTTGAAAACTAGAATTATCTTTTCTGAAGCCAATAGACACAGGATAATTTCACTTACTGAATAATGCTTGAATAATTATAGGTTGCTCTTATTTTCATTTTCTCTGGGCATTGTGATGACAATTTAACAATGGAATAGAGAATAGGAGGCATTGATAATTTTGGGAAAATATCTATAATTATAATGTCTATAAGGAGCATGGATGATTTGATCTGTGGCAGTGTCTGACCATGAAGACTTAAAAAATACTCTAGTTTCTTCTGAAAATATGGTCTCTTGCATCCAGGTTTGTGGTTTCCCAATCAATGTCCCATATGATGGATTGGCCAGTGCAAGGGAAGCTTTGAGAACAACTGGAGTGCATTCAATAAATGAGCCAGGGGTTGAGTTTGCCTTGGCTGTGTATCTCCACCCTTACTGCGGAATCAAAGGAGAAAGCTCTTCGGTTCTCTCCCTCTGGGTCTACGTCGCATCCCTAGTTAGCAGGAGGTCCCACATGGATTGACTGGTAAGTTCCTCAGCCTGATTTTTGCTATTAAGATATCTGAGAGTTCCATTTTTGCTCTTTTTTTAAGCCAAACGTGGAAATAAACTTAGGAACCCCATTGTTTACGCTGTTACTATGTTATTACATAGAGGGATAGTCATTGATGATTCCCTGAGATAAGCCTGATCAGGGTGGTTGGACGTTCCCCACTTTCCCAGGCACGACACTGGTATGTGGGTTGAATAGGGCCAAAACCCTTCCCTGCTCATGCTGTCGGGTGAAGCCGGGGTGAGCTCTGTCGGACATGCCTTCCATCATGCCAGGCCTAACACTTATTGGACAGTATCGGGCTCAGTCAGATATTGGTGCCAGGCCTGGGTTGTAGACCTCAGCTTGCCTGTCCATACAGGTACCTGTGAACTGGCTACTTTTTCCAGAATTCCCTCTTTTAATTGAAGCCCAGATGTGAAACACTTACATAATGAAAAAAAACAGTGGCTGTGTAAACAGTAGAAACTTGAAATTATGAAGTCAGTGGGACCAGAAAAATTGGCACTCTGTAATATCAAATTTTGTATGAACTAGGGATGGGCAGACCCAGGTTTTTTTTCGGATCCGGATCCTTCATTTCGGATCCTGGATCTCAGTTCTTATTTTTCGGATCCTTGGATGTATTCAAGGGTATATACAATTCACAAATGATAATAGAAATTAAGCCTTGGAGACTTTATTGAAAATAAACAACAAGTTTAAAAATGTTAAACTTAAATATTAAAATAAAGACAATGTCGATGCCACAATAATACTAATCCTTGATTGTTGTCACGTTGATGCAATGACTGTTGTCATACCACATCTTGAGATTTGATTCTTGAGAATAATGAGATGGATAATAAAGGGTGAATTTGATTTACATTCAGCAAAAGCCGGTTGTCGAATGAAGTACAGCAACAGCATTCTATTTGTTCGGCAGAAAGCCGCCGATAGCCGACGAAAGCCGGCTCTTCAATCGCTTAAAACTCCCAGATGCATATCTGATTTACTGTAATATTTGGATCCGATATCAGTATCTCATCCCATGAGGGATGTTTTTCATTCGGAGTGGGAATCACAGCCACATTCTTTGTCTTTCGTCAACACTGGCAATGTTTCTATGTAACTTGACACTCCATCAACAACACCCGTTAACATGTATCAGGCAATTATCGCCTTGTGTGGAGGTAGTTGAGATGTGCAAGACAACAGTGTAATTGAGATATATTTATTATTTTTTCAAACAAAATGGAAATTCATGTTATTTAGTTGTTTTACTTTATGCATAAACATTTTTCATAGATAAAAAATCTCATAATAAATGTTTTAAATAGTATTTCTGGATAGTAGAAAGTTATAGAATGTTCATTTAATACATACATTTTACAACAAAATAAAGAATAATTATGAGCACATTTATGAGTGAACGGAACATATAATTAAACTTAATCATGTAAGTAATAAGGAAGTAACGAAAAGTTATTAGAAAGTCATATTAAAATGACTTTTTTAATAAATAAATGCTTTTATTTCTGAAACATTTTTCATGGATGTGTATCAATTGATATATCATTCTGCAAAATTCTTAAATGTAAACCTTCAGATAGATCTGATAGCAGTATAAACTCAAATTATATGAATCATGAAAATGAGAAGTTTTGACTATGCATAGCAAAATTGTCAGTCCTGATGAAAAGCCTATATGTACTTGATACATGGAGCTATTTGTAAATTCGATGTTTCAAAAGCACACAATTTTGGAAATTATGAACTTCAGATCTAGTGCCCAGGAAAAAATGGGACTCATTTCTACAAACAGATAAAAAACTGCATCAGCAAAACTTTTTGCAGATGAAAATACCTAACATATCAAGGTTGCCAGCTCTGATGCATCAAACAAGGGAAATTTGTGAATGAGAGACCAATATTCTCTCCTATACACCTGAGACACCCAGTTATTTCCGACATATAACTCCTAATATTAGGTAGACCTCAAGTGACAGGGAAAAGGTAGCATGGATATCCCCTATTAATGTATTGGAGAATACTAGATCAGGATATTCTCTGCAATGTGTGTTTGAGTGCCTACCCCGGAAGGGTACAGTGTGATTGGTATGTATGTATGCATGTTTGAGATGTAGTTTCTCTTTCACACTCCTTCAAGAGGATAAAAAGTTCCCATAATCATTGAGTGATTCAGTAATCACATTTAAATATGAAGTCATTGCAAGAGATATATTTTAGTTCATTAAATTACGTAAATAAACTAACCAATTGATGCTCTACTTGTCTCCCGACTCCCATGAAGTAAAATGATGGCGAAAAAATTAAAAATAATAATTTGAATTCACAGTCGAGTAATTTTTGTATTGAACAGGATTGTAGGTGCTAATCATCAAAGTAAAGAGAGACTTGAGAATGTGACTATGATTCCCTAACAAACTTTGATGGGCAATATAGCATCAATAAGAACTGAATTGGCAAATTGCCGTCATTGAAAGTGAAAGCATTTTCTGGGCAGTGAATGCACTCAAACACACATTGCAGAGAATATCCTGATCTAGTATTCTCCAATACATTAATTGGGGATATTCATGCTATCTTTTCCCTGTCACTCGAGGTCTACCTAATACTAGTGAATGGCTGTCTTTGCAAACTAAAGGTCTGACGTTGATGGCATAATCTCCATAAACAAGTCAACATTATATTTTCTTAGACATCATTCTCCATGACCTCTGCATTACTATTCTAACCATCCAAAATATGTTGCCATGTAGAGCTGAGAACAATGAATATGCTAAACTGATGGTAATATGGAAAATATGCCAAATCATGTCCCATTAGTCATTAAGCAATTAGAGCGAAGTATGTATATTCAGCAAATGATTTGAAGAATATGGTATGAGGATTACTTTGGAATAGGACAGAGTCCATTGCTCTTTTTACCAGTGGTTGCATGATGAGGAGAGGGAAACTCGAAATGTGGTTGAGCCAGCTACTGTCATAACCACGTAGATGTTAGAAGCAGATGCTCATCATATGCACCCTTAGAAGTTGCTCTTCTCTACTGACCATGGTTTAAGAAAAGTATATTATTTTAAAATTTATTTTGATATATGTGTAAGTTTTTGCAGGCAATTTTAGCTTCATAATTAACTTTCAAAGTAGGTGGAAACCAAAACTAAGATCCCACACATTAAAGCATCTGCAAAGGGTACAGTTAAGTACTGTGTAGTTATTTGAGTATTCTTTTAAGTATGGATGTATTTTTAAAGAATATTGTGACAAATAATGATCATAATTAGTTTTAACACACTGGCAAATCCTCAAAAGTAAGGGGAAACAAAAATATATACTATTCCCGATTTATTAAAAAGGTTCGGAAATACAAAACTCAAAAATATGAAGTGCTGATTTTGCGGTCCCCATGACTTCCTAATACTGAGTTTCTACTGAACCAGCTTTCAATAAAACCATAACATAGCACATACCTGTGCATAATTATTGCTTGCACCATTTTGTGAGTTAGGATGCTGTTAGTTTTCATACAAGAGTATCTTAACCAGTTAAAAAACATTTATATAACTTTTATGAAGATATTTTTCAGCTTAATTAGCAGTCTTTAACACCTCATTAGATAAGCAATCCTTATCAGGTGATTGGAACAAACTATTGAGGATATGTTATTAGGCAAATGAAATTTAGAAAATAAGATTAAAGAAAAAATAAGGCTCAGGCCAAAATATTAATTCAGTTTTAGTTCAATTTTAGATCTTTGTGAGACAATACATACCTAGGTGCAGAGGTAGCTCATACTGTCTATGTTCCATTCAAAAAGGAGTCTAATCATGGATCCAAGTCAAATATGTTCAATTTTAGCGGGTATTTGAAAATACAGGTTTACATACCAATGTAAATAAATGACTATTTATGCATTCTTTTTTTTAATAATTAATATATATACAAATCAATATGCCAGAACTTTTCGATTGCTTGGATCTTTGCAGTAGAGGTGAATCATAACTACGTGCAAATGATTGATAAAAATTCAAAATTGCATTGCTAATGCATGGCATGGAGTCACAGGAAACTGAAAAGTATATCACATCAGAAATTCACAGAGAAAAGCCTTCAAAGCTATGGTGTAACGTTTAAACCATCAACTCGGCACACACCTAATTTTTATGAAAGAAATTAACACAAGAAACATCAATCTGATTTTAGTCACGCGATTGTCATCTGTACATGAGCATACACAGAAGACAGAGGCAAATTTTATTATATCTTTAATTGACCAGTCATGATGGAGACATAAACACTGCAGTTAAATGGGTGTACATATCTATAAAATTGGAAAATGTGCAAATTATTATGTACTCGCTAAATACATCACAAACATTCCCTATCTTCTTTGTTCGTGGACTAATATGTTCAAAGGTGCAAACAGTAATGGAATGTGATGAAAAAATCTCACTCTATTATTCAAAAGCAGAAACACTCACTGCTTAATGCCAAATATTTGCATAAAAATGCTCACACAACAATCAGATAGAAAGTGTGGCCCAAGTTAAATAGTCTCTCGACATTTGCTCATGTTTTAATACTTTTTGAGGAAGTCAAAATAATTTTTCAGGAATACAAAGAGACAACCATGCAAATTTTTAAATACAAAACAAGGCTATGTGCAAAAGCACACCATGATACTCTTATTAGGGATTACATCGAGAGAGAAGAAGCACTTCCATGGAGCCAACTCACAATGAGCACCATTGAGGTGTACCGCACATAACAAACAATCCACAATCAGCATTTCCTTTCATAAAATGTATCAAATGACTTTGTAGTCCTATTGTTGGAGCGTTTCCCTAAAAAATCAAGTGGATCTAGCAATCAAAGCTGGTTGACTCCTTGGAAACATCATCTCCTGCTGAAATACACGAGGAGCAATTTTCCAAGCACCAGACCATGAAACCTAAGAGCACAGGGAACAAAAAGATCCCTTGCATAAAAGTGAGAAGTTCACAGGCTGAAGATTTTCTTCAGGAAGCGCCAACGTGTTGACTGAACTTTTGAGGTTGATTGTTTGGAATCATTTACCCTTAAATGTAACCAAGAGGGGTTATCAAGAATGGGCCAACTAGTGCCCACTTTTTGGTATTCCTTCTAAGGATCTCAGTGATTGAGCAAATTCACATTTAGTTACAGGAGAAATGTAATTATGTAACTACAAAAAGGAAAGAATGATCAGTCTGTAATGGTTTCTGGTATCCAAGCAAAATTAACACACGGTCTCAGATGTGAGGGAGAAATGGAACTGAAGCAATCACCAGAAAGACCATTAATGTATTCCATTAATTTATCACAGCCAATTATTTTCATGGGCAAATTAAAAGTGCACTGCTAATTTTTAAACATATCAACTCTTGAAATTCAAAATATCAAGTTGTCATTTAGACTGAAAATGGTTGGAAAATCATGACAGGTAATGCAGTTCAAAGAAAGTTGGAGACCAAGGACTTTTTCTTCCCACTATTTGCAAAAATACTAAAGCAGAATAGGACTTAGCTCTAAATTTCAAAAAAGGGTATTTTATGTGTACTAATTTAAAACTCGTGGTAGTTCTTCTGCCACTGATATTGGAAGGAAATGCTGATTGTGCCACAAACATGAATATTTTCACAAAAAAATGAGGTAGCTGAGCATGTTTAAATACCTATATAACATTACACTTTTCATACTTGAGCCATGATCTCAGTTATTTTGTTGACCATATTCTTCACGCAAAGCACAACTGAACAGAATTCCATTTGGCATGGATTAATGCCCCATAAAATAGAGATCCACACACAAGTAGCAAATTGTCCATTAAAGAAACAAAAAATTAGAGGCAATAATTGAATTTGGGCAACCTTTATGGATAAATAATTAATGTCTAAAAAGTTAACATTCTTCCACCTCTACCTTCCTTCCACTAAACCCTTACATTTCCAGCCAATGCCAGTTAGAGTGAGCTAAGACTGCTAATGTCATACTGGCAGATTTTAAAAATTTCATTTTTTTAAATAAAAACTGTAAATATTTTTTTCAACTAAGTTTATTTTTTTGTGAATTAGGCACCGCTTGTGAATTAGACGATAAAATTAATGGATTTACATCACATTTTGATTGAAATGCTAATTAGTAAATTTATTATTATAGATATTTAAAAAACTGGTGAATGCATTTGCAAGGGGCAGTTTTTGCACAGTCACGTAAGGCTGATAGATGGCTGGCAGCAAAAGGGTTAAAATATAGGATTATAAATTTTAATTAAAAAATCAACCATGTAGCAGAATGTTTATGGTTAAGAGATAGTTTCCAGGGATAATGCCAAAGTGCTCAGCCAAACCACTTAGTGCTTAGAAATGTAAGTCAGAAGTAGCATACGTTTTTGGAAATATGTATGTATTGCATGACAAATTCATGGTACGATATTACCATTTCACAAATTAATCCACTTTCATACTAATTGGATCATTAAAATGAACTTTTTTTTACTTGAGGCAATAACATAGGGCACAACAGATAAAATACACATGGTGGATAATATTTACTTATGATTTCTGGAAACATTAGAATGCAGAGGTAAACACCACATAATATAACTGCCATAGTAGCAACATTATCAATCAACATGCAAAGTCATGATTTATATAAATGCTCAAAAGAAATATTCAAAGACATATGTCAAAGATATTACAGGAAAATTAGGCTATAGAGGTATATTGGGAACTCAATCACAGCTTATAACTTCTGCACCAACCTCTGCGGCTTTATCACTATAATACTTCTACAATGACATTTAACAATATCATTTTACTGTTTTTTGAAGACTTAAATCAAGTTCAAATACGAGATATTGTGGCAACAATAAGAGATGCAAAATAAAATACTCGAGCTATTAAGGCTCAATGAACTATCATCACTACCATTAAGCGTGAGGAAAAAGTTCTTACTAAGAAAAAGAATTGATTCAGTACTATGATACTAAATTTGAGTCAACCAAGGAAAAATTCTGGGAGGGTAATGACCTCAGTCCTGAGGTAATCTAATACATCAACACACAATGGGTATGGATTAGGAAATATTAGAAATTCACGGCTAATTGCTTACTCTAGTAAATAATTCAGTACTAATAATTAAGGTGACATATCATAAAGTTGGTAACTATCAACACCACAATAAATGAGGCTTTTAACATATAAATGCCTAAAACACTGGAACATCAAGCTGTTTCTTTCAGCAACTGCATGTATATGTCAGGGACTGTTCATTGAATAGGTCACGCCAGAAGAGAAAGATAGATTCAGAGATGTGACATGGAGAGAAGAAAGTGTTTTAGGAAGGTGTCTCATATGGGAAGCACACATATTTTTACGAGATAAACATGACAGATGAAATCAAAATACATGTGCATACAGTGTTTGCACACTATCACTTATTATGGAGCAAGAGCCCACTCAAAAGTCGATCAAGTCCATTCTAATATGAATAATTATTCAAGCGATAAGGGTCGTGTGCAGTGTAAGGAAGGAGAATGAAGATACATACATGACAAAGTGTGTAGAAGGCAGAAGAGGAGAAAAAAATTTGATATCACAAACATAGCCAGCCCATATAAAAAGGAGGACTGAAGATAATTCTTGGCTCTAAAAATCATGGAATTACATAACTCCATCTCAAAAAGTTTGACTTCATCAGCTTTCCATTCACTAAAACCAGCTTCGAGGTAACATTTTTGAATATTGAAAGGGTATTGAAACTATAACTATGCACAAAATTAGCACAAGGGCAGAGGCAACACAAGAACCAAGCATTTTTAGGGGCACTTATAATCGCGTCATGATAAAAGATACAAATCATGCCAATATTCACGTGTATATATATTAATGAATCTGCCTTTTACTTACAAGATCTGGAGAATGTATTCATCTATTACATCAGTGGTTCCCTAAGTAGGTGCCACCAACCCCCAAGGGGGCAGTGCATTGATCTAAGGGGGGCAAAAAGTCACAAGAGGATAGCAGGGGGGTATTAATGTGAGGGTCCCAAATGAACAGTACATAATTAGATAATACATACATTGTACATAATTATGTCCTGGCATGAGTAAACTATCTATCTAATGAATTCCAAATGAACATTGATTTAATCATTACTTTTTAACTTAACTTTTAATATCTTCCTGATTTGATCATGCAGTCCATGATTTTTATGGTTGGGGCCATTGGGTATGAATTTGTTGAACCAAGGGAATGCAGGCTCAAAAATGTTTGGGAAACACTGATCTATATTATTGACAGTCAATGAAACCCTCTTGCATCCTCTTTTTCTGAAGGGAAAATTCTCAGTGGCATATGTATGTTTGCACTAAGGATAATTTGCTTCGGTTTTAAGCATTATGCTGATTTTTACTGGCCAGAATGATAGTCAACTCCGCCTAAATTCTACTCATAGGTCAGAGGTTTTCTTACATCTTTGGCACTTCCATATGGCAAACCTAGTTCTTTTCAAAGTGAAGAAGAGTAGCATGAGGCTAACTCAAAGAAGATACTGAACAACAATATGTATCTAACATGATTAAGTATGAATGGTAAATGTAAATGAAGGTAGTAGTGTGGTAAAGCAAGTTTTACTGGGAAAGGAACCCATAATAACTAATTGGGTGTTATATCATGCCTGAAGTGAAAGGGATTAGCATGACTGGTAAGCAGATACATACTTAATACTACATTTAGGGCCTAAATGTATAGAAATGAAAGAGTCCTGGACCCAAGTATCATAAATGTAGAGAGTACTTCTGTGTGTGTGTAGGCAAAGGCATAACAAAATATGGCGGCACTCACTAACAGAGAGGTCAGTGAAGGGGACTCAAGCATTAATGGGTGGACTAATGGACCCAAAGAACTTCCATAGGGACTTCTGAAAGGACCCTTTTTGTCCCTCTTCTATCGTGTGCTTCACAAACTCTGCCATTATAAGTTTCAGGGGCTAGTGTTACCAAGTTTCGCTACTCTTGCATTTCTGTGAATTTTGCCAACAATTTAAATACTTGCGCAAAGCCTTTCAAGCATGGTTTAATTTCTGACCATAACATTGCAAATGCCAGAGAAATGAACAAGGGTTAACTTTCACCTTACTGAGAGGATTTCATGTGGGCAAAGGGGAAATCACACATTTTATGCCATCAAAACCTTGTAAGTAGAAATTGTGTGCAGATGATTTCCACATATTTGTTCATATACTAGTAATATTGAGATTCATAAGCATTTTTTCCAGTGGATCACTTTAACAGAATATAGATTTGAATGTAGCTTGCATTACAGATTTCAGCCATCCCTTATTTAAAGATTGAAACCTCGAGCTATTATCTTGAGTCAATAGAATCAATTGCATGAGAAACTCACAGCTTCAATGAGCTAAAAAAAAGGGTAATGTGATAAGAAAATGAAGAATATTGTTGGCATTAGTAATGATACCATTCTACCATGTGATGATGAGAAATGTAATAATTTTAATTGTCATGTCAAAGCTTTCAATCTTCCAGAATCTTGAATGTTCATTGAGATAATAGCATGATAAATTTCTGAGACTTCAATGGAACAGAAAAAAGGCAATACCTTCTTAATTGTGAAAAGTGCTCATACTAAGAAGAAGACAAGAGTATAAATTTCATTCAAGAAAAATTTTCTTGCCATTTCCCAAATACTAATTTCAAAATTTCTCCCCTCTTATTTCAGACGAGAGCAGAAACACTACAGAAGCAATACGAATTATGGTGATAGTCAAGTTTTATATGAGGAGTTATTGATTTCCACGGGCATAGAAGAATGTATTACGTGCTATCACTTAAGTGACTTGAAGGAATAGAACGACACTCAAAACAAAACTATATTGACTGTGTCTGATGCAAACAGACAAAAACCTTCCTCGGCATAGGATATAACAGTATTAAAAGTATTGTATAACAAGTTTCTAAACATTTTCATCATAGTAACAAACCATTATAGAGACATAGAAACTGGCCCCAGTATCTTCATATATATTTTTCATAACTTACTGTAAAAGATTCTTATCTAAGTCATGCTGTTTCTTGAGGACAACTTTCAACATGATAAACTCAGTAAAACATTCTCAAAACCTCTCCGTGGCAGTCATGGCTTCATGTGCAATATCTCGCAGCAAATCAATGAGATTACGCAAGCCAAAGAGGAAGCCCTGATCTGGCCCTGCATAGGTGACAGGATCCGAGAGTCCCTTGTGGGTCGAGTGGGCAAAGTCAATCAAACGTACATCCACCAATGGATTTGCTGAAACAGAGGTGTAGTGAGATGCTGCACCATCATCAAAATATGGACTCTGATTGATGTTCAAGGGGTACAGAGAAATCTGGGGCTCTAAGCTCCTTGATCGCTCCCGAGCACCTCTTTTCAACCTAGATGTCCAGTCCTCCTTATCTCGTGTCACATACCCATTGACTTTGGTATCATAACGACCATCTTTTTTGGCCAACCAAGTATTACTGCCTTTGTCATCAGTTTTCCTGATGGCTTCCCATCCCACACGCGAGAAGGAAACAGATTCTGCACTGACACTTCGTCCCAAGGTCTCCTTCCTCTGCCTGCACTTCTTTGACAGACACTTATTCGCCTGGTCTTCGATGACCTCTAGCTTGGCATTGGTTGTTAGGGCTAAATTATTAGGCTCCAAGGCACCTTTATGAGAGTTTTTATGGTTGTCACGGGAAGTGAAACTCTCAGTAACAACAGTCCCTTCGGATGGCTGCGGATGAGGGCATGATGCATGGGGGGAACCTGACCTTGAACCCTTTATAGGCAAGCTTTGTGGTTTCATATCGACCGGACAGGTTCCAGCCTCAGTTGAGTGGCTCCACTGTAAAGCAGAGCTACTTCTGGAAGAGATGGCAGGTGGGAGAACTGCAGCACGTGAGGTGATTCCTCCCTGAGAGACAGATAATTCCAGAGGACCTACAGAAGATGTTTCATTGGTTAAATGTGGTACCCCAGTAGCCTCTTCAACAGCAGCCACTTTTCTGATATTGTTCAAAGATGAATCGGCATGTGCCAAAGTACCCTGTACCTGTCATGAAAGAGAAGTGATGATAATTAAAGAGTGAAATAAAATGTTACTTTTAATTCAAATTCAAATATAGCTGAGGATCGCATTTAACGAGAGTTCAAACTAATGCCCACTATCTTAAAAAACAAAACGGACAGAAAAAAAGGTAAATTTTTGTTTTGTGGCAATTGCTCATTTTTTTATTATTGTGTAATGATTTTTACTTATAAATACATATGTCGACTCTTTGAAAAGTAAAACATAGTAGAAGAATTAATATCTTTCATTAGCTTCAGTCTATGGCTCATGAAACTATTAAAATGATATTGCCGTTAGGTTGGAGGCCAGTAAGACTTGGATAAGGAGAAGGTAAGATGGACGGGAGAAGGACAACCAAAGGAGTATTAGAAATGACAGAGGAAGGAAGTAACTAGAGATGATGGATACTGAAGATCAAGATAAAAGGGAACAATTTTATGAGCAAGGTAGAAAGAAAAGGACAAGTAACAATGGTGTCTTACCAGTGAAAGAAAGTATGGGATAGTAAAAAAAGAAACAGAGTAAGACATAGTTTTTCAATGGAGTCTATTCATTGATAAACAGCTTTCTGGTATTTTGGCAAAGCCTTTCTAAACCTGTACAATATCCCTGCTGATACCTTCATGCCTAAAAATATCCAGACTGAAATTTATGTTTATATCTAGTTATAACATAAAATGTAAAAACGTAAACGCACATTTCATATCTCACGCTTTTTCATCATAACAAGATTCTACGGCACATACATACTTGAGTCTACAAGAGACATCACTTTCTATAGAACAATCTTATCAAGAGACAAAAAGAGGAACCCTGCAAATTCTTACAAGCACCACATTTGCCTGTACATAAGTGTACATGGAATTCAAGCCAACCCCTTGGGAAATTTCCTCCATTTTTTGGAAAGAGTCAATTAAGAAGACATACTAACAGAAAACTCAGATAATGCTCTGCCAGGCATTTTTAGTGTAGATAATTTTGCCAAATCCAATAGTCCTAGAATTTGAATTGGGTTAAGCATTACAAACAAAATTCAAACACAACAGGTGGTGGTGTTTTGATCTATGAATGTCATTTTCTTTGTATCACAGTAAGAAAGCTTGAATTAAAGACGTAGGATGATTTTGAGCAATCTCTATTCTCTCCAGTATGGTGCTCACTTTGGAAAACACTAGTAAACTTACTTTCATTCTAGTCAGACCCTTCGTACTAGGAAATGCAATTCAACACGGATTAGGAGCATCATTGATGAGTGCTACATCAGAAAAGAATGCCGATAATTTGACCCACAATTGTTGCTAATACGTTGATTTTCAGTGAAGTCACCAAGCATAAATAATATTCACGGATTTTGAAACTGTTGTGTCCTGATTGGCACAAACTACAGCGCCTTGAATGAAACACTCCCTTCACCAGGGAGGAGTTCAGCAAAAATGACTGACATAAACTTCAGGAAACTGAAAAAAATAACACCTTGACGCAAGTGAATAATGCCTGCCATACTTGCATGGGAAACTACCACAGGGCAGTGCATGCGATTATCAAATGCGCAGTGCTGCGAACACATCAGGAACCACATTATCAGCCGCAAGACAACATTCGTCACCTCTACGATCGTCTCCATGGGAGAATTGCAGCCAGCATTGCTGCAAAAGGAGGGTATACATGGTACTAGTGCTGACATTGCGCATGCCCTGTCGACTGTACTCAGATGCGTATGGCTCTGTCGGTGTGATCGTGTGTTGTATGTGTCCTCAGGTGTGTGTCAATAAAATTTCTCTCTGCTGGGTCAACAAATTAATGGAGTTATTTTTTCACTTTCCCGGATTTTATATTAATGTAAACATGATGAGCAAGAATGGCAAATGAGACTTACCTCGGGGTGATGTGGAGTAGAAGCTTCAGATGGAGACACATAGTCGGATGAAGAATTGAGGAATGTATGATTTCTTAGCTCACAAAGAGCAGAGGGAGAAGGCCTTGCCATATCCCCCCATGCCCCCATGTTTTCTTTGCCATTCGCAAGCATGTAGGCAAGTTTACTGTGTAGGCTTGAGGGGGACTGGCTGATTTCCAAGCCTGCTTGGTTGGCAAGGGGAAAGTTAAAACGGTTTGAGGAAGAGGTGTATAGACTGGGGGTCATGGTTGAGAATGGACCAGGTGTCATAGGAGGAGCTGGAGTCGAGGGGGACAGAGGGGTGGTGGATGGCGTCCGAAGTTCACCCTCATATAGGCAAAGGAGGGAGCAGGTGTAGAATCTAGCAGCACCCAGGCGGGATAGGATTGCCTCCAAAGCCTCCAGTCTCTCGAGCAGGGGTCTAACAATGTCCAGCCGAATGCACCACCCATTGTGCAGGAACTGTACCAAGGCCATGCGGAAGCCTTCAACCGTGAGAGTGCGACCAAAGAGCTTATTGCGACACAGGAAACGCCTGGTGGTCACCTGGTAAACCTATTGAGATGGAGAGGAAAAGAATGCATTCACTTAACATGATGTTACTCTCTCACTCATCTCACCGGAATCAAAATGAGATGTCTCTCATACCATGTGGTTGTGTGCCAGTTGTGTTCAGCAATTGGGTATGTGTATAACTCCAGTGAAAGTTCCTGGTGCAGACATCCACGGCAAGGAGTGGATGTAGAAGTGGAGGGGATAGAGGAAATAAATAGTGGGTAAGAGAGGTAGGTAACAAGAGAGTGTGAGCCAGGAGATTCAAACTACTTCATGAAAAAGGCAAGAGGTACACACATAAGACAAGTTGTCAAAATCACCCATTAATGTGACATTATCGGTGACTCTATCTCTTGAGGTCCTATATCTTGTGGTCTCTTACCTAGACAAATCATCCCAATTCTAAAAGAACTTCTGTTAGCATCAAAGAGAAAGGTTTCCTGACCTTCCCTCCACATTAAAGAACCTTCCTCTCCCATTTTGCAGATTTTAAAAGTTCCTTAGCCCATGCCCATAAATCATCCACTTTACAGTACCAGGAACCTTTGCAGGAGCTATAATAAGTGTATTTTGATAGAGTGCTGTGATGTGCAGAATCATAGGCAAGCACTAAAGCCTAAAAAAAACTAAACCCTTACAGAGAATAACTCAAGAGGAGATACCATCCACTCACAATAATCCATATTTATCACAGAAGAATTTAACCTTAATCAACTTCATTCTTTTTTTACCAAAAACTGATTGATCTAGAATTCAAGAGATTCATTATCTATTCAAAGTCTTGTTTCTCCGCTGTCAAGAGAGGGAGAGTGTTGACGGCTTGTGACTTGGAAAGAGCTGATGGGAAATTTGTGGGCAGAGCATTAACTCCAATGATTTCATTTGCCCTCAAGCCTAAACAATGTTCACTGTGCGATCCTGCAAGCTTTGTTGCCAAGGTTACTGCTACCATTAATCATGAGCGTGCACTGTGCAAATGCCCCAGCTGTCCTCTCGCTTGACCCAACAGATAGAAAGAGAGGTGCCTTTCACTCTCCTATTACCCCCCTCCCCACTACACGTCAAATCTAGCCACATCTTGTGAGATAAGTGACATCATAAATTTCAACCAAGTGAAGCCAGAAACTATGTCTTATCTTGTGAGAACTCCCACCCCTCCTATCATCCCTCCCACTTCTGGGAAGTGGAGACACTTGGACCACCACAAAAAACCCCTAAGGTGAAGCACTAAGATATTTGAAACAAATAAATAGTTTAAAAAAATTACACTAAAAAATTGAATCCTTTAAACTAAATTAGGAACATACCTAATGTTCAAGGTATGACACAGAATTAACATATCGAGGGCTAAGTGTTAAAGTAGGCCAATTCCTTTTTTCCATTTGTTAACTAACATCATTAGAACTGTTAGGGTCATACTTTGTTTTAGTTAAAGTGAGAACCAAGTCCAAAGCTCAAATATTTGACTCTACATGGCAGCAGCTCTTGAGAGTACTGAGTGCAGCTGACTTACAGGAGGAATATAATTCATTCATTGGTCACAATCCAAAGATTGGTTGACTGCAGCCCTCCACCCTTCCCTTTCTAATGCTAGTTCCCTTACCACCTGGTATCTCTTCCTATATACTTTCTTCTTTATTGAGTCCATGAACTTATTCCTGGGTCTTTCTTTAGGGATTTTTCCCTGTATTTTATCTTCAATTATGTTCTTCACAAACTCACTGTGCACCAGAGTATATCAAATCCATCTAGTTATTATTTTCTCTATGGTGTCCCATATGGTCCTCTCCTCTTCTACTCTTCTGTACACTTCACTTTTCATTTTGACTGTCCATTTTATCTTCAGCATCCTCCTCCAACACGAGGTTTCGAAGGCTCCTAGTATTTTCTGGTCAGATTTTTCAATTGTCCATGGAGGAATACGTGGAACTTTTAATTCACTGAGATAGACTTGGCCCATGCTAACATTTAGCCCTCCATATATCGAAACATACAATTACAGCTGTTATCAATTGTTATACAATGGTACGTGAGATATAAAAGTAATCTTGGCAATCTTGCATCCATTATCAATAATCTTTCCCCATATTTTTCCCTTCTCTAATCCTCATATAGCTCAAGAATAACACACCATCTGGTTGTTGGCCAAGCATATTTGTCTCTACCATGGATCAGTAAATATTCAGACTTGCTACTTCAAGACTAACAGGAATCAATAATTCAAATAAACTGACTTAGATATAGACAAATAAGAGATAATTAAGTATGTATAAAAATGTAGCTTGTTACAGCTAGTTTTCATGATCTTCAGGTACCCTGATTGCTACATGGGTTCGTGATCGCCTGAAAAAATTAGTAATCCCTGAAGTACTGCTTTCAGGAAACTGTCATTATCTGTGATCCACTGAAAGAAGTACTTCATAATTCAAGACAGCAGAAGTTGGAGATGACATATTTCTACCGTACAACTGGGGAACACCTCTCCTTGTTAAGTGATGGATATATGCACTTACACATACATAAATTAGCATGGAAAATAGTTTATGAATGCATGCAATATCAAAAAATTCAGGGGCTACTCAAATACCTAATGAACCAGTGAAAATTATGACATTAGGCTGAAGAATGTTAAAGCCTTTTGACTTTATTTTAAAGCTACCCAAAGAATAATTTTGCAAAACTTCTAACCTGATTAATCTGTTAAAAGACCATGTATCCCCAAAAAGTTTTAAGAAATAATGATTGACAGATTACTTTTACTAGAAAATATGATCAATTTTCTTCCAAAAAATTATTTGCTCAAAGTTTCAGACTTACTGAGGATGTGATTCATTTGCTATATACCCATGGACAATCAATATCTCTCCTTGTACATTTCTTTATATGCCAATTTTTAAACATTTAAGTTATGCCCTGTTTACATTACTAGCTTTTAACCAGTTTAACTCTTAACCCTAGTAAAAGTTTGCCGTGTGAATGCAGGTTGGCGCTGACCAAAGTCAATTTTTTAACTGCGCTGGAGTTACTAGGGTTGGCGCTGGTTACCATCATTTTTAATTCGTTAAACACAGGTTAGAAAAGTAGTTAAGTGACCCAGTCCACTTGCAGCTTTTACTTGAAGCGTACAATGTATTTAGAGAGTTTCTGTGGTCATATTCCGTATCCATGCATCCGTGACACATTGCTTGACGTATTTTAATGCATTAGTGAATGATGAACCGTATATTCAGTTCAAAATTTTCCTTAAAAGCGCAATCGAGGTCGGGTCACGGGCAGAACTTGTCAGAAAAAGTCGTAAATTCCACTGCATATATTGAGGTAAGGACTCGAAATGGAAGTTATTTACAAAGACTGAATATCAAGATAATATCTTGAATTGCAGTTCTCTCCATTGTTTTCCGGGTTAGCTGCGTCAAGTTTTATTCAGATGACGTTTCGTGGCCTATGCTGGCCACATTTTCAGATCAGGTCTGAGTGCCGACAGATGAAAATGGCCCTGTATATATACCATCCTCAGGTTGGCCTACCAGTGGTGCGACCAATCAGCGTCGAGGACCCCGATTTTGGCGTGCTTTTTGCATATGAGTCTTTTCCAAGCAGTGTTCAGTCTATGCCCATCATCTCTATTGAAAATGTCTGCTACTTTTTCGATTTCAAACGAACGAAACGTCATCTGAATAAAACTTGATGCAGCTAACCCGGAAAACAATGGAGAGAACTGCAATCCAGCACTGCGAAAGCCTCAAACAGAAATATCTTGAATTGTTTTTATCTATCATAATAGAGTGCAAACGACATAATAACGTAATATTCTCAGGGTAACGTCATGGTAAAATATAGCATAATGAGACGTCGTTCCATTAAGGAAATTAACTCTCAATTTTCAACTTTCGATGCATTAAGTGATGTTTAGACATGAAATAATAAGTGTACTATTAAATATTAACGAATGAGAAGTCTAACCACGTGAAACATTTGCATATTATCCATTGCATATGCATATTGCATAAATCCTTCGTCTCGCCCATACAAGTTCCGTTTACAAGCTGAACATAGTCCAGGAAACAAATGAAACCCGACTTGTGATGTTTGTTGGGCTGTGGGCTAGGTGAGCTACATCACCTTGACTCACCATCAGCATGTTAAAAAGGGTTAAATAATGCCGTGTAAATGCAAGTTAGTTCATCATCATCTGGTGTTCTGCCTGCTGGCAAGTCCCGTACACCACTGCTGTCTCCATCCGCTTCTGTCCTGAGCTTCCTTCTTTGCTTCATCATAGCTGATGTTCATCACCTGATCCACCAATTTAATTCTTCTCCTTCCTCTGTTTTTCTTTCCTTCAATTGAATCCTCAAGTGCTACAGTTATTATACTTTTCCCTCTCATCACATGGCCCAAACAGTTTCCTTTCCTTTTCCTTATTTCCTTTAGGAGCGATCTTCCTTCTTTTACTTTGCTCAAAACCTCTTCATTTCTCATCTTATCTACCCATCTTACTTTTCCCATCCTTCTCCACACCCACATTTCATAAGCTTCTATTCTATTTCTTTCCCTCTTACCTAATGTCCATGTTTCATTACTTAGTTAAGCCACCATATTAACTAACATTCTAACCCTAGTAATGTAAACGGGGCATTAGGGACTTCTGAAAAAAAAACTGGTCTCCTTCAGATTAAGATGGTACTGTATTTGCTTTAGGAAACCAAGTTCACGTCCAAAAAATTGGGTTAAAACAGCAACTTCACCATTAAAATCTTCCGGCTGGAATGGACACCATTTTATCCATAATAAATAATTATAAATACCAATGGATGTTTGAAAAATTACAATCAAAAATCATGATTTCATTTCACATATACCATTCCAGGCAACTCATTTCCTTCATTCTTGTTAAGTTATGAAAATATGCATTTAAAGGAAACACATAATTTAGCTAACTGAAGTTTTGAATATGTGATATTCAACTATGTGACACATGCCAGCCATTTTAGTCAACATGGACAGGTGCTAGGGAAAGACTGTTGTGCTGCACTGTACACCAAAATGGTTTTCGAGTGAGTGATGGGCAGGGATGGAAAGTATTTGAAAACAGCATTTTTGCAACAAAATTAACAATCTGCCTTGAATATAGAGACTCATTTGATGCATGAACAAAATTTCTCATTTCACACATTACATTCCCATCCCTGTTACCCAGGATAAAACAATAATAGTATGTGCCACATAAGATTTCAAACTCACCCATCCTGCAAAGAGAAAGATGAGCAGTGATTAATGCCAAAGCAACTTATTTAAGGTTCCTCATCCAGGAACATTTTTTGTTTGCAGTTCCATACTTCAGCTGACCAGACCTTCAGTGTACACATAGCTGCTCTGTCTCTGGGAGAAACGAGCCAAGACAGATTTGTTGCAACTAAATGTTCAGGAAATTGATAGCACAGAGCACATCGAGTGATAATTATCAACATAACGAGCAAAAATGGCCGCTGATTCTCAATGTGAGAGAAAAAATTATGAAATAATAAAGGAGTTGTTTAAACAAAAGAGCATATGACTTGCCATTAATTATCTTGGCTTTTAAAAGTGGAAATAGCTCAAATTAGCTGCTTGTAGATGGATAGTATTAAGCTGTTTCACTGAAATCATTGTTAAAACTTTGCACTGAATAAAATAATAACTAAAAATCAATATTTTGTGACTTGTCTACGACACTTAATCAGGGATTAATGACCTTTTTAACTGGTTCAAAGCCGGCTTGTTCCAAAACACTGGCACAGTAGTGGTTAGGAAGTGTCACTAATCTTTCTAGCTAAACAGCTTATTATAATTCCCAAAAAATGATTTCGCAAGTAACCCTTGAGTACCTGCATTTGCCAGAACTTATGTGGTAAACTGAAACCATCTGCAGGTCTCATAGTTGCTCATTACTGCTCAAAAGAGTGGTAAATAAAACAACCCAATACTAAATATTATGAACCCTTGGAACATAATACATACATATGTACAAAGCAATTACGGTGGAGAGATACCCTTAATACCATTAGACTACTCTCAAAGAGTGTAGACAGTAATGCCTTGGGAGGTACCAAAGTAAAAGAATCCAATTAACAAATCGGTGTCACTGATGTTAAAACCCTTGAATTATTGAATAAATAAATAACCTAACTGGCACTATTCGTTTTGTTCAGTCATTGGGCAAGTCAACAGGAATACATCACAAAAAATTGAAGTTTGATACCTTATATTATTGATACAATGATGGCACATTGTGCATACATTTATGAGATATTTTGTAAACAGAACAGTGTCATGGTATTGTTCACATTAGTTTAGACAATTAGCTAAAAATTATGAATACAGTAGAACCCTGCAAAGCATCCTATGTTAACTGAAACTATTAAAAAAATTCTGTACTATCATTTAGACCAATAAGATATGGATAAATAGGGCTGCCCTAAACCATTGCAAAGAAAATTTGCAGATGAAAATTTTTGATTTTCTCAACAAATAGATTATTTATGATGCACAGTTATTGATTTTGGCAAGTAATTAAAGTAACATTAAAAATAACATTCTTCATTATTTTCACAAAATTAAGCTAAATTAAGCTTCCATAGTCAAACATTGATTATCAGAAAAAAATGGGTCTTACAAAATAGTTCTGTCCTGTGTCTCACTGAATAAGGTTCAACTGCACTTCAACTTAGCGATTTCCAGAATGGAGGTTTTCTGATATGAGTGTAATCTGGATTTTTTCGCAGGCGGTTCTTCAATTTGGCAGTTGAAAGTGCTTACTTTATCCAATTTCTTTAATGATAGAGTAGCTTTCAATATATTTGGGTTGAAATGCAGAAGTGGCTTTCATCTGAGAGGTAAAGATCATTTTATTTGGATATGCATGTTTCTATTTTAGTGGGTAAAATGTTAGTGTTCTTGATTGCCGAGGATAAATTAATGAGGATACATTTACATTACTGCTTCTAATATTGATTTGTAAGGGAAGATAAGTGCGTTGAATCAAACGAAGTAAGACCAGCAAGAACCTCATTTCTTTATTCCTGCAAAGGCCTTGATGGTCCTTTTTTTTCAATCAAAAGAACACAACAGTTTCCTTCTCTTCTGGTTTCTTCAATTTTTTAAACCATGAGCATTTATTCTCTCCTTCAATGAGCCTTGAGTTTATGGTTTTATCCACTTCATTTCATACATTTATTTTTTAAATTTCTAAGATCTTCACTTTGTTACGTACTTTTGAACTTCTAGAGTTTGTGGACATGCTTCTCTGAGGAATAGTCATGCTAAAGAGTGATGCAGTAATCACGGCTAGTAGCACAGTAATCATGGTATCCAAAAAATCTGCAACTGGAAATATGTGCCACTGCTAGTCATTATGAAATCCAGGGTGTTGAAAATATTGGCACATACTCAAGTCCTTGGATATATGAGGTTTTATTCTCATGTTCAACAAAAAAGTTGTCATTAAGTAAAAATATACCCAGAGATAATGATGGCACAATACGTAAGGGAAAAATCTTACCTGCATGCCACCAAGCCTGAGGCCAAGCTTGCCTGACGTTGTGGTGACCACTTTCATCATTTTGGAGCGAACCTTGGCTGGAGATGCTGAGTCTCCATACTGCCGTGTTCCAATCTTAAGGTCAAGAACACATGGCTGCTTAAACCTTGCAGTCAGGTTTTCCAGGAGAATGAAATCTAGTCTGTGTTAAGCATTATACTGGCAGGGTTGGTATATTACTCCGCATGGATCCCACAGGACAAAGAAACATGTTCCCAAACTTTCAACATTCATCGAAGTATCAACCACAGTAATGAAGAAAGAATTACAACCATAACAGGCCATCCATGTAAATAAGTAAACATTCATAATGCACAGTCTACTGAATTTAACAATTTAATTTTACTCCAGGCAAACACTACTTTCAAGTAAGAAAAGCTGTTACCTAATTTCTGAAAAGTTTCAATGTAGATAAAATAATTCACATAAATTAGGTAGCTTCTACAGCGATTGAATTTGGAGTATAAAGCATTAAATACATTCTGCCTACATCTACAAATTATTGGATACAAAGGTTTCGCCACTCTTATTTTAAGTACTACACAATAAGTTGCCAAAGGCATGCCAAAAATTGCAAATTAAGCTAAATTGAAAAATGAGGAGAAGCTGTAATCTTACATAGCCAAAAAAAAGTTATTATCATCTCAGAATCTATCAGTGACAAATAAAGGTTTCTCGGGTTTTCCACTGGGTGAGCAGGTCCATGGGGTCCAACGTTTCGGAGAATGACTTGTCCTCCATCATCAGGGGGGTATCAGCTTCTGAATGCCGGTTCCTCAATTTTGGCCGGTATATATACTCCTCCTCCCGGGTCAGGTGCCACCTGATTGGCTGTGGCGTCTGCATGTTTTCCCGCCTTCTCTGACGTATTTAATGTTGACCACGATTGGTTTCCACGTGTAGCTCAATTGGAAACCTGCGTCTCTATTGGTGTTTCTTGGCTGCAGACGGATCTCGATGGCTTCCTTAACTAGGCGATCCCAATAACCATGAGTGCGGCTGATTATTTTGGTCTCCTCCCACCGTATGGCGTGGTCCTCACAAATGCTGTGCTCCGCTACGGCTGATTTCTGCGGTTGTACCAATCGGAAGTGTCTCTGGTGTTCTAGTCTATTTCTAGTTCTAGTTGGAAAAATGTACATTGGAGAAACTGGGCGTACCACCATTTTATTGCCTTCATAATGTCAGAGGACTCATGATGGGTTGGGCAGTTTTCATACCCACGTTTGATGCCCATCAGATAAGTGACTATACTGCAGTTGGGCATTGCACATGGAGTAGATGCGGTGACCCAAGGATGACAGCCTTCTGCATGCAAGCTGCAAGTGATTCTGTCTGTGCCACGCAGCATGGAATATACCTGACAATTCCCAGCTACAAGCCTTGAACTCCATCAAGCACACCGATGACGAGGACTACCAATTCAACAGTGTCTCCCGGGTACATTTCCCAAAACTCAAAAAAAGCAGATCTTGATATTTTGCCTGTTTTTCCGCCTCCCTCACCATCCGTTCGTTTCAGCCAGAGCCGAAAACTCAATTACGAACATGGAGCACGAGAGGTGGTCAAGGAGAACAATATCAGGCTTGGTCGCCTCCAATTGCCTGGTAGTGGAATAGGAATTATTCCACCAGATGGTACACTTATCACACACCACACAACTCCTTTCTCCACAACGGACTCAATACTTCCACAGGCATAGGGCAGCACTGGTGCTTTGTCAATGCCAAAATGGTGTTGGAAGTGAGAGTACAACAACCACAGAGATGCATTGAGCTGAGCTATATATGCTAATATGGCATAATAAGTGCAGTTGGAGAGGTGCAGCTTAGCTAGCATCTCATAATTGCAACCTCCACTTAGAACATAAGCCAGTGGTATAAAAGAGTGTTAATAGCACCATCCTGGCACTCGAGGACGAAACCCTTGGTGTGTGATTTTAGGCTGGCAGAGCAGGGGAAGGCAAATGTCAGATCTTTCAACAGCTCATGCTATTCCTTGTTTTGACAGAAAAATCCATGTACAAGCTTATCAGTGTGCACCTTGAGCAAGGTTTTCTGCTGGGTTTTATTTATTTCAAGCTTCAGGATGTCTGCCTTGAATGACAAGATGTACGTGTTGCCATCACCACTGTTGAATGACCAGTCTGTCCATACTGTTTTCAGCCGCTACCCTTTTTGCCTCCTGGAAGAGAAACACCTCTTGTGCTCCCTTATGAGATAGAGCTGAGGGTCTCTGCTGTTGAATACTTGGCATGCTGCACCCAAGACATCTCTGTTGTGAATATATTTCAGGCTCAATAGATCTCTGCCACCTACATTGCAAGGTAGATACAATCTGATGATAGAAGATTTCAAATGAAGATTTCTATGAATGGTTATTCTTCCTTCCTTGTTATCTTCCTTGTTCCCCAAACAGGTTAAGCAGCTCACAGACATTCCAGAATAAAGTCAAACATGCAAAGGTATGCCTCAGAGCAGGAACCACAAACATGTTTGCGGCAAGAACCTTCTGCTTACTGGACTGTTCAGAACTCCAGATTCTTTTACTCTTTAATATTGATAATTCTGTTACTCTTTGTTATTGTTTTAATCTTTATTATTTTGCATTTATTAATTGTTTCTTCAAGCCAATACATATCAATTGTTCCAGCAAATGCTATGGAATTGTTATGTTTAGGGCAATGTGTCCTATTTTGGATGTGTACCAATTCTTGGACTGAAATGTTTCAAAAGGAACACTCAGACTTTTGACAATACTATAGGCCATCAATTATTGATATCTTTTCAATATTTACTTAATTTTATTTATTTTGTTCTAACATCAACTCATAGCAAACGTGATACCCAAGTACCATACGTGATATTTCTTCACTGACATCTTTCACCACCAAGATTTATTATCCATTATTGTGAGGTAATAGCATGGTGCATGGCAATGCACAAAGAAATGGCGTTCTAAGTATTATAGATAGGCATGCCTAGATCACCAAACCAAACCTGCATCGGTAATCAGTGCCTTGGACACAAAAATACCGATGAAAGTGAAACAGAAAGTAACGAACAGAGACTATTCAAGATGTGACTGTGATTGTGAACTACTATAAACATCAAATAAATTATATTATTTACAAATACAATTTCTGCCACCTTAACAGAATCTGATACATCAAGCTTGACAGGGAATGTCCAGAGGAGAGTATTTTTGTAACATACATAAAAGGATACTCTGACTCATACCAGGGGTGAGGCCACTCAAACTCTCACGATGGCAACGCAGCACCCATGGATTGAGGGCATGACCAACAGATGGCCTTGGTCCCCTGTCCATCTTTTGCATTTCTTCGTCTTCCAACTGACTGAAGTCTTCCTCTTTCAACTTGGCTGCAATGTGTTCTCGGTCCTCATCATCATCATCTTCGAACACCATTCCTTCATTTTCCCCCTCAATTTCGATGTCTCCTGAATCATGGAGGCGTATCCTACTGCAATGAGGGAATGTGACAGTTAAATCACAATTCTTGAAAGGACTATCTCAAATATGCCAAAGAGCAATCAAAGCAGTCTACTAGGAGTACTTCACTACACATCTCTAGAACAAAGTTACATTTCCATTGAACCAAAAAAATAGACATTTCGCTACATTCCATTTACATATCCTCTGAATTAAAGATTATGCTTCATTCGGAGATCAAATTGGCTAGGTGTCACTAGGCTTCCCATTTCATGGACATGGTTCTATCCCTGGCAGTTGGTGAGATTATTCACTTGAAATCCTACAGCGAGTGGCATTAAAGTAACATTAGGGGAACCTTCTAGTGTAGTACTCCATCATTCAGATGGAATATTTAACTGTGGTCTCATTCATACTACTGGTAAACCTGAGAGCAGAGATATTTAATCACAAAAAAATTAATAGCTCTTTTCTGAACATTCAATTATGTTTTGGAACCTTCCACAACCCAGGTTAATGTCCCTGCTGTATTCAACAACAACTTTCTCCCTTCTCCCAAAAAAAAAAAACTATTTTTGCAAGTTCACAATGACATTTGGATGATAGAATAACATTGACTCATTAAGATACTCCCTGCTAACGACATGAAACATATTCTTTGCTATGAAATAGTCATTGTTGATACTTAACCTTGGGAGCAATACATCTTTGTAGATTTTCGTGGCATTTAAGCAAATTTTCTTTCCTTCTACGAGGCCAAATTTATCACCCAAATATTCCATCCCAAGACTGATCAGATATCATCAGATAACCAAAATCATTTCATCTACATCTACAAACTACTCAATGAGCTGCCGCATGGGAATGTGGCAGGAAGTTTTAGGACACCAGCCATGTATAGATGTAAGGAATAAGGTTTTGGGAGGTAAATTGGTGACATGTATTATGGGAGTGTATCTAGTGGAGCTCAGTTTTTATTGTGGTTGCATATTGTGCATGGAAAGATTGAGTTTTTGCTCCTATCTGTTCAGCAATGTATCTCTCTTATTTTATCGCTTCTTTCAGACCGAGAGATGTAGTGAGGTGTCATGATAATATCCTCTGTGTCGCTCTGAAGCACACCAGTTCTGAATTTCTCAAGCAAGCTAAGCCGAGCGTGTAGCCTCCGGGTCTCTAGGGTCTCCCATCTTAGCCCCTGTAAAAGTTGTGAAACACTATATTTTCACTCATAGCAGTATTTAACAAATCATGCAGCTTTTCACTGTATTTTATTAATTTTGTTATTAAATCTTTATGACCAGGGTACCAAATCCTCGCGGCATATTCAAGTTGTGGACTAACAAGAACGAAGTAGTATCTTTCTTTAATTTGTTCATCTGAGGACCTTCCTATTATATGATTAACAAAACCTAGTTTCTTAAATGCTGTGCCACTTATGTTTTGTATGTATGTTCTCCACGATACCTGTACATCAGAAGTTAAGGTAATTCCAAGCTATTAAACTGTATCTGAAGATTTTATGTTTACTCTACCCAGTGTATTGGTACAACATTTGTTTCATTGCTTCCACAGGAAGTGAACTGTGGTGCATTTACCAAGAATTTATTCTAGCCCCCAATCCTGGCACCACAAATGAATGTAGTTAAGGCCCAATGACAGAACTTCTAAGTCCGTGTCCTTGCCTATTTCATGGTAGAAAACTGTATCATCCAAAAATTCTTGATTTACTGCTAACTCAAGAAGTTAGGTCATTAATATGAATAATTAATGAAAGAGGGCCGATCACGCTTCCTTGAGAAACACCGGATGCTCCAACCATATCAGAGCTAAAACCATCAATAACTACTTTTTGTTTACTCTGCATGATTGCAATTTTTAAATAAGTTTTTTGTAAGGAACCTTGTTGAATGCCTTCTTAAAATCAAGGAACATCGTGTCAACTTGCTTTTTTGATTCATCTGACTTTAGATATCATGAAGGAAAAGCGCAAGCTGTGGTCCACAGGACGAGCCCTTACGGAAGCCATGCTGACTGGTACATAAGAAGTTACGATTATTAGGGATGCCATAATATTGCTGTAGACAATATGTTTGAGGCTCTTGCATTAAAAAAATGTTAACGATATAGGCCTGTAATTTTTGTATAATGTAATGTAATAATAATGTAATAATGTAATTTCCAGGGCCATTTATCTTTCCTTTTTTAAAAATCAGTGTGATGTTGGCTATTTTCATCTTGGGGCACCTTGACTTCAGATGATGATTTGCCGAATATAATTTCTAAGAATAGTGCAATCAACAGCAATAACTCCATGAGAATGTGTTGAGGTTTTCCGTCTGGACCAGAGGACTTGTTACTTTTAATGAAAGCAGTTTTTTAGTTATTCCATTACATTAACTTGTTGATAAAAACTTTGAACTATTTTCAGGTAGCAATTTCCGAATGAGTCCAAATGAAATAGCAGAGGCTTTAATGATTATTTTGTTGAAACTCCAGGAAAAATAATTTCAGCAGTTATCCAAAAGAGTTGTGTTAGCAGAGCTGATTTCCCCCAAAGTACCCCACACTCAATTTTCTTATACCCTGTAACTCTTGATGAAATTATTGATATAGCTCATACTTTTAAAAATAAGTCATCCTCAGGAGTTGATGAAATACCAGAAAAGTTAATTAAATTTGTTATCCCTTTTATCAGCAAACCTCTAATATATCTTTGTAACCTATCCTTAACTGATGGTGTTTTCCCAAATCACTTCAAATTATGTAAAGTCATTCCACTCCATAAAAAAGGAAATGAAAGTGGTGTAGGGAATTTCAGGCCAATAAGTTTAATATCAGGATTCTCAAAAATACTTGAAAGGGTAATGTTAAACCGTGTAATCAAATACTTAAAAATAAATTCTATACTCTCCAGGAATCAACATGGTTTTAGAAAAGGTTGTTCAACATCTAAAGCCCTTCATGATTTCATTACAAAAGCATTAAATGCAATTGATAATAAACATCTGTCTATATGGGGTATATTTAGATCTCACAAAGGCATATGAAATTGTTGACCATGAAATCCTACTTAAAAAATTAAATAAATATGGGATCTCGGGTATAGCTAATAAATGGTTTCATTCATATCTACAGGAACGATTTCAATTGGTTGAAATATCTCATTTTGATTCATCAACAAACTTAAAGATAAATTATAAGTCTGCCAAAAGAGAAGTAAAATCAGGTGTCCCTCAGGGCTCAATACTTGGACCCCTACTATTTTTATTGTATATTAATGACTTGCCATGTTGTATTTCTGAAGCAGAAACTGTTTTATTTGCTGATGATACCAGTGTTTTAATTCATGGGACAACATTTGAGTCTTTAAAATGCAAAATACATATTACTATTGAATCACTCCAAAATTGGTTACAGGAAAACCTATTGGCCATAAATGTCCAAAAAACAGTGTATAAATTTTAGCAAAGAGCAAATGCTGCCAGTACAATTTTATGATGCTGACCCATCATTTGTAGATAATGTGAAATTTCTTGGAGTTGTAATTGAGCCATCCTTAAAATGGTACTCTCACATCAATTCATTGATACCTAAATTAAGTAAAACTCTTTATCAGCTAAGATATCTTCATCTTAGCACAAGCTATAACATTCTTAAAATGCTCTATTTTTCAAACTTTCACTCCATATTAGCATATACCTTATATTTTTAGCTGTTGGCGACCACTTTGCCATTTGTGTCCAATAAAGACTACTATCGAAGATTTGCCATGGAGATCTCCTGCCTAAGACCAGAATGAGTTGGTGTTTTCAACTAGTAATTCACATAGGATTTTTTTCTAGGAGTTTCACTGAATAGTGTGCATTATTAGGATTTAACCACAGTGAAAAAATTTTCAATTTTCAAAAACAGGCCATAAGGACTCTTTTCAACCTACCTTACAGGGAGTCCTGTAGACCTTAGTTTGTATGGCTCAAATTATGCCCCTACCTGCTCTACATATATATATGAGCTTATATTGTTAGTGAAAAAACATGAATTTATATGAGCTAAACTGAGACATCCACCAACATAATACCAGATCAAAACTGGACATACATATAGAACCAAGATCTACCAGATTTAATACCAATGGTCCCCATCACAAAGGAGCAAAAATACACAACTTACTCCCTCAAAATATTAAGGTTATTAGTTCTTTAGACAAATTTAAAAATAAACTTAAAAAATTTTTACTTCAAAAACCTGTGTACTCAACTGATGAATTTTATCTTCTTTGCTTATATCAAAGGAAAACCTCTATAGTAAAGCAAAGATTGTGTAGCATTTCAACCTACTGCTTTATAGCAAGAGAATTGTTAAAATGTACTGAATTTAAATGCTATTCATGTGTTGTATATAGTATGTGCTATTGTGTATATGACTAATTGATGACTATATGACAAATTTATTTATATTTTTGATGAAACTACGCAATATTGTATTTGCCTTCAGTGAATAAAAAAATTATTATTATTATTATCATTGAATTTTTGTGTCAGCCATCGGCTTGTTAAAGTCTGGAATGTCTACATTTTGTATTGAGTCATCCATAGTGCATACACTTTCAAAGTACTTGTTTAGTAAGTTGGCTCTGTCAATGCTGTTGGTGACCACTTTGCCATTTGTGTCCAATAAAGACTACTATCGAAGATTCGCCATGGAGATCTCCTGCCTAAGACCAGAATGAGTTGGTGTTTTCAACTAGTAATTCACATAGGATTTTTTTCTAGGAGTTTCACTGAATAGTGTGCATTATTATTATTGTTTTTGAGTGTTGAGCAATGCAAATTTCTTTCACCACGAGTTCTATTGTTTTGTTACCTGACTTAGTAGAATTTTTATATAGGTTGTGTAATTGCCTTTGTCTCCTGAGCTCCCACCTTACTTCGTGGTTATACCAGTGAGGTTCTTTATTCTCCCATTTGAATTTATGTGGAATATATTCATCGATTCCTTTACGTTGCATTTCCAAAAAATATCTCCATGATACTTTGATCCTCTCGTCTTGCAATGAGGCTGCATATTCCGTGAATGAAGCTTCTAACGTCTCTCCAAATTTAATGTAATCGCATTTTTCAAATAAGTAGACTTTATGAAGATAGGAAAAGAAGGTACAACAATTCCACATAAAATTTTATGAGGAATTGCAGTACCTTCTTTTCCTATCTTCATGATGGATAAATACCACCGAGTGATTCCGGACACCATTACCTTTAAGTAGACTTAACATTTAGGTTTCACAGTGGACTCTACAGTTGTTTTCAAAGTCTTAAAAATGACTTTATAATCACCTACGCCTTTGAGGATATCGAGTTTGAGTTTAATCATTGTAGGGTGACTAACAGCTAAAAGGTCTAATATTTGATTACCTCTCATAGGTTCGCTAACTACTTGAGTGAGAGAGTTGTGTGAAAGTGTATTGAATAAGGCCTCGCTTATTGCACGCTTCCTTGAACTAGTTTCAACATTACTGGTTTTACAACTTATGGCCAGGAGGTTGAAGTCTCCACAGATAATTATCATGCTTTTGTTATCTCTTAAGGTAAGTGATGATAATTGAGTTTCTAATTCGTACAAGGAATCATGGAGATAACCAAGTAAAGATAATCTAATCATTGAGATAACCAAAAGAAAAAGAAATTTCAATAAGAATAATGGCTACTGCCTAGCAAGACCATGGATGAGGATTGAGTGGGAGGATGAGAGATTATCCAAGAACAAGGAAGTGGAAGGCATGTATTAATGCAGCCAAAAGCCAGTCCCAGCAACACAGTCTGAATATGCCCATTGAAACGGACAAAATTGTTCCCTTTCTTGACCCTAGGCCTTGTGCCTTATCACCTAAGGCCCTCACATTTGAATTGATTTGCTCCATGAGTCCCAGAAGTGAACACAAAAAAAAGAACAAAATATTACCACTTAGCAAATAATACTAGGCAGCACAATGACAATTTTATCCTCATTTTGTAGGATTTTCTACAAATGATATCACAATATACTGGCGACTACTGACTTACGACAAAAATGTGATCTCTTTTCAGAAAAATTCTATTTAGTCATACTTACAAAAGCAGGAAATCATTTTTAGTAACCTTAAAGTTATGATTTCTTGCACACTAATGCATTGTCAATAATCACATGGTATAAAACATTCATTTGAATTTTTTTCCTCACCCGAGAACCCTGCCAAAGTTGAGGTGAGATTGGTAAAATAATGCAATAGACTGGCTTAACCCTTCAGTAGGCACGTGGGTCACAGGGGTGGCCCAAAGCGTTAAATTTGTGTGCAATTTCTCATATGACAGCAAAATATACACCTAAGTTTTTGAAGCTGCACAATATTGTCCTCAAAAGCCTCACATGGTTGTTTGTTACAAATTGTAGCAGGGTTAGTATTAAATAACGCGTGAAAGGAAGCCGGCATGACTGGTCCACAAGTGTGGCCCATGTGCCTGTGTAACCTTTTTCTGTCGGCAACAGTAATAGTTGTACAGCAAAGTTTCATCAGACATTTGTATACTTTGACGAGCAAACACTGTTCGAGACATTTGTTACTTTTCTTGGGTACCCCAGCTTTGGCACAATGGATATTCGATGCTCATAATATTTCACGAATTTTCAGTTACTTTGGGTTTACTTCCACAAATAACTATAAATATGTCCCATTGTGACAAAAACCTAACTAAAAAGTAGATATTAGACTAAATTTATTGCTGGTAAAAATTTATAACAAAATAAGGACACTTTAGGCAAAAAAATAATTAAATTTAGGCCACCAGTGTGGCCCGGGCCCCCAATTGTTCAACAATATTTCACACGCCCACAGAAGGGTTAATAGCAAGTTGTAAATGTTAGCACCTTACCTATCGCATCACCTGCACAGGCAATCTATTCTGACAGGCCGAAATCTGTCGATTTTTTCGAATCGAAATCAAAATTTTACTGTCAACCTCCATTACCTTGATATCCTTGATGTGCCTTTATTTACACCAGGGTTGAAATTCGCTATGAAAAAATAATTTGACTTAACCGGGATTCGAACCCGGATCTCCCACAAAGCCATCTTCCTTCAAAGCGAATTTCGCGGGGGGTTTATGCAAACTAGATGTTCAGGCCTCAAGTCTACATTGTAGCACATGAGACGAAGTTGTGCTCACAAAGCCACTGTCGCGGTGGATAAACCCAACATTGTCGTTATTAAAACGACGAAATTGACAAATTTCCAAACATTGCATTTAACAAATGATGTGGTACGAAGTCACTCGCACGGGTGCATATACACCAGGGTTGAAATTCGCTATTAAAATACATTTGACTTGACCGGGATTCGAACCCGGATCTCCCAATTGCCGGTCAGGTGTGTTAGCCAGTTACACCACCAAGCCGTCTTCCTTCAAGGGGAATTTCGAGGGGGGTTTATGGCCTGAACATCTAGTTCACATAAACCCCCCTCGAAATTCCCCTTGAAGGAAGACTGCTTGGTGGTGTAACTGGCTAACACACCTGACCGGCAATTGGGAGATCCGGGTTCGAATCCCGGTCAAGTCAGATGATTTTTTCATAGCGAATTTCAACCCTGGTGTATATGCACTCGTGCAAGTGACTTCATACCACATCATTTGTTAAATGCAATGTTTGGAAATTTGCCTTTATTTACTTAAAAGCTGCTATTATTAGCTTAAAAATTGCCTTAATACTTGTACTCAATGCATAATTTTTAAAGGGTTTTATATCAACCCGTTCAATAAATATATTATATTATATATTACATTACAAATAAAAACTAAATGGGAAACTTGCAACTAGGCTCTCCACTACACTAAAAAATGTATGACACTAGCCATTTTACAGAGTAAAGAGTTAGTAAAGAAATAAAAATGAAGGGCCTGATCCCTCTACGCATGAAAGCATATCAATTATTGAGCTATATACCATGTATGGGATCTGCCAAGTGGTCACATTTGACTCAATTTAAATTAATGACCAGAAACAGTAGGTAATAATGATTCACCTCCTCCTTGTCCTGATTCCCAAGTGTGGTCTGTAAAGAGGAGGGGGGGCAGCAGCATGGGTGACATATCCACCCTCTCCTTGAAGCACATGGACCTCCAATGCTCCATGAAAGGAAGGCACAAAAGGACGTAGGGATGCTGGTAATGTCTCATAAAAACGTTGTTCTCGTATAACCAGGGGCTTAGCCACAGTTGCGCCATCCAAGCAAAGCATCGATGAATGGCCGCCAACTTGGTGAGCAAAAGGCTCCAACTGAAAATTAATTTTCCAAGACACAATTATGTTTTCAGGTTTCAGTTTCCTAAGTCCTTGGAAATTAAATGTACACCAATGCAACGGTAGGTAACATCGTTGACACTTCGACCACAAAGCTATAGCGCTAAAGTGACATTCTAGACTATAAATACGTATCATTATCGGTGCAGGCATAAAGAGAAATGAAAAAATTTACGCACCATGTTAAATCTCTTAAATTAAGTGATTCTTGAAGCCAAAATGAAATCCTGACTTCAGGAGAAACCACAAACCTGAATGAGTTTTTGTTCTGGAGCATCTTCCATGGGCTATACACCTCTCACCAAAAACGTCAAGTGAGCTTTAGAAATATCTCCTTTAGGTAAAGTTATCTGGGAAGTTGAGTGAGGTTTCCGAAGTGGGCATATTACTCGTGCAACGGACGTAGGATCTAAAGAATAAGAGTTTTTAAGAGGCACGCTGGAGTCCAAATATCTCTAGATTACTCGTTATCACAAGTCAAAAGCAAACATTTTCCATGAAATCAACTTGTAAATAAGTTACTTGATTCAGAGAATCATGCACTTGTTTGTCTATTTTCCAGAGATTATGTTATCACAGACTCACGGAAGACACATAGACACAGAAGACATAGACCAAGACTTTCAGTTGCGTTACTGATATTTCAACTCGGCTAATGAAAGGACAATATTTTTCCTACAAATTTCTAATTAAAATGTCTATGTTTTATTCAAGCTAAGGAAAATTATAAAACAACTTTGACATAACCGAGCGAACTTTTTTCCATAGTCAACATTACACAATATTTCACTAATATTTTATGTATATAATTCAAGAAAAGGATATTTTTACTCACAAAATCATTCCCGTAGATTGAAGAAATATACTCCTCTGGAAGTCTGATGGCTGATTATTTAAAATTTAATAAATAAATACACTGATTAGTAGCAGTGAGTCGAATGAACATCAAAAAGAAAGCCGCTTTAACATGATAATGCTTTTATCAGGAAAATTTCAAGTATGAGCATGACTACAGATTTCAACAAATACGCAAGAGCTGTTCCAAATCATTCAAAGCCATCACCAAAAATCCTTCATTGCGCAGGGTACGCACAGCTGATCGACAACTTCCTTCTTCACCAGTGGTGGTGGTGGTGAACATGGAGGAAATTACGACTGTCGTAACGTCTTGTTGATCAGAATGGTGCGGCCGGTATCTCAGGGTCTTCACTTTAAGCAACCACATCTTGAAAATTTTGATCTATAAAACGGCATCTTAAAAATATCTCTATTATTCGTTACTAATATTAGCATTACCAGGGTATTCATTGTAGTAGTCGAAGTAAATGTGATGGGTTATGGCGGACGCCACCGTGAAGGATATTACGGTTAGTCGGCCGAGAAACCACGTTTAGTGCCCGTGACCAAGAGTGTCGTCCTTATTCTTCACGTCTTTAATCTGTGAACGCCATGGTGAAAGAAAAGCCAAATTCCACAAGGATTTACGATAAAGATGGTTTCAGGAGAAGGGCGGCTTGCATTTGTGTGAGAAGTGATTCTGAAAAGGAGGTAAGTGAACATATCTCGTGTGAAACTTGCCTTTCTGTCGAAAGTACATTCTAATGAGTCCTCGATTCATATTTATTTTTAAAGGTAGAGTATTTTGTCATATTTTAGAATGAAAAGATGAATGGCCATACTGTGCATGGTGTAGAGATACTGTTATTGGGATCCCCTTGAGCACGTTTCCCTTACGAAGCATATATTTTCTTCGTCATGGAGCCCATCATGTTTTAAATGCATCGGTGACATATATGTTTTAGTGAAGGTTCATGTGTTGCGAATATAATTATGTCATGATGCCCCTTGCGTAATCTCCGTAACTCCAATACGTGACACCATTGTAGTCGGAGCGTGAGTTATTGCCAGTTGGAAGGTTATCGTGATTATCGGGTCTTTCGCTTTTGTTTTTATTATATTGCTGTATTTTGCACCACAGGTTCTGTTTAATATGGCCGAACCTGAATAAAATGCGTAATAGCCTGTGAGGAGTACTTGAAATGCTATTTAGTAATGGTGGGAAGTATTAACTTCTCCGGTGTATTCAGTGACGTACTTGCATTGAAAACTTGTGGAATATTTCATTTTAATGGATGAGAAGGATTTGCCTTGAGATAATCAAGCATCACAGAAATACGTTCTTGAAAAGATTGCTTGGATATTGATGTATCACTTAGGTTAATTTTTACTTATTTTAATGTACTTTTGGCGCAATGCAAATCAGTGTATTTGCTTTGGGAATTGGCATTGTGATAGCATCTTAGAGAATACAATTACTTTTAGGATAGGAGTATTGCTTCATTTATTTTCCATTTTATGGCGAAACGCAACAGCGATCGCTCACAGTAGGTGGAAAAGTGAACATTTCACATTGCGTCCGTAATGGGCTAAGCCTAAATGTCTCGTTAACATTTTGATCGTATTACCATGTTGAACATGTTGAGAGACCCGTTGGTACAGGTTTATTTGTTGATTCTTGAGCAGACGAATCCTGTCATGGCTGCCTCGGAGGGTGCCGAAAGCATTTGTATTTAATCATTTATGACATGTTGATCACATTGAGAACCCCTTATTCCCTTGATAATAGTAAATCGTCAATGCAACAACGAATATAGCCGTTAAGGATTTTTTGTTCTTGAAATCTTCTATTCAGAGCATATAATAAATCTAAATATTCTATTACGAAACAGCCTCGCGTGTTGAATTGTAGCTTTCTTTATCTACTATGCCTACTCTTTTGCGTGATCGAATCGTTATACGAAGATTCCATTAATGAAAGTAGTAAGCAATCCAAATAGTCAAAAGTGTATGGAATTGGAAAAATTCGAAGCAAGGAAATGATGACGCTTCTAGGGTTAATTTCTTGAAGCAATGACCGCTCATTAATGATATTAGAGGGGTAAATTTGGCTATTACTTTCTAACGACGTTTTGGCTCAGTTTTTCATGATTTTTGTTATGTTTTACTATGTAGTTACCCTGGTCGGAACTTGTAAAGAGGATATTTCAGACCGGTATTTAAGTTTGCTGCTATTCATAAGGGGACCAAATATTAGGAGTAATTCTTTACTTGGCACCCTTTTTAAATATGTTGTTTTAAATAAATTAGTTTTCAAATATGTTGCAAGACTCATTAGGTCAGGTATTTTTTTATTTTAAGTTTTCGAAACGGATTTTCTAATGGAATTCGTTGTCTAATTGAAATGCATGTTTCCATATTAAAAAATATAATTTGCTATAATATTTTCTGATGTTTTATAATAATGCCATTTTTAATCCTACCCATTTAGTAAACGATGCCTAAAACTAGGTTTATGAAAAGCAGTAATAGTTTTATCTCTGCAACCATTTTTCTGTTACCTGAGATTTTAATTTCAAGGTATTGCTGGTATCATCCTCCCGAAAGCCAGAGCACTGGATAGTTCCAGGTGGAGGTGTGGAGCCAGAAGAGGAACCAAGTGTCACTGCAATCAGAGAAGTTTTGGAAGAAGCTGGAGTTCGTGGAAAGCTTGGTCGTTGTTTGGGAGTTTTTGAGGTTAGTCTGAGAAATATATCCATTTTCTGTTGTCCAAATAGAGGAACCTGACCATATCGAGTTGGTGAAAGGAATTATTCTGTCTGGTCAGATCAGTTTAGAGATTTGTAACGAAGAGAAGTTATAGTAAATTAATGTAATATAGATTTCCAAGTTAAAGGAGGCTAGATATGATAGTAGCTAGAGCGTTTTGCACAGTCTAATGACGTGAGTAATATTTTTGGTAGTTGTATTAGATATTTCTCACTCAATGCCCCCTAAGCATACGTTAAAGTAATTATTCTCTTGTCAAGATGACAGTTTTAGGATAAATATGTGGCAAACTATAACCACATTTCATTTGAATTTGCCAGCATCTTTTAAGGTTTTGATGAATAAGATTATTTTTTGTAATCATCAGTGTTAGATCATGTATCACATTTTTTTATATTTTGTAGCAGTTGGTAGAAATTAAATGGAATATTTGGGAATGCCATTGCAAGGATTTTTGTGGGAACATTGGGAATTACTCATAAACAAGTTTCCTTTGAACTCTCTGCTAATGAAAGTTAGATGGATGGTGGTATTTGGTGCTGTTTGGTATCATCGATGTATAGAAATTCTCTGAGTGAGTTACAATGATGAGTGCAGCAGAAATGTCATTTCTGGCATGTCAGTATATCTCAACTGATGACTCATCTTCTAGAGTGCAAGATAAAGTTACATTCTTAATTTGTGAAACTTATTTCAAATGAAAGGGGTGAATATGTTATTTTCACTTAAGCTTTATTTAGTTTTCCTTTATATCGATGTTAATTCATCATTGGCCGTTGTGAATTGGATGATTGGTTACCTTAAGCTATTCACACCATTCTCCATACAGCTAAACACATCATCCTTTCAAAAGGTTTCATTTCTAACACCTTTGATAAGTTGCTTGATCGCTAATTTTATGACCATTCGCTGTTATTTTTCCCATTCATTTATCACCATAAGGTCCGAGGCTGTATGCCATAAACCAATCATGGAGAAGTACTAGGGGTGCAGGGTCAAAATGGCCTTGATTCCTGATGGCAGTTCACTCTCAAGGAGAATTTTCATCATTCCACTTGTCTGATTACTTCTACAAAAAAGGGGGCAGATGCTTTTATATGATTAAGGACTATATTAATTGGGCAAATGGCCAATGTAGGAACTCAGTAGTTCACTCTGACTGGAATTGACCATGTTGACTATTCTATAAGCTCATGATTTATTTACTCCCACTAGATACTTCTTTTTAAGGCTGCTCTTAGCTGAATATCACTCCACTTCTCTCTTTTAGTTACTCTTATCATGCACTCACATATGAAAGGTTAATCTTGACATATATTAGGGTAAGTCTATAAATAGCCCACAAAATTAGATAGATGTAATAATGATCAAAGTAGCTTCCTGAAACTTATTTCATTTTTCTTTATATTCACCCTGTACATTCAGACACTTATCCCATCTCTTTACAAGTTCTTGATAGCCGGCAGCAAAGAAGTGTATTGTTTGCTGTCACAGCCAATGAGTAACCTCTTGGACCATGGCATCATCATTTTCAAAACTTCGGCCACCCAAATGATTTTTTATGGGCTTTAACAGATGAAAATCACTGAGGGCTAAGTCAGGACTTTACAGTGGATGTTCCAAGTGTTCCCAACGAAATATTTACGAGTGATGCTGATGATGAAATGCTGACATTTGCAACTTATTTATTGACTAACCCTTGTAAAGTCAAACATCCATATAGCATACATGTATGGGACCGGAAAAATTGTCCGCTATTGAGAGGTGTCTGCTATTCAGAGGGGGCTGCGGTCCGGACAATTACGGTGCAGTTTGTGTGTGCTGTAACTTTGTCGTTTAATAGAAATATAAGAATTTTAATACCTTTCAACAATTTTTTTATTTTCTTAATATTGAAACAATACTCTATTAGCATAAAAATTTGTAATGAAAATATTGTTAAGTGTCCGTGTAATGACTTTTGGAATCTTCATTATCATAACCAAATTTAAAACTAATATTGAAACAATACTCTTTTAGCATAAACATTTGCAAGAACCTATTTACTCCTCAGAAATAAGATCGTTTGTCCTGAAGGATTGGTCTTCTGTGCATAAGCACTCCCCTATTGTGGCATATTCCTCTTCTACTTCACCCACAAAATTCTTCATTAGCATTTCCAGTTCTTGGTCAGAGTTGCCGCTCTCTATCATAGAATTACTGTCCTCCTCATTGTAATTGAATCCTGCCTTAATGAAGCAATTACGGACAGTTGCTCCCTTAAAATCATTAACTGATGAAATAGTTCATGGAATGGCTTTGAGAATAGTGATACTTTCTGATATTTCTTTTGCTTCACTTTTGTCTTCAATTTTCGATAAAATATGCCTCAGTACCCTTTTTCTGCATTGAATTTTGAAGATTTGTATCACTCCTTGATCCAAAGGCTGACTAAAAGATGTCATATTAAGTGGGAAAAAAGTAATTTCATATTTTATAACTTAAAGTCTGGATGGGATAAAGAATTATCGAGGAACAAAATAACCTTTCTTTTCTCACTGCCCATTTTCCTGTCGAACTTTGTAATCCAGTCGGTCATGGTGTCACGAGTCATCCATGCTTTTTTGTTCGCATACCAGTGAACACCAACATTGTTTACATTTATGTTCTTAAAGCATCGTGGTCTGAAGTATTTTCCAATCACCAGCGGCATTTCAAATTCACTATTCAAATTTGCACATAATAATAATGTGACTCTTTCTTTGGAAACTTTTCCACCTGAACACTTTTCATTCTTCAAAACATGGTTTTCTTTGGTAATGCACAAAAGAAAACTCCGGTCTCACCGCAGGCGAATGTTTCTTTCATTGTAAGTTTTACACAAATCCTTTAGTTTGGACCTCTGCTCTTGCACAGTTTTCTCACTCATGGAAGCTGCTTCTCCACACCCATTTTTGAATGATATGTTGTGGCGTAATCTAAATTTTTCTAGCCAAGCATTCAATCCCTTAATGTCAGAGACACCCATTTCTTTTGCAATTTCGATTGCCTTCCCTTGGATTAATGGACCAGATAATGGAATATTAAATGAATGTGCCCTATAAAACCACTCATAAGTGAGGCTATCAACTGCCAATCCGTCAGTTTTTGGAAACTGTCTCTTGATGTTTTCACCTTTGTTCTCAGCCCATTCTTTCAACAGTCTCCCCTTGCTTTTAAGAATGTCACTTACTTGCGTCTTCCCGATGTCAAATTTATCTGCAATTGTACGAACACTTAACATCCCTTCGTCTGACGCATGCATAATGTTAACTTTCTCACGAAAACACAGCTTTTTCCTTTTTCCAGCCATTGTTCAGTGCCATGAAATGCAAATCCTTTTTGAAGGATGATGCCCAAGCAGTTTTGTATTTCTAGGTCTTCACCTATCTGGGTCTTTACCTATCACCTCGTGAAATTTAAAGGAGACACTGAGGCTATAGTGTCGGAAATCTGACTAACCTAGCAGGCCACAGTCATACATACCTCTCCTCTTCCCTCACTCCGACTTTCGCGCTACTTTGTACAAAAGTTCGTCTACTTTGTAAGTGCCTGTGCCAGTGCTCATTAACGGTAAGGAATTCCTTTCTCTTCCTTCTATACTCTTCCTTTCTTCCTTCAATTTCTGGATAGTGCGGAATATCTGCATTGTTTTCTATCGTTTGACCCCTGTGTCTGGCGTACTTCTACAGTTATGTGCATTCGGGTCTGTCTCTCTCCCTTACTGTCCCACGTACCCAGGCGAGAGTCACCCGTCTTTTGTGCCAGCTTACAGATCTTCTGTATCCAGGTGCCTGGTTGGGCCTCAGTCACCAAAACAGATGATTCAAAGTCAATTCTGCAGGAATTCCTTATCCCTGCCGGACTGAAGAATTCACTTGGTAGGCACACAAAGCTTGGGAATAGAAGTAGAGAGATCCCCAATTAGCCTCCTCCATCTCTCCAACTTCCTTATCTACATCACTCTATGGACTTCATCTTTCTTTGCTGCTCCTGAGCATCTTCCTTCCCTTTCAATCTATCTTTTTCCACTCAACCGTCTCCCCTCGGTAGTCAGCAGAACCCCATACTGATAATTCAACTATACCCACGGTAAGGAATGCATGGCAATAAAAAAATGAAGGAGCACCGACCAGTAGACCAACTAGGTGTTTCTCCCAAATTGTTCGATGTTTTTTTCCTGGATAAGTTCTTTGTAAGCAATAGGCTTTCAAGAAATGGCGTTTTTTTTGTTTGGAGGAAGAGAAATTTTCACAGGATAGCACATGGTGTGTCCGTTATTGGAGGTAATTGGGGCAAAAATATTCATTTTCTGCTGTCCGCGTCCTTTATTAACAGTGTCCGCTATTTGGAGGTGTTAGTTCCATAAGGTTCAATGTTCTGCTGCCGGCACCTAAAAAACTGTCCGCTAATGGGAGGGGTCTGCTATTTGGAGGTGTCCGTTAAGGGAGGTTTGACTGTATAGACTTGAAGGCTTATTTTATAATGTATGCATTTCACCTGATAATGATGGTAATGTATTGACATGGAAAGGAATCTTACTAATTATATCATTGTGTGAGATATTACAGTATCTTGCCTTTGTGTCTTCAAGAGTGCCTGACTTGCAGACCATAGAAACTCCACTGTATTTCCTATTTGATGGAAATTCATGATAATCATAAGCTAACGATACTACTTGTTGATATAACATGGTGGGAAGTTTCAGACAGCTGGAATGTGAAGAAGTGAAAGCATTGTTGTTGAAGGTGAATATATGTGGTCTGATTGAAGTCCTGAGAGAGAATTACCCTTTTTACCTACACTCCCTTTGAGCTGCAAGTCATAAAAATAGAATAGCCTGGGTGGAAAACTGGCATATGTGAGGGTGACTAAAATGTTCTTTGGAGCCCCATGAAAACAAGCCTTTTCCTTTAGCATCAAGATATAGAATGCATCACTCTTGTTTTTAAATAGATTGAAGAGAAAGAGTATTGTGTCAACCTCAAAAATCACACCAGCTCAAGATGTATGTTAAGCAAAATTGCTGCCTATTTTGACTTCCCTGGTAAAATTGTACGTTCTTTGGTTACACCAAAAAAATAGGGGTAACATTTTCTGGTAAACCAAGCTTCCAGTAATTTTTAATGATTTTTGAGGAAGGAAGTAACTTAGTTTTGTCAGTGGCCAATGTGCCTTGCATTTCATTAATTTGGGCTTCATTTCAAGAGGGAAATTTCAGTATTTTGTGTATCCTGAGGAATGCTGTAAATTGGTTTCAGTCATGGTGCTTTAGAGGTTTAGCATTAGCCCTTCAGCTGCCTGCAAGTGCCTGGTAAAATTTTATTTAATCCAGTAAGGCTGATTTTTCTCAGTTTAGGTATTCTTTTTGGAATTGAAAGAGGAAAAATAATGGATTAGGTTGTTGAAATTATTAAATAAATATTTATATATGCCTTCCGATACATTATTCCATGTCCGTTTTCTGTGAGTGACCATAGATTCTGACAGTTAAAAAGTCCATTTTAATCATTTCAGAGCTGCAAAGTTGTTTGTTGAAAGGAGGTTCTTGTGGGGATTGCCCCACTATTTCCCCACCCATTATTTTCTTAGGATAGTCAAGTACAAAAAAATTTTCAAGTTTTTAGAGGTAATGAAAACTAACAAACTAAATTTGACTGCATAAAATTCCAGCTAGTATATCCAAAGGGTGGCAGTTTCTTGCACTGGTGTCTAGGAGAAAAAATAAGGGAAATCATAAGGAAATAAAAGGTTTAAACAAGAGCATAATTCGGGGTGGCTTTCTAGGAAAACCTTTACTTATTGAAATTCTGAATTTTTTTGCCTCTGGTGCATTGTGGGGTGCATCACTCAATGGGATTTGAGTAGTAAATGCCCCATATTGTATAGTTTGATGGCATTGTAATATTTATTCCCTAGTATTAGGCTATGAAATGAAAGTAAAGAAGCATTTTCACTCTTTGCTCCCAGTATTCTGCTCAATCCGCCTTGTGTGACAGTGCAAAGCCGAACACCAGCCAATAAATAGACTGACATTTTCATATGTGCAAATGGATGATTAATTTCATAAGGCAACCTATGTACATTATTTTCCTCTGTTCAATTTCAAAGTGCATTCCTAATCCATGAAATATCAGCCTCTCCAGCTGGTTTGATGCACATGTGTATGAACCCTATATCTTCTCCATATGCGGGTTAGATGCATACAGTACTTCCTAATGTACTCCTGCACGGATATCATCTATCTCTATCTCGTAGTTTTTTGTGCTTGGTGGAGCCCCCTGCTAGAAATGTGTCTATCGTTAAATTGGGGTGTCATCATAACGAGGATGGCAATATTTTTTGCCACAAGGCCTTAAAGTTTGTATTTGATTTAATGTGATATATTCACAGATTGTGAAAACATCTTAAATTCTGGCTTGAGGGATTGATCTTGTTGAGTAAATAAATATTATAATTTTTTTAAAAGCACAATAAAGTGGCCGTGGCAGTCCCTAGATGAAATTTGTAAGAAGTGAAAGGATTAAATTTTATTTGAAATATAAAGACTTACCTAAAATTCATTAATTTTTGTGAATATTCTCAATTCTGTGCATGTAGTTAGTGAAGATGAAACCAACATCCTCCGCTGACTCAAACATCTGCTTTTGGAGTAACATCTATGATGCTTTTTAGTCGTGTTTTGCCGAATGACGGAGGCAAGTTTAGGAACATTTAATGCTGCTCTTTAAAAGAAACATTTCATTTACCCCTATAATTAAATGAGTCCCAAACTGTTAGTAAAAACAAAGACGTCCTTTGCTCTTTTTTCCACTTTTGATCTCTCGTTAACTCATTTGTCATTTGCTCTATATTAAATTAATTTATATCTTGCATAATTTGAAATACTTTTGCACCAGTTCTAAACAATGAAATGCACATGAACTCCTGCCATCATGAATGCATCATTATGTACCGTGATGGACTGCAAAAGAAACTATGAAAAGTTTTTGTTTTGCTTTTTCCTTATTGTGGCCTCAACATGTGAGACCTAAGTAGTAGCGCCAGTGCACTCTGCGGAGTATATTTCTCTATCATGACCTGCTGTCCTATGCAGCAGTAATGGCAGTATCTTTGGAGCTTACTTTGTATTTTTCATCTGTTCTTTTTTAAAGTTGAGGGGATATTAACTTTGCCTTAGACTAAGTAAATGGGGAGCCATGACTCATCACTGCTGGCACTAATGAACCCTGTATACGACCTTTCCTCGAGAGAATATCTGGTAATTTTAAAGTTGTACAACCTGAAATGTACCAAGGGAAGTAATGTAGCCAGGATTTCAGTTCTGGGAGGTCCATGTTGGACTAAAGTGTGGTTAGGGGAAAGAAGGGATCTGGGGACTGAGGGAAAAAGTACAAAACCCAGTTATAATGTTTTCAAAAACAGTAGAATTAATGAACTTGGCATTCTTTGTTAAAAAAGTATAACTTTCTGCTTTTGTTTTTTTTAATTAAGTAGAAATTTCAGGTGAAGGGGTGAGTTTTACCTTCACAAAGGTGGGTAAAAAGAACTAATGTATTCCCAGAGCATTAAAATGAGGCAGTGAAGGGAACACATCCTGAAAATGCCCAGTTTGCTTAGAAATGAAATAAGACCACATTTCTGGGCATGAATGCATCTGCCTCTCAGAAAAGTGCTCCCATGTATTCAAGCAGTTCGCAATAAGTGTGTGTAACCTGTAAAAATATATTTGATATCTTTTTTTCTATGTATTGTTGCCTATCATTCTCCAGTGCATAGAGTTCTATTCAGAAGTAGTAGGTATGAAAATGATCAAATGCTACCAGCAGTCCTCTTTTCATTTAGCAGAACAAGGAAAGGAAACATCGAACTGAGGTGTTTGTTCTTGCTGTGTCAGATGAATTGCCTGAGTGGGAGGATTCAAGGACTATGGGTGAGTATGTTGTTGTGTAATTCTAGATGAGGTAGTTATCTTGTCTATCTTCTTTGAAACTTTCTTAATTATGTTAGTTAAGATAAATCAAGTAGCTTTGTACCATTGGGCCAAGTAAGTGTCGCTATACATCTTTGAAATTGTTGCAGGGTTGAGTTTTGGATTGGGCTGGCAATGAGTGAGGGTGGATCAGAGAATGAGTGACAGGAACATTAGAAATATTGATATCATGATCTCAGAATGAAAAGGTTTTTGTTCACTTTCCACAGAAATAATTTTATTTTCCATCCTGGTTTCGACATTGACTATGTCATTTTCAAGGTAAAAATGACATAGCTAATGTCGAAACCAGGTGGGAAAATAATAATATTTTTGTGGAAAGTGAGCCAAAACCTTTTCATTTTGAGATCATTATATCTGTAGTGCATTTCCACAAAATGTCGCCAGATGCTCTAAACTTAATTAGAAATATCAGTGTCCTTGTAGCCACTTTTCCTTCAAGGGAGTTAAAAATGCAGTACAGGTTATTTGCATTGGAATCCTCCACTGAATTCTGATAGATCATTTTACCATATATTTTACTTCTGCCTCCTTGCCTCATTTCTTGCTGATGCTTTAATCCCTTAGGTGTGATTTTTGTCATGTCTGATTGATATCAATAGCAAGCTGACATAATATTAACGTTAAGTCAGTTTTGAACTGGGAGTTAGGGTTTCTAAAGGACATTGGGCACTTGGTTGATTGATGTGAGTGTTATCAGTGGTGTAACATACAACTTCGGTGTTTATGTCCAGAAAATATTTAACGAGAATTATGAAACGGGGTAGTGGTGAGTGAAAGTTGATGTGGAAAAATTGTTCTCCTTACCCAAAAATGAAACCATATTTCCAAAATGTTCACATTGTGTATGTTCATATTAAGCTACTCTGATTTTCTCATCTGGTGAATCTCATGGTAGCTTCGGAGGGACTAGAATTCTCATAAGTGGTCTCGTGTAAAATGATTAAACATTTATTTATAAGCTGTTAGTAATTTCTGCTGAAGTAGTGATGTGGATATTTCAACAGTACTTTTTTTATCAGTAGTGAATAGCCTTTAATCTTGGAGTGTCGTGCCTTGGGTATGATTGTGAGTACCAATTAGAGAATGGGAAGTCTTTCGGGCTGTGCATGAAATCCTGCCTGTGCTGCCCTCTAACCTGAATAGCATAGCCATTTCACATGAATTTAAATAATCTTTTCATTATAAATTTCTCACATTTGTCTCTCTCCACAGAAGGTACTCCCATTAAAGTTACTGTAACTGTTAAGTGCATTCCATTTCATACATCAGTCTCTTTAACACCCTGTCAAATCAATTTTTTTTCAACTTAGGCGATATTGAAGCTGTTTGTATAATATGTGAAACAGAATGGATTAGATGCACATGAGAGTATCAAATTGCTACAGGAAAGGGTCATCAAGGAATGCTGATAAATAGTTTCAAATAAAAATAACAGCATAATGCTCTTAATGATTATCAATTTATTTTTTGGGGTCAAAACTAGTGATTTGGATGAATACCTCATTCTTAGGTAGTCGGTGGTTTATTTTTTCATATAGGTCGTCAACAAATGTGATCCTTGAAATTTATAACCATTGTTAAACAATTTCCTTATGACCTTCATTAACTATTTCAGCTTTTTAGTGAGGAGATTTAAATGTTGAAGGTCTTTACACACCAAGGCAGGAGATGAAAGTGGGATTAGGGAGCAAAATCTGCACGGAAAGTTATGAGGGGTGCGAAATACTGTCAGACAGACAAAAGTAAAATATTTGTGAGAGTTAAAGGGCATGGGCCTCACTACTGCCAGGATAATTATTGCCCTCTTCCTCTTAAATTTGCCAATGGTTCTGATCTATAGAGGAAAAAAATGTCTCAATCCTTTCTTTCTATTCCTCAAATATTCTGATGATACAGTGAATAGTATTTGGCATCACCTCCATCCCTTCTCTCAGTGGTTCCATGTCTGGGTCTTTTTCCTTTAATATTTTGTAAGCATGTTGTTTAATTTATACAGCAAAGAGTACTGTTTAACCTTTACCTTCCTGAGTTTTTCCGTAGTTGTAAGCCTTGCTGGCCGAGGTTTTTTAAATGACCAGTGTTTTTTATATGTCCATCAATGTGCCAAACGAACACGCTCGGCAGTCTAGAGACACAATTTTTGTGCCAGAGAGAGACACTCGGAAGATAAAGGTTAAGTTGAAGAAACTTTGTTTGGCACCTCTCAATACAATTTTGCTTGTGACTGAAGTTGGGGGATGGAGGATAGGCTGCCTGCAATGTGTTGAAATTAATTCATTACAGGTTTTGTGCTGATATAACCTGCCATGTAGTTTTGTCCAGGATGATTGTGCTTCTACTTCAGTGTTGTGTGTAGATGTATTTTATGCTCATTTTTGTGTCCCTTTCCCTCAAGAGTTCATCGAAGTGATGCATTGTTTGAAATGGAATAGTTAGATTTTTGGGTCTTCACATTGACAGTCAGCTTACATGGAATTGTCACATAAGTATCCTGATAGGAAAACTGACTTCCATCTGCTACCTAATCAGGCAACTTAGATCTAAAGTAAATACGAACATTTTGAAAACTGCCTACTATGGCTTATTTCATTCGAGAATATCATAACGTTTAATTTTCTGGGGCAATAGCAGCCATAGTAGTGATGTTCTTCGCATACAGAAACGAGCAGTTCGATTCATAGCAAATGCCAAGACAGGGATCACTGCAAACCTCTTTTCAAAAATATTAGGTATTATGCCACTGCCATGCTTGTTCATCGAACAAGTGGTAATCTTTGTCAAAAAACATATGTATCTCTTTTGTATAAACTGTAAAATTCATAATTATGACACAAGGCGTAAAACTCTTATACATATGCCACAGAGTTGTATCAAGGTACATCTTGAGGGACCGTACAAAATGGCCTTGAAATGCTACAATAAACTCCCAGAAAATATAAAAAGCCTGGATAACCTTAACCAATTTGAGAACAAGGTTCATTCATTGTTATTAAAAGAGTGCTATTAAGATGGTAATGAATTTCTGGCAGCAACCAGGTAATTTTTTGTAAGATCAATGCAGTGAATAGTTTGTATTCTCTTGTATTGTTGCTATTTGATATTGTACGCCAAATGTATGCCCATGTATATACCTGACTTGCCCTAAATCTACTTAAATAGATCTGTTAGTATATGTATCCTGGCCACTCCTCATTTATATCAATGTTACTCTGTCTCATCAATCGCATGACAGCCTTCCTTCTGAACAAACCCCCCTCTACACTTCCTCACCCTCCTGTTACATTATCATACCTATATTCCTTCCATAACATCATTTCATCCCAACCCTCCACCTTTCTTTCCCCCTTGATTCCTAGATAGTAAATGTATAAAAGCTTGCAATACTTGTGTGTATTTTCAAAAGAAAAAACTTTGTAATGTCCACTCTGTTATTTATTTGTACAATGCATTATGCTTTAAGTGTCATCATCAGGTACATTGTACTTGATGACGCTTTGACATGCATTCAATCTCTACAATAGTGATTAGCTTGATATTGGATTACAAAATAGTCTTGAGTGAAGGTACAAAACCAATTTGGGGTTGGATCGCCTTTGGATTATTGTTCTCAGTACATAGTATCTGATGGTGACACTTAAAGCATTGAAATTTGTTGTACAAGTAAATAACCAACAGAATATGACAAAGTTTTTTAGTTTTTAAATTCACAGTGATGTTCCACAGTATCTCACCGAATACCGTTCAATATATTTGGTGTACCTTGAAAATGGCGTGGTATTTTCAAAACCTAGGTTGGTTTGTGATGATAAAAATTTTGTTGTAAATATAATAAAGTTCTATCTTTGTGAGATAATGATATCTCATAACCCTAGTCTTGGAGCACTGAATAGCCTTGTTTTTATTTTTTTTCCATAGGGAGGAAGAGGAAGTGGTTTCCGGTGGAGGAGGCCTTGGAACAGCTGAAACAGCACAAACCAGTGGAGTCATCTTACCTCCAGTCAATGATTCTCACATGTAACAACGACAAGGTCACTTGAGTGGTTGGCACAAGTGGTGCATCATCTAGGTGTGTGTTCACATGGATATGCTAATTGCAATGTCAGCAAGGAAAAAAAAACTTCTGCTATTCCCTTACTCAGTCTTTTTTGTTAGCCTTGAAGCTTTGTTTGCAAAAACATGTTTCTTTTTTTTACAGATAAGGATGCGGTAGATAAATACAGTTACGGCAGTTTACTATACACTATATCATGTATCACATTATGTACATAGAAGTGACAGTTGACGGCAACTGCTCCTAATGTCCTTGTTTCAGAATTTTTTTCTGAGTTTGTCATAATCAATTTGTGTTGAAGCAAAATTGGAACTTGAAATTTCAATCCATTGGTTGACTTTAAATACTGTAAGGGTCACTTGTGTTTGGACTTGATCCTGAGTTGTATACTGAAAGGGGAATACCACCACAGGATTGTTGCTTTTAGTCAAACGTCTATCTGTTCACTTTGTGTAATTAGTAAATTTAACCAGAGGTTAGTTTGCAAACATGCCACAATTTAAAGAAAAAAAATCTGGGTACAAAAATTGCAATGCATATGTTGTTTTCGGGCTTAACTTTTGAGTTATACATGCATCATTATTCAATTTGGTTGGTGTTTTTTGCCTGGGGTCCTGAGAAGAGAGTGCCACTATAAAAGTGTGTGTGTCATTTGTGTGTGTGATTTTTTTTTTTACTGCAAGTGGTCTGCTTGGGCAGATTAATAAGTCTGTAATGCTAATGAATGAACTTTGGCATGTGCTAAGCCATTAACCTGTACTTGGTAAGTGAAGAAAATAGATCCAGACTTTATGAAAGAAGCCAATCATTGACTTGAGTGCCATGCTAGTAATATGGTGGATTTTGAGGGTTGTGGAGAAATTTGAGTGAAGCAATGAATAGGATGGGTGACGTTGTTGCTTCTGCTTTTAAACAAAGTTAGATATTTTTGTCTTGCCATTTACTCCCAGGTATTACAGCTTCAGGAATATATATACATATATATGAACTGCCGATATGGCAGTTGTAACGTTCATAGGCCATTTTATTTGTGTAGATAAGTGAATTTGAGCAGAAATAGGCAGTAATAATCATACCAGGGACAGATCTAATTTGAAAAAAACAATGAGTATAATGACAGTTACTCAATTTTATTAAGAGGCGCATGCTACTTATTTCTTAATTATAAATTCAGCTCTCTTGATTCTCTTAAACCAGATACTCAAAAGAGTATGTTTTTTGGTACATCTTGCCCAAAGGAACTCCCTATAGTGGATTACTATACATGACGGTTTGTTTTTGTTGTATTCTTATGTGAATATAGGTATTAGAGTTCAATATTTTTGAGCCAATATGAATCTTAGCAAGTCTGACTTGTGAATCTTTATTTCTTGCGAGATCTGCATTATGAATGAATCTTCATCATTCTGGTATGAAGTTATGTCTAATTTATTAACTAGGTTGTCACCAGGATGAAATTAATATAGCCATTACGTGCAAAATATCTGGTAAATATTTTTCTTTGTTCCAAAGTTATTTTATGGGAAAGTTGCAAATTGGTTTCAAAGTGATTTAAGCCTTAACATATGAAATTGTGTATTTCTTTGATACTCATAAGCTTTGTGGTCTACCTTGGAGTAGATAAAATGGGCCATTATAATACAACATCTGAATGTATTTATATATAAACTAATGTGGTATTAAATGATAATCATTGCTTTCACTCCAAATGATGCAATGAAAATTCTTGGATTGACTGTTGACTTCTTTACATTGCTTGTAATTTTTTAAAATAAATGCATGTTAAAGTCTTAAGATCCTAATTTTATTTTTATTTTCATCAGTATGTGAAGTGGTATCTTAGCTGTTGCTACATCATATACAGTGAAACCCCTCATAATGACCACATAAGTCAGGTTACATCTCCCATAAATCTATATTTTGTGGAACTGATTGGAATACCCATATTTGTGTTGTACTTCTTACCCGTATTCAACCACCCCTCACTCTGACCTACGTCCAAGAATTTCCCTCTATTTGGCACATGAAAACTGTTGTAAGCCTTAGGTTCTCTCAGCTTTTGGGAACCAGACCAGCCTGCCTGGTTCTTCCAGGTCTATTCTTTGGAGTGCCATTACATGCCTGCACACACCAGAGCAATAGAAGATAATAGCCCTCTCTGCAGAGGTTATATAAATGGGAGATAGCAGATTTTTCTAGCTTGGAAAAACTCTTTACCAAACAAATGGAATTTTAAAATTCAGGTCACATTTTGTAGGAGTGCCACTATAATAACTGGAACCAGGTCAGGTCATGCAGGTTTCTGGTTATCACGACGCTACCATATCTTAATCTGATTGCTCTGCCCAATTTTGTTGACTCTGCAAGGGCAGATTGCAAGGTTAAGCTCTCAAATGCCAGACTAGCACAAACTAGGACATGAACAAAATCTGAATTGCAATGCAATTTCTGTTCTTCTCTAATCTAATTTGTTTGAATAATTATACTAAGTCCTTTTCCTTACAACTAATTTGTACGATGAAGAGGTGATCATTGCTTTGAAAACCTGGCTCCATACCACAGCGAGGACAGGGTACGCACATCTTAATGAATCACTGGAGGAAGACAATAGAACTTGGGGGAGATTGTGGAAAAGTAGAGCGAGTAGATTAAACATTATTCTTTCAGATGTAAAGTTCATTTCTGTCGAATAAATAGTTTTTGAGAAATAAAATGAAGGGCATTACTTTTTGGTCAACCCTCATATGATCAAAGGATCTGAACCCCTGTTACACAACCACCCGTCTTAAAGACAATTTTTCAGCAGAAATATCAGTGGTGGCTTAATTCAGGTGTCATTGTATTTTAAATGTTCAAGAAGAAATCGAGCAAATTCACATGAATGGGGACTATGGCCTATACTTATGTGCTTGTGTATTGAAAGCCTTAGTGAGGTTGTAGCGTTGGAAGCGCGGAATGAAGAGAAGTAGTTTCTGCTTAGAGTATAGACGTTTATTGCGTTCCTCGTAGACTGAATTTTAGTGGCAGGAGACGGCTTTATAATAGGTGAGGAAGCGTCTTGATTGCCTCCTCAGAACCAAAGAGAATATTCTAGAAGTTACCAAGAAACATTAGAAAAAATATTTGCCGGCCCTGAGGCCGGAACACATGGCTGCTTGCTTGTGAGGCAAGTGTGGATCCGCCGGGCCAACATGGCAGGTGTAGTGGCGATACTCCATATATAGCCACAAGGTATTTCTGAGATCTCTAAGCAATCCTTGTCTTTGTCGAGTTAGTCTGTTATTTTTGATCCCATGTTTTTGGGTGCAACTTTTGGGTAGCGTTTAGGCAACTTAAGGTATGAAGTAGTATTTTTCAGATGTTTACAGTTTCTCCTCCAAAACTGGGATTATCTTCATGTCAAAGTGGAGATAGCTTGATTGTTGATGGGTTATGTGGACCAGCTAGTGGTGCTAAAAATGTACAAAACTATTACTTAATTTGGTTCTTTGTTTCCATTAGTTGGACATTTTCCATGTTGTGGCCTGTGACTACCCATCTTCCCTGACAAAGTTCTCTGGGTCATAATTTTACTGGCTTCGCAAAACACTCTTTGGAGGTATCTTCTTTACTTAGCCATCACTGTTGTATTTTTCAATTCAGAATTGGCCAAGTTCCGACCATGCATGTTTGGCAATGGCTGAGAGGCTGAAGTCTTTCTTTTTCAATGCTATATTATAGTCTTTAATTCTAACTTCTGCAGCTCTGCCTGTATGACTGATGCAGACACTCTCACATTAGCACATCACCTCACAAATATGTTCATGTAATTGTGGTTAGAGGTGATGTCAGATTTCATGGAATGTTTCCTGTCTATCTGTCTGCTGTGCCCCATGTTTCCACACTGCCTTTCGAGTCTTTTTTCTGAGTGGTGTAGTGTACTGTAATTATAACAAGCCATCTGCCACATCTTCCTTTCCATCTTCACATCTTCGTTTCCATCTGCCACTTTTTCATCCAAAGTATACTTGTATAAGTTGGCTGTACTTAAATACAGGTGAGTATCTACGCAAAGATATCAAATCTACCTAGTACTACTCAGTGTTAATGGAAAGAAACTTGTTCTGCACGAGTGGTCACATGCCTGAGAAGTAAGTTTGGGGAATTTCTAGACACTTGTAACATGTAAAGAAATGCTTGAGAAAAATGTGCACCATTATTCACCTATACATACAAAGGATGTGAACATGTATATGGTTATCAAAACTCCTCAACCAAGCACCGATATAATGCTTGCAGTATCATCTGCTTAAGTTCTGAGAAGTGTCTACATTGTGTACTCATGGTAGAGACGCATTTAAATGTATACATGAGTCAGCATAGACACAGTGTTACTTTATGGTGCTGAAATGAAAGTCTTGAGAAAGTTGTAGAGCAACTCTCGTCCTCTTACAATCTGGCCAATGCTCACTGCAGTGGTACATTAGTGATCAGTACAATGTACAAATGAAAAAGGATTCCCACTATCTCCTGAAGGGCTAACGGTTGTCTAAATCTTTTTGAGTGAAATAGCCTGTCAAAAATTGTATCCCTTGTTTGTTATGAAAGGCCCTCTTCAAATAGTGCTGTAATTCACAGGTGTGATGTTTTATTAGTGCTGAATGACGGGTAAGTCATCTGTCTCATGGTTCTATGCAAGTGATGATAGATCAAGAAAGGATTGGGTCATTTGATAGGAAAGAATGTTGTGGGAAAGAGGAGTGTGCTACCCATTCCCTTAAAATGTACTATGTAGTTCATAGTATTCCTTGAATATTCTTTTCAATTTACCTTCAGGATATAACTATCAATTGAGGTTTTTTTGAAGCTGATGGTAACGCAATACATTGATATCAAACGAAACTGTGCTAGGAACTTATTGAGTTTAGAATTAGTATTAATATCTAGAAGCCCAATATTTAAATAAGTTTTTATTTGCTCTTGACATTTTTGCATACTCTTCTGGAAATGTTGTTTTTATTATTTGAATATTGCTTCCTGTGTATCAAGACGGATTTATGAAGGCTTAAGCCCTTCTGCTTCCTGATGGCTTAAGTGCTTGTGTGAATTCTTCAGTGGGCTGATAACAGCCAGCATATTTGAGCATTAAAAAATGTTTTTAAATGATTATTCAATTACAGTTATCCATGTTAACTCGGTAAAGTGCAGTTTTTTTTTAATAACTTCAAAGAGCGGCTGATGGCATCCCTTGGAATTCGAAATTTCGCAAAATTTTAACTGTTGAGACCGAACCTGCTGGCCAAAACTTTTGTTTATGCTTGTTTATATGATCCAAGTAACCATTAAGTTTCATTCGTTCTTACACGAACTTATCACCCGAATGAAAATAAGCTACTATTTTAAATTTCTCCACATTCCAATCAATCACAGCCTTGAAGTTTTAATATTTCGCGCCATTATAAGTATGTTCCATCCTCAAACTAATGGGCTCGTAAAATGTGTCCCGCGTAATCTTATCAAAGTTATTCGATGGACTAAAGAAGATAATCTTTCGCACGTAAACTAAAGTTCGATCTTTCCCTAGTTTACGTAAAAGTATCGATATCTGAGGCACTAAAATTGGGATGCGCCTCAAAGCAGATACTGCGCCCCTTAAGGAAGAAGGATGAACTTGCTCAGTTCGTCCGGTAATGGTGCGTAAATTTCAAATTTGGCATGAGTTGGTATGTACTGGAATTGCTTGTTATATATATGGTAATAGAATATGCAAAAATGCCGAAAGAATCGGGATAAACGGGAGGACATACACTTTTCAATTCAGAAGTCCATTTCAGGTACATTTGCTAACAAATATACGAGTGTAAGGGTTGAAGTGCTTACAATCCTGAAAGCAGTCTGTGTAAGCGACTCGTGAATTTTCTAACAACGCATAGATTATGGACGGTCCAGAACTCTTCTCGCTGTGGGTAAGTATATTTTTCGGTATTCTTATATTGAAATTTACATTTAAATAATTGTAAAATAGTCCAAATCTAGTTTAAAGTAGCTTGGTAAAAATTGGATGGAACTATAGTTACTACTCCATCTACTCTTTTACTCTGCCATTGCGAGGCTTCACGTCGACCTTAAACGTTAAACCTATAAGAAAAATTCAATGCGGAAGACAAATTATGTTCATAAATGACGGTATAAGCCATTGACGAATATTTGAAAATTAAATGGAAAAGAATTAAGCCTGATAGGCACAATGTTTCCTATTACGTGCATTATATAATATTCTGAGGAGTTCTGCTCTGCGATAGGGCTAGGTAAATAATATACACGATAGAATTGTGTTAATAGAGAAAATTCACACTCATAGATTCAAGTATTTTGGTGAATTTTCAATAGTTATCGGCCTAAGCTCATTGTGCTTCTTCATCATAATATTGACTCTTTCCTTTCACTGAAGTATGCTTAGAGTAGCAGTTAGAATATGTATATCAGGAATATTTTCCCGATATAAAGGGTGCAACTTTTGGATGTGGATGACCAAGGAACACATTAATCTGAAGGGGTTGAGGAACTACTGATCTAGCTTTCTCAGCATTGTTATTTTAGATCCAACTAGAGCTATGGGAGACTTCTGAATTTTTGTTTTCTGAATTTTGAATCTGAGATTGTTTGGAAGCATCCACTTGAGGAGAAATTAACTATGGCAGCTAGTGATGATGCAGTCACATGGACAGTAGCTTTGAGGGCAGAGATTGGAATGTAGATGAGTCCACGGGAGAGACTTAATGGTTTTAGTTGTATCAGCTGGGACTTATGGAAGGAGGAACATGGAATGTTGTGGGAAATTATTATCACCTAACATCCTCCTTATAATTAATCATGCAAAATTGCAGATTTTAGGCTGTTATGATGTGTCCAGACCAGAAGCCAAATCAACAAAAATTCTTCTTAAGCTTTCATTACATACCTATTTTTAATTATAAGAAAGATGTTATATATTATTATCAATCATCCTAATCTCAAATTGAAAAAAAGCTCCTTTGGGTGTAACAAATATTCTTTTCTTGCTTTGTGAAGCAAAATTTGTGCTGGCTTAAAAAGGAAGGAGCATGAGATATTGAATTTAGGATAAGTTTTTCTGGTGGTGACATTAGTTTTGCTTTATCTCCTTGGATCTTATTGGTAGTACATGGAAACCACATTGCAATATAGATGGGTTTCATAAAGAACAGCAAAGATTACTGACAATAATAATATTTTATATCCGTAAAGACTGCTAATTCTAAAACATAGTGCCTTGCATTACACATTGTTTGGTTTAATGCGGTTTGAAGACCAGAATTTTTAATCCTTTGGATAAATGAGCCCCACCTTAGGTTCATGAAATGAGAGGTACTACATGTTGCTTAATCTTGCAACGAAAAAGAGGGTCATTTGCATTTATATTTTTGGAGAGACTGTATTTGTCAATTTAGGAACAATTTCTCAGCTTATTGTCATAATTACCTATGATAGGATATGACCACCATAGGTAGTGGTGTACTGCTGGAATGATAATGCCCCAAATAAAATAATTTCTTTGTCTTACCCTTTCACTATTATGAGTATGGTAATGTGCTGGAAGGAACCCTTATCCTCTGCGTAAATACCTAATATAGGTACATGCCTGGTGTGAAAAAACAATTGGTGAAAAATCACTGTTAACAATAAATTACAAAAGATATTTTAAGCTAAAAAATACATTTTAGTTATGCCAGTGTCTAGTTTAACCCTTTGAGTGCGGCATGACGTGATACCACGTCATGGTTGTCTTTACGCTGGTTCTGATGACGTCATATCACGTCAAGGGTTCTTTGTGTTTTGCAGCTTTCTCTACGGAAATCTTACTAGACCTCCTTGGGAAAGCTGGAATTCTCACGGTACCCTTGACGCGATATCACGTCATCAGCACCAGAGTAGGGACAACCATGACGTGATATCACGTCATGCCGCACTCAAAGGGTTAACCGCTACTCACGTGGGGTTATCCATTGGTTGTTCGATCCTAAGATTGGTTGACTGCAGCCCTCTACCCTTCCCTATCTAACGCTAGTTCCCCTTTCCTACTCACATAGGATGATCAATAAAACAATTCATAAACACTTCAAATCCTTTGACAGAGTATTCAATATTGCTGGTATCATGTTCTTTCTGCAGGAAAAGGTTTATAATTGCCTCCATACTGTTATTTAATACACAATTAAAAATTTTGACGAAGCCTATGGTCCTCATCTTGTGTTTTACTGGAGTAGTAGCTGTTTCATTCTTGTTCCTACCAATTGTTATTTATTTGAGTTTACTTGTCTTGAAATTCAAACATGGCGGGTGAATTTTTTGAAGAAATTGCCATGAGAAAAATTTTGCCTGGACCGGGAATCGAACCACGGACCTTTGGTTTGCCGGACCAATTCGCAGACCACTATGCTATCCAGGCTTCCTAATTCCCATGGCATTTTGGTGGGTACAAGGCAACTAGATCTTAGGCCCTTGCGGTCCATCAAAGAAGGCAACGCAAGGGAGAAGAGGACTTCAAAGAAGCCACAACCAAGAGTCGGTATCCTTCACCAGCACTTATGCCGTGCTTAGCCACTTGAAATTCAAACATGGCGGGTGAATTTTTTTAAGAAATTGCCATGAGAAAAATTTGGCCTGGAGTAGTTGCCTTGTATCCACCAAAATTGACTTGGAAATTAGGAAGCCTGGATAGTGTAGTGGTCTGCGCGTTGGTTCAGCAAACCAAAGGTCCGTGGTTCGATTCCCGGTCCAAGATCTATTGCCTGTGTATTTTCTCAGCTCCCACAAGCATGTACAACATGTTACATATGCATAAACATGTAACCTCCGCTTGCTTAGGTTGAGTTTTGACTGAGTCTGCAGAGTGGACAGCTAAGGCCCAAAGTCTAATATCTTGACCTGTCTGTACACACCACAAAACTAAAATGAGGGAAAACTACAGTTTCCTGTGTCATATTTTCCATCCATGCAAACAGTAAAGCTGCATCCTGTAATGTGTAGCCGTAGTGATTCTTGTCAGTTACTCAATATCATACCGTACCAGCACTAGCAATTATTCATATGTGATTTGACTCCTTCAATAAGGATTTAGTTAAATAAATTACTGTCACAACTGGAATAGTTCTCTCAGGTGTTTTAATACTTACTTATTTTGCACAAAGGAAATGGAAGTGAACATAGGAAAGCATTTTGGACCAAGGAAGCCACCATATAAAATGATTGACTTTTTGTTTCCTTTTATAAACATATCCAAAGGTCTAAAGACATCACATTTTGACAGTTGGGAAGGTAGTGTATCATTATATTGGTTGAATCTTGATCACTGATGCACAAAGTATTTCTTGATGTTTTCCACCATTACTTCAACCATATCATCCATGTCATAGCAGTGACTCCATCCCCATATTTGTCTTGCTAAGCTGTCATCAAGAGCTGTTGGCCATGTGTCAGCTGAATTGTAAAAGATAAGACATGTAATAGTAATTAATTGATGTCAATTATATGAGAATTTTTAAGTTAATATGTTAAGGTCATTAGAGAACATATGTGATTACCACAAATAGTATTATATTGGCTTTAGAATACATGAGGAAAGCAACTATCTCATCTCCTGTGATCTAAACAGAGTCCCTGATATTCCCAATAATAATAAAGCCAAATTAGGATCACTCCTGTCAGTGAACGAGGAGTTAGATGATCACTGTTATCAGGCGGTGGATTTTCAAGAAACAATAAAATTGAGGCTTTTTCCATTTTTCTGTTAATTACTGCCTGTAATATTCAATAGTTAACCAGTTTATCACAAATTTCAATTATTAGCAAGGGATGTTCCAGCAATACAGCCTTTAATGGTTTGGAGGGCATTTGTTATCATAGGCAAGACATTCGATGACAAGCCTGAGTTAAACGTAAATTGTTAGTAACATGATTCTTTATCAGGGCAAATGAAAGCTGGCTAATCTGAAGTATGTATCTGCATATTATGGCCCTCCTAGTGTCTAGTTTTCTCACTCAACCTCACAAATCATGAAGTTCATCCCAAAATTGATTATCCTCAGAAACTGAACTTTCATCAATTTGAAAATTTAGCCCAATGATTAAGCCTAAATTTTTACATTCTCATTGCTCAACAACAAAATTCAATAGTCACAAGATTTTTATGACGAAAACCATGTTTAAACTAAAGCCATTTGTTGGGAACTCATGGTCTGCTATTGTTGGTGTGAAAAAAGTCCTGAATTTAATTTTATAGGGTAGACCTTATACTCTGAAATCTCTTTCATTTCTTTTAGCCAAAGCATCATGACTCATAGGTGCTCATACCTATCCCAGCACTGTGAGTTATCATGTCCAAGCAACAAAAACCATTGATTAAATTTATAATTGTTAATAGAGGTAGTCTACTGTTTAAGGTAGTTTTAGATGGATATCAAATAACTTCTGGTACAATTTAAGAAATCCAGGTGCTTACCTTTATGTGAAATATTTTACTCAAGTATACATCTTACCTCTCTTTATATAGTTAAGCTTATTTCCTTCCTTCTCCTTCCCTGCTTATCTAACATCGTCCTCTCCCCCTCATAAAATATTTCCTACCAACTATTCATAAAATGTTGAGAGATGCAGGAAACAATATATACAATGACAAATTCTGAAGTCTGATGGAGTTGAGTACTAGATTTTTTTAGTAAACTAAAAGCCATAGATTAAAATGACCAATAATAAAAATATTTGTGGAGGCAAGGCCTGAAAGAACTTTGGCTTTACACTCAGTTAAAAACTTTTAGAAAGTATTTATTTTCAACTAGTTTTGCTATGCTGTAGGACGACCTGGGAGTACACTGAATTTTGCTGAGTGTCCTACCTGCTGATGGTAGAGTGTAGGGAAACTAGTTGGTAATTAGCTTTTTTTTAAAGTTTTTTACTGAGAAAAGCTAAGTTTTTTTGGACCTACCCATTCATGGACTGCCATAAAGTATTGGCCTCATCCACCTAGTTTGACGAAAATGGTTGTGATGAATTGGGGTGCAATATAAGGATTTCATGAAATCAGGGAAAAATTACAATTGTGTGTGAAGTATTGATAAGGGTATTTTTGAGGTAAATTGAAATTCTGGCAGCCAAGTAGAACCATTACCTATGGTAGTTTCTCAGAGTGAGGGGTATTTGTTAAGGACATGCTATAATGCAGAATTATATCATTTTAACTATCTGGAACATGACCATAACAATTACTAGTGAGGCTAATTATTGAGCAATGCAGAGAGTATTTTGCATCTATAGGAGGTTACTGTACAAATACTAAGGTTATTTTAGGGGTGATAATTAAGAATAATAAAGGCTACTCACCAATTGCTTGCCTCGAGTCTGGTTTGTAATCCACTGTTAATTCTGGTACATGCCTTTTGATCGCTTCTGTTAGTTCTTCGGGGGTAAAAGACATAGCTGTTACATTGTATGTCCTTATATCCTGGAGTGTGTCATTTGGTGCTTCCATAATCCCCAATAGGGCTCGCATGCAATCTTCTATGTACATCATAGGCATCCTTGTGTCAGGTTTGAGGTAGCATGAATAATGTCCCTTCGTCAGGGCTTCATGGAATATTGCTACTGCATAATCTGGAAACAAGATGCATCAAACTATTAACCTGTTTATGCCTAGTGACACCATTTGGTATCAGTCAGTAATGTGCTACAAAAATTTAATTTTTTATCCCTCTTGATCTTACACTAGATTTTTTGACTTCCCATCCATTTAATTAAATCACAGCTTACAATTTCAAAGTTTTTACTTTTTTTGATTCTATTTTCATGCCAAATCAGATACTTGAAGTAGGAGAATCTTTATCTAGTGCCAAAAAAGTTTTTTTCGTGCAGACCTTCTGATTTTCTTCCATATCCAGTAATGTACAAGATTTTTTCATGTGATATCAAATCTTAATATTTACATGTAGCAATGAATATGGTTACATTTTGTGGTTGTAGGTATCTCATACGGAAGTTACAATGTGTCACATGTCTGTTGTTCCATGTGGTAGTGCTAGGCACTTCCCATACTACTTTTATGTGGGTTGCGATTACCCCTTAATTTCTTTGACTTGGGTATTTCTTCCAGGTTTCATTTTTGCTAACATAAATATAATAATTAAATATTTGAATAGTGTGTGTATTGCATTTACTTTCCCCCTGAAAATATCTGCAGTTCAGTCGTGTAAGTGTTTGGAGGCACCCACAACTTAGGCTCTCGGTCTTCCCTGTTCTTCTGGAAGCATGAACCATTGTCGGGTGCCTGACACAACCCTCACCCAGTTTAGAAAGAGATGGGGAGTCTGTCTGTGAAAACCTTTCCTCTGAAGGATCAAGAGAAAAAGAGAGTTAATGAGGGGTGGTGTTTGCCACCGGGAAACTTCCAAGATTGCTGCCAACAAGTGATGAGCATGTGACTTGAGACACCTCAAAAACACTACTAATCCTTTGTATTGTTTTGGCCTCCCATTCCTCAATCACACATGACTGAACCACATTTCAGTTTTTTGAAATGGTGGACATGCAGCCAGTGATGTGCCTCAAGGAAAACTGGAGAATATCACATCATGTGGTGAGTCTGGTCCCAGTTGCAGATCATGTAAGAGACCTCAAACACACGACAAAGTGACCATTTGAGATGATTAAAACATTATTGTAGGTAGAACTATTTACCCTTATCCTGATTACTCCTCTCGTGAAGTGTTCCCTACCTCAGTTTTTGAACTTGTTTTAGGTTAAGTCATCTCTCATTTAGTATGGAAATCAAATGAGTAGCTAAGTGTTTGTTGCAATTCTCTTCCGCAGAGGGCAAAATGCATCATAAAGATGTTAAGCAGCAAATTGTATGATTGACTGAGTGATTGAACAGGAAATAGAACGTGCCCTAGTTACATTTATTTTCTTGTGCAATCTATGATACATTTGTTTTTTCAATAAAATGTACCGTGTAAAGCAGCCTTAATAAAAGACACCATTTGCAGCAGAGAAATGAGCTCGTACATAATTCAATGAGGCAAGACAGATGTTCAGATATAATTAGACTTATTCAGTGCTGCAATGCTGCTGTTGATGCCTCAGATGAAATGTGAAAAATATACCCTCTTAAGGATATGGAAAAGAAAAATCTTGGCGAGATTTTCAAAGAAGGGCAATGCTTGAGTTTTGATAAATCATTGACGATGCATTTTTGGAGCTATGGATATACGCAGCTCAATCATGGGTATACCATTTGATCTGGGTTTGAAGTTTGGTACCCTTAAAGCACAGGTGGCCACATAGCAAAATTTGATGTTTTCAAGGAAATTATCCCGGGAGAGTCGAATGTGATGAAAAATAATTTTTTGTGAAGAACATAATAAAAATTTGGAAAGGCAGCAGCACCTTTGATGGAATGATATATGAGCTGCAAAAGAAATAACTGCCTCTTCTGTTATATTTTTATTATAAAAATACAAGTTACAGCAGGTGAAATATCTCCTGGGAAGGAATTATGGAGCAACTGGTGAAGGGAGGGGAGGATAGAATACCTAAAGACCGTCCCCTTAGGTCCTCAGATAAGTACTTTGGTGATTTCAGAGGGCATTCTTTTGGTAGTCAGAGTATTAGGTACCTGACGATGATGCCTATGCTTTGAAACTAGTTGCTCTTTAAAAAAACCTGAGGATAAAGACCTATAGTTTTCTTTTCCATCACCCTCTAAGAATATCTCAATATGAGGAAAGGATCTTTTGAAGCTAAAAGATCTGTGAAAGACCACATGCCTGTGGTGAAGTGGGTGGATAATGCACTCATTTTGTTAAGTTTGCCATGTCACAAACTTAGCTCCATAACTGGTGTTGAGAAAGGATGGGTGTAGATTACAGGCTTGTGAGATTAAATTCTATCGTAGCAGAGCAGAAAGAACCAGAATGGACAGGATAAGGAATGAAAGAATCAGGGAAACAGTACAAGAGAGACCACTTCAGGAAAGGATAGAGATATATAGGCTGAAATGATTTGGACATATAAAAAGGAAGGAAGTTGACTATGCCAAAGAAGATACATGAAATGGAAATTCAAGGGAAACAGCCAGTTCAGTCATTTAAGTGTTTGGAGGCACCAACGACTTAGGCTCTCAGTCTTCCCTGTTCTTCTGGAAGCATGAACCATTGTCGGGTGCCCGACACAACCCTCACCCAGTTTACAAAGAGATGGGGAGACTGTCTGTGAAAACCTGGTGGAAAGGCATGGAAGAGAGCATAGAAAAACAGGAAGAGGATGTGAGAACAGTAAGAGAAGAAAAATGATGGAAGGGTAGAAAAATGTGAAAAAAACTTGTATAACAAGTAGACTCATCCAGTGGCTGGAAACTAATAGATGGAGACAATCTGGTGTCGGCAGATTCTCTAAAAGTTAGGGGAAACAGAATCCTCTTGCCAGACCCCAATGTTTTTGAGAAATACTATGTATTTATGGAGGGCTCAGGCTGAATGGAGAAAATCCTTTTATCTTGTTGGTGCTATGGGAGAGAAATGGTGATGGTCCATTTTCATATGGATGCTTAATGCCAAGAACCACAATGCATGGTTTTTGATGAGGAAGTCAGGGAGAAATATAACTTCACTGGAGTTCCAACACAGTTGTGGAGACTTAATTGGAGATGTTATGTTGGGTTATGCAAAAATATTGAATTACTAAATTCTAAGCAATTTGTTTACAAGGCATAACTATTAGACAATGAAATTGGTTGAAAATACTCATAATTAAAGAACTAAAATGGCCATTTTTTTTACAATCATTTAAACTGCCTTATTGCATCTCAATAATATCCTCAATGGTTTTTTTTTCGTGGTAGAAAACTTTTATTACCAACATTTATTGGTAATTATTAAGAAAGGAGAAATACATGCTTCAATCAAAGGGCAAACATCAAATATCCTATACAATGTGTGAAGTTTGTGTGACATGGAAGCAGAATTGACTCGTCCAATAAATTTAAATCATTAAAAATTATATCCAAGTTAAGGAACAACTGCAGATTTCTTATAATTTGCTTCATCCTGGAGCATAGAACATGACATTTACATAACAGTCAATATATGCCCGAGTAATGCATCGCTTATTTTCTTGCAAAATGATCCACTTTGACAGAAACAGTTTTTAAATAGAGGAATCAATGTTTAATGCACATCTTGCTCAAACCATGCCCCCTAATTTAAACTTGCCTCCATTTTATCAAGGTGGTCCAGAAAATTTTGTATTTCTCTGCATTTTAAGTTTAATAATCATAGGAATGAGAATTTAATTTCAAAATACTGGAGTGATACCTACCTGTTGTTCCACCTCCAGTCTGCGGGTCAGGTGATATTATACCAGGGAGCCGCACACACCTGAAGTCCAGCCCAAACCGATGGTAGTAGTATTCCCCAAGGAGTTCAGCATGAACCTTGGAGACACCATATATTGTTCGTGGGCGCTGAATGGTGAAATTTGGTGTTGGAATATCTCTCGGTGAGTCTGGACCAAAAGCTCCTATTGTGCTTGGCACCATTATCCTTAACTTATACTGCTTGGCTAGCTCCATTGCATTATGAAGCCCTGTAAAATCGAGGTGTAGTTTAACCCTTCCGCTGCTGTGAACGTAGTAGCTACGTTCGCCCAGCTGACTGCTGTGAACGTAGCTCCTACGTTCCGTTGGCAAGTGGTTGTTCCTACCCACGCTACTGAACTTTCTCTTTTTCTGTGAATGCCATTCACCAAGTTCATTGTTATACATTGTACCAATCCCATCCCGGGAGCTTAAGTGACTATTGAGTTGCAGGTGCAGCGAGAGGCATACTTTCTGTGCCGACGTAGGTTAGCGTTCACGTTTTTGCCACACAGGGGCTGGAACGTCTCTGCAGTTTAACCGCAGCGAAAGGGTTGACAAAAATTATGCAGAGACAGGAAAATAATTTGACCAGTCATTTTAAAAATTAAGTGACTGCCATACTTATGACTCAGAATTTTTTTAAAATCTTAGATTGAATGCTAATTTGACTAATTACACCTATGAATTAAACTTCTGGAGGAATTCACATATGAATTTCATGAATGCCCAGTGATCATATTTGACATAATACATACATACATACATACCCATCATGCTGTTCCCTTTCCGGGTAGGCACAGTCAAAATGTTTCTCTCATAAATACATATTTGTACACCTGCTTCAAAAATTTCCTCCATACTGACCTATCCTTGCAAACCTCTTTTGCCTCATATACGCCCATACACTGCTTCATACACGCCCTCCTGTTTTTAAGATCCCTAATATTCCTTCTCCTAAGAATTTCCTCAACCACATTCAACCACAACTTTCTCAGCCTGCCTCTCCCTCTCGCCTTCTTTCATTCATTTCACTCATATATCTGGTTCGTTATTCGACTCTCATCCATTCTCTCAACATGGCCCAACCAACGAAGCACACTCCTTTCATACAAGTCTATTACTGGAGCATTTAACCCACATTCATTCATGACCCACTCATTATTAACCTGACATATTAGATGTAGCAAAACAGTTTATAAAGAAATTGACAGTTGAATATGAATGGGCTCACCGTTAGCCTTTTCCTAAATTGATATGCTGAAATATGTGGAGACATTACCTCATGTAAACTCTCACTCATACACATATGAAAGGGCTCACCTTCAATATTGACTCTGACTGCAAGTGGCACATTTTGCTCACCAATGGCACTTAAAAGAGCACTGAAGTGAATGAGCCAGTCTATTCTGTTTGTTACTACTGCATCCTGCAAACATTTAAAGTCCAGGATGTCGGCAAATATATATGGTCCTGAAACACATAAAATAGTCAGAAATTACTCATTACTGATAATGAACACATTTTCATGTTTAGATATACTAATTAATTTTTTGCCCAAGGCATCACAGTGATTGATACATACATTGGGAATGAATTTAAGACAATGCATGTGACCATTCCAAAGTCTACAAAATGCACGTCCCTGTTAAAGGCAATTTGCATTAACCTTCGTGGAATGGTAAGGGTGGTGTTTTGACTGTCATTGAATTTTTGAATTAATCATTCTGAATTCATACAAGTGACTTTGATGGTTATATGGATTTCCCATGAACTGTCATGTTCAGGTGGTTGACATTTTAGAAGTCGTTAGAGAGATAATTAATGGTCAAACACCATGTATGATCGTATGACCGCAAACTAGTCATAAAAGGCATGATTGCACAAAGGTTATCCCCAAGCTTGTCTCCAGAAATTAACTTTTATGAAATTCCTTATTAGTGTTGCCTGAAGACATTTAACCGTGATGTGGAAATAAACTTGTCTATTATGAGGGCACTCAGACTTATTAAAGGTAAACTTTGATGAATGTAAATATGGTTTTTGTAGTCCATATTTCATTTCACATTAAAATTCATGTAGTTCTTATTTTGTAATTATTCCTTGAAACAATTTAGACAAGATGCTGAAGAGAAAAATGAAATACATATGATTATTAACTTACTCTTAAGTATAACCAATATGTTCATCACTTAAAGACAATTGAGACCTTGGTATTGGTCAAAATGACATGGTGAACCATGGGGTTTCAATGAAATAAGATGGGAATAATTCTCTACCTTAGGCAAAAATAAGGCAAGAAATGCATATACATTATAACCTATTAAATAAATTTTTAGTTTTATAAAGACTTCTTTTGTGGCTTGCCAAGGTAGTAAATCATATTAAAGCAGAGGTTATGTGGAATAGTTTGCTCCCTAAGTTTGGTGGTGACCTTCCGAAAGAACTCTTTTGAATGATAAACTTGATTATGTTATCAACAAATAAACTCGGTGAGTTCAGGCATTACTTTGTGGAAATTAATCATGATGCAAAGAACATATTGAATGATGCCTTTGCATTGAAACTAGTACCATTGAAAATAAATTGTGGAAATATACGAAGTGTTCTTTGCATCATTATTAAAAAATGTAAACTCAAATTTGGTTTTAGTTACTACATTTAAGTGATATCACAATCCATTATTTTTTGGATTTAAATTGCTTGTTAGAATTCTGCTAACATGGACAAACTCAATACTTTTCAGGATATTTTAACAATTAGCCCAACTGAATATGGCTGTTGTGTAAAATTATTAGATACAGTAATAGTATACAGGCATAGCATAATTGAAGAGGGTTTGTAGTTTAGTATGGTTTGATGTTCATCTTGAGGAATATATTCATTTTGCACTTATTTCTTGTGTATTCGAAATACTATTACAGGAGTTACTTTTCTACTTAATTAAGAGTGATAGCTTACTTATTAAATCTTTATCAAATTGAATCACTCAATAGATTCTACTCCATGCACGACCTATTTTGTGATTAGATTCCAAGCAACACAACTGCAAAATATACCTAGTTCTTCTTGACCACAGTGAGAGGGAATTAGTTTAATTTTGACATTGGAAGGGCATAATATAATATTGTTTATCTTACCACTTTCTGCCACTTCTTTGCTTGGCTTTAAGATATCTGACATGATGACATTGTCTCGCCCATACTTTTCTCTTAATAACCGTGCAAACTCCACTCCCAACTGTCCAAGACTTCCTGAAAAGTAGCAAACGTTAATGCTAATCAAAATACAAAATATTATAGTTAGCACACTCATGCATAAACCTTACCGATCTAATTATAGATAGAAACCATGCGGTTTCATGGTACAATTTTCAGATTTGTGATGCATGACATTGCAATGCCATCGATATGAATTAATTTTTTAAGCATGTTTACTCATTAGACTCATTTTTTCCCATTACATGTAATTTGAGTGAAAGGCAGCTTTGAACTTGTGGATGTTCCTCTTGTGCAATAGTGACATTGTTTTTGTTAACTCTATATTATTCACTGGAAACCTAAAATACAAAAGATAAACAAATGTAAAAGATCGAAGAGGGTCCATTGTAAGAGACCTTTGCCAGTACTGAATGAGGGAGTAAAGCACTCCCCATTGGCTTAGAAGTCATTGAAGAGAGAGAGAGGGATGAGAACCTTGTGGTGAGGGAATACCTGTGATCAGGATTCTTGGGCTCTCCTCGAATTTGCACTGTGGCGGGCATGGTGGTGGGCACTTCGGTGGGCAGGGGGGTGGGCACTTCGGCGGTGGGCAGGGGGGCGGACAAGGAGGCGGGCATGGCGGTGGGCAGGGAGGTGGGCACGGTGGGGGCGGAGGGGGGCATTTGGGTTGCGGCGGGGGGCACGGCGGCGGGCAGGGAGGCGGACAAGATGGTGACGGCGGGCACTTGGGCGCCGGTGGGGGGCAAGGCGGCTTCGGAGGTGGACACCTCGAGGCCGACAGGATTGGGGGGCTGGACACGAATGATGACGGGCACGATGTCTTCATGGAGCCGCCGTTGTCCGCCTGGGAGCTAAACCTCCATGATGACTCCTGGAGGATCGATGGCCGCAGGCTTTTCGCGCATTTTGCCAGCGGCCTCAGGCGATTGAGAGTCGATGTCATCACTGCTTTGGGCTCGCCCCTGGAATGCACAAGTTCTGTCGTTCAGTATGGAAAGCTAAATTGAATTTGCAGGTACACACTGCAAACTCACGCTTAAGCATTCAATAGATCGTCGGGAACCTGTGTGAGTGTGCTCCCACCACTCCTTTCTTACAAGCGTGTGTGCGTGAAAGATTTCTTAGTTTGGTGTAGTTGGGCCAATTCGTTGTTGTGACACACTTATGCAGCATGTCAAATACGCTAATATAAAATTTTTTAATGACATTTATCTTAACCTCCCCCCCATATAGTGCTTGAGGTTCCCCAGGAAAAACCTTTTCCTCATCTGCGAATTGCAGCACCGGAGCCAGTTGACTCTGTCTGACCCTCCCCCAACCACTTACAGCTCCCAAGGGAAGCAACCCTCTTCATCAAGGGACTCGTCTCCAATCCATTATCTTTTACGTGAGGAAAATCATCGGAGCTGACTTTTTGGTGCAAAGGGCGTGATAATGGTTATGAAAACTGATCACTTATCTGCCGTGATCCTGTTCGCGTCGAGCGTCAGCCAGTCCCTGACACTGTGGAAGGTCCGACAAGAAAACTAGGAAAAAACTAGTGACTAATAAAAATTGGATGACGATTCCGTTGATACGTGTTTCGGTATTGCCATTATTCCACGAATTCTTCGAGTATCCCCCAAGCTTTAACTTGGCACAGTGCAAATAAACCGAACGTTTGATTGACTAGGAGACAGCTCACTGTACTAAGGCCAGCCCATGCGTGAAATGCATTCCGGCGTGGAGAACCTGTTTATCTCAAGTAAAGTCTTGTCGGGTTTGCGTCCGGGTTAAGTGATCCATCTTCATCTTCGCCGACGTTTCGATGAATGACTTTATCATCGTCAACAGAGTCGTTGAAGGCCCTGAAGACGACGAGAAAGTCTTTCTCGTGCTTGAGTAGGCCTGTCTCGCCTGTCTCAAGACTCCGTCTGCCTCGGGCGCTCTTCACCTAGTTTTGAACCCGGGTCCCCAGAGTACATCTACTGCGGACGTTCGAGCATACTTTCAAGGTTACCACGCTGTCGGTGGGGAAGTTTGGATTTGAAATTTAATTGATATAACTGCTTGGAATGACCCTGGCCAAGGTGCAGAAATGGTTGGACGCAATGGTCGCGACCCCACCCAAGAAAAAGGGAGTTAGGCGCGTCAAGTGCAATGAGTCCTCCCGGCCATTCTTCCTCGTTCAGGGCGGCTTCTTGAACCAGTTCCCCATGCCACTCTGCCCCATGGTGTGACACTTCGTGACGTTATCACGATTCTGTCCGCTTTAAGGATGATGTAAACTCTTCTTTCTTATCTAAATGATTTCTATGAAAGCTTACCAATTCAAATAGTTCAATAATTTGCGCTGCATATCTAAAATAATAGCATAAGTCATAGTTCATTTAGGAGATATTTTATCGTTTGATTATAAACTCAACAGCCATTGGAATTTATGACTCGAGTCGTGCAATTATTTTGCCATCCAACCCAGTCCCATTGTAAATTCTTTCAATTTCCTTCAAAATACGAGCGTAAAAAATATTCGCCAAAACCTCGTAGGTCCTAAATAACGGCCTCGGAGGCAACTGAAAGCCGCTCCAAGGAAAATCTTCAAGGTTTTGACTATTTAACCGTTGGTTTAACTGAAAATAGCTTTTACTCTCTCGGACCCCGTAATGCGAGACTTACTTAACGGCGAGCGTGCCAGCTTTTCACGCCAAGGTTTCAATCACCGGCGGTGGTGTGGTTTTCTGTGCGCGCTTCCGGAATTCCAGGCCTTGAGCTCCATTTATGCCCATTTTTTTAAAGAAACAATTTGAGCTGATTTCGTTAAGAACCTACCAAACCTTAGGAGCCCCTTAATCATCTTGCTTCTCAACCGGCTTCCATTATAAAGGATCATTCACAATGGCTTAAATCGGGGGATTGGCCGTAATCCACCCTAATAGTTCCACCCATCATTGAGTAATAACACTAATATCGTTGATTAAATTCGTCAATGATCACGGAAACTAATGCTTGAAGCTATATTTTACTGTAATAAGTTTTTCACTTAGTATTTTATTACTAATAGGTATTCTTCTTTCACACCGGCTTCTATCGAAATTGTAAGATGTAACACTTTTTTATCCAGCGAGTAGTTGGCAACGGCAGGAAATGCGGATGTCTAATCGCCCAGAATGATAGTGTTCCTATGAAAGCCACCGCATCCTTCTCCGGCGATAAAAATGTGCCACTGGTACCACTCCGAACCCGGCACAACTCCCGGCCGTGAGGTTACAGGGATCGATTCACTTTTATGAAATCTTTTGCACTGGCACTTTTTCCTCGGGAAGCAGCGGAGGTACGTTCGTTACACACCGGAATAGAAACACTATTACTCACCAAGACTCGAGTGATGTCTGCTATTCCAAAGCTGAGCACGAGGGTTGTAAATAGCGCCACGGATGGATGTTCCCACGGACGCGAGGTTCACCTGAATGACAGCGGCTCGGCCAGCAGCGTTCGGCTGTGTGTGTGGGGAGCGAGGTTACCCCACCTCTAGCCATTCCGATTACCAATACCCCTTCACCACCCCACACCCAGCGCCACAACCCTTCCCCTGTTAACCTCCATTTTCCCCACTCCCCCGCAGGAAAAAATGAACCGGCACTGCTGTCGGCCGATGTGGACATACACATTGTTTCCTCTCGTAAGTCGGGCAAGATTTCGTCCCTTTCGCTAAACACCGCGACTCCCTAGCATCGGGCAACATTTTAAGCACTCCCTGTCTCTCTCCTCACCGGGCAGACTGACCTTGCAATTGCGCCACCGCACACTTGGCTTCGGTGCCAGCCCTTCCTGCTTCCTCGTCCGGTGTACTTCGCTCCACAAACTCCTCCCTTCGAATCCCACCCCTTCCAACGAGTCCTCCGGTCCTCCCGCCTGGCGATCGATCCATGTGAGAGTGTATGTGACGTAGTCTCCCTCCCCCAGTCCGCGCCTCTAAGCTTCACCCAATGGGATCGCCCGCTCTCGGGAGGCTCGTCTGCGCCGCGCCTTATTTCCTTGCTCTTATTATATTTAAGGGGCTCAATTTTTTATTCGCGTCACTCTGCGTCACGAAGCACGGGGAGAAAACCGGTTCAGGCCGCTGTGTTGAAACCGTCTGACGGCGCAGGATTGTTCTGAGAACTCGCCGCGGTACTTGGGGTGGTCAATGATGCAAGTGGCCCACATAAATCTTGCGCGGTCACATATTCTGTCGCGTTCGTCGTCTGGTTTATTGAGGAGGAACGAGGAGCCCACTACATCTTTTACACTTAATTACTATGCACACTGAAATAAAAGCACGTTAGGGAAAGAAAATACTTCCTTATCTTTATAATGCGAGGATATTTAACGATGATACTTCGAAGCAGTAAAATATTAGTATATGTCACCCGCGAATGAGAAGCAAAAATGAGCGGAACACGCTGTGGAAAAAAGTTCATCTGAGTTGGATCTCGAACTCTGATGTAACACAATCGCAGCGAGTGCTTTGACCATTTGCACAATTTCTCACAATCGTTCAACTATGCTACACTCAGATAACCTATTCCATGACCGGCAGTATGATTTCAGTGCAAAACATCGACATAAAGATGCTATCTGGTCGCTTCCAATATCACAGTTAGTTCACATGTAGTTTATATGACTATAGCTTACCTTTAGCCTGCTCTTCCCCTTGGAATTTATGGAATACTAGATAATTTTGAGTTATTAAATCTGGAAGAACGAGAAGTTTGTGTACATTATTGTCCGTTTCTACGGCATCCCACTCAAACATTTTTGTTTACATGCAACGAAGGTTAATTAATTTTTATATTTTTGTATAATATATTTGTTAAATATAAAATAATCTTAGAGTTAGTTCTCAGACACTGTTAAATATAATTTTTGTATTTTCAACATTGCTATTGGTATTCATCAGAGTCATGTGAATAAATATGCTACAGCGCCGGGTGTTTGGATACTAGGGATCCTATTCGTTCTTTAACTAATGCGATAGTCAATAATGCAACTTTTACACACCAACAAGCACTAAAGTTAAGAACTTGAGACTCCGTGAACGTAATACTTAAGTTAATTGCTTTACAATTTCGTCTTGATCAAACGCTCAGCTTTGCTGTCATCTCGTTCCACATGGAGCTGAAGTGCAAAAAGAAATGAGACTTTATTTTGCTCTGACGTGAAAACCGGTCCAACATTTATTTTTTTTAAATATTCTACTCAGGGACAGAATACGTAACATAATTGTCTAAATGATTAAGCGAGGCGTGAATATCCAATTAATCGTATCGGTGTTATTAATGTTTAAACTCGAGTCTACAAGATTTTGGCGTGGAAAGTGATGAATATGCTCATATCTAATTAGCAGGCTTTACGTTGTTGAACCACATAGCTGTGAGAGTAACTTCACTTGGTAAAATATCGCTATTTTTTATGATAAATATTCCACTATTTTCTTAGACAGTGAAGATGTTCTCCTGATATACTTACGTATTTGTGCGATTTCTACCGCGTGCATCAACAAGTTACGTTATGCTAGGCATTTTAATCGAAGAACTGATTTAATTAGTGATTACGTATAACGACAGTGGTGGTCTGGTACGAGCTATGTGAGCGACGATGGACACGACCTTGTTCACGGAATGCGCAGTGCCGATCATTTCCCTTTAATCCGCCTTTTCGCGGACGACGCAGTATTGTACAGGGATATTAACACATGCACAGCCTGCTGGAATTGCGTAGAAGAAAGACCTAGATGCTATAAACGAATGGTGCGACACTTGGCAGTTAGAAACCTTTAGTTAGTTAAACCTTTTAAGTAAATTCGAAACCGATTTGTTCACAGATGACGTTAGATATATATTAAGAACCCCTGCATATTATACTAGGTTTGATCAGATTAACAAGATTAGAGAGATAGATTGTCGTACCGATAGATTTAAAATGTCATTTTTCCCGCGTACCATTAGAGAGAACAATAGGCAGCGTAGCAAAGGGATATGGTAAGAGTAGTCTATAGTGCATGATGCATGTAATAACAACCAATAATCCCTTTCTTATTATGTAGATACTAACCATCTAGCTGCATGTGATTCTGTTCTCTAGCATGTCTCCCTTAAATATCCTAGTTGCATGTCAAGAGTGCATGTTTGGTGATCTTCACCCCCTGCCACACACCCTCGTGGTGGCTCGCAGGGTGTAACGTAGATGTAGAAGTAAATTTTTCAAAGTGCGTTGTTATGCATTTTAGGAGGAAGAGTAGCTTAACCAACGAGACGTACACAATCAAGAACGCGAACTAATAAATATAGAGTCAGTTAAGTATTTTGGAGTGACCCTTACTAAGGACTAGTCGTGGGGGAAGCATTTGCGAGAAATTTGCGGACAGGCAAATCGTAAATTCGGATGTATTAAAGGAATACTAGGAAAGTGCGACGAGAACGTAAAGGAGCGATGTCATTTTTGTCTCGTGAGACTTCACTTGGAGTACGCCGCTACTAGTAGTATATGGGACCCTTTCGAAGTAGGAGTAGTTTCAGATGATCGAATACAGCGTAGGATAGCTAGATTTGTTAAAAATTGTTACGATAAACATAGCAGTGTTACTAAATTGTTGAGGGAATCACGGTGGGAACCTCTATCCGACCGAAAGGAAAAATATATTAAATCTTTTACGAAAGTTTGATGCAGACTGTTTTTTTCCTGACGTTCAACATATTTTCCTTTAGCCAAACTATTATGGTAGCATTGGTCACAGGCTTGATTAAGGAGTTGACTGCGGAACCGATAGATTTAAAATGTCATTGTTTTCCACGCACAATACAATCAGTTCTAGGATACTGACTGGGTTAAATAGGGTTTTTCAGGAGTGCTAAATATTTTAACATGATTATTATCTACAACTTTTGCATGATTTAGTACCTCGAAGTGCTATTTATCTGTCGCATTAATATTACTAATTAGTGGTTGTATCTTGAGTAGTGCACTGCATGGTAGCATGTTCATTTACGTATCACTGGTCTGACTGCACACTGTTGTCCTGACTACTTTTGGCCTGCGCCTGGCTTCTGGAGGAGCGTGCGCGGTTTGATTTAAACTGAGATGAGTGTTGCATGTCTGGTGTGGAATCACCCCGTGCCTCACACCCTGGTGGTGGCTTGCACGGTAATTCGTAGATGTAGATGAATTGTTGTCTTTCGTCACATTTTTCATCCTTGTAACGCACTAAAATCGTTGCCATTATCTTGCCCCTACTCAGACATGTGTGCCATAAAACACTTGATGAGAGTCTCAAGTACTTGCAGGGTATTTCAAGTGCGACCGTGAGTAAAATAGCTTCTTTCTCTGAATTGCTCGGTGCGCATCAATAACAATAATCTGGCTCTTGTGAGCTGCCTTTTTTACTGTGGGTATTTTCTCCCCATCTTTGTCCTGGAAAAACGCTCTTATCTCCTCTTCAGAATTCCTTCTCCCTTTGGAAGGTAGTCAAGTTCCCGCCTGCTGAGACATGAATTTCAGAATTTCCTCTTACGGGAGTTTATGCGTGTGGGCTCGTAACAAAGCCCGGAGTGGGGTGGCATCGTTTTCTACCTGTGCTATCTCTCATTCATCGCTTTGTGGTCCCTAGGCCCTTGGTGGTGGGCTGACCATTAACCCTTCTACTCCATTGGAGCCCCATTCTGGTTTTCTCGGAAAAAAAAACTTTCCCTCTGCTGGTCCGACGAATATACCTGAGACTTATTCCCTCGAATCCATTTTTATACTTCTTCTCCAGCCTACCTCTACCAGCCAAGGTAGAATAACAATTCAATGGCTGACGAAGTGTATTAGCGGCTAAACGAAGTTTGAACGAAAATCATTTCGCCTAGAAATCAATGCATTTGGTCTCATTTTAAAGCAAAATATTTCACCCTTACAAATACATCAAAATATCAGCCCGTTACCGTCCTATTTTCCGAGATATTTGTTGAAAAATACCTGCCCTTTTACGATTAAAATAGTACGTGTATGCACTCCTCAGAGATATTCGATTGACCAAATGAGGCATTTATAACACCTATATCTCGTCAAAAAAATTAAACAGCTTGTTGTCTGTATGTTTCCTCCTCTATTTTGTTATATAAATCAAATAGTTACCGTAGTAATATTTTCAGGATTGTAAAAAACCTATTATGAAGGAGATTCAAATGTACCGCGTGATGAAAATGAATCAAGTTAAAGACTTCTACAGATCTTTTTCTTTATTTACTCAGAATTTCTGCCATTTAAACGTATATTATTGTACCATTAATAAAACAATATAAAATCCATGCTTCCTACAGCTGCAGAAAGTAAAATGTATAATTTGAATATGATCTCCATTATGACTAGGGAACTAGCTCATAATACCTTCATGTGGTTCGAGCGAGATAGTTCCTAGCCCTAGCCGTAATAGAGACCATATTGGAATTATACGTTTTAATTTCAGCAGCTGTAGAAAGCGTGAATTCAATATTGCGCAATTTATGGTGCAATTCTATACTTTTATATGAGACAATAACTTGTCTCATTTTTCACGCGGTACGTTAACTCCTTCACGCCGGAAGGAATTTTGTGATCCAGGAAAAATTACCTCGGCGACAATGCTGCTTTTTTCACAAATAGTTGAGAAAACATTCAAACTACACGCTATTAATTTTTTTGAGGAGTTCTAGACGTTATAAATTCCTCATTTTTTAAAAGAAGGTCTCTGTGGAGTGTATACAGGTACCATTTCCCGTGTAAAAGGGCTGGTGTTTTTCGTCAAAAATCTCGGAAAATAGTCTGGTAAGGGGCTGATACTTTGGCATGTTTGGAAGAGTGAGATATTTGTCTTTAAAATGACACGAAATTCATCATTCACGCAATCATTCTATTCTCGTTCAGATTGCTGTCCTGTTCCTATTTGTAGCTCGACGGATCGGTAGGGTAAACCGCACAGTTATTGGCCACTTGAGAAAATTTCGTGTTTGAAGTGCTATAAAAATCACGGGGAAAAATTGATCATATCAAATCAAAGTGACAAAGATACTAGGAGGTAAGGGAACTAACATTAGATAGGGAAGGGTGGAGGGCTGCTCTCAAACAATCTTAGGATTGAACGAACAATGATGATACAATGATGTCCCTTGCCCAATTTTTATTCTAAAGTTTATTCAGCAAAACACGGAATAATATTGAAAGAAAAATAAGAGTCTAAATAAATATAGCAGTTTTTAAAAGACGGACAACAAATGCAGAAATTTCCTAGTTTAATGGTTGTGTTCATTTTACTGAACTTGATCAGAAAATATTCCTGAATATGTTATAAATTGTTGTGATGAAGTTCCATTTTAGCGATTCTAATTCACTTCAGAGCTTGAATCTCAGAATGTCAATGCTTGTTTCGTAACCGTGAGGCCTGATCGCTTGATTTAGGCTGGACAAGTAGCCTCCGGGCAAGGTAGACCACATTGAGGCGTGCGGGCGGCCTCTAACTGTATCCCGATCGAGATGAAAGGAATTTTCTGCCCTCCCTCCCTCCTGCGCTGGAGGCTTGCTCGGACAGCCCTTACTTTCACTGTTACGTTTCTCTGTCGACTGATTGGAAGTTAGACAGGACTCAAAAATTACCATGGCCAAATGAGGAACAACTTCATATGTAGATGATATTTCTTGAATTTCAATCAGTTCGTTGTAAAGTATGAATTAAAAAATCCTCATCGAAAGAAAAAAGAAAGCTGTTTTAAGACATTTTGATAGCGGCGATTTGCCAGGCGATAGCGGCAAAAATTTGCTGTTCATTTTTTTGCTCACTTAATGATTCTGGTGGCACACCTGCCCCATATTATTTTGAAGCGACTTTAAATCCAAGTGTGTTATTTTTTCAGATTCTTTCCGCTATCATCCTGATTAGCTACTCTTGGTTTGCCAGCGGGTTGCCCAGGGTCCCATCCAAAAGAATTCATCACAAGCGCCCACACCATGGGTGGAGAAAAATCAACCCTGGCGGGACTCGAACCCACGACCTCAGAAGTCGCAGGCGAGAACATTACCCACCACCACCGTGGCCGGCAACTCTCAACCATCGGCTGTATACATTGGCGATCTCATTCCCGGCTGTATGTGATGTAAGAGTTTCATTTCACGCACAAAGAAATTACAATTGCCTAATTTTCAAATGTTTATTCTCGGCGAGTTGAAATGATTTACTTCATTTTTTAGAAGCTACACAACGCTTTCAAGTGATGTGTCGCGAATAATACCTTGAAGAAGTGAAAATAGTTGCTGATTCTATTGTCGATATTCCTATGTTGATTTGTCCACTTGCGTAGTTGACTTTTATCACAAAAAGATATAAAACGCTTTCAAGTGATGTGTCGCGAATAATACCTTGAAGAAGTGAAAATAGTTGCTGATTCTATTGTCGATATTCCTATGTTGATTTGTCCACTTGCGTAGTTGACTTTTATCACAAAAAGATATAAAACTTTAGGTAGTTTGAGCGATACATCATTATGTCTAGAAATCAATGAATTTGGTCTCATTTTAAAGAAAAATATTTAACTCTTACTATGACATGAAAATTGAACCCCGAACCACTCTAGTTTCCGAGTTATTTGCCAAGAAATACCAGCCCATTTACATGGGAAATGGCACGTGTACGCACTCCAGAGAGAGCTAATTTTTAAAAAATCAGGAATTTATAGCACCAAAATCTCGTCAAAAAATAAGTAGAGTGTAAGCAAAGTGCAAAAAGAATGAGCAAAGTTTAAGACTTATTTACTTAGTTGTTATTATTTATTTACTTACAATTTCAGTCTTATAATTTTATATTATTGCACCATTAATAGTGCAATTTTTAATTAATGTGTCCCACAGATGGTGGAATTGAAACGTATAATTCGTATGTGGTCTCTATTATGAATAGGGAACTATCTAGTTCAAACTACCATAAATTCCTCGCTTTTGCGTTATTGTTTACTACAGTGGCTTTGACTTCTATCCTATTGTTTTCAAATTCGTCGATGAAATTTTGAACACTAATTGGTAATAGGTGGTTATTTTGGATGTTTTTGATACGGCTTATATTTTGTGTTCCGTATAATTATTTAAATGCGGAGACTCGCTTTTAGTTATAAGCTTCGCTGAAGAGGGCGCGCTGGATCAACGGCTGACGTAATTATCCTGGGGCGTTTTTCCCCGTACGCTTTTCCTTCCAACTCTCGTCGTTGGTTGTGACCCTGATAGAATTAACCTTGAGACGGTTAAGTCTGTCGCGCATTCAAGGCAATTGCGGTACAATTGCGTACACGCATCAAAGTCACGGCTGCCTTTTTTTCTGTGCGTCTTGTTCGATTGAGTTTTCACTGCAAAATCTATAAAGCTTTGCTCCAAATTCATCATAAAACGCCCAACACATAGTGCATCTGAGGCCTGGAGAGTATTAGCCCAAGCACAAAAGTTGTTGGTTCTGTGAGTATAATTATCTGTTCAGTATATTAAAAAAAATGTCTCTCTATCGCTCCTCTTTTCATGACATGACCCTCAGCCCGCTTCAAGCGCAAGCTTCGGTCTAGGTACCAAAAATTTACAAATTCGAATTTTTATTTAAATCGATGAGGTAGCTACGTAAACGAAATTCATTTATTTGTTCTCTCTGCCGACCTTTGTCATACATTTCCACCTCTTTCAAACATCGCTAATGCCTCAGTACCCTCTGCTACCTTCTACTAGCCTACCTCCTCTTTTCATGACCTGACCCACAGCCGCTACAAGCGCAACCTTCGGTCTAGGTACCAAAATTTACAAATTAGAAATTTTATTTAAATCGATGAGGTAGCTATGTAAACGAAACTCATTTATTTTTTCTCTCTGCCGACCTCTGTCATCCATTTCCACCTCTTTCAAACATCGCGAATGCCTCAGGACCCACTGCTACCAACCCTTGAGTGCGGTCTTAGCCCGTAGGGAGCATTCCTTCAGTGATTTCACCAATTTGAGGTGGACTATTTCATCTTGCTTGCGCTTCAAGTCTCTTTCCAGCAACCTGAATCTCTCGCTCTCATTTAAGTAATAGAAAGCTGTAGATTAGAAAGGAATAGTTTTATATATAAACGATTATGGACGCATAGCACTCGATCATGTCGCATGTATCCGACATACCATACAGAAATTTATCCTGGAGTCCTGGAAAGTCTGTATTTGTCCAAATCTTCGAAAAATAACTTTCACCCCCTCGATGTAAAAAGATCTGATCATAGCAGAGCGTGGTTTCGATCCACGGACCTCTGGGTTATGGGCCCAGCACGCTTCCACTGCGCCACTCTGCTCCTTAAAAAGAGGTTGGTTAATATATTTGCCAAAAACAGTACAAATCACATGCACGGGACAAATCCCCGTTATAGGATAACTCCCCTTCAGGGTCAGATCAAAATATACATATATCTTTCCAATATTTTAATATAAGTATATTCTTATCTGACCTTGAAGGGGAGTAAACCTATAACGGGGATTTGTCCAATGCATGTCATTTGTGTTTTTGGGAAATAAACATCTTGACCATTGAAGATCAACATTGAACTTCTGGGTTTTAAGAAGCAGAGTGGCGCAGTGGAAGCGTGCTGGGCCCATAACCCAGAGGTCCGTGGATCGAAACCACGCTCTGCTATGGACGGTCTTTTTTAAATTTTACACTTTTTTTCTTAAAATAGTTGCCGCTAGTTAATATAATCTATCTCGGTCCTTAAACCGGTTTGATTCAGCTTTCCAGGCATGGCTTCATCAGTGATCCTCTTCGTTTACTCTTAACTTTGTTTGATTGAACTACGTAAGTGTTGATTTTGTATATTCGTATCTTAGGCCGCTCGAATGCTTCTTTATGGCACAAATATGCGATATTCATAAAAATAGTATTAGGTGACTGGAATAGGATTTGAACCTAGACTTTCCTAAATTCGCGCCGACCTTGCTGAGGAAATTTTACACTTTTTTCTTAAAATAATTGCCGCTAGTTAATATAATCTATCTCGGTCCTTAAACCGGTTTGATTCAGCTTTCCAGGCATGGCTTCATCAGTGATCCTCTTCGCTTACTCTTAACCGTTGTTTGATTGAACTACGTAAGTGTTGATTTTGTATATTCGTATCTTTAGGCCGCTCGAATGCTTGTTTATGGCATAAATATGCGATATTCATAAAAATAGTATTAGGTGACTGGAATAGGATTTGAACCTAGAATTTCCTAAATTCGCGCCGACCTTGCTGAGGAATCACTCGGAAGGGTAAAATTTTACGAATTAATGGGAAAATTAATTCGACCAGACTGAAATTTGAACACAGATCCCCCAAAGTCGCTCTGATTGCTGATGGGCTATTCCATTAATTTATAACTTTTTTGCCCATCGACAAACGTTAATTGCCTACCTTCGCCACTCGTGAGTCTCATTATCATTGAAAGAACTGTGCTCCTAGAGGCTTCGGTGGGATGTCTTTCATCATATTCGGTCATGAGAATCTTTCATTTTTCTGCAAATCTCGCAATTTTCTATGCCATTAAGGATTCCAATTCTTTCTCTTCCTCGCTTTCCCGTCAATTTATCTCTCCGCGATTCTGCCTTTCATGCAATTTGAGAATATTTTAAGCCCCAACCTAGTTTTTATTCCCATTTTGATTTCTCTGCGCAGTTTTTTTCAAATCTCCAATTCTGCTCTCATAAGTAAGTACTTGCTCATTTTTCAGTCCGTCATCCCCACCTTAAGTATTTTTCTCTGCCTCCATATTTCAAACGATCCGCGTACCTTTCATCTTTCTCTTTACCTGGTCATGATATGTTGTTCCCATAAAACAACACTCTCCAAGTAAGCAAATATAGAAAAAAATCTCTTTATCAGCTGTATGGGAAATGTTCAGGCTGCCAGAAATCTTTTGATCTTTTCAAAAGCTATCTCACCCATAGATTCCGATTCTTCTTTTTATTCCTCGCTTTCACGGCAATTTTTCTCTCCATGATTCTGCCTTTCAAGCAATTTGAGTATATTATAAGCCCAAACCTAGTTTTTATTTTCATTTTAAGTCGTCCGTACAGTTTTCTTAACTCTCCTATTCCTATTTTCTTTAACCCTCCTATTTTCTCCTCGATATAGATCCGTTCCAGATTACTAAGCTTCTCAATTACCCATTGAAAAGTTTTCGCATGCTCGATAGTTTTTTATTTGTGTAAATATGTTATTGGATACTTCATTCTCACTAGTTGTCAATATTCATTTTTCTGCAAATCATTTTTCTGTAACCTGTCGCGTCTATACGCCTCATTTTTTTCTTCGGTCGACAGTTTGGGCGACTATTATGCACTTGATATACTGGTAAGCTTGTCGATTTCCGTTGTCCCCAGTGAGTAAGATCGAGAGGGTTGCTTGCCATAATGCTCAATACTAAAAGCTGTAACGTGGGCGTGACCTGACCGCCATGTTTGTCGACCCCGATTTGCCTTAAGGTAGGGCGAGCGAGATAGTTCCCTAATCATAATAGAGACCATATTCGATATATACGTTTAAATTTCACCAACTGTGAGACACACGAATTAAATATTGTATTATTAATGGTTCAATTATATAGTTTTACATGACAGAAATCGTAGGAAATCAAATGCAAATATCTAAATAAGCCTTTACCTTGACTCATTTTTTTCACGCGGTACGTTTGAAACTCCTTCAAAACGGAAGGTTTATTGTGAAAAGGGTATTTCCTGGCAAATATCTCGGAAAGTAATCTAGTAAGGGGTTGAATTTTTTCTGCCAATGGAAAGGTGATATCTCTTTCTTTCAAATGAGACCAAAATCATTGATTTCTAGGTAAAATGATATGTCGCTCAAACTACCTTAAACTCGTACGGGTTTACGCGCTAATTTTTCAATTTGACGTTGTTTTCCATCGATAAATCTCTCTAAATCAGCTTGCCTTAACTTATTTAAAATGGATTCCCCTTCCATATGTTGTTTTTCTTATTTTAATTGATAATTATCCGCATTTCCGGTCAAAATTATGATAAAATCGAGTATAATCCGTAGCACTACGTAATCGGTGTATGTTACAAGAGCTTTGAATCAGCTAATGCGCTTGCTTTAAATCAGATAATTTGTAACTCCCGTCGTGCTATCCAAAGGAAAGTAAGGAAAGAGTAGGGTTTACCAATATGGTTTTTATTTCGGTTGTCAGACTTCAGTTTGATGACGTGATGCCCTCTATAGTCAATCCGATCCGATACCTCAATAGTAGCGACAATTAAACGACTGGATGTGACGTCAAATCTCCGAAAAATATCACCTTCTCGTTGATTTTATTGGAATTTTTCGAAGGTGTGACATCAAAAATAAATCTTTGATTATGGTCGCCCCTCGTCTCTCCTATCACCTGGGCATGGTTGTTACTTGAACTGGGACGAGCAATGCATCCTGGCGTCCTGGCAATCCTGGCGTGGAATCTTCATATGCCAAACTCCCTCTTGGCGGTATTTCGTTGATGCGGATAGTTCTCGGTAGTTCTCATATTTTTCTACCTGCTTGAAAATTATGACTATATGCACTGAATGACCCACTATTACCGCTCCTGGGATCTTACCCCAAGTATAGATTGGTATGCATGTGACTTACGCTCTCTTTATTTTTTCTAAGTGTAGGATTCATAATCACAAAGGACTTGGTTTCGTCCCAATGTTCTAATTTATCTTTTCAATGCGATTTGTTTAGGGCTGTAATCCCTACTTTCCCCTTGTTCGTATATGCCTTTTCTGCCGATGGCATTATGGCAATAGGGTTTATGAATCCTGTCGAAATAGTACTTTTCCGGTTGTCCATTACTTCTTTAAGAGTCACCAGAGTAAGGAGTAATTTTAATACCTATTCAAGTGACTGGGGAAGTTATTGTTTTCAGATTCGACTACTGCTGTCCTGAAATATGTTTTAGTTCTTTCCCGGCGTATTATGCTGGTGAAATCTTCTCGGGTTTTCCACCGGGTCAGGTCGTTGTGGGCCGACGTTTCGATAGCTACCACCGCCATCGTCCTCAGGGCATGTCAGTATCGAGAAAGGTGCCTCCTTATATGCCTGGCCGTTTTCGCGCCAAAAAGGTCAGGTCGGCTCTGATTGGCTAGCGATGTTCTTCTTCCTCTCCGCCTTTATTCTGCGAAGGGCTGGGTTCCAAGCCTCGCTTAGAGCGTAGCCCGTGTCCCGGTTAAAGTTTTTCTTTTCCATTCGGATCTCTATGGATTCCTTCGTCAGTCGTTCCCAGTATCCGTTGGATCGGCTGAGTAGTCTGGTCTGAGGACGATGGCGGTGGTAGCTATCGAAACGTCGGCCCACAACGACCTGACCCGGTGGAAAACCCGAGAAGATTTCACCAGCATAATACGCCGGGAAAGAACTAAATCATATTTCAGACACCTCTACGGGGAGGAAACACTTCGAAGCATACGTCAGTTGGAAGAACTCCGTATCGAGAGGGGGAGGCTTCTCAGCGGCCTCGCCTTTCTGCTAAGGTGCCGGGACAATAACATCATACCACAGTTTGCGCAAGTCCGCACAGCAGTGAAGTCAGAAGCTGCGAACCGCATCATGCTAAGGGCCAGTCATGCATTGGTCCGGGAACGAATCCACCACAAGAGGATGGTACTGGACGGAAATGCACAGAAGCTTAAGTCACTCCATCTGCGTTTGGCGGCCTTTCTCTCTCCCCTTGACTGGGAGTACATCGATAAGGTCACGACTATACAGGGTGAACGAGCTCTAATAAGCTACACCGAGAGACAGAAGTCGAAGTATGATCGACTCAACATGCATTTGGAGTCACCATCCGAGCTAGACCGAGAACGAATAGTCGTCAACTTGACAAAGGAAAATCTCGACGAGACAACTATTTCTGTGTTGTCAAAAGGCCTCAACTTTGCCCCCACCCCGAAGTCGATCCCCTTCACAGACATAATTGGCGGAGTAGAGCAAGCGATCAAGAAGATGCCACGTGAAACCGCAGATGAGATTCGCAACGAAGTCGCAATGGCCCTGAAAAGGGCCGTCGTGCCCAAGCCTAACCTGACCTGGGAGGAAAGGACTGCCATCCACAAGCTGCGTAGGAATGCAGACCTAGCAGTCCTCCCTGCGGACAAAGGAAACGCCACCGTCGTCATGACGAGGATGGATTACCACCGGAAAATTGAAGAGATTCTCCGGGACAACTCATACCGACCGCTTTCTCGTGATCCCACGGAGAGCAAAGTGAGGAAGACCATCGAGCTGATAAAGAAATCTGCTCTCCAAGTAGAGACAAGGACGCTTGTACCACAGGCACCAGTTCCACCTAGACTCTACGGGCTACCAAAAATTCACAAGGAGGGAGTCCCTTTGAGACCCATCGTGAGTGCCATCAACTCACCAACCTATTGCCTCGCCAAATACCTGACCAGCCTTCTCTCACCCTACGTCGGGAGATGTGAGCACCACGTCAACAACTCGGCCGACTTCATCAAGACACTCCGTTCGATTCGTCTTGAACCAGGTGACATCATGGTCAGCTTCGACGTAGTGTCCCTGTTCACTCGCGTCCCCCTAGATGACACTCTTCAACTGCTGGTGACTCGTTTTGATGCCAAAACTGTCAATCTCTTCCACCATGTCCTCAAGTCAACTTACTTCGCTTACGATGGGAGGTTCTACGAACAGACCGAGGGCGTTGCGATGGGATCTCCACTCTCACCAGCAATGGCGAATCTTTTCATGGAAGACTTCGAGGACAGAGCCCTCTCCACGGCGGTACTGAAGCCCAAATGCTTCTACCGATATGTAGATGACACGTTCATCGTGTGGTCTCACGGAACCGAGGCCCTCCAATCCTTCTTCAGTCACATGAACCAACAGCACGGAAGCATCAAGTTTACCATGGAGAGGGAAAATGACGGCACTCTACCCTTCCTAGATATTCTTATCTACCGGAAGGAGGATGGTACTCTGGGACACAGAGTTTATAGAAAGCCCACCCACACGGATCTGTATTTGAACGCGCAGAGTCACCATCATCCATCACAACGGAGAGCAGTACTTTCAACGTTAGTACACCGAGCGCGGTCCATTGCCGATCAAGAGAGCCTGCCAGCCGAAATTCTACACCTAAAGAAGACCTTCCAACAGAATGGCTACTCGGGAAAGGAGATCTCCATGGCCCTGAAAAGGGCCTTCACGGATCGGAAAGAAACACCTGAGGACAACGACAAGCCGGTTGCCAGCGCCTGTCTGCCATACATCGCAACGATCTCAGGAAAAATCTCTAGAATTCTAGGGAAGTACAATATCCGGACCGTCCACAAGCCACTTCAGAAACTAAGAAGCCAACTTGTCCGTGTTAAGGATGACCTCGGACTTAAAACACCGGGAGTTTATCGAATTCCCTGCGAATGTGGTGAAGTATACATTGGTGAGACGGGCCGGACCATTGAGACGCGAGTTAAGGAGCACATGAGGTGCATCCGACTATGCCATCCGGAACAATCCGCGGTGGCAGAACATAGTCTAAGCAAGGACCACCGCATAATGTTTGACGACACCAGACTACTCAGCCGATCCAACGGATACTGGGAACGACTGACGAAGGAATCCATAGAGATCCGAATGGAAAAGAAAAACTTTAACCGGGACACGGGCTACGCTCTAAGCGAGGCTTGGAACCCAGCCCTTCGCAGAATAAAGGCGGAGAGGAAGAAGAACATCGCTAGCCAATCAGAGCCGACCTGACCTTTTTGGCGCGAAAACGGCCAGGCATATAAGGAGGCACCTTTCCCTGAAGAGGCGACAGCCTAGAACGGGGTCCACACCATTGTTTTTGTTATTTGTTATGCTTGTATTTGTTTCGGTGTGGAAATAAACATATTTTGACTTGACTCGATACTGACATGCCCTGAGGACGATGGCGGTACTGCTGTCCTGTTTCCTTTTTGATTGAGTAATTCCTTTGTCTGGATTCACTGAGGTGAAAACTGAGTAATGTTGCCTTTTGATCATTGGGAAGGGGTGACAATAAGGCTTCAAGCAGACCTGGTGACTTTTAGAAATATTGAAGAATAATATATTCTGGGGACATCATGTGAAGAAACCCTGTACCTTCCGTCACTTCCTTCATTGATTTAGGGGTCACCTTTGACCAAAAGCTCCTTTTCAGCGAGCATATTTCTTCAATTTCTAAAAAAGCTATGTCCATGGTGGGGATTCTCTATAGACTTAATGAAATTACCGACCCTTTTGCCCTTAAATCTGTGTTTCTTGGTTGTGTACTGCCCATCCTTGAGTACTGTTCTCCCATCTGGTTAACTGCGTCCCCCACTACACTTAAAATACTCAACCGCCCCTTAATTTCTTTTTAGTCATAGTCCGGCATCGCGTGCCCTCCCTTAGGCCGTTTTCGAACTTGGCAAACGCATAGTTAACTTGATATCAAGATATCGTGAAATGCTTACTCGACACTTTCGTAGCCCTTTTACGGTGGAAGAGACATCATGCGGCCTTCATCTCGTAAAACATACGAAAAGCGCCATCCGTGTCCATAATTTTTGTGGTTGATGGAAGTCGATTGCTTCTTTAAAATGCTTCCCATCTGTATGCGACAAATTAAATGGGAATATAATTTTTAAAATCTTATTGCTTATGAATAAAATAATTCTCATATACCATTATGTGGTGAATAACTATTATGCTTCGATTGCTAGGGTCTGCTGAAGTGGACGACATATCACTCACTGTATTTCACCACAATCAACGTCTTTATGCACAAAAAGGCATTATAATATTTTAGGTCCATATTAAAAAAACACGTAACAATATATTAATGTATTATACTCCGAACAAACTACCTATGATCTTCAACTGATAACTGATAAATACGCGCGTTGTAACTAACATAGGTAATTAAGTTGAAAACAAATTACATTTACCCTAATGGTTTATTGTCCCCTTTCTTTGATGAATGCAGTGAAAACCTCTCCAATGTCAACGTTATTAACAAGTATGATGTTCTTTAGCTAAAAATAATGCCGCCAATGAAATTATGGCTACCTGAGAGTACTTTCCATCGGACCATAATTCTTTCATATAATTTCTTTCATCATTTTTTCATTTCATTTATTTTCCTTCCAGAGTAAGGAAGATAGATTTTGTAGGTTTAATGAAATAAACAAGGACGGTACATCTACTATGCATGGAATTATTCACACAACTATTAGGTACCAAATCTTTTATCAGTATATTCACATTTAAAAAGCCTTTAAATATGGCGAATTCATCAATTTTTCTGCAAATAATAATAAATATCACACAAATATACGTAGTAATGATAAAATAGTATCCATTTGAAAGTTTCTTCACTTCTATTTTCCATACAAGCCCTTATTATCACACCCCGAGTTCGAACTTAGAACCTAGCAAGGATAACAAGTCTCCTTTTTCGTTGACTTGGTATATTTCCTCGATAGCTAGTAAACAAGCGCATGGTGATGACGCGTCCATGACGTCATAGCTTTCGATGCGTACTAGGTTTCAAGGCAAGATTGCTTGATTTGCCAAGTTTGAAAACGGCCTTAGACTCAGCTCTCTAGTTGAAATTCTTTTGTCTCTAGGTCTCTCACATCTCCCACATCGCCGGCTATTTCCCGACCTAAAATTTCTTCACTCTATCCTGAACGAGTCCCTCCGTTCTGATCATCTTCTCTCCTGTTTTTCACTCCGCATCCCTGCCCGCACCACTCGCGATGTAAGTCTGTTTCACACACCCATATTTCGTCTCTCCACCTCCCAACGTTCCATTTTCTACCGCCAACCTTCATTTTTTAATACCCTTGCCAACAGTCACCCTACCCTTGACCTTTCCTCCTCACGCAACATCTTTTCTTCCCAACTTAAACGCATTGTCTCCTCCTCTTCTTCCCTGCCACAAAATTGATTTTTTCTTTTTCTTTCTGTTGATATCTGTTCTTATTGTTTTTACTATATATTTTTGTTTTATTTCTTAATTTATTTTTTGTTTATTTAAACCCATTTTAAAGGCCCTAGTTGCTGTTTTTGGCGTTTTAATAAATAAATAAATAAGAAATAAGGCATGCGACTTAAAAGACGAAAAATTAGGAAATTTTTTAATCTTAAGCCTGAACCTTCACCGTAAAATCTACATGAACTAGTCTTCTTCGTAGCTACTGTCATGCCTTCATGGAGCATTGCCGAGGATTGCCTGACCTTAGCCTCAGCGTGTACGGTAACAAATGCCTTCGGTAGTTGACAACCTCGTCACACTCCTCTATAAACGGCTGGCCATCCTGATTTGGCTACCATTACGTTTGACTTCACTTTCTACGCCAGGTGAGACCTGGGCATAAACCACGAAGCCAAGGTCTGATAGGTAAGATACCAAGTTAAATACTGTGAAAATAAATCTCTCTCTTCTGATAACTTTTATGCTGGCGTTTATTCAAACGGTTCCTATTGGCAGTAGAATTTCTTGAGCAATCATGACTATGTAGCCCAGGTAGTTCTCTCTTGGTTTTCTGAGCCCCAATATGGTCGTGCATAAACTACGTTACCAACTTAGGTGGGGAGGGGGTCGTTTAAAAACCTACGGCTGGTAAAGAGGGAGAGGGGGGAGCGGGGGGGCTTCGCTCAAAGTAACGTAGCCGTTAGAATGCGCCTGTTTACGTTTCTTCCTCGTCAATTTGGCGTCAACAATACTACACAGTTTATACACATGAGGAAGGACGCGTCATATCTCAACCGTAATTTGTCTTATTTCAACCTATCCCAAAAAATGAAATCACTCAATAATTGAGAAAACATTTTTGAATTGAAAGTTTCATTAGTAGAGACAACGTTACATGTCGGAGGTGGAGGGGAGGTTGGGAAAAATACTTCGGTTGTCAACGAAGGGAGGGGAGGGAGTAAAAAAATCTCCGAAAACGGTAACTTTGTTTATGCACGACCCTTATGTTCTCTCGATGTCAACCGCGGACGGAAAGAAATATATTCTCACTTGCTCAATGGCGAGAAACTGGATAAGGAACTCTTGGTGCCGAACATGGTCTGAAACATTGTGAATGTGTAGCTCAGTCGTGTCCGTTTGAAAAACCTATTTCTGACTGATGGCTGCCAGGATTCAATCAGCATTATACTTTGAGCATGTTATGAATTACTATTTCTTGCCTTTCTCCCTTCCCCTCCCCTCCTTTTGCTTCCCTTCCCACTGCCTCTGCCATTAGACCACTGCTGGAATCTACATCGCTGTCATCAGCCCCACTCGGCTGAGACTGCCCCTCTCCCTTTTCTTTTTTGAACCTTCCTATATTTTGACTGAAGGCTACCCCTTTCTCACCGTCAGGCTGTCCAGCGCCCAACCCCTCGGTAGGCCATCCCTCCTTGTTGGCTTTCACATTAGGTCCCACCTCATTCCTCCCTTTGTTGTCCTCCCTCCCTTTTTCAACTTTGTTTGTCCGCTCGACCACGTGCTCCGTCACTTCCATGTCTCCACTGCCCCCTACCCCTTTCTCCACAGCAGCCGAAGGTTTCCCATTTGCCATTGCATTTTCCCGTATCTCGTCCTGCCTCTCATTCGTCTCTTCTTTCTCCTAGGTTTCCTTCATTCTCCTTCTCCACACTATTTGTCCCCTCCCCGTTTTGTTCAATCACCTCTGTGGTTTGGCTGGTGCTTATTGCCCCCACTCCCATGGTGATCGGGTGCTCGCCGTTTTGGCTTCGATATTCTTGTTCTCGGTTTTTCGGCTTCTCTGGGTCTCCGCTCCTGCTTTCCAAATCAGTCGTAGGTGTTTTCTTAATGATTTTCATCGATCTGTGGGTTCTTCTCCTCTTCCTCTTAGTACCTTTTATTTCATTTCCTACGATTTCATTCTTCCTCCCTTCTTGGGTGAGTTCCCCCTCCGTTTCTCCACTTCCTTCTTCCCCGCTGCTCTCCTGGGACGCCGTCGCCTCTGCTTGAGTCACCGTAAGTGTTTCTCGAGATGCTGTTGAGTCCACCTCCCGGTTTTCAACCCCACTCGGCTGAGACTGTACCTCTTCCATTTCTTTATCGAACCTTCCTTTCATTTGACTGAAGGCTCCCGCTTTCTCGCCATCAGATCGTCCAGCCCCCAACCACTGTGTAGGCCATTACTCCTCGTTGGCTTTCACCTTGGGTTCCACCTCCTTCCCCCCTTTGTTGTCCTCCCTCCCTTTTTCCACTTTGTCCGCTCGACCACGTGCTCTGTCAAATCCATGTCTCCGCTGCCTTCTACCCCTCGGTTGTCAATTATTAGGTTCTCTTCTTCGATTGAATCATCACTCCTTCCCCTCCTGAGAGCGTCAGAGTATTGGGTATTTGACTTAGCAGTACAATTTATTCTTACATGGTCATAACTGCCACATTTGAACATGTTATTTTCTGTTCATCGTAGTGTATAACCGCCGTTTCTCCTGCTAGATGGATATAGCTTGGGATATCAGATTCGAGAACCATTTTAATGGTTTTTGTTCCTGTGAGCACACGGAATTTGCACTCACCTCTCCACCGGCTGTCAAGATAGTCAATAATTTTCCCGTATTTTGATATCTCACGTTCTATGTCGCTTCTTGCTAACTCGAAGGAAAGCTGGCAGATTTTGACGTAAGTTGCCTTCTTTGTTGCCGCTTCGATTGTCACCGTTCCGCGTTTTTTACCTTTGGTAGGAAACGCGTATTCTTCGACGCTTCTCTTCGTTAGTTTCTCAATTACACTCTCATCCTTGCACTTCACAAAGGCACATCGCCTTGATGCACCAAATCGTATTCCCACAATCTCTTCTGTCTTCATCCCGAGCTGAACATCAATAAACTGATGGAGCTCAAGGGGTGAGGCTATCGTCTGCAACTCTCCCAGGTTGATCTTGAAGGTATTTTTCCTTTCTATCGGCATAATTCTGAGAGAGGGTGTCCTAAAAGTTCCAAACTACTCACAGGAAATTCTTCCTTGAGGCACATTAAAGGGGGACGACAGACGCCGTTCCCTGTGATCGTGAGGCCGATCGCCGGGCAGTCCACGAGACTAACACTGAACTAACAAAAAACAACCTCGGACTCGGTAGCTCGAGAAAAACACGTCCGTCTTCTTCGTGCTTTAGCCAGTTAAGCGTCAGTTAAGTTAGTTAGGGGTCCTCTTCCCCTGTGGATTTTAGTGACCTTTTAGGGACCAGATGTTCTCGACTGCCGGACATACAATCTAACAACCAATCGCTGAGCGCCACTGCCCACGCGGAAAGATCGTACTATGAAAACAGAGAGGCGTTCACTCTCTTTTGACAGATTTTAAGCTGCCCGGGACTACTTAGCCACAGAGTTCCACTTCTCGGGGTCACCTGCAATGCACAATTATGCGAAATTCCACAGAGGAAAAAAAATTCCACAAGGGACGCCTCGGTAGCTTAACTGGCTAAAGGCCGAAAATCGAGGGATCCGGGTTCGAATCCCGGTCAAGGCGGATGATTTTTTCTCTGTGGAATTTCGCACAATTGTGCATTGCGGGTGACTCCGTAAAAGTGGAACTCCGTGGCTAGTTCCGGGTAGCTTAAAATATGTAATTTCGTTGTGTTTAGCGATCCTTTCTACTGATTCTATTGCTAAACAGTGATTCGCGCAATATTGATAGCCGCAAATATGCAGGATGACAAAGCATTTCTACTCCAAGCTTGCTGAGGTCGCCAAGATGAAAGCCACTTATCAAAGATACATTCTTGACCCAAGAACTGTGAGAAAAAAATGATGCTTCGATCATCAGAGCGTGGTTTCGATTCATATACCTCCGAGTTATGGGCCCAGTATGCCTATTCTTTTGTTAATGAAGAGAGAGAGAGAGAATGGACAATGGTGATGGGTAAATTGAGAAATGCTAAATCACTTGCCGCTCTCTCGTTTCAGTATTGAGCCATTTCAACATCTGCATTCCCTTCTTACGCTCTGGGAAAGAGAATATACTTTGCATTTTGAAGTGCATTAACTTTCTGTTCGAGAAATCTTGAAATTCAAATCACCTGTGTGTATCACTACGCTTTTATGTAATAGAATTCCACGAGAAAAGATGCCTTTCAATTTCTATCTGAGGTTAGGTGAATGGACGTGGTAGCCGCTCGAAGAGTGTATTCTGTACTCCATGAAGGATCACCGAATCCAATATGGAATATCATAATTTAAAGAATTGGTTTAAATTATGAAAAGGAAAGAGTATGTTACAGACGTGAAAAGAACCTCCTTTAGTCATCCCTTATACACCATAATTTAATATTGAAGCGTTACTTTTTTCGCAGGGGAAGGAAATTTTTTATTTGACGTGAGATTTCTTGCCGCATAGCTAACCTAAACTGGATCGATGCTGCAGTCGACTCGACTGCCTCTTGAAAGACTTGGTGCCAAAATAATTTACAAGAACAGCTCTTCTCTACAGTCGCAAGTAGCTGCTAATGCTTACTATACCATTGATAATACATTTATAATCGTGAAACTGAGTAAAAACAAAACTTAGCAGTGCGTGGTTTCGATCCACGGACCTCTGGGTTCGTTCCACTGCGCCATTCTGCTTCTGTTTATTAGGAATTAGTTGCCGGTAGTAAATATCCATATCGGTCCTTTTACTCCAGCAGGGCAGGCAAGGCTGTAATAGGTCAGCTCAGCCTAGCTATTACCCTGGCGGTTTTTGAGAGGGCATTCGACATTGTTTAAGCTTTTTTCTGAGCTTCAATAAGGCGTCGTAAATCCTGAGCCATTGCTCAAAAAGTTGTTCAATAAATACAATTGTGAATGCTTAAGACAGTTTGTAAGCGTTTCTTAAGGCCTAATTACACGATGCATTAACCCGTACGTGTTCAAGTACAAGTTCATGAACGAATGCACGAACCAAATAGCACAGGTTCTATTTCCCTGTTCACGCGTTCATGCATTCGTACAAGTTGGCGTGGTTACACGATGAATTTTCGCGTTCATTCACGCTTTCATGCATTCGTACGTTAACTCGTATGGGTTAGCGTATCGTGTAACCAGGCCCTTAGAGACTCCTAGGCGTTTTTTGGGCGCTCCGTGAACGCTTATTGTCTTGGTGAGGTTTTTTTAGGCGTTGTTGAGTGTTCTCGAAAATGGCTTTTACAGCTGTTCGTAGGCGTTCGTTGAGAAATGATAACACTTAGTGGGGCCGGGTGATAGGGATTCATATAGCGTTCTGTGGGCGTTTCACAGATGCCCAAATAAGATTCCTAAGGCGTTGTCTGGTCCCTTATTGGGGACCCTCCCAAAAGTTTTAGCCGCGTCCATGTGACGCCAAGTAATTTCGGATCCTGGATAAATGTCGAGAAAAATACTGTAATGGCATGATTTTCCTGGCGCGATCGACCTCCTCGGAACGACACAGTTGCTACAATCAAAACAAAGTAAGAAACACACTTCGTTGTCATATACCTACTCCGTTTCCGCGAATCACCCCGTACAACAAAACAACAATCTACATCGACGAAATAGAAATCGAGTTGGCTCGATTTCTATTTCGTCGATGTAAATTGTTACCATTGATAAAATATAGCGAAGGATGATGAGGCGTGAATCACAACCTTGTTTTGATGGGGGAAACTATGTCCTACCGAGGAGAGAATGGTATGCTGCACATTCACTCTGACATCTGTGAGTGATATTTGCAAAATACTCGTGGCACAAAACTTATTTCGAAGGTATGAAAACTAGCAATAGATGATGTCACGTTACTTAAAACTTAGTCTCGATCGCAGCTACTACTTACCGATCTGAACCAACACCGTCATGAGCGATCGAAATTAATGAAGCCGTATTCCAATTCGGTGTGAGAATTTCTTGGTGATCTGTGCCTGGTAGTCTTGTTAATTTCTCATATTAAGGGGTTGTTTTGAAGTTGTCTACAAAAGCAAGTCGACTGTTGACTTTAGAGCCCGCGGTAGAGCAAACGGAAGCATTCAAATTGATTTCTTTCCTCTCATTCAGAAATATCTGAAATGGGGAGATAGCGAAAATATTTGTACACGGGAGGTAAAGTACCTCGCTCCACACTTTGGATGCGATGTCGTCGGGCTGAACAGAAAGAACGAGAATTCGGTAAATGTGTCAGTGCAAACCAAGTAAGTCCTTGCCGTTACTTTTTCATCCATGTTTTAGTTCTTATGAATGTGAACATTAAATATCGAAATTTTTATGACAAATGATTATCGTGAGTGAAATATTAATACGTAGCATGTCAAACTTTGTTCGCAGTGTTCAACAAGAACCGGTATTAATGGTATTGAGGCCGTTGTAATTAGATCGGTTGGAGATTCTTCATCAAAAGAGGAAAATGCTGGGATCTGCATTGAGATATCACCTGAAATTTTTGATGCTGGTGACAATTCTGCACGTGAGGAGCCGGATACTATTACCAAAACAGAATGTATATTATGTTCAAGCACTGAAAAGCAAAGTTCAACCGACAGTGGTGGTACTGAAGAAATTAATGTGGAGAGTGACATGAGCGAGTGTTTGGATCCCGAAGAAATTGGTTTTGAGTATGTTAACCAGTTCAAACAGATATCAAAAAGCTAACAACGAAGAGTATGTGATTGTGTTGACACAACTGTGGGAGATATTATTTTCATGTGTCTTGTTTAGGGGCTGAGGCATAACTTAACCTGGGAGGCTCAGGTAGATATTTTGAAGATGTTTGAGACAATTTTTGGCCTCCATGAAATGCCAACAAGCAAGAGCGGATATTTTCGTTGCATTGAAATGGATCGCCAAGCAGTGAAGTATCATATCTTTTGCCCCGATTGTGAGGTGAACATTTGAGTAAGAGAAGAGCAAGAGAAATACAAAGTTTGTGCGCAGTGTAATCGTAGGAATGAAGTGGCTAACCCATCTAATTTCTTTGTAAGTCTATCTTCGGAAGAGCAGCTAAAAGCATTATTAAAGAATTAGACAGTGGCATCTTCACTACTGACGCATATATTTCTTAGGAAAAAAGAATGCGATGATGCCCTTCAGGATATTTATGACGGGGAGGAGTACAGGAAACATTGTGTTCAAGGGGGTATCCTCTCATCCCCCCTCTACTTTGATTGGTCTTTTTTGTAGATGGGATTTCAACGGGTGAAACCACAGGTAAGACAATGTGGCCTTATTTCTTAACACTTAACGGGCTACCATATGCAGAGCGCAATAAATACATTTTTCTAGGTGTTCTTCTATACATAGGACCAAAAGATCCAAATCCGCTAGTTTTCATGCAGCCTTTCGTGGAGGAAGTAAATAAATTGTCTTCTTTTGGTTTCTCTTGCAATTTATGTGGCAAGCCTGTAATAAGTAAAGTTATACCACTGTGTGGTGTTGTTGACACCGTTGCTCGGTGCCAGCTCCTAAACATGCAAGCATTCCATGCTTGCTCCCAGAAAACGACGTTTTAATATAATGTCAGAGAAAGCTTATGATCGAACAGCCGAGTCAACATATTCGGATGCTTGTCAAGCTTGCGAAATGAGAACATTGGCAAATCACCAAGATCGCCACTGCAGAGGGGTAAAAGGTCCCTTCTGTCTTATTAACTTAAGGTATTTCAATTTAATCTGGGGCTTCTCTGTATACGACATGCACTGCTTGGTTGCATAATGACACGCATGGAGCATTTGTTTGATTCGACGAGAAAGAAATTTTGGATTGGCATTAATGATAATGTTGGTCTTAGTCATATTATGCAAAGTATTGATAACAAACTTTTACACATTCAACCCCCAACTGGTATCACACGAGCTCCTCGTTCAATATCTATGCACAAGTTTTGGGAGGCTTCAGAGTGGAGATTCTGGCTTTTGTTTTATTGTTTCCCGTGTTTGGATGATCTTCTTAAAGAGAAACATACAGTTCATTTAGCAATGGTGTCTAAAACAATAAACATACTACTTCAAAAATCTCTCACAAACCAGGTGTTGAGCATGCTCAACCTTTACATAGGCTATTGTTATCTTTTTCAAACATACATACAACAAAACCTCGAGTTGGTTCGATTTCTATTTCGTCGATGTAGATTGTTACCATTGATACAATATAGCGAATGATGATGAGGCGTAAATCACAACCTTGTTTTGATTGGGGGAACTATGTCCTACTGAGGAGAGAATGGTATGCTGCACATTCACTCTGACATCTGTGAGTGATATTTGCAAAATACTCGTGGCACAAAACTTATTTCGAAGGTATAGAAACTAGCAATAGATGATGGCGCGTGAGTTATAACTTAGTCACGATCGCGGCTACTACTTACCGATCTGAACCAACACCGCCATGAGCGATCGTGGCAACTGCTACTTACCAAGATGAGCAATAGCATCTTACGCGACCAAGCCGTTCGAGGGTCTACTGCACGTTCAACGTGCTCGTGTAAAAATTAGATTTTTTAGAGAGCTCGTGAATGAATAGAAACGTCCAGTAGGGGATTTCCTAAGCGTTTGGAAAACCTTTCGCTAAAAGCATTCAATGAGAGTTCACTATCGGCGTAACAACACCCGCTCACTAAGCATTCGTTGTCAGTTTTACAAACTCTCAAGCAAACGCCGAGGAAAGCATTCCAAGGCTTTTGTTGGGCGTTTATTGAGAGTTTGCTTGCAAGCATTTGGCAAGCACTTGTAAATGCCGGAGGTTCGCCTAGTAGAGCATTATAAAAGCGTTTAGAAGGCGTTTACTTGAGAAATCGCCCACAAGGTATTTGCAGTGCTCAACTAACGCTCGTAAATCGCCGGAACCCTCTGGAAACGCCCGACAAATGCTCAATTTTAGCCATTCTCACTCACTGCAAAACCGCCGGGGTACAGCTAAGCGATGACTGCACCTTGTACAAATATTCCCTAACTGCTATAGAAATCCGCCTTCTATTCATTTAAATATGAATTTGGAGCATGCTCTTAAATAGCGGTGAAGCCAGGACAATAACAGCTGCAAAGATTACCGAAGCCAATGGAATTTTGAATTGATCGATGGAGAATAAATGGGAGGAGAGAATTATCACCGGTGAATAGGCCCTACCAAGAGTTTCACAGAAAAGCTTTGTGACAACATTGAGCAATTGCGGTGCAGAGCTCTTTGGACACTTTCTGTGATACGTGACACGACTGTGATGACGACCTTTTGTAAACGCTCATGTTAGGACAAATAAATGGATGATCAAGGAAGACCAAGGATTTAATACTCAGGGTGTTAATACATGAATGACTTCAAAGCGAAAAATTATGGATGAGTGATGCGGAGAGCGGATTGGAGAGCAACAGCAAACCAATCTTCGGACTGATGACAACTGATCTTGATGAATTTTGTCGTGATCCTTGATTTAGTATTCTGCCTCTTCCTGTTTTGGGAGTTTCTTAGCCAGAATGGGTTATTCGAGATCCTATAATTTGTCATTTTTCCCTTTGTACTCGCCGTGAAGAATTGAAATCTGGCATGGACATTCAAAACCAATGCTTACATTTCACGTTTCTGTTACTCGCAGTTTATAGTTTCCGAATTTGCGAGATCAGTAGTAATTAATGCAATAACAAAATCTGGTATTTCTCTGTCGTTCTAAAAATTAACAGGTCTTTATAAAGTGGTTTGAAATATGCGTAGCCTTAAATCAAATATCAGTTTCGATATTTTATTTTCATCATTTCATTTGACCTTTCAACTTGTATTTATGTTTCCTTAGGCCGATGAAATTGTTACATTTCCTAGCCAATAAGGCTTTTTTCTAGCCAATGTGGGTCTTTTCAGGTCCTGTACCTTGACATGTCTTCATGAGTGCTTTACAGGACTGAGATCCGGGTATATCTACATATCACCCTGTCATCCACCTCATGGGTGTTTCGCAGGACGTAAGTTATCATCAACGTGCACTACAATGTACAGAAAACTTTCATCAATAAGCACAACACTATTGATATCCTACCAATGACACAATCTTTTTGTATCAATTAATATTGCGACCACGTAAACGAGTTACAAGAGTCATGCGGGGTCCTTGCGAAACGTGATGTTAGCACTATGCGGCAGATTTAGAAACATGCATAGAGGGCACATCAATTAATCAACCACACTACCATTCAACTAGCCTACTTAAAATTTTAAACTCAGCCATTATGGTATCTTATCGACCGTGGGAAAAGCGACATTTTTAACCTGTCTGTTATACAATCTATTTCTCATATTTTATTCTTATCATCTGATCTATCGTAGTATGTTGAAGTTCGTAAGGTATCAAAAACTTCGTCAGAAAATAAATTGGTTGTGAATTTACATAAAAGATTGAGTTTAATCGACGGTCTGAAGGCGATTCCCATCCCTATTTTTTTAAGAGATCAGTAACACTAACGAGAAAGTAACTAACGAGTAACACTTATCATAACGGCCTTTCCTGTATGTTGCTGATCTTCTCTGCTTGCCTTCCAACTCTGTTTTTAAGCGTACCTCATGAGGATCCCAAATGCTGTAGCGTATTCCAAGTGGGGTCTAGCAAGCGAGAAGTGGTAGAGTAATAATAATGTTTTATTACTCCGACAGAGAATGCTTACGTAATATATTTGGTCAACTCGGGGAGTAACTTAAGTTTGCTATGAAAGTAAACCTGAAATATAGCTACCATCGTTTACAGAATGGGTTATGCACACATATATAAAGGAAATACAGCATTTTGAAATTACAGTACATGTATCAAATAATATTACAGTTTTAAGGAAACATCCTCTAGACTTTTTTTTGTAAACTACCAAGATATAATATTTTTCATTGTCGTATTTAGGATTTTCGAATCAAAACATGAAACAGGGAATAAATCATACACTTAAGGTCCTATGTACAAAAAAAACGTCGTTAGATAAACTTAAGGTTCTGCTTGGGTAAGGAAATACGTGCTTTACGTAGAGTGTATAGAGTTTTGATAAGCTCGACCCCAACAGAATACACCGTAGCTTAGTGTAGAGTTAACAAGGGCGTTAACTAGCTATTACTCTCAGAAAATATATTGGGCATTTATTCCGAATGAAAAAAAATAGCTACGGTTTGCCGCATACTATTTTCAGCATTACCAATATGTTGCTGCCATTGTAAGCACTCATCCAGGGTTACTCCCAGATACTTAAAACTAGACGCCTGTTCCAAGGGTAATAAACTTGAACATTCGGTTATCAGACAATCTTTTGAATGATAGTACATATCCCAATCACTTTTATACCTGTTACACACGTTGTAGCGCATATATTTAGTGTGACTCACACTCATTTCCAAATTATTTGCTTCAAAACAGTGCCGTAGGTTTATTAAATCAGCTTTTGACCTGGATGTTTTACATTTTAATGACAAAGAGCCAAAACTGGATTTCTACGAGAAATTTGAAATTGTGAATAGCCCGGATATTATTTGTACAGACGTAGTTTTTATGGCTCAATCACCTCTTTTGAATTGAAGTCTCCCCACAAGTCCTGCGATCCACTAATCTGGTTGTTGTTTTATGACCTTCAACTCCACCCGTTCTTTTCTCCCTTTATCTGGTTTCCGCCGTTATTGTTTACTTGTTATTACGTCACTTTGAACTCCCACACCTGAGTATGTTCCCTATCTTACCCTCTCCATTGTCAGAACCTGCATCCCCTAACTGAGTTTTACTAAAAGGGGTATATATAGAATCGGAAAGTTGATTTTGTACCTTGATAATGACATAAGTGTCGAAACCATGGTCGGTGCTTATTAAAACAGTGTGGAAATTTACTATCGAGTTTTCATTCTTACCAGTATGGTTATTAAATCAGATTGCGTATTGATTTTTAGAATGTCCCAATTTGTACATCCGTAATTTAAAGCGACATCATCGGCGAAAGTAGTAACATGAGTAGTAGGATATTTTTGCCCTGCCGGGTTGAGTTGGAAGTGTTTTCGGAGAATTCCGTTAAAATGTGCTTGTGCATACCTTTCCCGAGTTCGGAAACGACTTACACATTTCCACCTTAGAATCATTTATCGCGTTATTACTTTCTTTTGCCAATGCGTCCGGGCTGGGACTTTCCCTACCTCCATTGTGTTATTCGTTTTATTTAACATTGTTGTTACTTACGACCGTAAAATACGCGACAGTCCTCTGAGCAACTTATGGACAATTATGGCGTCTTGGAAAGCGTTGACAGGACGGTGACCGTGCACAAAACAATGGGCATTGAAGTTTTACCGAGAATGGTGAAAGCTATGAACACGTGTGGATTGTTGTCACCGAGTCACCGCTAAGGAGGACTCGCTCTCGGCTGATCGGAATCCATGACGGAGATTTTTCTGAACTCAAGGGATTCTTCAACCTCCTCGTCTCGGAATCAATTGGGAAACGGAAGTATTAGAGAAGAAACTCGGAAGCCGTGACCATTTCCTAATAAATTTCCATTTATGCCATTGTTCGGCACCGTCTCCTCGAATTGAAGCCTGAAGTGTAGTGCCTGCGTATTGAGGGCGTTCGTATAACTTCAAAGAATGGCAGGAAGGAAGGATTTGCAGTTAATTTTTACCCGCGTTGGGAATGCGACGCCGACAATTTTCAGCTTATTTCAATTAGCCGTCAAATGAGTGTGCATCGCAATAAATATGAAGGCGATAGTCAAGGAGGCTCGAAACTAAAAAATGAGTACGTTGCGCCTGGATGCCTCCACATTACAGTATAGCTCAGAAAGTTGGGATATCTATAATCGTGCCATTGTGTGAAATAATAAAATGTTTGAAGGCCTTTTATTAGCGTTAGAGTTAGGTTTTTCTGAACTCAGGACTGAAGAGTAAGGTACCTGTGGATTTAAAGTAATTAGTTTTTCATATGCCCATTCATTTTTATTTTTTTTGTTCATTGACTCAACCTTATCCTGAGAAAACCATGTATGTAATATTAACAACAAAATTATGCCTGCTATTGTAGTGCTATATCGACTGTGACGCATTGTTATAATACAATTAGTCAAAAGTATTTATTTTGCACTGGTTGATAGCCATTTACGTTACATGAGAAACATTTGCGGCTGGTGCAGAAAGGAGATATTCAATGTTTTAGCAGTATTACAAAGAAGAACCCTATAAATCTTATTTAGGATGGACTTCCTTACACCTACTATGGAAGTCCATCTACTGACTGAGGTTATACTATTACAATGTATTGTTCAACTTTCTTCAGTAATCCACATCTTTGAATTAAAACATGGTCTAATACATTCAAATAGTGAACTAATTCTAGATTCTCAAATCCATACCCTCTGCACAACAACTGCCAATGATGTGTATCTTCACACTTTACTTACAGTAAGATATGGCACCCGATCCATTTGGTATTAAGCAATAAAAACGTATAATGATCCACCTCAAGGTATGAAAATTGTTCATTCTCTTAAAATATTTGTTAAGAATTTTGAAAAATATATGTGGGATTGTCTATTATCATGATCTAATAATTATGTGTCACGTCCTTTCAATCTTTACCCTAAATCTTTTTGTCATGACTAACATCTTCCGCATCAAGTTCTTAATATCGTAGGAAACATTTACACGGACGGTTGTCAACCAACGAGATGGATTTCGCTAACGTTTGTTTATGTAACTGAAACAAGACTATTTTACGTGAATATCAGAACCTGAAACCGTGCATACTATCAATTTCGCTTATCCGCCTTTTTGAATGGAAGTAGAATGAGAAAATTTAAAGTTAGCATTGAATTGAGTGAGTGGTTCTAAGATTATACCACTAAAATGAATTTCTTAGGATGAAGTTATCTGATGCTAAGATTTTATACCCGCCATAAGATATTCATGTGAAACCTCGCTGACCGTATCACTAAGTTCTGACGAAGGCTTTCGCATTGTTTTCGTAGTTATAGCACTTCCACGTGATGATGTTCTTTGAAACGGGGTTCGAAACGGTTGTCATCAACGAGAAGCCACTGCGGAAAAGCTCTGAAAGCCTTACAGCGTCTTTTTTGACTGTCGTATATTGTTATAACCATCATCATGTTTATAAATAACGGTAATCATAGAAATACATAAACATAGGTTTCAGTTGATCACAACTCTTGAATTATTTCACAAAGCTGAGCGAAGATTTCCTCATCCTTGGGATATATAGAAAACCTGAAAGGAAAAAACATCACTTTCCGCCTCACATTTCGCCTTTCACATATCTGAGATTCAAAATGGCGTGAGAGTTTGATTGGTACTTCTACAAACAGCAATATGCTTGCACCAGAGTGATCAAATATTGAACTCAATTGGAGTTTGATTGTGGTGCAATAATAATAATAATAATAGTCCTCGGCCATTATGACGGCAATGAAACCCGATGCTTGCCGAGGACTCGGAGGGGAATGATACTAAAGTAACGATATAAATAATTATAATAATTTGTCTTTCTTTTGAGCTAATTGAGGACTTTACAGTCCTCTTCTACAAGTAACTAGAATTTGACTAACACACACATTCATGTTCTGAGCTGTTAATAAACTACCCTGGCGGGATTCGAACCCGCGACCCTCGGGTTAGCAGGCGAGGACTTAACCCTGCCGTCACCGGGGCCGACAAGAGTTATTCCACGCCACTTCGGACCAGAGTTGACCCTTGACCTATCACATTTTGACGATCATTTGAGGAAACGTTCACCTTGTAAAATAATCAATACCATTTCGAGCGTTTTGCGAAAATTTCATAAACAGCTGAAAAACGGCTGTTTCAAAATGGCGATTTTCACTGCCATTAGATTTTCGTTATCACATATCTCAGGGAAGAATCAACGTAAAAAGACGTTCAGTGGCTTGTTTTGAAAATTAAAAGTTTTGATTAAAATGAATTTGAATTAAAAATAGCAAATAAACTATTATTTTATTTCAAGTTAAGACAAACATCAGTACCAGTTAAAATTGTGGTGATTTTTTTAAAACTTCATATTTCTTACCCCTCTTTCCGCGGACTACAACCTTGACGTGGTGGAAGGGCTTGCGCGTTCCAATGACCCCTAGAGCTGGACTGGCGGGAGCAATACATATTGCTCCCGGTAGGGCCACCCATGCTAGATAGGTCGAAGGGTAGGAGCCAGACGAAAGGTAGTCCCGTGATAGTGTCACGTGAAACACACCGTTGGGACGCGGGGTTGGGAGTCCCCTCTCGACAATTATACTACCCAGAAATATGGATGTCGCACAAAGAGAATTGAATCCTGGCAACTACGGGACGCCGCCCAATAGGGCGGGTGTCGGGCCCGGCATCGGGGGATGCAAGGCCCCCGAGGTCGTCATCACACGAAATCCTTGCACAGCACAGTCATCACAGGATACAAGGACCAAGGAAGATAAGAAGAAAATGAAGGTACCGATAAAAATAGGAACTTGGAACGTTAGGACAATGATGAGGGCTGGAAAGCTGGAAAACATTAAACGGGAAATGGATAGAGGGAAAATGGATGCCTTGGGGCTGTGCGAGGTGTGATGGAAGGACAGCGGGGACTACTGGAGTGATAGTTACAGGGTAATCTATAGTGGTGGGGATGAGAGTCAACGCGGGGTAGCCATTGTATTGAACACAAAATTGGGGAGGAGGGTAGTAAATATCGAACAGGTGAGCGACAGAATACTGGTGATAGAAATAAAAGCACGCCATACAAATTTCGTATTGGTCCAGGTGTACATGCCTACAAGCAATCATAGGGAGGAAGAGGTGGATGACGTGTATGAACAGATAGAGGAGATAATCAGAGAAGTGCCGGTTAAGAAAAATCTAATTGTAATGGGCGACTGGAACGCAGTAGTGGGGGAAGGGAGAGATGGGTATGAAGTGGGAGGGTTTGGATTAGGAACGAGAAATGATCGCGGAGAGAAGGCAGTTGAATTTTGTAGGAGAAATAAATTAATAGTTACAAACACGTGGTTTAAACACCATTGCAGGAAGAGGTACACGTGGAAAATGCCGGGAGACACTGGGAGATACCAAATTGACTATATCATGGTTAGACAAATATTTTGGAAGAGTGTGAAGAACTCGCGGAGTTATCCGGGGGCTGATGCAGACTCGTATCATAATTTAGTGATGATGAATTGTGAGGTTAGATTCAAAAAGCTAATTAAAGCAGGAGGATGAAGATATGGAACCTGGAAGCGTTGAAGGGGGAGAAAAGGAGGGAGTAACAAGAGATAGTGCATAAGAACATAGGAGAAGCCAAAGAAGCGGGAACAATCGAGGAAAAGTGGGAGAATACAAATACAAGCATTGTAAGAGAGGCTGAGAAAACAATAGGAGCAGCAAAATTGACGAGGGTAAAGAAGCAGTGGGTTACGGAAGAAATGATTAGGAAAATGGAGGAGAGAAGGAATTGGAAAAATGTCAACACCGACCAGAGTAGGGCGAAATACAAGGAGCTAAATAATCAACTACGGCGAATAACCAATCGGGCGAAGGAAAATTGGTGGAGAGGGCAATGCGAGGAAATGGAGAAACTGCAAAAGGAAGGGGAAGTGGGTGCATGATACGCTAGGGTAAAATTGCTATCGGGAGGTAAGAGAGGGCAATCGGTACCAAAGATTAAGGACAAGAGAGGTAGAATGTTAACCGAGCAGGAAGATATCCTAGAAAGATGACTAGAATACGTGGAGGAGCTATATGACAGCGATAGTAGACCAACTAGTTTAGATGTAGAGGATGAGGGAAACCTAGATGAGGATAACCTCGGGCCAAAAATTCTCGACAGTGAAATAGAGAAAGCATTCAAAGAGATGAAGGTAAGAAAAGCTGTAGGAGTAGTTAACATACTCTCGGAATTGCTAAAGAGTCTAGGAAGTAAAGGTAGGCAAGCTTTTTTCGAACTCATACGCAGGATCTAAGAAAAGAAGGAGTATGGCCAGAGGACTTTGTGAAAAGATTGTCGATTCCTATCCCGAAAAAGAAGAATGCATCAGAATTAAAAACAATTAGTTTAATTTCACACGCAGCCAAAGTTTTACTTCGAATAATCAATAGAAGGTTGGAGAGTAAGGCCACCCTCACCTGCGCCCGTTGGGCGAGTTTCAATCTCGCCCAACAGGCGCAATGTTTTGGCCTAACGAGCGTGGCCCTCCTCTCCTAATGTGTGAAATTCCACAGAGAAAAAAATCGTCCGCCTTGACCGGGATTCGAACCCGGATCCCTCGATTTCCAGCTGAGTGCTTTAGCCAGTTAAGCTTAAATGCCTAAAGCCTTCGGCCGGAAATCGAGGGATCCTGGTTCGAATCCCGGTCAAGGCGGATGATGTTTTTCTCTGTGGAATTTCGCACATTTGTGCATTGCGGGTGAATCCGTAAAAGTGTAACTCCGTGGCTAGTCCCAGATAGCTTAAAATTCCTCTCCTAAGCTCTCCAATTTCTTTTATGTTCCCGCTTATTGCATGTGGATCAGCAATGACCTCTATTATACATTTCAGCCTCCTTGGATCTCATGGACAATGAAGCTTTAGTAGAACGATTTACGTGTGTGCATGCATTAATTCTGTATCATAAGTCACGCATCTAGTATCAAAATCGGGACCGAAGTATCTTTGGTATTCACCGAGGCTACTGAAATGGAGAGGGAGATGGTTGCCTCGCCTAAAGGACGAATACACGATCGTTGGCGCCCTCAATCCTAGCTCCCTCGTGTTGCTAATGCGGGTTTCAAGTTCTTTGAGGGTTAACAAGAGAGACAAGATAACTGCTACAGTGGGCGTGAAGCTGATAGGGTCAACTAGCCAAAAACCTTCGCGTCGTCGTCAAAATTCACTATGGAATGCCGGAAGTCGTGCAAAAACCATACGATCTCATTGTTCGTGTCTCGTGTTGTTTTCATAGGTGGCTTATTGTCTCCGAACATAAATTTCCCCCTTCCTAGAAGCGTAGTCGAGATTCAGATCTGAAAATATGCCGTCTTACAAGATAGAATCCGATGTTTTACAAGTCTGGTCATTTCGTGCCTTATCTCCGGCGGGTAATTTTCTTGAATTTTTGTGTGCCGTTTCCGGTCTCGCGTATCCTGCCTGCGGCGGTGACCTTGCGGTCAAGAGATCAAATCCGAGCGAGGTCAGTCCCTCCTTCTAAGGACCATTGACATCGGATATGGCAGTTCCATTGTTTTGTGGCCTTATCCTTAGATACCTAGCCCGCACGGAATTCTGGTGGAGGCTCAAGGGCGAGGATTTTCGTATATTACTGGCCTAAGGCTGTGATGTTCTTTTCACGAACGCTTGTCGATTTACATGTGTTTTCAAAATAATATCATTTTTCTTCCACGCAGAACGCAGTTTCGATCCAGCTCTGGGCCCATGAAGATCAACCTAATATATGAGCAATATTTTCCGCAAAATTTCAGTGTATATTTAAAAAATATTACTGCCGTATTTTGATTCCCAAATCAATTTTTATACTAAGTAGAGTGGTGCAGTGGGTGCATGTGCATACTGGACCACGTGGTGCAGTTTGCGCACCTTGGATCGAAGCCACGCTCTGCTAATGTGACTTTAATTTTATAGGTTGTTGGTAAGAAAAAAAACTTTATTGTCCGTTTAATTTAAAGCAGCGGCATGGGCATATTAAAGAGTAGTAAGCTTTCTTGACAGACAGACAAGGCGACAAACACTGATCTATCTTGAAACCGAGTGATTTAGAAATGGACTCCCATCGTTTACCCTCTTCCATGGCTCATGATTCCTGGAGCACCCTATCTTTCAAGGTTTGATATCCGCTTCACTTCCTTCAACTTTTTACCTCATTTTCTTGCATCCGGTTTTTCGTGTCGCATTGCCGCGAGACGGGATTCAAGGACCGCTCCAGTGGTGAGACAGGTTCTGCCGTGCCTGTCACAGTTGCGGTGGGTCGTTTCTTCGTCAAGGATCGCATTGAATGGTGACGTACGCAATTGAATTCGATTAAATAGTTGCGGAGATATAATTATTCAGTCCCGGAAGTGCGACAGGAGGTTGAAAACCCGAACTACATTGGTAGGAATGATCACCATTACAAGATGAAACGTCGGTCACAAAGGACCAACGTAACAAAGGTATCATTCCTCAACAGGACGATTGTAGATTGGAATAGTCTTACTGCAGAATTGCTTGAGGTATTTCCTGGCAATATAAATGTTTTTAAGGAAAGATGTTGAGAATTTATTTTGGACGGTTGATTCATAGTTAATTTTAATTTTTTCTATTGATTTTGTGTTATTTCTTGTGATTGGTTAAACGTCTGCTTTACATTATTTTACTGTTACCACCTGACAAATAGCAACTTGTAACTCTTTTGGTTAATGGAGGTTGATTCCTTCTTTCGGGTTTTCCGCCGCGTTGGTTCATGTTGATGACCGCGTTTGTCATCAACATGAACCAACGCGGCGGAAAACCCGAAAGAAGGAATCAACCTCCATCAAAGCCCCGCGGAAGCCTTCATCAGAACTTCTTTTGGTTAATGATGATAATAGTGACATTTTTGTCAGTCATCATTGGTTTCATTCAATAAGCCCGAGGTGGGTGAGTTTGTATTTTGAGCCAATCATTACGATTTGACCACGATCCTGTCCCACTCCTTCCTGTTGAATACAATAATTTGGGAGATATTGCTTAGAGTTTTCGGGGCATTGATGTTTGGAATGAGATGCTTGCAATTTTCTACTGATATTTAGTTTGCGACCCAGGATTTGATGTTCCATACTCTGGTGATTACGATAACAATTTAATTATCTTCTATTATCTCAAATATGATTACTGAATGGCATGATGTATCATCACAGGAACCTACTGCAAAATTCCGTTGCAGGGTTTCCCAAACTGTGCTCCACGGGAAGGTTGCTAGTGCTCTGCGAAAAAATTGTAGTAACAAATCTTTTTTCTACATTTTGACAATAATAATTTTACGAATGAATAATTCACGACATCCCTGTGGGCACCACAAAACGTCACGCACGCTTAATGACCAATCAAATATGTTGCCAAGATGTATTGATTATGTGTCATTACCCACCCTTCAAATTATGCAAGGTGCTCCATCAAAATTAAAGACCCATCCAAATTAGTGCTTCATCAGTGAGAACGTTTGGGGAACTCTGTTCTAGACAGATGATTTTTCCCCTGTGGAATTACGCATTTGTTGGTGACTTCGTAGAGGTGATGCCGCGACTCGGTATTCTCAAAACTCAAGTTTTTAATAAAGTTTTATCCCAGAAAAGTTGCAGTGATTGTATTGAAGAGAAGAACTATCTGTAATCCAATATCCTTGTGTATCCCGCAATACATAAATAATTCGAAAGAAGCAAAACATACTTTGTCATGTTCTTTCTTCGGGGACGTTTATTTTTGACGGAAATCTGAAGCAGTTGTTCTCTCTGACATGGGTGAGTAAGTTAAATTCAATTTCATGTTAAATTACTATTTTTCCCAGAAAATAGTGCGAGAGGTACTGAAGGAACTTGATGAAGGAAATACTTCTTCATGTTCTTTATTCGCGGACATTTGTTTTGACGAAAGCATGAAACATTTGTCCTCCTTAAAAGGGGTGAATGAGTTATATTCAACTTCATGTTAAATTACTATTTTCCCATGAAATAGTCCGAGAAGCCCTGCAGGATATTGATGAAGGGAATGTTTCGTAGTTATTTAGGGAAACAATGTGATTAGATTGAAGAAAGCTCCACAAAAAACCCTTGTACTAAATTGAGTACTAATGATCGCGTCGTTTGGTGAAGATGTGATGGAAATATCAGGGTAGACATCTGATGTAGAGAAGTGGCCGTGTATTGCTCTGAAACATGGACTCCTGAGGAAACTTACGCTTCGGTCCTCTCTATTTTATATGATTATCAATGTAATCGTCACTAGGCAAACAGTAACAAAGTAGGTCTCAGCAAAAGGCTCAGGTCACGCCTTCGCCAAAATGGCCCAAATGTTGACCGGAAATTGCTCATTATTTAGAAAGGGGTTGTTCTACGAAATTAGCTGGAAAACTCATGTTTCACAGAAATTGGCAAGCATAAATAATTGCGTATGTTCAGCGAACTATTTATATTATTTTTTGATAAAAATTTGTCAGTTGAGAGTTGGATTGAGGCTGTGAATCGTTGAATTTTGTCTTTTAAATCCGCTATAAACTTTGCGTAACTCTTATAATCAATTTTAGTAAAATGTACTAATATCATTGTAGAATCTTAGAAGTACTTCAATCGAATTTTGTGTACTTAACTTTCGTGTTTATTTCGCTGTTCCTTGTCTTAAATGGGAGAGGGTCACTAAATTATAATGCGGCTCAAGTCATACGAGATAAGCCTAGGCTAGAGATTTTTGTAACGGATTACGATACTTAAGACTCTTAGTCCTTGCCAGGAATTCAACGGAGCTCACGCCTACTGGTTCGGAGATTTTGCCGTATCATTGAGATAATCTTTTTGAGAAAATGAATAGCACAATGCGGGTGCAAAATTGACCTTAAGAAAGTAACGCGTCCGAGTTTCAGATCAGTTCTCTATGGTTACGTCCCGTTAGACCATGGGCGACTTAGAGGATTTTATTTTCGAGTGAGCCTACATCGTAGATGCCAGGGAAAGGAAGCGCGTAGCCAGGGGGTTATGAGTTCATTTCCAGCCTCCTTCGTACGAAGCATAGTCGCCTATACCACAATAGTATATTCTGTGCTTTAACTGACGCGAATCAGTGGAGCAAAGCTGATTTAGGAAGCATCGGCGTCTGCTTTCGTGTTAAAAAATAAATTCTCCAGACTCCGTGGGGACTATTGCAATTTTCATTGACACGACGTATATTTTCGAGGATTTAAGGCAGGTAGATGTGAAAACGTGAGAGTTCACATTTCAGATAAAATGAGCTGTGATTTTTTAGAGGAAATAATTAGATTATATGAACTCTTTTCAGCTGTATCGCATGATATAGTGAGATGAGAATGAGCTAAACAAAACAAAAAAAACATCATGAGCATTATATGAGGCGCGCGTATGATGTGGGAAAATGAGACGTCAGTGCTCGACGTTTGTTTTGATGCGTGCGAGTTCATATTTAAAGATTACGACATCAGCACGTATATTTTAAAATCTCGATAGATATTGAGCTGCTGTCTATTTAAGTTGATAGTAAGTACCAGTATCTGAAATCGTTTCAGACTTTACATATTGGAAATGCGATATATCCATGATAAAATATAACACAACAATAGTAATATCCACACTTTAATATATTACTTCAACACCGACCATGGTTTCGACATACTATGTCATTTTCAAGGTATCCTTGGTATGACATAGTATGTCGAAACCATGGTCGGTGTTGAAGTAATATATTAAAGTGTGGATATTACTATTGTTGTGTTATATTTTATCATGGATAAACCAGTATCTGATTCATTTTGGTAAATAATAACGCAAAATCTTTGAAATCCATATCTACTCTTTGGATGCTTCCGAGTGTCTACTTTCATTTTAGATTAGGAAAATGCGATGCCCTTTGTAATCAAAATATGTTCTCTCTTTTACTAATGATATTTTAACCGGCTCATCCGACTACGTTTTCTCCTTTTGTTTTTACTACTTTGCCTTATTAAACCAGCCAGAGGATTCCATTTCAGTCTCATGATTCCACTCGTTAATTTACTTAATAAGATCTTAGATTGCTCAGGATCACTCTGTCAACTCGTCCCTCATTCTCGTATATCGCGAGTAGTGAACGGATATTTGGCGTGGAGGAGAGAGGCTCAATATTTTCGGATTTTATCCTTTCACCGAAAGGGACGAGTCCGCGGGCATCGGACTTCATCTCCTGATGGTGTTCCCTCGGCGATGAAACCGGTGGACAGCAAATAGATCTATTGTGACAAACGATATTGTTCTGCAAAACATTCATCCGGAATTTTCAATTCTTGAGAAAGTCATCATCATCATTGAAATTAGTTTCATTACTTCATGTCTTTGGTATGTCGTTTCCGTGGTGTAGTGGTTATCACATCCGCCTAACACGCGGAAGGTCCCCGGTTCGATCCCGGGCGGAAATAGTTTTTTTCTCTCTCCTGTGGCCTTCAGTCCGAGATGTTTGGTTTCTCCTTACAGGCACCAGTTCGATACCAGTCATAGAAACATTTTATCTGTATATTTTATTGGACTTCATTCAATGTGTAATGGTAAAGTTTTACGGTAGGATTGGGTTGTCTTTGTTATATTTTTGACGCTAGTCCTCGGTTGGAGAAGGTACGCTTCTAATATTAGGGATCCTCCAGAGAAATGTTTATGCAGTAAATGAGGATTTGGGCAGTAAAAGCGGGAAGAAATGTGACAGCTCATCTTTTTCACTTGCTAAATTTCTTTTAAGTACGGAATATTAAGTATCTTACTCGTTAGGATAATTACATTAAGGTCAAAAGCGTACTATAACAAGTAAAATGAAATTCCATGTCAAAATCAAGAGTTAAAATATAAAATAAAAATTCAACGTCAGACCGTCGACAAACATTTAGACTCATATCGAAATTAGTAAGAATATTTCGGTTATCCATCTCCTGCCTGGTTTTAAATCCGTATCATCCGATACTTGACCCAGCATTAGTATGCCAGCTGGTTCCTGGAATTGATTACGGAATCCAGAATGACTAGAGACTAAAGCCAAAAGTTTCGCATAATCACTAAACTTGTGCTTTATTGGAAGTAGTATTTTCATGCATATCATATATTGCATGTCTTATATCGTTTAAAATTGGCCAATATGTTGCATTTGGTGACCTAAAAACCATCGGAACGTTTTTAGCAATCAGACGATACTTTGTTCATGGAACCAACATGAATATGTGAAAAAATAGCGAACTAAATATCTTTAATTGCTTCAAAAAAGGCTGGTAAATGCAGCTTTGTTGCTTCATTCATATCATTTTTATATTCTACCAACTGATTGGAAGGTTTATGGACAGCACGTATCCTAACGTCATAATTTTCTGGCATATCATTCCGTGTTCCTTCTTTTAGGTTATCCGTCGTTAGATACACAAAATCCTCATATCGCTTCTCTCTTCATATTTCGTCTAGAATTCCTATCCATTTCCTTTCTTGTTTTGTTGTTATAATTTTTAAAAATCTGGGATGAGCAGGGACTCTCCAGCACTTTATTCATTATAATGATTCTAGAAACCCTCCCACTCAGCCAAATTTTTATCTTAATATTTTATTGGAATTCGTTTAACCCTTTGAGTGCCAACCGATTTTCTAGGTACTATGCAAAAAAAATGCCGTGAAATTTTTGCTGATTTTGCAGTAGTTTAGGAAAAAAATTATGTCTCAAATACAAGTGAAGGTAAATATTCAAAAACTCAAGGAAAACTTTATTATATGTGGTTTCACCTTTTTAATATATTATTTGACGATTTTTTTTTACATAATCAGTGAAATACCAGCATCTCAGACTGACATTGCAGGAGGAGCGCTGTCGCGCTCTTGGCACTTTTCGCGAGAGACAGGAGGAGCGCGATAGCGCTTCCCGGCACTCTAAGGGTTAATGTGTACTGAACTTAGGTCAATTACGCCACTGAGTTAGTTGGGGGAGATTTCAAAAAGTGATGATCGCACGGCGATATAAAAGGCTGACGTGGTTGTTCGTCCGTTTCGAGGTTCTAATATGAGAGAGTAGCGAACTAGTACCCATCAACTATGAAATCAAGGGGCACAGTGAATATGATAGCGGTCAAGCTTGTTAGCCACTACCCTGGCTTAGAATAACATGCTGCTGGAAAGTCATCATACTTGCGAGTATCATCGAACTTCTGCTGGATATATTATCATGTGGAACGGATTTATCGGCAATGTGTGTTCAGAGTTAAGTCTATAGCTTCAACTATTATGGTTCCCATTAGCTTGGGTAGCTTTCATAAGGGTTTGTGGTTGGAGGTCTTAACGAGCGCTTCGGCATCAGCAGTTTTTGTGATAGAATGTGTGTAGATAAATTTTTCTAGGAATGATGCTGTTTTTTAATCCACTGAATATTTGGTGAGTGCATTGCCCTTGGTAGAACTTATGCTTTTTGTATTTTTTTTTGTGCTGCTTTTTGTGTAATGAATGAGATCAATCTCCGCACTGTCATCAATGGTGTCTCTTGCGTCATCCTGCCGGGATTTTTCAGTTACTGTTTTCCGATGAAAAGTTGAGTCATGGTTTTATTTTCGTAACGTTCTAGTTGATAGTGCCCTTTTATAAACTATGCTACTTTCCTGAGAAGTGTGTTTCGAGAGATAAGTATAATTTTGGAGCTCCGTCGATCAGCCAATTTTTCTATCTGATTGAACAGCTTTTCCTGTATTTTGTTCGGCTCTTGATCCATTTTATTTGAGAATTTTATAATAAGATAGTGGTTGACAGAATGAACGAGGAAAGAATCTTTCGGAAATCCGTCGTAAAAAGACGAGTCATGTCTGTAGGACGTTTATTCAGACACCATAAACTCCTAAACACAGCACTTTAGGGACATGTGAATGGGGAAAGATCTAGGGAAAAATCTTAATTGCAATCTGCAGAGCAGATCATAAAAGATGTCGAATGAATGAGTCATCATCGTCATCATTGGTCGTTCAATCCTTAAATTAGTTGACTGCAGCCCTCCACCCGCACAAACTCACGATCACAGCACAAACACACAATCCAAGCACAAACTCACTGCACATGCTTTACACCAATACACCCTGTCTCTTCTTTTCCCATGCTTGGTACATACTGTACATCTCTTTGCTTTCTTCCCGGTTGCAGGAATTCTCTTATGGAAATGTGAGTCGTGGCACTAAATTGTGTGAGAACAGTGAGTCGTGGCACTAAATTGTGTAATGAGTGACGGCCTGGGGGCTGTTTCTCAGAGCTACAAGACTACAGGTTACAAGTCACGTGACCTCTTTCACAAGTTGGATGGGTTACTCAGGTATAACTAGCCAAACACTTGTACTAGTCCAAAAAAATGGCGGCCCTAATCAATATCCTAATCCTGGCGGCCCTAATCAATATTCCCTATCTAATGCTAGTTCCCTTACCTCCTGGTATCTCTTCCTCTGTACTTTCCTCTTTAATTGGTCCATGAACTTATTCCTGGGTCTTCTTCTGAGGATTTTTTCATCTATTTTACCTTCACGTATGTTCTTCAAAAATCCATTTTGTCGCAAGGTGTGTCCAAACCATCTGTTTCTTATTGTCTGCAATATGTTCCATATGGCCCTTTCCTCTTCTATTCTTCTGTACAATTCATCACGTCTAACTTTTTCCGTCCATTTCATCTTCGGCATCCTCCTCCAACACCAAGTTTCGTAGGCTTCTCGTCGGTTCTGGTCTGCTTCTCCAATGGTCTATGATTCCGATCCATGGAATGCCGCAGTCCACGCGAATGTTTTCACATACTGTTTTTAGTTTGTGGACTCATGGAGAATGGTTCATAAAAAGTTGAAAAGGAAGTCAGAGGAACGCGACGGATGGAAAGCATTTATCAACCACACTGCCACCAACCAATCTTCGGATTATTTCAACAGATCCTGGCGAGATATCGTGGAAGTTTGTCATATTATAACAGAAACAAAAATTGCACTTTTCCACAGGGTATTTTATTATGAGTACGACGCGCTTCAGCTCACAGAGCCATCATCAGGTACAAGGCACTCTATGGATCAGAAGCGTGGACCATCGGAAAAGCAGACCAGAAGCGACTAGAAGCCTTCAAACTCTGGTACTGGAGGAGGATGCCGAAGATAAATTGGACGGACAAAGTAAGAAATGATAGTAGGGTAGAAGAGGACGGGAAAATATGGAATACTATACAGAAAATAAGAACCAGATGGATAGAACACCCCCTCAGTCTTGTACCTGATGATGGCTCTGTGAGCTTAAACGCGTTGTACTAATTAAAATATGCTGTGGAAAAGTGCAATTGTTGATCTGTTGTATTTTAAATGGTAATGATGATTTATACATGATATATGCACGGTGGAATTTTCTTGGTGAGTTGATTTTTAATTGGCTCGTTGCATGTGTGGTACGCTGGTTTCAATGTAGTTTCGGTGTTCTGCCGTGTAACTCATGCATGCCTGGTGTGGAAGCACCCCTTGCCATACACCCTTTGGGTGGCTTGCAGGGTATGAAATAAATGTAAATAGTGCAAGCCTTGTACCCGATGATGACTCTATGAGCTGAAATGCGTCGTACTCATCATGAAATTCTGTGGAAAAGTGTTATTGTTGTTTCTGCTCTCGTAATAAATCTTCGGATTGGTGACCGAAAGGAGATGAATCAAATTCCTCCCAGTCTGGAGGGCTCGTTCCACAACTGCCCCTTTCCTTCCGTCCCCTATTCCCCCCCTATTGGCTGTTTGGTTCTTCTTCAACCTACGCTCTCCGGCTGGCGTTTTTTCGGGGAGAAACATCGGCAGCGTCACGATTGAGATGGAGCGGAGAAGAAGAAAGTAGGTCTCCTCCCCTTCCACGAGTTTTTGCCCTTACGCTTGAGGGAGCATGAGGCCGACTCCGTAGACAACTGAGGAGGGAGTCGACGCTGGAAGGAGAATTGCTTGAGTGCGTCTGGAACGAGAGAAAAATTGTGTGAGAGGTGAGGGGGCGGGGGAGTCTGCTGTGGTCTTATACACCGATGGGTGGGGAAAGAGGGAGGTGCTGTTGTCTTGAGAGGGGTAAGACGGTGAGGGGAGAGAGGGAGGCGGGAAAGCGTATACCCATTGCCCCGAGGGAAGTCTTCAGAGTTGAGTCGGACGAAGTCGAGGAAAGACCGACAGAAGTGCATATTTTGATCGGTTCCTCCGATCCAGGGGCGTTATAACAACGGAGGAACCCCCGTGTTGGAAAAGAAGTGTGCTACCCAGTGGTGACCGACCCCGTTCCGGGGTGGAGGAATCCTCCGGGTTGGGACATCTCACGACTCCCTTGCCGGTATCCCCTTCGTCGTCCAGAAAAAAATAACCAGAAGAAAAAAAACTCGGAAATTAACGCATAAGGGTTTTTCTCCGGATGCCTTCCTCCGGAGAGGAAACGGCCTCTAGGGAACGGAAAGTCGTCGCGCCTGATCTACTCGACTAGAGGATTCCATACCAACCAGCCGCATCCTTTTTTTGTGGAGAAAAATTACAAGTTTTCTCATGGGATTTGATAGGTGAGGATTTCCCGCTTGGTGGAAGTTGTGTACGAAAAAATACAAAGAATATATTGGCACCAGCACGACTTGACTTTCCTATTCGCACTTTGCACTCTTCCCTCTCCTTAAAGAAGAGATGCCTCAATGCACTGCGGTGGGAGGGTTAAGAAATTTCCTGCACCATTTCTCGAAATAAAAAAGGAGCGCATAACGTGTTCTGTTTTCCTTTAATTTCACTCTTTTTTACAACCTCAATCCATAGGGTTCATTCGTTCATATCTCTCTCTTCCTTAAGGATTGTGCCCAAACTACTTTCTCTTTGCATGCATCATTTGTTTTATTTTATTTTATATGTATTCCTTGTGAGAAGGGTACTTTCGAATGTCAGAATGTCTGTTGTCTGCGTCAGCAATTGCTCCCTAGTTCTTGCTCATCGGTTGGAAAAAAATGAATAGCCAAATATGCTTTGGAGAGCGCTTTTAGAAAGGTGGCGGGAGCTGTGATTGCGAATCGGGTAATTAAATTAGTCGAGTCATGCCGACTGAATGTTGTCGCGGTTCTCATTGGATATTCTGTACAGACTTTCTCCTAAGCTCCACTGCAAGAGGTAAAAAAAACTATAACACGACCGTCAAATTAAAACTCGTTCCTAAAGTGATGAAAAACTGCAATTCTTCCCCTCTGCCGTTTGTCTTTCACTCATTCAGCAAGTACTGTTTAAGACAGTTAAACACGTACTTCGTAAATTGCTCAAAAAAATGATTACCAACCAGGTTTTAAAGAGCTATGAAGTCATTTTCTAGATTTTGAAAATGACTGCTTGACTGTCGCATTTTAATTTCATCTAGAATACTGTGTCTTACTAGTAACGCCTGCAAAGTTCATTTTGACGTTTTGGATGTACCTTTGATTATGTTGGCCAACCCTCGTACATTGCCCCTTAGTTTGACGCTCAGATTTATGGCGATCTTTACTTTTCAAATTTTAATTTAATTTATTTTCCTTTCGCGGAATAGATAATTACTTTAAAAATTACGACTACAGATTGTAATGCGAAGTTTAACGTGGACTTTTATGTATGAGGTTTTACTTCGTTTATGAGTGAAACTTAGTAAATATTCACTATTTGTTTCTCATTCATTGAAATCAAAGCTCTCATACTTTTCGGCAATTTTTATTCTTAGTTTAGCGACACATTTCGCTGATTTGCGACTTTATCATGTGCAGAAATTTTCCGAATTTATTTTTGTTTTATGATCATATTAGAGGAGAATTTAGGACGTTCTTTTTCCTTTCCTTATCATTATTGCCAAAAAACCAATTATTTAAAATTTATCTCTCAAAGTGTTGCCCAAATTATTTGAGACTAATTTTCTCTCTCTTTTCTGATTATCAACGTTTGCCTGATACTCGACATAAAATAAAAATGCGAATGGTAAACTAAGGATATGGTCGCAGGCCACTTCGTACAGGTACACCTGAAGATGACGCGAAGTGTCGAAACCCGGGTCGTGCTAATAAACCTCTAGTGGAGTTTACAAAGTAATTTTCATTTGGCGAATGGTAAATTTTGGATTGGGATGAATAACAAATACTTAACCCATTGAATCGATGGTACGGTTACTCTACTTCTTTACGTTCCGAAATACTCATACAATTGCTGAAATATCAGTGGATGTTTAAAATAAATCTCGTATTTCTTCGTTGAAAATCTATTTTTAAGTTTGTTTGCACCATGGTCAGAGGTTCACCGTCTTGAGATTCCGTACTTGTTTGGAATCTCAACCTACTGATGAAATCAAGTTTATCCCAATTGCTTTTTTCTGAGGTAAATTTAATTTCAGACTTTCTTTCGTCTAATTTAGTATAACCCTTTTTTGAATTATTTCAAACATCAAGTATGAAGTAAATTCAAGAGTTATTAATAAGATATCGTATACTGATACGAATTCTATGGGATAACAAATCCTCCATTAATATAAACTCGCAGGGTTGCCGTAATGAGATCATGAACAGACGTTTATTGGTCGAAAAAGTAAACGAAATGGGAGTGTCCGAATTTATTTGGCTCATTTACTTGCGTGGTGCAAGAGTGTACGTCTAAGTGACTTCACACGCTGATGGCTTTATTTCAAAAGGTTCAATGACAGCATAACCGTTAAAAACCACAGCTAAGCTCATCATAGAATTATTATTTTTTGGCATAATGTATTTCATGAAATGGACACGTGGCACGAATGGCTTGGTTATAACTGGGTTGCTATTGACGAAAAATTATTCTGCAATTTTTGGAAACCTTTCCATTCATTCTGCATCAGAGCTTCTCTAATTTCTCCCGAAATATTTCACGGCAGGCTATGGAAAGAGCACAGATTTTATTTCACCTTGTACGTCTACACACCACCAATGTCCCCGCGAGAGTCCTCGAGGCGCGCTACTCCCACACACACGCTCCCTCAGAGGGGGAGTTTCTCAAAACTCGAAATTTTACAGCCCATAAATAAGTAAGTGGCAGCATCAGGAATATGTCAGAGAGGTTTCAAGTGCCTTATAATGCGTCGCAGAGATATTCGGGTTGATTTTTGTTGACTTTCTTTCAGACTAATCTACGATGTCTTTCGGGCACAATTTTAATACTTATTCTAGACATCATTTATACACCCCGATGAATCATTTGTTTTAATAACACGGTCCTTTCAAGCATATCGGAAGCAATTTACTAGGGCAGGAAATTATTAACATGCGTGTTCATCGGAGTTAGTGTTATCGTCACATTTTCAAACCATTCTCGCCCCCTCCGCCCCCCCAAGTGTCCCCAAGGGACCACAATCCTTCAAACCCATTAGCTGCCAAGTGCTGACGCCATTCGCCTTACCGGACAATTGCGGACAATCTAAATGAGCCTTCTCTTCCTTGGTCCTCAATGGGAGACGAGATAGTGCACAACCTAATTTGCCCCTCTCTTCTTCTTTGGGCAATGGGATACGAGATAGTGCACATTCTAAATTACTCCTCAATTCCTCTCTCCAGAAAGTGCACCGCTCAGCATCGTTCCCACGCCAAGGTGGTCTCTCGTGCCTTCCGTATCATACTAACAATTCACTTACATATTCTACAAAAATGAAATTTACGCATGAGAGAGGTCAGAAATGGTCGCATCACGATAACCTGTTAAGGCTTTGCGACCAATGGAGAATGGAGATGACCGTTTCAACTCACTGATTTATTTCAAATAATGTAGGGAATTACTTTTCGGGCAACCCTCTTCGTTTAGGATTTTCATTGAAGCGGAAATATCGCCGTCATGCCGCAGGCTCTGATTTTCTTCAGTCTATGAAGACTTTTTTAAATTAAGAATTCATTTCTAATGATGAGACTTATAGTTATGGCTCTAATAAAGCTGATGAATCCTTTGATATTTGTCGTGCAAGCCAACCCAGCAAACGTTTGCAGCTATATATAAAATGAAGTATCATCCATAGTTTCCCTACGTATTTCCTAGACCATGAAGATTTAGTAGAGGAAAGTGCAACCAATGGTAACCGTATCAGTTATAATTTTTCCTGTATTTCATATAGCATGTGGCTCTAACAGAGGAAATTACGACGTGCGATAACCCTATGCGTTATAATTTTCCCTCCGATTTCCATAAATATGATGCCCTGTTGGAGGAAGTGCAGTCCATAGTGACCGTATCAGTAAGACTTTTCCTCAATATTTCCTAGCACTTGAAGGTCTATCAGAGGAAATTACGCTTTATTTCTTGTTTCTTCCCAGATAATGGAACAAATTGTTTTTGATGATGGGGAAATTTAAAATATGAATACTCAAAGACGTCCCTTTAAATCACTATCTAAAATTTCCCAGAAAGGAAATATCTGGCTTGTGATCCAAGATGACCCCTAGAATGGACCCCTATCCATGGAATTAATTGTTAATAATGATGGGGCAGTATAAAATATGAATACACAAAGATTTCCCTTAAAATAATCATCTAAAATTTTCCAGAATGGAAATATCTGGTTTGTGATCCAAGACGACCCCCTATGTGGTGTGTTCACTTCGAGGATGAGATAGCGGTGTTTGATTGTTTTTTAAGGCTAAAATAATGTCTATTTTGTTCTCCCATGCTCGTATCACGTCTATGTATTTGTAAAAAAAATCTTGCATCTAGCTCTTAAAAATTTTTAAATTCAATTTCCGGAAAATTCTGAAATGATAATCACTGTTCCATAGCGATAGGATGTAAATGAAACAGAGAGAATTGAAAAATGATGGAAACGCTATTAGTTGTGCGCTCTCTGTCACGCGTTTTTGAAATTGACGCCTTACATTCTACCTTCCGTGGGAAAATCTTGTGCTTACCTAGTGGCTCACTTCATTGGTATCCTTAAATTACTGCACCTGCGTAATTAATGGCACCTTTGCTTTCCAACGTAAACCAGTGTCTGCCGTTTATGGTTTCATCACAAAAGTCCCTTCTCCGGGCGAACGACCGTTCATGTTTCTGATGAAACCGTAGCCCGAATTACGTTTTCGTGCATCATAGCGTTCAGATATCACATTGGAAACACTTTCACCCGGCGATCGCCGTGATCGGCAAAGAGGTGATTCACACCACCTGTCTGAGGATTCGTGCGACGCGTCCTCCGGGACAAACGCAAAAATTATGTAGCCTCGATTATGGTTTCTGATTGAAAATAAACTAGAGAACATCCATGAAAGAGAGATGCATCAAACTTAACCGTTCCATAGGACTGTGAGTTTAAGTGATTTCCATCATAAAGAGAATCAGCAAATTAACGGACGAGGATTCAGTTTCACTACATCACTGCCGTTGCATTCAGTGATACACATTACATTATAGGTTCAAAATATGCTGGAATCACATAATTTAAAAGGCTATTTAACTGAGATTTAAACTTTACCAGTGGCATGGGAAAACATCATCAGTACATCAAATGTCCTTGCATGAATATAAAAGATGCACCTCTACCCCTAACTTCGTATTTTTAGGCAATGGGATGACAATGTGGACTTGAAATCATTTAAATCTCATTATACCTCGGAATATATTTCGGAAAGAAAAGGTACGCTTTGCGAATTCCACGTGAAATTTATTCACACTTCCGACCGGTTTTGTAACAGAGTTACATCTTCAGGTGAAGCTATGTTTCTGTTAGGAAATGCTACCTAAATATATAACTCTGTTACGAAACCGGTTGAAAGTGTGAATAAATCTTGTGTGGAGTTTTCAAAGTGTATTTTTCTCCGTGTCTTAATCCAATTCAATTTAGTTCCATGAAGTAGAGCCTGGGATTAACGTCTTACCCCAAACTTCAGCTGATTTCATTAAGCTGCGCTTATTAAAGTTTTTTTTTTACAATAAACATTCCATTCTTATCTGGAAAACAACAAAAAGTTCCATTTTTGGCATTTTCCAAGGGACCGCACTCCTTTAAACTTCAATGAAAAAAAAACTTATCTTCAGATCCTTTGTGACGTTTTGACATGGTGCGTATAAAATGTTTCTAAGTGTGATTGTAAACTTTCAGTCCTTTCTGATGAGCCAAAACAAGGTCCTTGACAAATTTGCGTGACAACTTTTCCTCAGGTTTCGATGGTCCCGAAGACTCGATCTTCGCTTATTTTGAAATTCTTTGCACCAGTAAGAGCACGGACCTTTTTCCGGTGCAACCCAGTTTCGATCCTTCCTGTTCCGCGTAACGCAAGAAAATACCAGTTATAACCTGATAGCCTCGCATTTGTCCCCCTTTCCTCGCTGATTGATCTGACCCTTAGAAATATTTCAGCCACATATGGAGATGGGGGTTTCGTGTTTATGGACGAAAGAAAAAGAATGAGAGAAATGCCTCATCAAGCTCAGTTCTGGACCGGTTTTCTTTCTCTTCGCGGAAGCTTTCTCTTGCGCCCAAAGAATGCTCCCTCATTATCAACACTCCCTCCATACGTGAGTCGGTGGTCATTAACTTTTTTTCTGCCTTTTCGGTATTTTGGCGCGAAACTCAGCGGTGGAAATTCCTCTATCTCCAACTTTTTTCTTGTCATTTGTTGAACTCATTTAAAGTTGTTCATAGTTGTTTTGGAGATCGGATCATGGCTGCATGGGTCAAAAACTAGTGAAAAATGTCAAATTGTAACGTCTTGAAAGGATGCCTCTTTCTATAATAATTCGCGTAAGCTATTTCTAAGTGCTACCCAGACAAAGACGTAAATTGTATACACAGATATTTTCTTAATGTGTCCCTTGTAATTTTGATGGCCAGTTGCAGGAATGACTCATATGTATTCTAAAAAGTTATGAGACCCATAAGCCATGGCAACCATTGATTAAGTGTCGCAGAAACATCCAAAAGACTTGTCGGTCTCATAAGTTATGGCATGGAGTTATGAGTTTCATAAGTATCCAAGATGGAGGATGGGCAATGAACCGCTTGGTGACTTAATTATTTGATAAAATAGTTGTTTTGAGACAAATGACCAGTTTGTTTACTCTCACTGACTACTTATTTTGTGAATTGGCAATTATTCATCCGATAAACTTTCATAAATGTTATCCGGTGGTAGAAGATTAGGTCAAACATTCGAAGCAATTAACTATTGGTTAAATAAGCTATAAACCTGATAGATGTGTTTCTGCAACCCGTATATTTTTATGAGATCTATCACTTAATGGATCTCATGACTATTGATTCCATAACAAAATGTACTTGCATCCAGCCATTAGTCAGAAAAGTCAAATGAACTGCCAGTCTCGTGAACGTAAATGCATTTCATCGGCTGATCTATCGGAGAAAATGACTAATTACTTGCTCCCCTTCTTTATAAAGAAATGATTATTCCAGCGAAGACAATTTGTATTTAAAAGTTAAATTTTAAATACGTAATATTTTCTCTTCTGTTATTTGCCTGAATGTTTCTCGTTTTCAATTGGATATAGCTGTCCTTAATTTGGAAAATTAAATGTATTCCTCTGATACATGAGTCCCCATTGGCGGAATATAAGTGGGATTCTGGCGCAGAGAAAATCGGATATTGAGTCGTTTCACCAATACCCCGAGCCGCTGCAATTTTAATTGGCGCCGTCGCTCTAATAATACCTTGTAATTATTAGAAAAACTTCTTCAGGTTACACCTTACGAAGTTTTGTTTAAAGAGTCGCTGAATGTACTGTTGTGATTATCTTTGCGCTTGTTTTGAAGAGGACGAAGGAGAGATTTGTTATGAGGCAGAAATTTCAGGTTCGATTTATCACGTACAATTCACGGTAGCCATATAAGCGGAAGAGGAAGTAAGAGAACATTGAATCGCGAATGGGAATCGTAGCTGGTGAAAACTGGTATCGTATTACGCAGGGCAACTGTTGCACCAGCCAAAAACACATCGTCACAGTGTCTGCCTTTCTTAGCACTCACATCGCCTCTTCCCTCCGGGCCTCCATCTCACCGTCTCCCTCGCATTTCCTCGAATTAACCTCCTCCTCTTACTCCATTCATCTCAATCACTATTATCATTACATATATGGTTACATTAAGTCTATTTGACTACCCAGTGAGCCGCTGCGCCGCAGAGGCTTGTGGTGAGGGGTTTCTGGACACAAGTAATGAAAGAGGAGGAAGGAGGGTGAATAGGATAGAGGTGAATTGTTTGCTAACGATGAGTCTTACCATAGTGTCTCGCTGTTTTTGTTATAATTACTGATGATGCTTGGAAAGAAGTGATTTTTGTTCGTATGAGTTCGGCAGCGTATCTCTCTTATGGCCAGTTGTAGGAACGATACATATGTATTCTATAAAGTTATGGGACCTTTAGGGCATGGCAACCGTTGAATAAGTGTTGCAGAAACATTCGATAAATTTATTGGTCTCATAACTTATGGCATGTTGTTATGAGTTCCATAGGTAGCCAATATGGTGGATGCGCAATATACCTACTGCTTGTAGAGTTGATTACTAATAAAAGAGTAATTTTTAGAATATGAGTAGGTAAATTTACTCTTACTGACTAATTATTATGTGCATTGGCAATTATTCTTTAGCTAAACTTCCATACATTTTAGCAAGCGGTAGAAGATTTGGTCGAATACTCAAAGCTATTGGCTATTGGTAATTAAGTAATGTTATTACTTCAATTATTATATCAATACATATTATTATTTCAATTATTAATTGAAATAAAACTCGACGCGTATCGAAATTTCAGTGGGACTTCCAGTAATAAGTGTTTTCCCGGTGGTTGAGTGGGTCTATTATTTTTTTATTGTTCCGTCCATTTTCCTCCTGTGGAAAGCGTTGGCCGATAAGGGTGCATATCTGTTAGTAAGGTTATCTAAAATTATAATAATACAAATTTCTTTCGGCTTTAATTCTTCCGACATTCGGGAGATAAAGTTTATTTTTCCCCGCACATTTGAAGCTCAAAAACTTTGATTTCCAAAAATAGCCAACAACGTCCAATTGTAAAACTATCTGTCCTTGATTGTTATACAAAATTGGTAACTACTTGAAACCAATCATCCCAATATTTTTAACGATTAATTTCCAAGATCATTGAATTGTAAAATGGAGAATTTACGCGAATGGTATCTGTAATGCAATAAGCCTATTTATGGGTGGATTTCAGGTTAACTCGATCTGAAAGCTGTAAAAAACTGACAGATATGCTTGGGTTTCCCAAAGTATTTCTGTTACCTCATTTCGGATTAAGACTCGGCATCCGATTTTTAGATTTCGGATACTGTGAGGCATAAACAGTCATGATAGTAATGAATATTCATTCAATAAGAGGAATTTCATGGCATTTTAACAAAGATTTTAATAAATATTTGAGAAATATAAGGAATATTAAAAAAAAAATCATAATTATAAAGACGAGAAAGCAGTGACACAAAAATTGAAGGAAGACAACCTCTGGCCTGCTCTTAAGGAAGATAAAACTGAGGACTAGAATACGAATAAAAAATGGCTGATTTTAATAAGATATGACCTACTTTATATTACAGCAAGCATGTTTGCTAAAAATATAATTATTAATATTTTACCCTTTCCGCTATTGGGACCCATTATCGACTTCTGCGATGAAGAGAGACGTCTCCATTCCATAAGTTTGCACGGTAATCTGAGATTTCTGCACACTATACCGCGGAAAACTTCTTTTCTTTTTGAAAGAGTAATTAAAGGGTTTTACTTCTATGCGCCTGGCTTAATTTTGATAATTTTATTTATAGGCATCTTTGATTCTGTGAGAGTAGGGAGTCTCTTAGCACTGTCCATTTTTTGGAATTAATATGGCTTCTTCTCTTTTCCTCAGTCATTATATACGTCGTATTGGAACTTTTCGGGTTCTCCCCGTGTTTCAGCATGTTTGTGGATGACCGCTTCGCCGGCATTCGAGTCGGCATCAACGTAACTTATTTTTTTATACAGTAAAGCGTCAATAATCCGGACGTCAAAAATCCGGACCGTCGATAATGCGGATTAACATCCGGCGAAAAATAAGTTGAAGTGTACATATTTCTTAAAAGCATGGATGAAAGACGTATGACAGTATATTTCATTAAAATACTACGTAATTTGTTCATATTAATTAATAGTTTTATTTATCTGTTCTTATTATTTAGCTACAGTAATAAAGTGAATTAATATTTTTACGGTTTTTAGAAAAGTTTCCTTGTGTTTAAGGCATCAAACGGCCTGTTTGTGATGAAATTGCCATGAAAAAAAATTCGGCCCGGACCGGGAAGTGAACCACGGACCTTTGGTTTGCCTATTTCATGGATCTGTCCGAAAATTCGGACTATTTGAAAATCCGGACTGGGTCATGACCACCGAGAGTAAGAGGCCTAGGCGGTGTTTTGTGACGTCACGCGCTAAGGGCCGAGCGTCGCATAGCAGCCGGGAAGAGCTCTCTCTGGTAAAACACTCATGACCGCGGCAAATGAACTTCACTGTGAGTGCTAATTCCGCTAATTCTCTGCGAAAAATTTTAAGATTTTATATAGAATTTCGATACTGCGAAAGTTAAAGGGCATCTTAAGCCAAGTAGCAGGAGAAAATCATTCATATTCGTATCTACTTAGCGCCATAGAGCACTCGCATTACAAGGTACAATGAATGTTCCTCGAATATGTATTTCATAAACAAAATAGCCAAAGTTATTACTAAGGAATCATTCCTGTTATGTTGCTGTCTCTAAAATATTTACTTCTTCAACTAGAAGTCCAGTGAAAATTTCGGGGTCCCTCACTTTCCGTAAAGTATAAATTAACGGAAACATACGACAATGTGCCATCTAGAAAAGTAATAGTCTCACGCATCAATACACAGCTGTGTGCAATAGCTCCTCCCGAAAAGAGGTAACATTGCCAAAACTAACGTAATTAATTAAAAATTTTTGGATGGTTAGTCCCAGGCTGCCGCTTTTACATAAATACAATGCTCTTTCTTTCAAAACACCCGATTTTAGAGAATTAAAGGAAGAGAGGAGACGGTTTCAGACCAAGTCGTAGTCTCGGTGGTCATGACTGGGTCCGGTAACAATTGATCCGGATTATCGACGCTCTACTGTCAATCAACGTAACATATTGACATAATTTCTCTCATTAATTGTGTTTCAATCGCAAATATTAAAGAGGAATAAAAAAAGTTTAGGCGCACAATCCTTTCCATTCTGAAGCGACTGTCATAATGAACCCACACGCACGGTAATCGAAATGGCAACTCACGTAGGAATAAGATTGTATTAGGTAGTCCGTTTCCAGTCGGCCTGACTGAATTGCCGGTGAAACGGTCGTCCACAAAAATGCTGCAACGCGGGGAGAACCCGAAAACTCCAATACACAAGAAAACTGCGGAAGCCTTCGTAACATAATTTCATATGTTGGTTTAGGCTCTCTTATCTACCAGGCAAAATATCAAACATTTTTGTGTGTGCGTTAACTTTTCTGTTACGCTATTGCAAATAATGCATTTTATCTTAGGTGAAAGTGTGCAACGATACTAGTGTTCCTTTTCTCCAATCTCTTGGTATATTGTGAAGAGAAATATTTTTTCCTGCAAGGTGGTTCTCTTTATGAGGATCCCTATTTCACCACCGTCTCTATATTTTTTCTTTGTTTGCGGTAAAGAAATATGTTCACGGATCTGTGGGCTTTCTCTCTTCGGGTCCGTGACACGCAAGTCTTCATAACAGTACATTCAGGGCTAGAGTGTGACGCTAACCCTTCTTTCTGTCGAGGGACACAATGCGGTGTCACTGTCGTGGTTTGAACATGATAGGTATACTAATCACTATATATGAAACCTCACATTAGAAAACTTGTCAAAAATTTTCTTATTTACTGTGAATAATGACGGAATGGCTAACATCATCTAAGCTCTTCCAAATAAGATTATCTATTCCTACTGAGTTGCCATTAAGATTACCGGGTGTGTGGATTCATTACGACAGTCCCTTCCAAATGGAATTGGTTCTGCGGCTAACTTTTTTCTTATTCCTCTTGAATATTTATGATTGAAACACCTTTACTGACAGAAATTATAATGCGAGACCCATGTTCAAAGTCTGAGCTGAATGTAGGGAAATGCAATTTTTCTGAGATGAACGTAAATGTCGGAGATTTATCGCTCATAGTTCTTGCAACTAGTTAAAAATGTGATGGACTTTAGGGAGATCCCCTTTCTTTTCAGATGCGAGCCATCAATAATCATGATGATCATCACTTGCGAAATTCTTCTCCGTCTGGAGTCTAAAAAAAACGCTATCATGCGCACGCATTGCCTTTCGTAAATTATTCAATAGCGCACACTGCCTTGCGTATTCGAAAGCAATACTGCCTTTCGTATTCGGTATGGATAGGAATGTGTTGCGCAAACCTGTAATTTTGTAACTTACCACCAATTAGTTCATCGGTCTACCTCATCCGTTGATTACTTACAAGTGTTAATAGTATCCAGCGAGCAGCATACGTCACTTTAATGTAAACTTGTGGCAAAATTTGACCAGGTTCTTAAATAAGAAAATATTTATTGATTATGACTCATTTACTTCGGTACCGTGTCGGAGGATACCGTAGAATTTCACCATGCTTTAAAACTTTTCTGCCCGAAGACATTTTTGGGGTGTGTTGAGTGGATATTTAAAAAAATAATAATACATTTTTAAAAGTATGAAGTCCATCACTAATGTAATTAAGCATTTATTAAAATCTTCCCATTCCCATTTGAAAAAGAAAGTGAAAAATGTATATTGAACTAGCGGAAGGTACCCGTTAAAATTCAACGGGCCATAAAAAAAATTGAACTTATTTTATAAGAAAACCACAAAGCCTGAAGAATACTGTCAGAGTGGTCATTTGAGGAGTTCGCAACCTATCTTGTACGTTACGTTCGTTGTGGTAGACACGCTGACCGTTTTCCAGGTGCATTATTACTATTACTACTCGCTTCGTGTAAGCATTCTTAAACATTTTATTGCGTGTGTAGTCTATTCAATTCATTTATGTGTATCTTTTACTGCGTAAGTGTTCTCTCACATACATTCAGTGCTTCTATGAGAGCTACTTTGAGAATAGGCGTCGAAGAGTATACTTGTAAATATGCATTGAATTTATCGATAACCTCCCGAAGCTATCTACATGCTATCATGGGCCAGCAGAAAAACGTGATATTTAAATGCTAGAGGCGTGAATATCCTTTGAAAACCAGATCTTTGGTTGTCAAGGAAATATTTTATTGTAGATTTTGGAGAAAAATGTGAGATTTTTCAACTAAAACGCGATTTCCAGACAAATACGAAGCGTAAATGAAAATCGATTGAAAAAATTATCAAATTCATTTATTCAGCCATCTGATATAGGACCCAGTCCTATATTTTGAGTGAAAGTACTTTTGAAAAGCAAGAAATGAAACTACTGTACCGTACCCAATGCTTAGCATGGACCACCAGGGGGGGCCCTGAGGGCTTTTTAATATAGCCTACGTTACAAATATTTTGTACCTACATGTCAAATTTCAGCTCAATCGTTCCAGTAGTTTTTGCGTGATGGAGCAACAGACAGACAGACACCATTGCAGTTATATTTATTAATAAGGATAATGGATATGCCGCAGCTAATCCATCTTTTGCCTTGGACTGCCACGGAGAAGTGAGTAGTGATAAGCATATGAAAACCGTGCTATCTGTCCTGTCGCTTTTCATTACCATCAATAGCTCATAAAATCTGTACGTTATCAACCTATACGCGCCTGCCATGGATTAACATAATGCATGTGAAGGTAAACGTTTCCTTCCGTCGTGTCATTTGTGGATATCGCATCGTCGTAATCCAATCTCAATTCATGAGCGTATGTTGTGTGACCTTGGTTCCCCGCTCTGTCCTGCAGATGCTGCCTCATGAATTACAAATTCGCATCGTCGGTGAAAGCGGATGACATGACGGTCTAATCGCAGTGGCATCGTTGTGGTGCATCCTGAGCACCCGGAAAACACAAATCTAATCGTAAGGTTGAGTTTTTTTTTCACGAGATAGCGGATTGCGAAATCGAATGGCCTGAGAAATTGTGCAACTCAATCCTCTAGACTTCGGGTTATCGATAATATGCGATGATCTGAAGCGTACGATCGTCGAACGCATCCTCTGAGGAAGCATTGGCCGTGATTTATCGATTCGATGGCATTAATTGTCCATTAATAATGTGTGGAAATACTGGGGGGGGGGATGAAGAGTCACAGAGGGAAAATTCGTTTCCTAAGTGTGGGGGCGTGAGTTACGTTCCACACTCAAGTTGTCCCGAACGAGAGGGACGAATTTTTACGGCGAAATAATCGCAAATATGATCGGACAATTAACAAGTAAAATGATCGAGTGCCCTTCCTTTCTCTTAGAACCCATTTGTTTCGCAACACTGGTCTCTTTTGTAACCGGTAATGCCAACGCATCTACTCAAAATTTACGTCTCGTGTGTTGAAAACTATCAGGTTCCGAAATTGCTTTTGGTAAAAAAGCTAGCTTTTTCCGTGGGTTTTATTTTAAGAAGTAGCATAATTAAAGCTTCAAATATTTTAATTTATTCAAAGTATTATCGCCATCATATGAGGCAGCTGCTGAGAAAGTCGGAAATTTACTATTTACAAAATCTTTCATCAGAACAGGGATCCTAGTTCTAGCGGATGTTTTTTTCCTTTTTTTCGGGCTTTCGTAAATGCATTTAGGAACTAAAAAAATAATGCAACTTCACTTTTTCTTGTTACATATTTTCACTGTTATACTTTTATATTCACACATCTTGTCAGATAGGCTACAAGTCCATTTTTTTCTTTACAGGAACAAGAAATTTATCTTCAGTAAAACCTAATTTATATTGAAAATATTAAGACCTTAAATTATCGCTTCACTTCAACTGAATCTAAGTAGATATTCTCCCACTTTCTTCCGAAGCTGATAACCGATACTGCTTAGAAGAACTCTATTAAATTATTTCTTTCAAATCTGCTTATCAGTAATATCCGTAGGCCGTCATTGCACAAGTAAAAATTAATGAATATTTTCACTCTAAATTGTCAATGCGCGACCAGTTTCGTTACACAGGTTACATCGTCACGTTCTGATCAGGATCTGATCACCTTGGCGTTGCACTGGATGAATCAGTAAAATTATGCGTGTTTTTGTATTAGTGAGAATGAATTTTCATTAAGTTGAGCCAGATTGGAAACATTTCTCGAAATATTCCTATCGGAAGCATTAGTTAGGCATTCATCATGCAATTAAGTTCAGTCTATTCTGGCCTCATTGAAGATGAGGGTGGATTACTTTTTGACGCAGGGAAGTGAACCTTGTTTTTTTCGCGCGTTTTTTTTTCTATTTGAGTGTTTTGCGGTTCCATGACCATTTTGCCAGTAATACCTATGTTTTAGGAGTACAGCGATAACGATCCAATTCAAATGGCCGATTACACATTTTAACGGCTTCAATAAGTTCTTTTGCTCTCGTATTCAGTAGTTACATCTATTCTTTTCGTAAACTGATTATTCATTACGATGCAGAAAAAGAAATCGTAGTATCTTTCCCGTTGGAATTGGTAATCGGGAATAAACTGATTCGTAAGTTATTGCTATCTTTCAGCCAGGTTTAAATAGTAATTTTTAGCATAATGTATACTGTCTCTTATTCTTACCATAACCTTTTAGGGCACTTTATGGCCCGGAAACATTTTATGGGGGCTCTGAGAGTTTGCTTGATGATGTTGGTTGTAATCATCTTCCATAGTTTTCTATCAGTTCGGAATGTTACTTTTTGAGCATGGTGAGTTATTCTCAATTTTTTTAGGAATTTTAAAATGAAATTGCACGACTTTCACTCCGGTTTTGGCATTTCCTGGCGTTGGTAAAGATTACCGGAAGCATTTTTCTTCATTCAGAAAAAGTTTTTTTTTCCATATAGGACATCGGAAATTTCTCACAATTACCGCATACATTTCGTTTTGCTTATTATGGTTTCAGGTTCATCGCCCTCTCACTCCAATAATTGCTCTCTCCCGATTCGTGCGGAAAAGTAAGTCACTGCCTCCTCCTGTCACTATTTCGTCAATGAAATGGAAATTCAATCTTTGAAAACACGCTGTCACTGAAGCTGCTGCTATCTAGAAAATTTGTTTCTCGGGAAATCACAGCCACGTGGTCGCGGTCTTTTCTTAAAGATACCATTGTCAGATCGTCACAAGAGTGTCAGATTGAGCGTAAATTTAGAATTTCTCTAATTGTTATCATAATGTGAAAAAATGGAGATACCGACATACCGAGGATTTTTTACTGTTTGTTGGTCAGTCATTAATAGCAACAATAGTCGTCAATCATTTGGTATTTACTGTACGTTTCAGCCGTTGATTAAAGCTCACGTTTCCTGAAAATTAACTATATTGTGAATGGTAAAAATAATTATTCACCACTTAAGTCAGGGGAACGTATCTTACAAGTACAAAATATTGTAATTTTAAACTTGAAGAAAATTTCTCACAGTCACTGTCTGTACTTCTCCAAAGACGTCTTTAAACGAAGTTCATTGCTTTTTTATTTTTTGTTATTAAAAAGAAAACTGGGGGAAATATTGAAACTTTGACGACGAAACGACTAATCCTCTAAAATATCTGTGACTATATTTTCCAACCTATTCATGAAATGTAGTGACTATTTTTTTTAGATATTTCGAAGTAGAGTTCCAAACATGTTTTTTTCAATCAATGAATATAAAGAGGGGGGGGGGAATTACTACAGCAGGTACCTAAGCTTTCGCGGATCAAAGAGGACTGTCTTTAGATTTTATAAATCAGCTTCATTGACAAAAACGTATTAAATTTTAATTTTATTAATAACGTGTACGAACAATTCATCGCTTACTTATGCGGTCATCTACAAATTTTACCAGTGTGTTTAGTATAACCTAGATTCCTTATGAAATGATGTGCTTACTTGATGCACAGTTCTTGTTGTTGAAAATCATTTGCGATCACTTTATTGGGCTAATAAAGGGTTTTTTATTTGTTGCATGTCTTTAAAGTTGAACAAACGTTTGACTTAATTATTCAGTACCTCCTTTGCGAGGATAGATGGCGTTTATTATTCCTGACAATATTCCATCGTGGAGGTGTATTCAGTACCTTGACTTCATGCTTCTAGAAAAATGCTTTTCTCTTTCTCCCGCCGGATGGTTAGAATCTCTCCCAGTTATAGGGATGGATTTCGAACGGTGACTCTGTCCCGTTAGTGGCGTGCACGCTACGCTAGGAACACGTAGATTGCGGTTCGCTGCTGAAGCTTAGGTAAACATGTTGGATCTGAAATCCACTCCTCAAACTGTGAACTACTCCATACACAGTAAAAGGTATATTGATGTTAGATTTCACTTGCGCGGACAGTTTCTGGTGACCGATAAGAGCTGTTTTAATTCAACCTCACCCAAACACGAGTTCGCACTAGTTAAGTTTAGTGATTGCTGTGAGTTTCCCAAAAATAGCACTGCCCGATCTTTTTTAACCATCAACTTCTATGTAAGATTTGCTACAATTTATCAATTCCCATATATTTAAAATTTAATAATGTAATAGAAGAAGCATAAAAGACTTGAGTTTTTGGTGTTTTTTTACATCGTTCATTATTCACCTTAAAGTAACATGTAAGTCGCATTTTCAAATGAAACGAAAGCAGTATAATGTCCATTTGTCTATTTTAAATTAAAATTGGAGCATGTTAAGTTGTCCAATGCTCCTGATAATTGTTACATGTAGTGTGTAAATATGTAGGTGCAATTCAGTTATAAACAACAATATAAGATAATTTTTATAACATTTTTCTATCAACCCCTGAGCTATTTCGACCCCTCTTAAAGCCAATTTTACCCTACTGGTTTATCTTGGCTATTTCCGCGAATCCCTGCTCTAAACGCAAGATCTTGTCTCCCGTCACCGATTCAAGTGCATTTTCTGCTTGAATTTCCTTTTCCGTTTACTTTTGCTCTTCCAAAATGCGCATCTTACTTTCAGTTTGAATGTAGATTCTACCTGTATTCCACAAATTGACTTGTGAAAAAAAATCATATCAGTACGTAAAAATTAAATGTAATTTTCTCACTTATGGTCTGAAACCACAGATTATGTACCCTTGTACATAATCTGTGGTTTCAGACCTGATGAAGTGGAAACGGATAATAACTACACTATGAAAAAATGAGCAACTCCCACTGTGATAATATTAACTGCAACTGGTTTCGCTTTTCATCTGAAGATGCTGTAAAAAGCTAAACGGGTCGTATTAAATATTATCACAGTGGAAGTTGCTCATTTTTTCATAATGCAATTAGCACCCTTGTGCTAGTAATCCTCTGACATAATTTTTTTAATAAAAAGTAGATTTGTAACGTAATTGACCATGGATTTCTCCGCGTCGATGTAAAATGGGAGAAATGACGCTAAAACTACGTTCGGGGGGTTGTCTTGACAAGTTGGTCGGTTGGTTGGTTGCAAAGGGAGACGTGCATCTGTTGTCGATTTCGCCATAAGGACAACGTGCTTACCTTGAAAATGGAAGGGTTGTGTGAGTACTTGGGCAGAGACTATTTTTGGGCAGAGAATCTCGGCATTGGCTTTGGCCGAATCATTGTCAAAAATCTCAAAGTGAGTGAGGCTGAACATCCCGAGTAATGATTGGAGGATTGTTTCACCATTGTCACTGAGTGAGTTTTCACCATTATCATTCACTCGTAATTTTCTCACTTAAGGTAGTTTGAGTAAAATATAATTTCACCTCGGAATCAATGAATTTGATCTCATTTTAAGGGGATATATCTCACCCTTCCAAAGATACCAAAATATTTACCTCTAACCGAAGTACTTACTGAGATTTTTGACGAAAAATATCAGCCTTTTTACACGGGAATTGGTACGTGTATGCACTCCAGAGAGGACTTATTTTAAAAATTGAGTCATTTCTAACACCTAGATCCCGGAAAAAAATTGATAATGTAAATTTTGTATGTTTTCTCGAATATTTTTGAAAATAAATCATATTGTCACCGCAGTAATTTTTTTAGGATCACAAAAAAAACCTTCCATTGTGAAGGAGTTTTAAACTTAACGCGCCAAAAAAAATGAGTCAAGTTAATGTCTTACATAGATATTTTTATTTTATTACTTTAAATTTCAGTTATATAAAAGTTTATTATTGCACCGTTAACTGTGCAATATTTAATTTTTCTTCCTACAGCCGATGAAACTAAAACGTATAATTCGAATATGGTCTCCATTATGACGAGGGAACTATCTCGCTCAAACTACCGTAAGTACTTAACGAGAGGGAAATTCATCTGCGCTCTCCTGAGTTGGTTCACTTCCTCGGATTGAAACATCTTTCTTCCTCCTCTTCGGAACGTCTACCCCATCCATAAATAACATCGACGAACATGCGATTCGGCACGCTATATACACTCCTGTACGTTTCCCTCACACTTGACTCCTCTGGTCAGAGTGCGTAGGTCGAGGTCATCAGGGTAGTCTCTTAGCGTGGACGATGTGCATTTAAAACCGCATCCGAAATTTTCCACATCAGAAATGGAGGTTTGGATCTTAATTGGTTAATCTTAACTCTTCTACTGGTTGTCTGCCATTTGTCACATCCATGCATCATCATGCACATCATTATGCACATCATGCACACTATTGTCACATCCATGCATCAGCCTAGGAGAGAAATTGTAGCATGGAAGTTAAGGATAGATTGAGCAGATTAGAACCATGGATGAGTTTTTTTCTAGATTATTATTTCTCAAAATTTTGAACTTATGAAAAAAATATTTCACGTGTGACAGCTTACATCTTCATACTACCCTGCGAGCCGCCGCATGGGCGTGTGGCAGGAGGTGTTATGACACCAGCCGTGTAAAGATGTAAGGGATAAGGTTTTAGGAAGTGAAATGGTGACGTGTATTATGGGAGTGTATTTAGTGGAGCTCAGTTTTTATTGTGATCCATTATTGTGCAAGGAAAGAACGAGGTTTTGTACCTCTCTATTCGGCAATGTATCTTCGCTTATCTTATCGCTTCTGTCAGACCTAAAGATGTAGCGAGGCGTCATGATGATATTCTCTGAGTCGATCTGAGACACACCAGTTCTGATTCTCTCAAGCTAGCTAAGCCTAGGGTCTAGCCTCCGAGTCTCTAGGGGCTCCCACCTTAATCCCTCTAAAAGTTGTGAAATACTATATGTTCGCTCGTAGCAGTTTTTAACTAAGCGCGCAGCTTTTCTTGTTTTCAATTAATTTTTTAAATTAAATATTTATGACCAGGGTCCCAAATGCTCGCGGCGTATACGAGATGTGGTCTTACCAGTACAAAGTAGCATCTGTCTTTGACTTTTTCATCCGTGGACCTTCCTATTATGTATACGTGTAACAAAACCTAGTCTCTTTAATTCTGTGCTGCATATGTTTTGTATCTGTGTTCCCCACGAAATACAAAATTGAAGAATCTGAAGATTTAATGTTTACTCTGCCCACCGTGTAGGTATAGGATTTGTGTGAAAACATTCGCTGTAAGTAAACTGTGATGTATTTACTATGACTCCTCCTATGGTTACTCTATTTACTATGACTATTCCCACTCCTGGACCCACAAACTAATGTTGTTAAGGTCCGATGACAGAACTTCTAAGTCAAAGTCTTCGCTTCGTATTCCACGGTAGATATATGTTTCGTCTGCAAATAAACTTAATTTACTGCTAACTCGAGAACTAAGGTCATTAATATGTGCCTATTATTGTGCCTATAAGTGCGTATGAAAAATAGTGGCAGCTTAGTAAACATTATAATAATCTGGAGTGAATTTTTTTCAAGATCTCTTCCGCGCTGTTTCATTTTTAGGGACGACGGTTTCGGTGGCATTAAAGCTACCTTCTTCAGGTCTGAAGGTTGCTGTAATGCTACTGAAGCCGTCGTCCATGAAAATGGAATTACGCGTACGAGAATCCAAAAAGCCTTCACTGCAGTTTCAACGACACCGCGGAAGTCCTCGAATTCACTATAATAACTATTTTTACTGCTATTCGAAGAAAAACCATTTTCGCATTCTTCTGAAAATGGGTGTTACCTTTTTTACTGGAAAGCAATCGCTGAGAAGTCATATAATGGAAATGGGCTGCCTCGGAATTCCATGTGCTAAAGAAAGAATTTTGATGACAAAAATTTGAACACTACGCAATTTTCTGTCTATTTTTCCATCCGTACTTGATAAATTCGCTCAGTCAAATTATATTCCTTTCATTACGATGGAAGTCCTATTCTAATACTATTAGTTTGTACTGTTATTTATTTTACAGTTTTGAACTCATATAATGGGGATACAAGCTTGACACATTGAGAACAAATAGTTAGAACAATAGGAAACAATGGCAGTGAGATTTTTTTAGATCATCTATGCCGAACCATTTGTATTTCCCAGGCAGCGAATAGGCCATTCCTAGTCCTAGTGAGAAAATAAGCCAGGGACATATAAGTTAATATCGGTCCAATTATTTCTATTATTTTCCCTAGTTACTGTTAATTACTCATGCTTAATTAACTATGCTTTTAATTTCTGTTTTTTTTTCTCATTTTCATTTTGTGTAGCGGTAAAGTAGGTAAAGTAGCAGTAAAGCGGCGTAAATCCCTTATCAAATGGTGTGAATTTAATATTGTGTTATCAATGCGATTACATTAGTCATTTGGGCTTAGCTCGTGCGATCAATTCTTTGCTGAGTTACGGTATCGGTATACATGCAGTTTACATTTGGTGAATGATAATAATCCTGGAACACGACGATTTGAAACGTTTTAAAACACATTATTATACTGTCAACTCGATACGAAAGGTAACAAGGTCGTATTTATAATTTCACAGATGTCGTTGAAAATCTTTGAATGTCCTGTTCATGGACAATTGCGGTACCTGGCGTTACTTAGTTGAACCTATTGTCACTTAAAATTGAGCCCTTGAACTTAGTAATTCCGCTGAAGTTTTATTTTAAAGCACGATCTGGATTTTAACGATGGATTTCACTTTCAGGAGTAAGACCTGATCGAGGTCTCACTTGAAGTTAATTTTGTGTATTCACCAATTTTAAGAGTTTCTCTTTTAACTTTTAATCTTGTTCGGTGAATCGTTGCTTTGCGTTCGATCGTGAGTAGAAAATACCAATTATATCAGCAACATACGCGCTTATCTGTGTATATTGATTGCATTCTAACTGAATTTCTGTCTGATTTGTGCGAACTTTTGAACTAGCGTGATCTTTCATTGCATCAGGCCCGTGCGTAGTCATTTGGACTTAGCCCTGTGTTGATTAATAGGTTTTTGTATCGCAAAACGGCGTAAATCCCTTATCAAATGGTGTGAATTTAATATCGTGTTATCAATGCGATTACATTAGTCCATCTTGCACTTTGACCGATGTTATTCTGTACCAGCATGGTCGTCATAAATCATTCAAGTAAAACTTGCTCAAAGAAAACTTTGTGGTGTTGCGAAACCACATATTTTGACTTCAACTTTTACACAAACTACAGCTTTTTTCACACTCGCTCGCGGCCCGGGTTTTAATGAACAGTCTTCTTCATTAGCTCGCCAGCTGATGCGTAAAAGTTTGAGTACAAACTTGTTAAAAGTCGTGTAATCCAGTGATTATTCGACTAGCCCTCCACCTCCCTGTCCCCAGCGGGTTCTTTTATTCCCAAATGATTGTTCCTCCCTATCTTTCATTGTCCCATTTTATCGACACAGCGCACGTTTTTAGCCTTTGGTACATATCTTACTGTAACTACTAACATACTACTGTAAATTCTACTGAACCATTCGTATTATTATCCAGTGAAACGTCTGAATAACGAAATTTTTTGCTGTTTGCGATGAATGGAGTATAAAAAAACCGAGAGCTTTATTATGCAGCAGTAGTTGACTGCCAATAGAGAGTTCTTTTCAATTATTTCCAGATCATGCTGTTTTCTTTGGCAATTGACTATTGCTTGTTCTCACTTTTAGCACCATATTCACATGCTCAGTGGATGACTACACCATCCTACTACAATAAGCTCAAGTAATAATAATAAAATCAAGTCGGGGATCGGGTTGGTGTAGTGGCTAGAGTACTGGATAACCATACGGGCGGCCAGGGTTCAAATCCCTGCAGAGGAAGATGTTTTTCAGAGAAAACTCGATCCCTACTTGAGTGTCTTGTGGAGGGCACTTCAAGTACAGTACTCCGTCTGTCGGATGAGACGTTAAACCGTGGTCCCCTTGGCGCCTTTCGTTAAGAGCAGGCTAATTCCGACGCCGGGTTTCTATCCACCCTTTCTCCCTTACCTATCCCCTATGGCGCAAATGACCTTAACTGTAATGACGTAGATGTAGATGTAGATGAACTGTCGGTCGCCTCCCCAAATATCCAATCCAGTAGAATCAAGTCAATTGATGCTGGCGTTATGTTGTGAAACGATGAGAAAGAATAACTCATAATAAAAACGATGTACAGTTCCACTGTGTTTTAATTCTGTGTACCTGTTTCGACGTCTGTAGCGTCATAGTGCGTCTTGATAATGACGCTATAGACATCGCAACCGGTAGACAGCATTAAAAAAATAGTGGGACTGTATATCGTTTTTATTATGAGTTGTTCATTGATAATAGTGTGGGACGATGGGATTTTGTTGTCCACGTCAGGTGACATAATTTTCTACAAGAAGCCAGAAAATAAAGTAAGTTGAATTTAAATTAACTTAACGGTGGAACCACCCAACCCAACCCTTTAAAATTAGCTCTCCGAAGTCACGCCATCTCCTGTAACAGAAAAGGAAAGAATGTCGCGAATGGCGGGTTCGACATCCTGTACTTTCCTTCCAACAATTGTCGCTCTTCTTAAATGGCGACGGAAGTGAAAACGGTGCACGTTGTTGTCGGGTCGCGACATCTTGTTGGAACGAAGGTGGGGACTTGTACACTCGTCGTAACCAACCATTTACTGTGCTATTTATTCTCCGAAAGACAACCTTTGCTCGGCGGATCTCGGGCTCAATTCTTACCAGTCAGAAAAGTCAGTACAAAATCCTTTCAATGAGAGATTCTCTTCTGTGAATTCCATCGCGACTACAAAAGGAACTATGATGTATTCCTCATTCAGTTGTCCGTATGGGCACTTAGAGAGATTCGTTTCTTGTACTTATCTCCAGAAGGTAGTCGCTGAGTCTTTAATTTATCGCGGTGTTGAAATGGGCTGACAACATGGGCAATAGGTGAGTGCTGGAAACTTGAGTTTAGCAGAAGTGTTTCCGTCCAGAGAAAAAGCAATAATTTACGATTGAGTTTATTCCCGATTAGCAATTCCAACGGGAGAGGTACAACGATTCCTTTTCCCTGTGTCTTAATGAATAATCAGTCAACGAAAAGAATTGACGTAACCACTGAATACGAGAGTATAAGAAATTAATGAAGCCATTAAAATGAGTGATCGGCCGTTTGGAGTGGATCGTTATCGCTGTCAATGCTCCTAAAAACGTCGTCATTACTAGTGAAATGGTCCCGGAACCATAAGGTCCAAGCTATTAAGGTGGTGTGAGCGAGATAGTTCCCTAGTCATAATAGAGACCATATTCGAATCATACGTTTTAATTTCACCAGTTGTGAGACACACGAATTGAATTTTGCATTATTAATGGTGCAATAATATAGTTTTACATGGGAGAAATTGTAAGTAATCAAATGAAAATATCTAAATAAGTCTTTAGCTTGACTCATTTTTTTTAACGCGGTACGTTATAAACGCCATCAAAACGGAAAGTTTATTGTGATTCCGAAGAATTTACTGCGGTGACAATATGATTGATTTTCAAAAATAGTTGAGAAAACCCACAAACTACACACTTAATTTTTTGGCTAGATCTAAGTGTAGGAAATGCCTCATTTTTAATATAAGGTCTCTGTCTGGAGTGCATACAGGGACCATTGCCCATATAAAAGGGCTGGTATTTTTTGGCAAATATCTCGGAAAGTAATGTGGTAAGGGGTTGAATATTTTGTGACAATGGAAGGGTGATATATTTTTCATTAAAATGGGACCAAATTCAATGATTTCTAGGTAAAATGATATTTCGCTCAAACTAGCTTAAGTAAATTTGGTACGCTTTTCAGGTGTTCCTTTGCGTGGCAAATGGTATTTGATGCGTGTCGTCTCAAAATTCGGTACTCATCGTTGGCGGTGACGCAAATAAAATGTACATAATATGCGATAATTTGTAAATAAATTCATTTTGTTATATTCCACAATGGTTTTTATTACTCCGACCTAGGTTTCAACTCAATTCATTATCAAGGTAACTTGATTAACGAGGTATCATTAACAGGGTATCAAGATAACTTGAGTCGGAACCTAGTCGGAGTCGGGTCGGAGTAATGAAAACCAATGTGGAATATTACACATTGAATTTATTTACAATTCATCGCAATGTTGTTCCACCAAGTGCCCTGCTAAAAAATTCTGTATAGTTTCCTTACAAATGGTTCCACAGAATTTCTTAAAAATTCTGTAGTTGTTCCTTAAAGTACTGAAACACCATTTTACGGAATTCTCAACGACGTTCTGTGGAATACCTTAGGATGTTTTGTAGAATACCTTAGGATGTTCTGCAGAAAACCTTAGGCCATTCTGTGGAATTCCTTAGGACATTCTACAGAATACCTTTGACGCTCTGTAGAACTCCTTACAAGCTCAAGGAAACCCCACGTATTTCCGTAGAGTTGTTGAATTTCTACAGAACAGCATGTAAGGAGTTATTATATAGGAGTTATAAGTCTACATAACAAATGTTCTGAGTACTCAGGCTCTCATGTCCCGCACAGATCCTTAGAAAAGGAGCTAGTTCTGAAGAAAAAGAGTCAATTTCTAAGTATGTAGAATTCCTTACGTTCCACAGAACAGCTTCTATGGAACTCTTTAGCAGGGTGAAGCCTGAAAATTTATTATAGTACATGCATAATATGCATTGAGAAAGAAATTTGACGTCCTTGTCTCACAACGTACCTGCGCTCGGTGGCAAAAGGATTAAAGTGATTGGGACGAGCTGCTCCCTCAGTCTCGTCTCCTCGGCGCATCTCACTCTCAAGCGTTTTCCGTAGTGTTTTTTTTTCGCGCGAGATGCGTCACTTCCTCCCGTTGGCCCGCGGCGCGTGAAATGTAGGTCCCCCGGAAGGCCCCCCCCTCCCCTCCCCTCTCCTCGTCCTACCCCCTCCCTCAAAACTTCAATCCCCCTCCACGAATAAACACCTATCGCACAGACTCACGCACTTAAAGATCTCTTCGCGTCACGGCGACACGTGCTTTCGTTTTACGGAGATTGCTATTTTCAGTCACTTTTCCATGCACGAAATCCCTCAGATTTCGGTGCCGTTTCGACGAAAAGGATACATCTATGTGGATCCCTCCAAGCCACCCCAAGGGTGCAGGGCAGGGGATGGTCCCACACCAGGCATGAGCTAAAAATCAAACTAATCTACATCTTCATCACATACATAATACCCTGCGAGCCGCCGCATGGGGCGTGTGGCAGGGGGTGTTAGGTCACCAGCCGTCTAAAGATATTTTTTTTGGGAGGTGAAATGGTGACGTGTATTATGCGAGTGTATTTAGTGGAGCTCAGTTTTTATTATGGTCACTTATCGTGCGCGGAAAGAACGAGTTTTTGTACCTATCCGTTCGGCAGTGTGTCTATCATATTTTATCACGTCTGTCAGACCTAGAGATTTAGTGAGGAGCCATGATAATATTCTCTGTGTCGCTCTAAAATACACCAGTTCTGAATTTCTCAAGCAACCTAAGCCTAGCGTGTAGCCTTCGAGTTTCTAGGGGATCCCACCTTAATCCCTCTAAAAGTTGTGGGACACTATATGTACGCTGGTAGCATTTTTTAACGAGGCGTACTACTTTCCTTTGTATTTTATTAATTTTTTGCTTAAATCTTTGTGACCAGGGCCCCTAATGCTCGCGGCGTATTCGAGGTGTGACCTAACCCTAGCGAAGTAGTCGTCACTAATCGTCATGCTGTTACTGGCAAATTTTCTCAATAAACCTTTAAGTTAATTTCCAATCATTGCATTTCCAAATGATATGGTACGAAGTCACTCGTAGGGGTGCAATGACACCAAAAGGTTGAAATTCTCCATGAAAACATAATTCGACTTGACCGGGATACGAACCCGATTCGAACTTTGCACTCGAATTTCGAAATTCGAACTTAAGGTTAAGCAAGTCACGTCGAGGGGAATTAGCATGAGATATTACTTCTGACCATCATTGTAATCAACTGGGATAGGCAATGCTCTCATGCATGATGGGGACGGTTTATTATGGATCAGTCATGCGTAGATGCGAAATATTTGTACAAAATTAGAAGCGCATCAAACATAAAATTAATTAGTACTCCTAGCAAAAAAAATGAAAAGATAAAATGTAATAGACGAGCTACAAAAAGTATGCTGGAGATAGATTTGAATGGTGTTCTCTTGACAACTAATCTTAGGATTTATTTGCTAGTAATTGTTGAAGAAATTAACTGCATTGGCTTTAACGCAAATTCCAAAAAATCCTACATGTTCTATTCAGTAACCGGTTCTGGTGCTGAAGCAGGCCTAAGGATATCTATGAATACATTGTAGAATGCCCAACTATTAGAAAATTCGCATGCATTTTTACTGAGATGACTACTTTTCTAGGCAATGGCTGGGTGGAGTATGCGGATAAATTACAAGCTTGGCGGAGTGTAAGAAATTGACGAGAGTAAATGCATTTATGAAACGCCCCAAGCCATTGTTTCGGGCATCTAGTGATCCTATCATCTGCCCTCATTGTTCTTGAAGCTAATTTTTAATCCATTACAATTACCTTGCATCACAGGAATGGAATTATTATCATGGGAGAGTGTGTTAGTAGCTTCTACCTCACAGTAGTTTAGGGGCTGGCCCAATACAAGCGTAATAATAATTATTAATAAGCATTACTGAATTATATTATTACTTTATATCAGTACTGAAAAAATCTAGGTTAAAAAAATAACCAACCCACTTGTTTTTGGTTAATGTTTTTTCTTTTATCGGGCTTCATCGGACTTGTTTGGGTATTACTAGATTTTGGGGGTTTTCGTAAGTTTTAATATTGCATTTGTTTGGTTCACTTTTGGTGCTCATATTCACTGTATTTGGGTTTGAAGTTCCTTGATTTTCAATTTCTCATAAATGAGGTCAGACATTATTTTCGAGTTTTGATTTGCCTTTCAATAATTTCGTTTACTGCTTTCAAATTCTGGGAACAAAAGGATTTGGATGTTTAGGATATGTTGGCATAATTTGAAAAGGAGGTGAAGTATGTTGCTGATTTTAATGAATATTTTTAAACGCTAGTATAGAGATTTTGATAAGAGAATACAGTTATCATGCAAAATCAGGCTTTTTTGAAGCTCTGATACTATGCTGCGCTCGCTATGGTATCTTACGTGTTAAGTAGGCTTAACTCTTAAAATTCGTGAATGCTATATAATTTGGCATTCGCGTTCATACTATCATAAAGCAGAAAATTACGATCTGTATTCAAGTCTTAGTCATGTCAAAGTTTTCTCAAGGTGCTGTTAATGCGAAAAAGTCTACCGTAGAAAAAAGGCGAGGTTACCAACGTGACTTTAACAAGTCACTTTCAAGAGCATCCCTTTAAATAAATGCTATGCGGAGTAAAAGTATTTAAAGCCTCATTAAGGAACGGATAAAAGGCAAATATATACCCGGGGATACTCTACAGTACGGAACCAATTAATAGTAGGGTAGTGTATGGATGTAGTGATTATTTTTCTCTTTTTTATGCCGTCCAGTTTTCTATGTCCTTCTTTCCTCTTCCCCGCTTGCCAAATATTCTACCCTGAATTACTCTCTTCAGCAAGCCCTCAACTCTCAATACCTCGTTCTTCATTCATTTCTCTGTCTAATCCAAATCTCCACCACTAATTTGTATTTCTCTCCTCTTTTGAGCCCCCTTCTACACTGCTCACCGTCTCTTTTTTGGAGCACTGACATCGTGAAAGTCTTCAGTCTGTACATATCATACTGAAAGATTAATAATATCCTGAATTAGGAAAGCAATGGAAGGAATATTACAAGCTAGTTGGGAATTTAAATTAATAGAATAATTAAAAATGTACCTGTATATTTGTTTGGTTTTTGGTTCGGGATGTTTAATTCATTTCACCGGTGCTCTTTGCGTTCAGCGAGAATGTTTTTGCTTTCCCCAACTTGATATGCTGCGGATGACTTACGTTTAACATTTATTTTATTTATCGTGAACAAATAGCGCATTTGCATTTCATATTTTGGAACCAATTAATGACAGTTTACTCCATGAATACCTTTTTCATGGACAGCATTGTTGGCAGCCCAGGCGATTAAGATCTTCACAAAGAGTAGTTTGAATTGACGCCGCGCTATATAAAGTCCCCAGGTGTTAACTAAGCTACCTTAAGTGTAAAATGACGCGCACTGCGCGTCTACTAAGTCTATTGCTCATTTTGCACCTTTTGATTTGATGACATGAGGGTTTTTGGGTCGTATCGGTGGGCCTCAAATGATAATTCGAGCCGAAACATTAGCATTGTGGCGATTTGGGGCAAGTTTTCAAGGGAGGGACCTATTATAATTTTGCAATTATAAGTCTTAATGACTCAGAAAATGTAAGCGTCTGATTGCAGTTTAATGTTCGCTTCACACTTGCTGACTGTAGTACTTCTCACTCCCGCCGCAAGTCCTGATTGATGTAATGTGGACTCCAAAATTATTTCTAATGTCCAGAAAATACGACTCCCTCTTTATATCTGCAGTTTTGACCACCCAAATCATGTCTGAAAAGTAGTTCTCAGATCTCAAAGATCTGACATAATGGATCATTGCTCTCACTGCCAAGTGTTCTGTAGCTAATCGATGACTGGTCCAGTCATTATCTGGCTTGAGTCGCATTGTTGTGCTTTGTGGCAAAATGTTTCGGTCCCCGTGACAGAGTCGCCTTTGGCCTGAAGACTTGATCTGTACGGGAGCGCGATACTATCGCCCGCGAATTCAATAAATTGGATGGGAGAAGAATGGACCAGATAAGCCGAGAATCTGTCACCCGTGATGCAGCGATGCAGATTCATAAGTGTATGAAATTACGAGCAAAAATATTTCAAGCAGAGCGTGGTTTTGATCCACGGACCTCTGGGTTATGGGCCCAGCACGCTTCCACTGCGCCACTCTGCTCTATATGACATTTCAAAATTATTATACGAGAATTATACGCGTACATATTTATCAATTTATTTAAAAGTGATCATTTAATTAGGACGTCCCCTAAGTGTCGCTTAAACATGCCTACGCATTCCTTTGTTTTCGCTGTTATATGTAATTTTAGAACTTCTAATAATCGCTAATGGGACCTCTAATGAAATTTTCGTTTCCAATTTCGATACAACTTAAGTGTTTCATTATCACTTTTATGTCAGAGAATTCCTGCCCAAATTCTCACCCCTAATTATTTGTTCAACCAATCCTTACCCAGTCTTTCCGTTAATGACTAGTATTATTAACTACTTTAATTCTTCATATCGTTCAATCATACCCTCTCATATTACGACTTATTATCTGTGATCATTTCTGAACTATAACTTGCCCATAGTGAAGACATTTGCGTGGTAATATTGTTGAGATTAGGGGGTTTCCGGATTCTTCCGCAACGATTCGTCTTCCGCGACGACAGTTTCGCCAGCGTTGCAGCAGACGTCTTCTGGACTTAAACCATTGCTGCAGGTTTTTGATCATATTGTACGGGTCTTGGGTATGTCAAGGTGTGTCCTGACTGGTTGTTTTTTTGAAGAAAGCTTTTCCAAGCGTTGATTTAGTTTGCAGTGATGAAGTTTTCGAGGTATGCCGCATCTCGATCATTTTCAGCCCTGCGTTTCACCCGTGTAGCTGCGAGGGTCTTCAGGGCTAAATTCGCGGGTCAATATGGAGGATGAGGAGACACGTTGGGAGACAACAGGAGGCGAAACGTTGTCGGAAAAACAACGACGCCGTCTTTAATGTGGTATTTACAAAGTTTTTTTTCTATTTCCAATCTTGAAGTTATTCCACAAACTTTCGTCGGAAACCGTCACCTTGAGAGAGAGAGTCTGCCACCTGTCCTTCTCTTTATTATGGACGGCTCACTCGAGAAATCGCCCAAAAAGGAAAGCCCCTTGCACACACATACACTCGAAATCCGTTTCGGTATCTAGTTCCTCCTTCCCAGAGATGATTGTAAGGGCGTAATAAAAAAAGAATGCGAAACGCAATGATTTTTTCAAAATGCTTTCACCACCCGCGATTGCTGAAATTGTGAATTAATAATGATTCGGCAACGGTATCGTTTTATACACGAGTAGGAGGACCTCCCTTCACCCGCCCTCGCCGGCGTACGACTCGTCTTTCCCGAAGAGCCGTTGCAAGATTCGCCGTCACGGTGCTTCGCCGCGTTAATTTGGAGATCGTCCATCTTGCTCACTCACCCACTGACCGAGTGAGTGTGATGGGGGCGCAATTTTTTTTTCGGGGTCTCGCGAGGCGTCAAAAATTTTAACCCCCCTCTCGGCGAATCTATCATCATCATCATCACCTGCCTTTTCGCTGCGTGATTATTGCTTGATGCTTGTGATGCCTGATGCACAGTGGAAAATTGTCCTAGTGGTAGTTTTGTGCGATTATGATTTTGGAGTTGATTTTTCAGGATTCGATGCATAACGTACTCGTTTGCTCACTGTGGAATGTACTCTGAACTCTGAAGAAATATCTCTAATGGCCGTAATACAATTTTCATTACGGTCAATGGAGATATTTCTTTAACTCTATGTTCTGAAGTGCAAACTAAAAGGGATGAGAAAGGATCACCGGCGTTCGGTAAATCAGTGCACCACTTTTTTTGGTGAATACTTCACAAGTTTTCCACCAGTCTTAGTAATGATTGGATTTGGCCATCGACATATCGATCAGCAATTTCTCAACCTGCTGGGAAGCCCGTGTAGATGTCACCAATATTTTCCGCCGGGAAAGAATGAAATAATACCCCAATTTTTTTTACCTGTGCCCGCTATCGTTGAAAATATAATTTGACGCTCGTAATCGTAAAGGTGAAATAGACGATTAGTATCTCCGATGAAGAAGTCCTGTAAAGAGTCGGGAAAAAATACAATAAAAACTTTGACAAGAAGAAAAGAAAAACACGGGACACTTTTTGAGACAAAATAGAATGACGGAAACAATATTGGAGAGAGGAAATCAATTGGAAAAATTTACCGCGTAAGACCAAGGGTTGAATGTCTGAAGAAGATCACGACGGGCACCAAAATGAAGAATTAAGTATGCGGGAATGAAGCGGATGGAGAAGGAGAGAGTAAAGAGTAGAGACGCAGGAAACTAATCTTCAGAACGATGAATGTTGATGAATCACTAAATGCTGCCGCGTTAACTCCTGTATGACATTCATTTCCCTATGGGTGTATCAGCCAATCAGCTTTCAAATTGGCGTCTATAACCAAGGTGACCGAGGTATGTTAAAAAAACAAAGAGCCGCGATGGCATTCTTTCGGAGGAAAATGAACCAATTTCAATTATTCAAAGGTGTTATAATTATAACAGAAACAACAATTGCATTTTTCCACAGGATATTTTAATGAGTACGATGTGCCCTCTTCTTAATGTTTCTTGTATCTGATGATGGCTCTGTGAGCTGAAACGCGTCGTACTCATTATAATATCCTGTGGGAAAGTGCAATTGTTGTTTCTGTCATAATATGATGAACTTCCACGATATCTCTCCTGAATATGTTGAATTTATAAACAGGTGCTTGCAGAAAATGTCTGCCGGTTCATGGCAGTGAATGAAAGAACAAAAGCGGTGAATAAAGATTACGGCTAAAATGAGGAAGATATTGATCAAGTAAACCTACTGAGTCACAGACCAGTAAAGTAATATCATGAGTATATGTAGGATATCCCATCAAGGAGACTTATCAGTGTCTTTTATTTAAAAGTGGAGAATATTGCCTCATTGAGCTGTAAAATAATTATACTCTATGCCATAACATTTTTGGTGACATTTACGGCAGCAATGTACCATCACTGAAGACATGTCATGGGGGAAACACATCAGGGAAATAACTAGTGTAGCAAACCGTAGATTAGGATTCGTAAAAAGGGTTCTAGGCAAATGCGATGAGAGAGTCCGAGAAAGAAGCTATTTTACACTTGTCAGGCCTCATTTAGAATATGCCGCTAGTATATGGGATCCCTACGAGGAAGGTATGATAAAAGAATTAGAGCGCATGCAAAGGAGATCTGCTAGGTTTGTTAAAGGCCGTTATGATAATTGTATAAGTGTTACGAGTTTAATAGAAGAACTAGGATGGGAATTACTATCAGAACGCAGGTTAAAATTTAGGTTAAACCTTTTAAGTAAATTAGAAACCGATTTGTTCACATATGACGTTAGATATATATTAAGAACCCCTGCGTATTATGCTAGGTTTGATCATCTTAACAAGATTAGAGAGATAGATTGTCGTACCGATAGATTTAAAATGTAATTTTTCCCGCGTACTATAAGAGAGAACAATAGGCAGCGTAGCAAAGGGATAGGTAGGTGAAATATAGCTAGAGTAGTCTGTAGTGCATGATGCATGTAATAACAACCAATAATCCCTTTCTTATTATGTGGATACTAACCATGTGACCCTACTATCTAGCATGCCTTTATTAATTATCCTAGTTGCATGTCAATATTGCATGTTTGGTGATCTTCACCCCCTGCCAACACCTTCGTGGTGGCTCGCAAGGTAGTACGTAGATGTAGATGTATTCGTAGTATGGTTCCGTTGCATTGTACCGATAGATTTAAAATGTCATTTTTCCTGCGTACCATAAGAGAGAACAATAGGCAACGTAGCAAAAGGGATAGGTAGGTGAAATATAGTTAGAATAGTCTGTAGTGCATGATGCATGTAATAACTACCAATAATCCCTTCCTTATTATGTAGATTTTAACCTGTACTATACTGTAGTAACTAATATTTTATTGTAATAACTACTGCAATTACTTGTAATAACTAATTATCTACTGTAGTAGCATAAACTGTGACCCTATTTTCTAGCATGTCTACCTTATATATCCTACTTGCATGGCAATAGTGCATGTTTGGTGATCTTCACCCCCTGCCACACACCCTCGTGGTGGCTCGCAGGGTATTACGTAGATGTAGATGTAAGGCTGTGCAAGCCACTCCTCAAACTTGGCCAGTTAAAGCTTTACTACTGCGCAATCGACTGCATTAATGTAAGAAATGACAACTTGTAACTTGAAAGTCGTTACAAACGTCCATTTATGATGAATTTAAAACAGGCGGTAGTTAGTAATGGTGATATGTTTCTGAAACGTATACCGCATATTCGTTATGTCATCGGGCACCTGTTCTTTCTTTAAGCTTCTCTCGCTTACGCATTCCTTCGCTGACCACCCTTTCCCAATCCTTTACCCGCTTAGCCATTCGAGTATTATGTGAGACGTTTTCGGGGGTGTGGGGGTTGGGATAATCTTACCTTGTCTTATATATGGGGAGCAGGGGGTCTGGAACCAATTTACGTAAGATTTTTGTCCGTGGTGAAACATTGTATCATTTCCGAATGAATTATAGCAGTGACATGGAGCATCCGCTGGTTAATGGCGTATTTTCCGTAATCTCATCGCTACACCAATGCTCCTATTCTGTCGCCTGACTGACTCGGTAAGCGTAGTTACGATTAACGTCTGATTCGATTTTACGTCCACGGTGACAAGGGTCGTCGGAAAATTTTTCCCTGTTTAATGCTAATAAAATAGACCGTATGCGCATATGCTTGCGTTGTTTTATAACTGAGATATAATCATCCCATCTGAAATAGCTATTTTTTTCCTGAATAAAGGCAAAAAAACAAATTTTGAAATTTGCGCCTTGATTTTTCGCGGGATTAAAGTGGTCGCGAACATCTGGATCCGTTTTACGTTGTGTCGACTTGCGTCGCTATTCTTCCATTTGCATCTCCGACGTAAATCGAGGACTTACATTGCCTCCATGCTCAACCAAAGCGAGCATTTAACGAAGGGTAGATTCAAAAATATACAACGCCTTACGTAAGACTGAGAGGGAGGGGGAGGGTTGGGAAAATATAAGATTGTCTAACATAGGGGGAGGGGGTGGGGTTAAAAATGGCATAAATCGTCTAACGTGATACTTGAACGACCCCTTACGGAGCGTTCTGCCTTGTATTGCAGCATTTAATGTACTTCTGCATGGCTTACACTCGATCATGATGAATGCATTGATTTTAATGAATCGAAGAAGCGATCTTCAATCGATTGCGATTTGTCGAACAGCTGTTGACGGAAAAATTCCCACCGGGAGGGCGGAGTCAACAATGCTCCAATTAGTCGTCCACTCTACCTCTGAAAACAATGTGTACCCGTAATTCGATCTACCCTCCTTCTCTCTTCCCCTTATCGAACATCTGGCGTTCCCGCGTCATTGCGGTTATGACGCCATAGTCCGGGAGAAACGTGAACGTTTTGGTAAAGGTACTTGACATTACCGCTCGTCATCCGGAAAACCAAATATGCTTTATCTTGAGGATTATTTTTTTCTGGTATTTTAGCGGCGTTTCTGTCAATTATCAAATGGTCGCAAGGCAGCAACTTTCCCGCTGTTCGTCATCTTCTTTCCTCCTTGGCACCCTTATCAAATGCGTACGGAAGCAATTTCATTCCATACTGGCTGAGAATTTAGACAGTTGTGTCGCTGTTAATATTCAGAAATTAAATAAATTCATTTACTCGTATTGATTCTTACCTAATTGTCTCGGTTGGAGATTGTCTGTGAAATAATGACGCAGTTTTCTAGTGTGGAGGTGGAGAAAAAGACTATGAAATTTTTATTTTTCGTCAATAAATCACGAAGTATTTGAAAGGATGGACTAATATGGGAATACTTTGAAAACCAAAGAAAGCAAATACCATTATATCTTCAAATATAGCACGGGGGCCCGAGTTGACGTCTGTCATAGACGAGACTACTAGGCTTCCTTGCAGCATTGGCAGGTGCTTCACTGAGATTGAAACGAGTGAGAGACACGTTGCGAATTCATTCAAACAGCTCAAGGACTGCGCTTATTTACAGCATAATTACTCAGACAGGATTAAATCACAAGTCTTGTACCCCATACTCCCGGCCAATTACCTTTGAGGCGACTATCATAACATGGCGTAGATACGTTCTGGGAGGGATGAAATGACTATTCAAACCGATCATTTGTTGCATCCATCTCTTATTTTTTTTCGAGTATTCGAATAAGTCAATAAGGCAGTTGAATGTGATTATTATCCTCTTTATAAGAAAAGAACTCCTGCTTCGTTACTACGGTCTACTTGTTGAAGCCTTTATTGCCGTAAAAGTCGTCATCGTTTTCTACATGACTGAAAAAGCTCCCATCGAAGTTTATCAATTCCTCCAGTTGATATATCTTTGCTTACAAAATCCTTTAATCAGATCAGATAGTCATTAGAACATCAGATATTCTTTACACACTGCAGTGACTCGGCTGAAACATTCGATAATGAATCTTTATATATCACTTCTAGGCTACGGAATGGACAAAAGTGAAAAGAATGAGGGAGTGTTATAAGGTCTCGCTCTGTTTTCTTTGTGGTCACAAATGGTGCGTGGTAAGAAGAAATTGCCCCGTATTTCAGTTCGGCCGAGTATTATTCTCATTATGTCGATTAAATCAAATCCGGAGGTAAAGTACGTGGTTAAAAAGATATCTTCCGTGTTATCCTGAAACTGCATATCTGAATTTTTCAAGTAATCTTATTAACCTGGCGTGTAGCCCATAAGCCTGTAGCGGCTCCCTACCTAGTCCATCCATCAGCTGAGTGACTGTCTTTGTTTGCTGGAAGCATTTTTTATGCTTTGCGGCTTTCCTTTGTCTTGTTTATATCGCGTAATGAATCTTTCCATGCATGGTCACAAGTACTCGCGGCGTACTCGAGATGAGGCCTCATTAGACCGCGACCTGCATCTCCCTTTCACTTTTTCATCTTAGGGCCTGCCCTATGCACTCTTTTCAAGACAGTCTCTTTTTATTCCATTTCTTCTATCTGGATTCGGCCTCGTCTTTGTTTTCCTGACAACGTTTCTCCTCCTCTCCCGGAGGCGTCTTCTGGTCGAAGATCTGAGGAGAGTAGGAGAAACGTCGGAAAAACAACGACGCGGCCGAATCCCGAAATAAGAAATGGAAAGTATACCTGCTCGCCGCGGAAACCTTAAGCAGAACTTCATAGTCTCTTTAATGCAACGCCGCAAATATTTGGCGCGTGTTTCCCTCGCGATAAGTCTGAATTTTTAGGCGATTCCTGGTCAATAAAAAATGTATAACTTTTACAATACCACAATATAGAGAAAACTGGCACGACCCGGGTTTCAGTGTATCACCACCTGAAGGACATCACCAACTGTAAAGGACATCACCACCTGAAGATGGTGCTTATGCACTAAAACCCGGGTCGTGCCAGTTTTCTTTATATTGTGGTATTGCAATAGTTATACATTTTTTATTAATAAAATGCCATACCACCAAGTTACCAGTGATCTTGTTTTATTTTTTTAGCGATTCCTGGTATTTACATCTACATCTACATCTACGTCATACCCTGCAAGCCACCCAAAGGGTGTGTGGCAGGGGGTGCTTTCGCACCAGGCATGCATGAATGATATGGTAGAACACCGACATTACATTAAAAACCCGCGTACCACACATGCAAAGCGCCAATTACAAATCTAATACCCAAGAAACATTGTATCTCCAATCGTTCTAACATGCAAGGGATACAAAGACTACTACTACAGATTCAAAATATCATGCATAAATAAGAACATCATTATTTACATCATGCATAAATAAGAAAGAGGAGAATATAATGAGAAAGATTAACTGCCTGCCTATTGTCAATACTCGAACTATTCATGACGACGATCACAGCTGTTATGGTCCCGAATGGTACGCGGAAAAAATGACATTTTATACCTATCGGTTCTACAATCTAGCTCTCTAATTTTATTGGCGCGATCTAATCTGCCGTAGTACGAAGGGGTTAATAGTATGTTTTTTACGTCGTCAGTAAAATGATTTTCCTGAAATTTATTTAGGAGGTTAAGCCTATAATTTAATCTACGCTGTGATAGCGATTCCCATCCTAATTCTTCTAACAGTCCAGACACACTAGCCAACTTATCGTAGCATCGTTTCACAAACCTAGCTCCTCTTCGCTGGACGCGATCTAACTCTGATATCAACCCCGTTTCGTATGGATCCCATACACTAACAGCATATTCCAGATGAGGCCTAACGATTGAAAAATAACAACGTTCTTTCACTTTCTCATCACATTTTCCGAGTACTCTCTTGATAAAGCCTAGCTTCCTATATGCTTGACCGCATATTTCCCTAATATGTTTTCCCCAAGATAGGTCGTGACTAATTGTGACTCCTAAGTACTTAACAGACTCGGCGTGGATAATTTCTGTATTTTTAATTCTGTATGCCCTAAATGGCCAATTTTTCTTTTTCCAAAAGCTGACTGCTACGCACTTTTTTATGTTTAGTTCCATCTGCCACTTTTCGCACCAAGCATGAATAGCAAGTAGGTCGATTGTTAACGAGTCGCTATCTTCGGAATTGTTAATATCCCTATACACAACCGCGTCGTCTGCGAAGAGTCTAAGCTTACTTTTAACGACGTTACTAATATCATTAATGTACAAGAGAAATAAAAGTGGACCAATTACACTTCCCTGAGGAACACCCGATGTAACGCTAACTGTGTTTGACATGATACCGTCTATGACAACCCTTTGTTCCCGCCCATGTAAGAATTGATTAATCCAACTAATAATGTTTTTATCTATTCCATATGCTTCTAGTTTTGAGAGCAACTTAACGTGAGGTACCTTATCAAAAGCTTTCCTAAAATCGAGGAATATCGCGTCAACTTGGACATTATTTTCACCCGAGAGCAAGATGTCATGAACGAAGAGGGCCAATTGGGTTTCGCAAGATCTACCCTTTCGAAATCCGTGTTGGTTATTTATTAACAATTCCTCCCTATCTAAATGACTCATAATGGAGCTTACGATTATGTGTTCAAATACCTTACAGGAAATGGATGTGAGAGAAATAGGCCTATAGTTACTAGGGTCTTCCCTGTCGCCGCTTTTGAATATAGGTGTGACATTTGCTACTCTCCAGTCCTTAGGCACTACATGATCTACTAAAGATTTGGTAAATATTAATTCTAAGTAAGGCGCTATGTCTGATGCCATTGTTTTATATACGCGAGCAGGTATTTGATCTGGACCGGGGGATTTGTTGGGGTTAATATTTTTTAGCTGCTGTTCTATGCCGCGACAATTTATAATAATTTCAGGCATACATGTTTGGGAACGAACTGGCTGCGGATCGAAAAGATGTGGTGTATAAGTACTGAAAATGCTTTTGAAGAATGAGTTTAACGAATTGGCTTTTTGTAGACTGTTGGTTATCTTTTCCCCTTTGATATTCTTAAGCGTGTGTACTGTTGATTTATTTCCTTGAGTGTCCCTAACATACGACCAAAATGCCTTGGGATTATCGTTCAATTGTTCTCCCAGTAATTTACTTTTGAAATCAGCTAACGCCCTTCGGCACGCTTTTTTTGCTAAGAGTTTAGATATTTTGTAATTTTCGGTGACTGTGTATAGTTCTTCGGAGGATTTGTTAATTTTTGCCCTTTTTAATCTAGCATGACATGTTCTTTGGTGCTTTAATGTTTTTCTAACCTCCGCGTTATACCACCTAGGCTCTGCATTGGCTCTTTTCCATTTACTTGGTATGTATTTGCTAACTACTGATCGTGTAACGTTGAGGAAAGTATTCCACAAAACCTCAGTATTACTGTTGATACTTATTTTTTGAAAATTAGTAAATGACTTTTGGAACTCTCGTTTCATACCTTCGTAGTCAGCCTTATTATATAAGTAGATTTTTCTTTGTGGATTATGTTTCTTGATCATGCTCACGGAAAAATTAGCTTTAACTATCTTGTGGTCGCTTATTCCCTTATCCGTACCTATGTTTACAACCATGTGTGGAATATTTGTCGCTAAAAGATCAAGTGTATTTTTCCCTCTAGTTGGAGCAGTGACTAATTGATGTAGTGAGTGAGATGTGAATGTATACAGGAGTGACTCACAAAGGTCTTTGTCTTTCCCCCCAGTGATAAAACTGTACGTGTCCCAGTCTATGGACGGAAGATTGAAATCCCCACCGATTATAATATGACAGTCGTTTTTTTGAGTGGTTAATTTACTGAGTTGACTTTCTAGTTCTAATATTGAGGTTATATGGGTATCTGGTGGTCTGTAATATGCGCACACATAGATTGTTTTTGCTTTAGGATTTTGAATGGAGCACCATACGCTTTCTACCTGGTCGTCGGAAAATGACTCCCTCCTACTAATATAACAATCCTTCACTGCAATAAAAACTCCTCCCCCGGTCCTTTCCACTCTATCTTTTCTATAAACTGTGAATTTTTTTGGGAATACTTCATTATCTGCGATTTCGTTACACAACCAACTTTCCGTCCCTATAATTAAGTCTGCGTCAGTAGTTTCAATTAGATGGTAGAAGTCAGCTACTTTATTCCTTAAGCTACGGCAATTTACTACCACGACAGAAAAGGATTTATCAGTGAGCGTATTCCCGGAATGTGTATTCTCATTACAACTCGCTTTCTTAGGTATATTCAAAGTTACATTACTGCTATTTTTTGAAACTGGCCTCTTACTGTTCTCTTTAGACTTAACACTTTCTTGGATATTTTTTCTATTAAATATTGTTCGCGATGGTACCTGATTCGACCCATTAGCTGACCTACTCTCTGCCCTACCCTCTATCCTAAAAAAGGTCTACAGTGATCGAGTATGCTACTCGCTACACAGCTAGCTGCCTCGGCCGTGTAATGGACACCAGAACGGTTCAGAGGGGTCCGACACGATCGGATTGCCGGCCGAAGGTCGACGAAGGAGGCTCCAATGTCCGTGCAGAAGCGACGCAACCTCTGGTTTATGCCCTCCACTCGGCTCCAAACCAGGGGTCCACGATCGATCCTCGGGACAAGAGTACAGATTGCAAGCGTCATGTCAACCCCTTCGTCGCGACTTACCCGCTTCACTTCGGAGTCCAGTTCCCTGAAGGAACGCAGGATCTCCTCGGATCCACGGTCCATGGCGTCGTTAACGCCGACATGGGCCACAATCTGCAGACTTGAGCACTTCGTGCCCCGGACCGCCGCACCAACCGCCTGCGTCACCTGCGGAACACCGCCACTTGGAATGCACCATGACGTTACACGGTGGCTTATACCCTCATGGCCTGCCCTTTCCCGCAAAGGGACCATAACACGGCGGACGTTACTACTACCTATCACTACAATCCCCCCCTTCCCACTCTGACGACTCTTCCTAGGTGCCGGTCTCGGAGTAGGAGTAGGCACGTCAGGCACCTCGGAATTTCCATCCGAAAGCAACTGGTACCTGTTCGAAACGGGAATGGGAGGTGCCAAAGCATCTCCTGAACCACGCTTCAGAGTGACCTTACCTCCACTCCTCCGAGACACGACCCTCCAGACCTCCTGTTCACGGAGTTGTACTACCCCTTCATCGGAAGACGGACCTTCAGGCAAACTCTCGATCGTCCAGCCACTGTTAGCAATCGAGCGAACTCGTGCAGCCCGTAGGGCGCGGCGAACTTTCGAAGAGCGACCCAAATTTCCATCCACCTTCGGGACGCATACCACTCTTCCAACCTTAGACTGGAGTTCCCGCAGGATTCTCTCCAACTCGGCGATGCGGGCTCGGAGAACCGCACACTCGCCGGCGTTTTTGATCATCCCAACAGGTGACCTATTCGAAGACATCCTAGCACTACTCGCAATGAACTCCCAAGGAAAAAAGCTTAACTACAAAAAGATGGCTATACTCAAAAGAACTGAGCGATCCTAAGCTCGGTCACAATGGGCAAAGTAACAACAATACTTCTACGAAATAACTTTAACACAGACCTCACACCTGGCAAAGAGCTAACTAAAATACGAGATAAATAAGAACACAAACTCTCTAGCACAAAAGGTAACTGACTTTCACTTTTAGGACGCTAAAGATAGGGGAGGAAGGACAGGTGATGTCACGCAAGTGAGCTATGAGGGGTTGAAGCACTGACGAAGCACGCGAGAAAGATCTGTGTTTTTGGATTCACCCTAACTAAATGATATTATATTAAATAAGTGCAAAAGTAGTAATTAAAGAGGCTTTAACTGGCTATATGTATAAATTAGAATATCAGTCGATGGTTTTACAAACGGTCTTAGGTAAAGGTTTTTTAATAACGTTATATATACTATATAAAAAAGGGAGATGGAGAGTAAACTATTTAACGACTAGAAAAAAAAACTATCAATCAACAAGAAAAGAAATGTAGTTAACTATTCAGTATCAGTAGACTAGACGTAAAACTAAAAGTTCAAAACAAAAGTTCTAAACTACTAAAGTTAAAACAACTTCACAACTAAAATAAACAAAGAGTTTTCAATAACGATGATAAAAAGAATATTATAGACTCAGTAATAAAATATATGTACTTAAGTAAGAGTTAGGTTATAATAAGTTCTATTCTAATAAGATTCTTTTACTACCCGAACACCAGAATCATAAGCTAACGATATGCAATAACAATTTACGTACAATAGTATGAAAATATACGTGAGGATAAACAACAGAGATAACAAACTACAAAATGAAGATATGATAATAATTTGGCTTCTACTTATCACTACCAGCAAGCACTCTCGACAGACACACTCAGCGCACGAACCGGGATAACACGGCAGTGAAGAGATTCACTCACACACACAAATCACTCTTAACTAACACTAACAGAAGACCTACTATATAACGACCGAATAAGTGAAAAACGATACGATACGTGAATAACTTGGAATATATAACTAGGAGAAATAGAATTCACTACGGCTAATATATATATCACTACACTAAGGTTGCAGCTTCAAGGTACTGAGCAGCAGGTGCACAGCGAGCAGGTAGGCAGCCGGGAACCGGATTAGGGAGCGCTCCGAGAACACGTCCGTACCCTTCAAGAGCAGGCGAGTGAGTCGAGTGATTTAAAATCGTGTTATTCATTTATATTTACTGAAAGCTCGTCGTGCTTTTAGCGTTGGTTTGACTCCTGCTGTGTTTGCACTTTCCATTTACATCTACGTAATTCCCCGCAGGATACCTCAAGGGTGTATGGTAGGGAGTGACTTATCACCAACTTGCAATATACTGTAAAAGTAACTTTCACCATCAAGCACTACACTATAGGTTGGCTACCTATACCACATTTGTATTAATTTATATTGCATATACGTAAACGAGGTACAAGATTCATGCTGGGGTCATTCAATGCGTGATGTCAGTACGACGTGGCAGGTTCAGAAACAAGCTTTAGGGAGCAAATCAACTAATCAGCTTCACTACCTGTCAACTAATCCACTTCAAAGTCTCTCTGGCTGCCATTTTGGTCGCTTATAGATCACAGGAAAGACGACATTTGAAATCTACCTGTTCTGTAGTGTATTTCCCTGATTTTATTATTACACTAACTACAACTTTACACTAACTACAACTTTACAACTACACTAACGAGGCTATGGTAACGGCCTTTTATGTACCTTGCTGATCTCTGCACGCGTTCTGAATCTGTTTTTAAGCCTACTTCATTAGGATCTCAAATACTGGCAGCGTATTCCGAGTGGGGTCTAACAAGGGAGAAGTAGGTGATATATTTAACTTCATCCTCTACTTCTCCAAGTACTGTTTTAACAAATTATAATTTACGAATAGGTTGACCAATTATTTCCCAAATATGTTCGCTCCACGAGAGATCATTAGTTAGTTTAACTCCAGAGGTGTTTAACTGATTCTTCATTCTGTAAGCAAGTATGATGTATGTGATAATTGTCGTGAGCCAACTGTCATAACGGTATATGTCACGAGTTAATTAAGGAGGAAAAACGCTGCCCAGTGGTGAGGTTCGTGACCTCTAAAAAGATTCTACTAGTTTTGCCAAAATATTGGATTGAGGCGCCACTCTTCTCATCCGCTGGGATCTCGAGAATGTACGGGGGTAAAAAGAGACACGAGATCCGGAAAGCTTTCTGGGAGTCGTCTGTGAAAGGTTGGCGGAAAAAGGTTGAGGGCATACCTGTGATGATGCACCCCAAGGATTGTTATTTTCACCTCCGGAGAAAGGTATCTCTTTGTCACTTGAAGGGTTTAGTGGGACAAAAGAGTGAAAACAAACAGTGGGGAGGAACGAGAGACGAAAGGGCTCGGGGGTGGTTTGACTTTTGAGGGTCGAGTGGACGAAGGAAAACGACGCACACGAAATTGTGACGGCTTTGGTCTCCACACGCACCCAAAAAAAGATACGATTCTCAGACGAACAATGCAGTTGCTCTCTGGAGGCGGGCCCATCGGAGATGGTCGCCCGCCGTGGGCATCCGTAAATCCATCCCAACTTCGCTCTCGTCCCCAGTCTCCTTACCTCCCTCCTAAAGATAGAGAGGGAAATTAAGGAGGATGTAGCGTGCCGGGGAACGAGTCTTACGAGTAGGGAATAGGAGGTAAAGCAAAAACAATGAAAGTCACTTCTGACTACCTTGGATCCAAGGGTCACTTCTTAAGGAGGTGGGAGCGATTTTCGTTCAGGTGCAGATTTGTGCGAAACTTTGCGGACGTGATCCTATTGTATAACATGTACACATAAAAGTTAAAAAAATTGCAGTTACCGATTTGGTTTCTTGGTATTTTGATGCCTTTTTAACTCGTTGCCTCATGGCGCTTGACGTGTATTTCGAAATGATTCGATGAGTTATGAACAGATTTTCCCCCAAACGCATAAACTTACTTTTCGATTTACTATAATGTTTCCTAAGTAAATATAAAGGTATCGCGCCAAATAAAAAACGCATATTCACTTACGATTCTCGCTAAAATTCTGAATTCCGCCCCGTAAACTCAAGTCATAACTGTGCTTAAATTGAGATTAAAATTTCACCATTTGATATCTGCATGTAGACGCTCGTCTGCATTTAAGTGCTTCTTTTTAGTACACTCTACTTAAGTGCTCATGCAATTAAGACGAGGCAATATGCATGTACTGACCTTATGAGCCAGACATCTAATCTGTAAGCAGAGTGGCGCAGTGGAAGCGTGCTGGGCCCATAACCCAGAGGTCCGTGGATCGAAACCACGCTCTGCTAATTTTAATATTTTGACATTAGGGATGTACTTAAATTATGTTTACCTGCCTGATACAGCAGCTTGGATCAAAACCACCATCAGACTGTAGGCATACATTGAGGCTTAAATTTTTGAAGTAAGTCCTTATCAACTCTTTTCTGACATGTTAAAAATTTTTGTAGACAGAGTCATACCACGGCCTGTTACGTCTCAATTGGGTTGGGCTGCCGAAAGGACGAGATGAAAAGTCTATTTGATCGCCACAGATCGGGTATTTCCTGTCTATTTACTAATTACACAGGCCTGCGAAAGCGAAGTTTTTGAAAAATACGAGAGAAGTTTGCGCTGAGTTTTATGTTATTTGGTGTGCTGATTTCGAAAATGACCTCCATTTTTTTCATCACGTCAGGATTTTTTGTAAAATCAATATCGATATTTTTGCTAAAATCCTATTTGAAAAGGAATTCTCTCAAACAATTTTGCATGTACTATCTGGCAACAGTGGTTTTTATCCATTTAAATCTATATAAAATAATCGACTCGTGGTGAGGCAAATCTATTTTTCAGCAATCGATTATTTTTTATAGGTTTAAATGGATGAAAACCGCTGTTTCCAGATCGCACAAACCGAGAGAAAAACAAAAAGTTCCCTTGAATTTATAATTTTTACATCAAATTATGGCGCAGTTTCTAAAAGAAAATCTCCAACATACTATTTTAATTTGTTTTTATTAAGGTGACTCACATATAATAGATGATTGACCTAGAGGAGAAAATATTATGTATGTGTACATGAAAGTTTGAAACAAATTTTAAACTGAACAAAAAACAAAACAATAAGTTTCTATTTAACTCTTTTTCCTTTGAAACTTCTTCTTGACGTTCTTTTCTGTTCAATATCAGGCATATCTCGTGTTAACATCCAACAGTAGCTGGCGATTATGTTCCAGTCCCATCTTCCTTGATATTTGCGCTTCATATCTTTGATGTTTTGGTGGAACCTTTCACCCCGTTCTTCGCTGACTGATCATAAATTTTCGGGGAAAAAGTCCACGTGTTAAGTGAATAAAATCTATTTTGACACTCATGGAGCAACCCAATAATTGAAATTTGTCCAGCATATCCATGACAATTACTTTACAGTCAAGATCCTGGTAATTACCCAGAAATTTAATGACGATACCTTTGAAGGCAACCCAAGCTTTTTTTCCTTTGTTGTCATGCTAGTCTCAATGTCTTTATCCTTCATAAGCTTGCGGATACCTGGACCAACAAAGATTCCCTCTTTCAACCTGGCTTCGGATAAACCTGGAAACTTTTTGCATAGGTATTTGAAAAAATCGCTATCTTTTGGAATAGCCTTTACAAACTGCTTCATTACATCTAATTTTACATTCCGAGGGGGTAACAATATTTTTTTGGATCAACTAAGCTGTTCCAAACCACATTCTTGGTGCCTGGTTCAAGATTTTGTCTTTTCGGTCATTCTTTTTTGAGTTTTTTTTTTTAGTTTCAATATTGAGCCTTATCTCAGCTGTCCCACTCACAAATGATACATGGGAACTTTGTATATCCGTCTTGTTGACCAAGAAGCATGGAGATAACTTTCAAATCACAGCAAATGGTCCAACCATGGTCGGTATTTTATTTTGTTGAGGACGAGAGCCAGGTTTTTCATAGCGTTCTTTTATATGCACCGATTGTCCGGTACAGATGCATACTGACTTCCATGATGAAGAAGGACAGCTTTTCGATGAATCTGTAAACAGCCTCCATTCATCTTTATCGTAGGTGATATAAAATTTGCTCATCAATCCGGGAACATCAGAACAATAGACCAGGCTCTCCTCTTCCTCACAGTACTTAACGAATTCCTTTTCTTGATTCCTGTACCAATAAAAAGAAGTTCCTTTGGCCAATAAGTTTTTTCTTTCAATCTGGAGCCCAACAATTCAGCTGCCGCTTTCGAAAGGACCAGATCTCTAGTCAGATCATTAAGTTCAACCTGAGAGAAGAGCTGAGGTGAATCGCCTCCAGAGGGCTTATATTCGGTATCGGAGCCTTAAACTTCTGGATGTCCCGAGTCGGAAGACTCTGAAGAGATTGGCAATTCAGTTGAAGGCAAAGGCACTGGCACATCACGTTCATGAGGAACGAGGTGTATGACCGATGAAATGTGAATAAGGATAAGAGATTAGCTTTTGATTTTTGCGGTTATACCCACGGATATAGCAGGAAAAAAATAACAACCATCAGAGTGGTTTTTTTGGCTCCCTTCTTGTCATAGGAATTCCAAATCATAAAGCAGTCTTCTCTCCTTTGAGCCATAAGCGTAGATCATTGAGACAGTGTACACAAACATTATGAGGAGCCGACAATTTGTCCTGGTCTCCGAGTTTCATGCCAAAGTACGCAAGACAAAGTTGTCTTACATAGTCTGTAATGCTCCTCTTGCGATTTTTATTAACACTATATTCGCCGTATGTGTAACAAAAGTCACCCAGCAAATTTTCACTACGTCACAGGCTCTACTCTATGGAATGGATTCGTTATGTAAAAATGTAAATATCTCTGTGTAGCTCCGAGGAAGTTTATTTTTCACTCTGGCAATAGGTAGATGCATAGATGGAGAGGGCATAATGTCATCAAAGTGTAGCCTAGCAACCGAAATGATAACCATGTTTATTATCCCTGTTCTTATCTTATTTTCCTTTGAATAGCAAGAAGGAATGGAAGAATTAGCGAATTAAGAGAGAGTATCCACCATATTTGTGAAATTTAAGCCCAGAAATTCTTGAAATATTCATTAATTACTTAGTGCTATGGGTGCCACTCGATACCATAGTTTTTACGGGAATGCGGAATATTAATAATTAAAATAAATAATATATATAAAGAGAATCCATGTTAAAGAAGTAAATACATGATGATTTCTAGTGAATTATCGATGGAATACATAGTAAAATTGCAAAATTGGCGCGTCATCCCGTGAGCCCTTCTACGTCTACATAATACCCCGCGAGCCGCCGCATGGGCGTGTGGTAGGAGGTGTGACGATACCAGCCGTGTAAAGATGTAAGTTTTTTGGAGATGAAATGGTAGCATGTATTATAGGAGTGTATTTAGTGGAGCTTAATTTTTATTGTGGTCGCTTATTGTTCGCGGAAAGAACGACTTTTGTATATACCTATCTGTTCGGAAATGTATCTTTCTTATTTTATTGCATCTGTCAGACCTAGAGATGTAGTGAGAAGTAATGATAATATTCACTATGTCGCTCTGAATAATATCAGTTCTGAATTTATCAAGCAACCTAAGTCTAACGTGTAGCCTCCGAGTCTCTAGGGGCTCCCACCTTAATCCCTCTAGAAGTTGTGAGACACTCTATGTACGCTCGTAGCAGTTCTTAACTAAGCGCACTACTTTCATTTGTATTTTATTAATTTTTTTGGTTAAATCTATTTGACCAGGGTCCCAAATTCGCGGTGTGGCCTAACCAGAGCGAAGTAGCATCTCTCTTTGACTTTTTCATCCGAGAACCTTCCTATTATACGTTTAACAAAACCTAGTTTCTTTAATGCTGCGCCACATATGTTCTGTATGTGTAATCCCCTGAAGGAAATACGGGGTTAACATAGATGGTGGATAGGCCGCGCCCACGTTACAGCTTCTAGCATTGGCCACAATGGCAAGCGCCTTCTCTATTTACCTACATGCGCTCACGGATTGGACTATACCGTTTGGTATGCAAAGTGATATTTTCATTGTAATAGAGAGAATTGGAATTTAATATAAATCCGTCTTGGACCAAGGTAGTGGTTTTTGACAAGGAGAGAGGGAAGAATAATATTAATAATAAGGCGTCTTTATTGGGGCAGGATTGAGACAGTCCTGCCCACACACGAAGGGGTGTTTGAAAAACGTGCAATAAGCCACAGAGAGATTACCCTAATGTAACACCAAGGCAGTTCCTTCTTCCATCTAACTCCTCGTCGGAAAAATACATGAAGTAAGTTTAAAGAAAGATACACACATTTGTGGGAAAAACATAAGGAAATAAGGAGGTGACATCCTTGACGAAAAAACCCACTGCAGGAAAACACCCACACATGAAGAGGAGCGTGAAAAACCTGCGAAAACCTACAGACAGATTAAGCTAATGTGACATCAACAAATGAAAACAATTCATGAAGTACACATGAAGTGATAGTAATAATGAAAGGATGGTTTATACATAACTACGAAGAATGGTTGTCTGATGACGGTTAATGGTGAAACGATTGAGTGATTGAAAGAACAAACTAAAATCTTGACATCTTTCCTCCGGAGAAGTCGCAACGGAAACGGTTTTCGAAGCAAAGGGTTGGGAGGGGGGGGGGGAATGAATGGGAAGGGCTGATGCTCCGTTGTCTCGCAAACGAAGGAAACAGGGCCGAGCATTGTCTCCCATATCCCTTTTAAAAGTTTCATCTCCAATGCTTTTATTTCTTCTCCATTTTTTTCCGCGCGCCCGTTTGAAGGCAGAGGGATGTCGCAAAGGAGGAGTCACGCGACGCTGGTGGAACAAATTGACGCTTATAGGGAGGAGGGGGGGAGGAGAGCGACGCCCCCCCGGCCTATAGGACATGCGGGTGTGGCGGAGGACTTTAAAATCCTTCTCCTTCGGAAAGGGAGCGAGAAGAGGCGGGGGTGTGGGTGGGTGTAAGGAACGGTATCTTCAGACGAAGATCCGGGGGAGAGAAAGAGAGATCACCCTGAGATTCCGTCTGTCGCGAAGGACGGTGTCGCGAATAAACAGCGAGAAGAATATTTTCGTCCCTGAAATTCTATATATTGGTTGGATCGCGAATCGTGAGTCGTTGAGTGTACATCTTGATAACTTCTCAAGTAAGTCGAAAAAGATTCTTGGACTACACGTAAGTGTCGTGAGGTGGTAGCCCTGTCGCACAGAGTTATGTTATGTTGGTAGCCCTACCCGCCATATAATAGTGTCTGACTTGATTATCGCGGGCAGTCGGCTGATGTATACGGAACAATAAGTACTTAGAAACCGGCATTGTGGTTTGCTCCTGTAAAGACCCCTAACAGTAAGGACATCAGTTTATATCGATTATACGCTTAAGTAACCGTGTATGTTGTGATGGTAATGCTACAAGAAATATATATTAAAGTTTTAGTCTCGATGAAAGCATTTTTATGACTCAAAACTACTGCTAGGGATTCAAAATTTAGGCGAAAATCATCTACATCCACATGCTACCCCGCGAGCCGCCGCTTGGGCATGTGGCGGGGTGGTAGGTCACCAGTCGAGTAAAGGTGTAAAATTTTTGGAGGTGAAATGGTGACATGTCCTATGAGAGAGTATTTGGAGGAGCTAAGTTTCTATTGTGGTCGCTTATTGTGCGCGGAAAGAACGAGTTTTTGTATCTATCTGTTCGGCAGAGTATCTCTCTTATTTTATCGCATTTGTCAGACCTAGAAATGTAGTGAGGCGTCATGATGATATTCTCAGTGTCACTTTGAAAAATATCAGTTCTGAATTTATCAAGCAGCCTAAGCCTATCGTGCAGCCTCCGAGTCTCTAGGGGCTCCCACCTTAATCTCTCTAATAGTTGTGTAACCGTAGTCTTATGTAAATAAGGGTTTTTTCAATTCGGCATGATACTGTAATATTCATGAGGAACTCTTATAATAATATGAAAGGTTTGTTTTCTCGTTTACGAGAAAATCTGTGCGTATGTCATCGAATTATTTCGAAACACATGTCAATTGCCGCAAGTTCCCACGATGTTGACAGATTTGGACCGTCCTTCAGGAATATGTTATAGTACCATGCGTAGAGGTGAAATAATTTATGTAATCATTACAGAAACTTCAAAGAAAAACTACTATATGGGCATTGCGATAATCACTATTAGCATACGTCTATAGTTACCTCATTCCGTTGCGGATTGCTGTCATTAAAAAATATGGTAATATGATTACCATACATATGTTGCTCTATGATGCTTGGTCTAGCTTTAGCTATGGAACTTTGTATCGTGATTATGAAAAATTTCTACAGCTACTAGTCCTGCCGTATTTTTTCTTGGGATATATAATTATATTGTAGACGAATTCCTCTTAAAATGCTCTTCGCACTATTCGGGTCGGAAAATGTGGCTGCCGTATGAGCTTCGAAGATCTTCAATACAATCTTTAGCAAGGGGATGTAGCTCAGTGGTAGAGCGTTCGCTTTGCATGTGAAAGGTCCCGGGTTCGATCCCCGGCATCTCCATCTTCATTATTTTGACAAGGTTCCCCACTGTAAGTTACTCGCGAAGTTAGCATCATACGGAATAGACAGTAATATAGTAGGCTGGATAGGAGATTTCTTACATGAACGCGTTCAAAGGGTGGTATTAGATGGTGTCAGCTCAGGCGAAGTAAAAGTTACATCGGGTGTTCCCCAGGGAAGCGTGATAGGCCCAATTTTATTTCTTCTGTACGTAAACGACTTGAATAGTGTAGTAAAAAATAGCAAGCTCCGTCTTTTTGCCGATGATGCAGTAGTGTATACGGAAATTAGAAATGAAGAGGACAGACAGTGTTTAGCTAAGGATTTAGATGCGATTGATGATTGGTGTGATAGATGGCAGCTAGAATTAAATTTGAAGAAATGCGCGATTATGAATTTTTGGAAAAAGAATGGCCTTCCCCGGAATAATTATAGCATCAAAGAAAACATAATATGTAACGTAGAATCAATTAAATACTTAGGCGTCACCATCAGTGAAGACATGTCATGGGGGAAACACATCAGGGAAATAACTAGTGTAGCAAACCGTAGATTAGGATTCGTAAAAAGGGTTCTAGGCAAATGCGATGAGAGAGTCCGAGAAAGAAGCTATTTTACACTTGTCAGGCCTCATTTAGAATATGCCGCTAGTATATGGGATCCCTACGAGGAAGGTATGATAAAAGAATTAGAGCGCGTGCAAAGGAGATCTGCTAGGTTTGTTAAATGTCGTTATGATAATTGTATTAGTGTTACGAGTTTAATAGAAGAACTAGGATGGGAATTACTATCAGAACGCAGGTTAAAATTTAGGTTAAACCTTTTAAGTAAATTCGTAACCGATTTGTTCACAGATGACGTTAGATAAACATTAAGAACCCCTGCGTATTATGCTAGGTTTGACCATATTAACAAAATTAGAGAGATAGATTGTCGTACCGATAGATTTAAAATGTCATTTTTCCCGCGTACCATAAGAGAAAACAATAGGCAGCGTAGCAAAGGGATATGGTAAGAGTAGTCTATAGTGCATGATGCATGTAATAACAACCAATAATCCCTTCCTTATTATGTATATTTTAACCTGTACTATACCGTAGTAACTAATATTCTATTGTAATAACTACTGCAATTACTTGCAATTACTAATAATCTACTGTAGTAACTAATAAACTATGACCCTATTTTCTAGCATGTCTACATTATATATCCTACTTACATGGCAATAGTGCATGTTTGGTGATCTTCACCCCCTGCCACACACCCTCGTGGTGGCTCGCAGGGTATTACGTAGATGTAGATGAATACAACATCTTTGCAATATTCTCTCGTATGAATGGTAGTGAAGGAGGACCGATCACAGCATTGAAAGGAAGAAGATGCCATGGGAATCTGATTTTCTCAAAGAATGATGCATATCTAATGGACGACGAGGAAATCCGACAAAGAGTTGGACAGAAGAGAAAATTGATCAAAATTCCCAGAAGCAGGAGAAGCAAACCATTTAGACACATTCTGAGACATGCCAATCTCCAAAGAAAAGTAAAGGGAGGAAAAAATAAGTCATGTTTTGTCATCCAAACTGTTATGTTAAAAAAAAAAACTTTTATTCACGAGTGAAAGAATCTTTAAATTTTAATAGGTTTCTTACTTTTTTTTTAGCTATACCTTCAGTCCAATTCTGCAGCCGGTTTGAATGGCTCGGTCAAGTCTTTACCATTTAGCCATTTTTACAAAAGAGACGGTTTAACGCTCTTCTTAGCGTCCCTAAAATAGGCACTCATTACATCCAACTGATTGTTCACACGTCATCACGCATCTGTAAAAAGAAATAAAATATAGCAGAGCGTGGTTTCGATCCACGGATCTCTGGGTTATGGGCCCAGCACGCTTCCACTGCGCCACTCTGCTTCGTAAATACTGGTATAGGTGACCAAAATTAGTCTTCACTTTTCTCATCTCTAACGTCAAAAATACCGCTTAATGTAAGAATGTGTTGACGGCAAGATCTTAAATATTAGTGGGATGGATTGGGCACACCCTTAGGCGCAGTGGCTTTGTGGAGAATGTAACTGAAGGGAGAATTTAAAACAGTAATATTCCACAAACACTTTATTTTCCCAACCGGTTTCAACGCTAACGCGTCCCTTGAAAATGACGCGTTAGCGTTGAAACCGGTTGGGAAAATAAAGTGTTTGTGGAATATTACTAAGTGTTTTAAATTCTCCCTCGATATGTTATTCCACCAAGTAGAGCCGTCAACAGTAGAAAGGAATGTAACTGAAGGAAAACAGAGGAGTCAGTCCTAAGAGGAGGCCCAAGGGATAAATACTTAGGACATATAAAGATGGAAGTACATGAGAAGAACTATCAGGATGAAAGTAAACTAGCATTAGACAGGGAATGATGTCTGCAGTCGACCTATATTAGGATTTAACGACCAATGATGATGCCAAAACGGCATACAGTTTAGTAGTTTCCAGTGTAACTTGGTCATAGGTTCATCAATAGGTCACCACAAGTGTTGAAACCTTTTAGTTATGAATTCCTATATCTGGAATGTGCTGAGTGTTTCGTTGAATCCTCCAATTCAATTCGACGTATGCAATTCGATTTAGGTACATTTCTTGTCGAAAATCCATAGATGGGCGGACACAGTTTATTGTTCGTCGAAGCAAGTTGAATGACGAATGCGTCTGGTTCCACTTTAAAAGATTCTTCAGCGACTCCTCCGGAGGCAGGCAATTAATTCTCAGAGCGGGCCGCTTTGTCAGTGTGCCAGCGCGAAACTCGGGCGTCTGGGAGGATATCGAGGGGGGCGGAGAAGCTGATTGGGGGAGGGGGGTGAATCACACTCCCTTGTCGGAGGCTAGGCCAGACACTTTGACGCGGACGGAAGCCCAGTATTAATGGACCCACGTGCTATTGGAATTCCTATCATTGTTTTTCGCGCAGTGGCTAAGGTCGATCTATAAATAGTTTTCGCGGATGATTGACCCACTTATTCCCACCCGCTAAGCCATTGTAGTTGTCCTCTTTGAGCAGGGAGTGAATTTCGGGAAATAATTGCTTTGCATCTTTTGTCTAAAAGCACTCACATCATTTTTTTAGTTTAGCCTACCTAAGTCCATAAGCTGGTGACTTGTGGAGTTGCAAACAATAACTAATAAAAACAACTGACATGTGTGAAATAAAAGCTGATTATCCGTACAAATATACTTTATAGAAGTCCTTGTAGCAATTCATAAGTATACGAGTCGTTTTTATACTTGTTGATGAGTTATTTGCTTAATAGAGTGTTTGAACTTTACCTGTTTTTGATCATAAAAAATTGATAGAACTTTTTACGGTCATTGGTAGCTCATGGTACGCATCAATGTCATAGTTACATGGTCATTTCTAATTTATTCGTAATTAATACTACGGGTGTTGACCGCGGACCGTTTCCGGCTCCGTAAAATATTTCCTTGGTGATAAAGACGAAGAATTTTTTCTAAACATACACCTCGTCCTCTTTTACGAAAGTTTAACGAGCTTTATTAAAGGATCAAGAATATCCATTAGTGACTGGAGTTATAAGAATCGCGATACTGAAGATGTCAATTATGACAAAATATCCGTGAAACAGCTTTATAAAGCAATTTACCTGTCTCGGGTATAGCCGATTTATCCTCTTTAATGCATCAATTACGATCCATGATTAGATACTTCTCGTTTGAATACATTAAAATATTATATATTATATATTTTATTGCATTAAAAATATAGGTTAGCTATGGGTGTGGAATTTCGTTCTTAAGGTCTTTTTTCCCGGGCGTGAGTACGAATCCCTCTCCTGTCAAAAATTTGTATCCCAGCTGTTGAAAGGTCATCTTTGTAAATCAAAGTAATGAATTCGCAAGACGATACCGTAAACCGGGATGAATCCGGTACAGTATTTTATGCCTCCTGTACTAACCTTTCTTTCTTACTTAATGAGATGTTTACTGAGAAAACGTAACGTATTTAATAATCGTTAAAGGTTTGAATGTTAGCAATGTGGCTAGGAAATTAGCCACACATTGATAAGACCAAAACGAAAAGCATGGGGACGACCTCATTTATATTTTACACCTTAGCGTAAGTTCACTTAAAGATTTACTAGAAATTGTATATTGAAGCTCTCTATTCCATTTAATACCAAAATCTTCTTTAATGAATTTATGTCGATATCGAATATGAAAGAGCGCCCCACGCTTTTCGTTGTGGTCTTATCATTTTTGGTTAATTTCCTTGAATTGAATTCAATCATTTCCAGTACTAGGCTAAGGCCGTTTTCGAACTTGGCAAACGCCTAGTTAACTTGGTATCAAGTTAACTTGATCCCAAGACCGACCGGGTAGAATCTTGACTTGACACTTTCGTAGCCCTTTTACGGTGGAAGAGACACCATGCGGCCTTCATTTCGTAAAACATACGAAAAGCGCTATCCGTGTCCATAATTATTGTGGGTGATTGAAGTGGATTACTTCTTTAAAATGCTTCCCAACCTTATACGGCAAAGTAACAGAGAATATTATTTTTTAAATCTTATTGCTTATGAATAAAATAATTCTCATATACCATAATATGGTGATTAACTAATATGCTTCGATTACTTGGGGCTGCGAAAGTGGACGACATATCGCTCACTGTATTTCACCACAATCAATGTCTTTATGCGAAAAAAGTCATCATAATATTTTTTGCCTGTATGAAAAAACACGTAACAATATATTAATGCATTACACTCCGAACTATCTACCTATGATCTCTGACTGTTGACTGATAAATACGCGCGTTGTAACTAACATAATTAAGCTGAAAACAAATTACATTTACTCTAAAGGTTTATTGTCCCATTTCTTTGATGAATGCTGTGAAAACCTCTCCAATGTTAACGTTATTAACAATTATTATGTTCGTTAGCTAAAAATAATGCTGCCAATGAAATTATGGCTACCTTAGAGTACTTTCCATCGGGCCATAATTCTTTCATATAATTTCTTTCATCATTATTTCATTTCTTTTCCTTCCACAGTAAGGAAGATAGATTTTGTAGGTTCAATGAAGTAAACAAGGACGGTACATTTACAATGTATGGAATTATTCACACAACTATTAGGTCTTACTACAACACACATAAACAACTATCTTTTATCAGTATATTCACATTTGAAAAGCCTTTAAATATAACTAATTCATCAATTTCTGTTTTTAGATTTTTTATATCTTTTTAGAAACGCGTGTTTAAAAATTCTTTTATATATTTTTTTACCTAAGATATCCTGATCTCCACTCGGGCAGTACATGGGGAGTACATCAGCGAAGTCATTCGTCTGTAAGATGGGACGATGCTCCGAGAACACATAGCGTTCGTCCTAAACTGGTTAATCCCTCGCCGCGTAACTTTCCGCCCTTCCGATCAACTCCATCCTATACTCACCACCCAGGGAAATAATTCAAGTGTTTTCGAAGTCCGATGTGGCCTAAAGGCTGACATACGACAATGAATGACAACTGTAGACGATGGTAGTCCAAAATGTAATATAGGTACATGCTAATTTTTCGAATGTAGTAAGAGTCCCATGTGGTCTAGTGGCTAGGATATCTGGCTTTCACCCAGAAGGCCCGGGTTCGATTCCCGGCATGGGAACATTTTTTGTCCTTTCTGTCCCCCTTGTAGTCTTACCCAATGGTCTTAGAGAAGTAGGTCTTATCTAACGCACGTTTTTCACACTTGCTTAATTGTACAATTCCATCTTCATTCCGTTTAATAACCCGTTAATTGCAGGAAATACGAGATTTACTGGTATTTTCCTTATTTCTTAAGTGTTTTGGTTGCCTTAGAACTAACCTAAGGTATTAGTGGGTAAGGTATAAGGCTTAGGAGACTAACTTTCTAAAAGTGTTGGTAAAGCTAAATGACTTAATTCTCTCTTTTCCGATAGTTAGTCCGAACTCCGGTTTTTTCAAAAAAACAATGATTTCACGTGACCATGTATTCCTCATCTTTTAGCCTCTTTTTCTGGGAAATATACTAACAGACGGCTATCTAAAATTAAATTTTTGGTTTACTATCTGTGGCCACAATTGTTGCGTAGTCTTCATTGCGTATAATTAGGTATCTCAAACACTTAAGAATGAGTAACACGTATTTCTTCATCGTCTTAATAGATGCTCTTAAGAGGATTTTTCCTCGGATTGAAAGTGTTTGAATTTTGTGTTCATGCTCACTTAGAAGATATCGGTCCCACTGAAAAAGACTTATTTTGAGTAATATCTCTCAACTGACTTCGCCTGCCTACTAATGCACACCCCTTACCTCGAGAAACTGATCGAGATTCCTGATGTCGTCTTACGTGTCGGACCTGGAAACGGCGGAAACTATTGAATATCTCTCTTACAGATTAGAAGATGGTAAATGATCAAATTCAAACACACGTTATTATTGCAAAATTAAAAATAAAGGTTATCGGCTGATTGTTGTTGGAATAAAAAAGTTCCCATGCCGGGAATCGAACCCGGGCCTTCTGGGTGAAAGCCAGATATCCTAGCCACTAGACCACATGGGACGTATGACGAAGTGAGTAAACATTGGAGACCCAACATTATCCTCCGACCCATATACAGAATCGTTTCATTCGGAAGATAAGTTTAGAGACAAAATGACTCTACTTCGTGTAATCAAAAATATTCGTCCCTGTTATCTTATGTCATAGATATTTTGTCAATACATCACTGTCATGAACCTTGCTGAAACATCATTGATAAATTATGTTTACCGGCTTACAATTGTTTTCGGTTATGACGAGCACTGTAGTCGGCGAAATATTGAACGATCATTCTGAGTTTTCCTCAGTAGCTAAAATGTACAAAATTGAAGCATTTTTTGAAAGTTATTGCGTGTTGAATTTGTTTGTGCTTCCTTAGGTACCTTCGGTATATGCAGAATGAAGTCAGTAGGTGGCGTTAAAAAATCTGCTTTCTTGTTGCCAATTCCCATCAAGCAGCACTGCTTTGAGTATGTGCGCTTTATGTTCTGGCTCATTGTTTTCTGATTAGTTAGATTAGTCACTGTGAGGCATGAAGCGTCTTTTCTCGACGATTGCATTGAATAAAGTGTTTTCTAATGAAGAAAGCTCACTCAGGGCCAGGCCTGTCTTTGTTAACGCTTCCAGAATACCTCATCCTTTAATGGTGGTGGCGAACAACCCTTCGACCAAATTCCCAAGAACGCATAGTTCTGCTTTGGACGACTCATTTGAACCGTTTGAAAATAACACCTTGCTAAAAGATAATTTTTCTCTGCTGGAGCCCATCCCCAAGTGTATCATCTGCAATTTATATGGTGTTCTTCTATTTACATCTATCTACATCTACATACTACCCTGCGAGCCGCAACACGGGCGTGTGACAGGGGGTGTTAGGACACCAACCGTGTAAAGATTTAAGGTTTTGGGAGGTGAAATGGTGTCGCGTATTTGGGAGTGTATTTAGTGGAGCTCAGTTTTTACTGTGGTCGCTTATTGTTCGCGGAAAGAACGAGTTTTTGTATCATTCTGTTCGGCATTGTATCTCTCTTATTTTATCGTTTGTGTCAGAGTTAGAGATGTAGTGAGGCGTCATGATAATATTCTCTGTGTCGCTCTGAAACACAACAGTTCAGAATTTCTCAAGCAAGCTAAGTCGAGCGTGTAGCCTTCGAGTCTCCAGGGGCACCCACCTTAGGATCACTATATGCTCGCTCGTGGCAGTTTTTAATCCTACGTCCGTCGTCCAAATGGGGAGCCCAAGAACGCTTTGTTCTGCTTTGGACGACTCATTTGAACCGTTTCAAAATGTAACCTTGCTCGAAGACAATTTTTATGTGCTGGAACCTATCCCCAAATGTAATATCTACAATTTCTATGGCGTTTTTCGCACTATTTTCTCTACTGGATTTTTGTCCGTAACCACGTTTCATTTTTACTTTTTCCTTTCCGTAGCTTTTCCACTGATGTGGCACCAGGAGTCGGACCCCGGTTGAGGGAAGTCTGAGAGAGGGAACATGCGAGGCCTTCGCCGGCCGTTCCGGGGCCGTTACTTCCCGTGGTTGCTGCTGGCCCTGGCCCTCCTGAGGCCCTTTCCAGGAGTATGGACCAAGGGGCTTAACCTCCCATGTCCGCCTAAAGGCTACGACGTCAGCGAAATCAGCCCCTGCAAGTGTCGTCTAACCATCGAGGAATACCTTCAAGTTTGGTGAGTGAGATTTGGGTAAATGTCCGCTTCCGTCGCACACCTTTCAAACACTTATTCCCAGAGATTGGTGATATTAAGGATTATGACTGTGACATAGTTTAGTTCTTGAAGAATCACAGTACAAAAAAAAGATACAGCAAAGTTGTTAAGCCACAGGTTTTTGAGATATTCACGTTAGAAAATGACCAATTTTCGTCATTTTTCCGACTTTTTCAACGCCATTTTCTCAGTTTCGCGAAAGCTCCGACAGAGGGATATTTGTAACTTCACCTCTACAATATACGTCTCTACATGCCTGCACCACCTATTTCCGCCCTTCTAATCACCAACCGTCTCCAGGGAGATTTTTTTCTAGAAAATATACGTCTCTACATGCCTACACCACCTATTTCCACCCTTCTAATCACCAACCGTCTCGAGGGAGATTTTTTTCTAGAAAATACGTCTCATTAACATGGAACGGGAGATGTTAGTGGGTAAACGCAACTCAGCGGCTGTCGCGCCACGCTGCGGTAAAAAGTGGAAACAGTGCAATGGCGGCCGGGAAAAACGTCACATCAAGCTTTGAAAATTTCCTATTTATCGTAAATTACTTATTCCCCCAAAATAAGATTATCACTAGATACCGGCATCTTTCTAGTTTTTGTCACAAAAATTTCGCGGTGATACGCTATGTGGAAAGGGTCGAAAACAATTTTTGAAAGGTGTGTGACGGAAGCAGACATTTACCGAGATTTGTTTTACAGTCTGTATTCAGCGCAGAGTTCCCTTCGTACTTCACCTTTGATGTTTATTCAATTTTTACGTGGAATTTACTCAGTTTGGGGAAAATTAATGGCTGTATTAATTAACACTTTGCGATTGCTCTAGGTTAACCCGTATCGTGACCACCTGAACTCTAGTAAGTTGGACTCTCTTTGGAATTTTGTCAGTTTTGTGTCTGTGGGTGAGCCCTGCGATCAGGGCAACCTAAAGAGTTCCTATCAGTGCATCACCAACTTTATAGAGCATCCTTTGCCTCTGGATTTTTTTCAGAAATGGAAATTACGTTAGTGAGTCTTATTTAGATATCGAGTAAATCGCTAATATTTCAACTTTGATATTTATGAAGATCAAGCCCTCCCAGTGATCAGAAAAGTAATTACACACAGATAGACACTTAACAGAATCAGTTTTGGGTTTGAAATGAAAAATTAATCGTTTAGTGGAGCTACAATATTCAGGGACTCGAATTAACAGGAGGTCATATCAAACATCAAAGTAGAAAGTATTTACCAGTATAGGTGGAATTAACCACTTCTTTCAACAGCATTTGGAACGGAAATGAGAATCTAGGGTATCGAGACCATTTTTGCTACAGAAAAAGCAGCAGGAGAAAGATATAGGAAAAAAATGACCCGGAAGTATTTGTCAAGATGTAGAGAAATGGTCTTCTGATGACCCTGGAGTAAAAATCTACTGCGTTGTTTCTCAATGAAACTAATCGCAAAGAAATCAGCCGTGAGAATTTACTCGTAACTCGAAGGAAAAAAATTTTGGCCTCTTTTTTCATCAATGTACCCGGAATAAATGCAAAATAAACGAAGGAACTGTCTTTTATGGATTCCAGAGTTTTTCGCTTTCTGGAGAATTATTTAAGATGCAATCGTGTCGATATAAACTCTAAAATTCCAAAATAAACTTCCATATTTCATTTTCCTTCCTCTACTCCGTCTTATGGCTGATGACACTTCACCAGTGACATCCCATGGACTTCTTTTCAGGCTACCCTATCGTAAGATCGTTTAAAAAATTTGCGTTATTTCGGAAATACGCAGATCTCTGTGTTAAGGTACTGCATGGAAAGGTAGTTTTTACTCGTTATGGGATTGTGAAGCAATTCAGTTCGACGGTACTCACATTTATGCCCCATTGATTTCTTCTTCCACTCTTAACACGGTCGATATTCGTTCGTGCTTTTAAGAGCCAGGATTTATCATTCTCTTCCCCATATTACCCAAAAAACTTCATTCACAGCTCCGTTGATCATCCCACTGAACAGAAAAGAAGCACGAGTGACTCTTGGGTGGTGACTCTTGTCATGTGCTTCCTGTACAGCCCAAGTAATTTTTTCCCACAACAGACTGTACTGTTGTCAAAAGAGTAAGTATTGTGAAATTACATCGTGTATGACTCATTCACGATACTCAAAACGTTCCTAGATGACAAAAATATATCAGTGCTTCATATTTATTCTATAAATATAGACGGTTTTCTGGAAATTCCGTAACATACTAGAGTGAAAATTTATATCCTGTGGGAGGCAAAAAACGTAAGGTTTAAATGGTTTTTGGACGTACATACATTACACTTGGGCAAAATTTGACGAAAGCAATTTGATGATTCTTCAATGAGTTTTGCGTGCATTTCTGAAATGATACAGACTCAGGTCATCAACATGGTTTTCATTATAAGGTGAGGAATATATTCACGAAAATGTAATGTTTTTATAGAAGTAACTTAGAAGTTTTATAGAAGTAGAATTTTATAGAAGCATGGGAAGATTTTTGTATCAAGCCAGTTTTAATTTAAATAAATCAAATGTATTTATTGCCGTCGAAGAAACCTGGCATGGGATTATTTATAAAATACTAAGAAGATTCCTCGAAATTCAAAACATATCATCGGGATGAAAGTAAGTATAACCCACGAATTAATTGGCGAAGCAAAAATAAGGGTTCTTCTTAACACGAAGAGAGCAAAGGAGATTATGGCTGAGAAAGATTTAGGTGACTAAATTCTAATCCTGGGGTCTAAAAGATATTTGAGCTTTACATCAGCAGATTTAATCACTCGGATGAAATGAAGGAAATATAGACGAAAATATTCATAATTATAAACCTTTATTTAGCCAGCGCTCATAAAAAGTTCAAATATCAACAAAGGAAAGCATCACAAGAATGTTCTCTGATCGTAAATGTGATCTTCATTTGTTCCCAATTTTATTCAGTAACTACAAATGCTGGTCTCCTTATCGCATCCTGTCGCTAAACTTTGTCGTAGCTTTTTGGGTATATAGTGCTTAGGCTAAGAAATGATGGAGTGTACTCAAGAGTAGAAGAGTAAAGGGCCATACGAAACGCCATTGAAAAAAGAAGAACCAGATGGATTGGACACGCCCTAAGACACAATTTTTTGTGAAAAACATAATTGAAGGCAAAAAAGAGGGATAAGTCCCTAGTGGAAGAACCCAGAAATAAGCTCATTGACCAAATAAAGACGGAAGTACATAGGAATGTAAGTACCAGGAGGTAAGGGAACTAGCATTAGATAGGGAAGGGTGGAGGGCTGCAGTCAACCAATCTTAGGATTGAACGACCAATGATGATGAGTGCTTTGACGCCAATTGATATAATTTTAACTCTCTTCATCTGAATTCACACTGTTGCCAATTTGTACATATATACATACCAGTCGCGCCGTTCCCTACCGGGGTGGGCACAGTCACAACGTTTCACTCGTTAATACATAATTGTACACCTAACTCTGCTTCAATAATTTCCTCCATACTGACCTATCCTTGCAAACCTCTTTTGCCTCATTTACCCCCATACACTGTTTCATACACGCCCTCCCGTTTTTAAGATTCCTAATATTCCTCCTCCTAAGAATTTCCTCCACCACATTCAACCACAACTTTCTCGGCCTACCTCTCCCTATCGCACCATTTATTTCACTCTTATATATCAGTTTCGTTATTCGACTCTCATCCATTCTCTCAAAATGGCCAAACCAATGAAGCACACTACTTTCATATATGTCCATTACTGGAGCATCAAACCCACATTCATTCATGACTCACTCATTCCTGACCCTATCCATCCTACTTTTGCCGCAAACACTCCTCAGATAACTCATACCCACGGGTTTTAGTCTACCCTTATGTCTATGGCGATTCGTGTAAAGTCGAAATTATTTTTTGTTTGCTTTGACATCTTCAGAACTCATTAATCTGTCGAGTGGTTTACTGTGCTTCTCCACTTCACTCTCTAATCTCATTACCAAATCATTTATCCATACTACTTCGATATTGTGTTTTTCACTATATGGCGAGCCATTTTTTCTTGGGACGGTAACGAATCGGTTTTCTCTGGCGTTTGTTTTGCAGCATTTTTACCGTTTGGTTTAATAATTTCCGACTCCTACATTGTGATGAATTTTACTGCACCAACTCACACCGTGTCCACCTTCACTCGTGTGGAGAGCTGTTGCCGCCCCCTCTAGATTTCTGCCATTCTTTTAGTTGGTGGCAGCCTCTCGTGAGGTCACTGAGTCCTCATGGGTTTTGTAGAACTTTTTTTTGGCCATCTTACCTAAGGGAGCCCACAACGCCTTCAAGATACCGCCGGTTTTTGCCCGCGTCTGGTTATTCGTCCAGTCAACTCGCTTTTTTCTTCTCGATCTTTATTCACATATTCTTATTCATCTGAGATTGACCCACCACCCGCAACCCGGGTGGGCTCAATCGGTAGCTGTAAGCTTCCCGTGTGTTAATTCGTCGCGTGCGGCATTAGTTTTCATTTGGTTTGGCCAGAGTTTCTTGGTGCAAATAATTGATATAACAGAGAAATAGGAGTTTAATAGCATTAAAGAGAATTTACTTTTAAGTCCACTTTTGATTAACGCCGGGAAAATGTAATGTGAATATGCACCCTTGATTCTGTCCTGGAAGCGTGTTTGTTTCCATTTTATCATTATAAAAGTCGATGGATCTGGCTCTATAAAAATCGCGGACAATATATTCCTCGCTTATATCGCGATCATCTACCGAGATATCGCCAAATACATTGGCCATCGGGCTCGTTCATGCGATCTCAAAGATATAATTGTATTGTGAGACGAGTAAAATTGTTGGCTCATTCCTCAACAAATGTATAGTTCTTCATTTTCTGATAAAGAGATTCAAATCGTCTTTTCACACGAATCCATTGTCAATAGTTCTTTCACAATGTCCCAGTTGATAGTGTTGATAGGTTGTTGATAGTGTTTATAGGTTCATCTTTAGCTTAAAATATTGTTATTTCTTGCCTGTTCCAATATTGTTAGCCTTGTGAATTGTTAAAGATTTTTATGTTTTGATGGTTGTACGGAATTAGATAAGATTAGGCTACATATTCAGGGGGGCTTGTGTGGATCAGATACAACACCGAGCTTTCAATCTCGGCCTCACCTTATTCTATTCATCGGCTAATAATTCATCCTTCCCAACTTCAAATCATAAAAAATAACTCACTTTTTTCTTTATCGTTCTTACTTACTGAACATTCTCTCCATAATCATGGCCTTCGAAATTCCTCTGTCGCTCTTTCCAAATGTATTTCCTTCTTTCCTCGAACTTACGCCGACAACTTTCTTTCTCTCGCACGTTACAATTTTCTTCACTTCTCTCCATAATTTCTTCATCCTCTCTTTTTTTAATTGAATTCAGCCCCTTCATTAAATCCAAAAGAGTGATGCGCATTTTTTTGTATGTACAACAAAAAAAAATATTAAATAAAATGGGTAACAGTTATTTTCTGGCTGAACTGGATACTGAAAGTGTCCGTAATGTATTTTATGAAACTCGGTATTTATCGTCGATTGAGGTGTATTTTTATTATTCATTATTTACCGATTGAGATACAACGTTTTTAGTGTAAAAGTGCTCCTGAAATAGCAAAATTCTGGAGGAGAAGGAGCAAAACTTTCTTGAAATTTTGAAATCTATGGATAATAATTTATGAAAGTCCGAACATAGTATAATGCAGATATTGAAGTTGACTGAGCGGTATTACATGACGATAACCGACAGTACTGAAACGCGGGGCATCTTAATCAGTAGTTTTTGGTAGAAGTGGTGCAGATATACCCTGTACTTAATTCTGTGTTGTACTCTATACATATTGCAGCGTTGACTGCGTATCTTTTGAGTAATACTTTTGTTCTCTCGTTATTTCCGCTGCCCAGAGACAGTTTTCTGCGTTTAAAAATACTCAATTTAATAAATATGAGTTTTTAGCTCACATGCATGGATTTTTTTCGCCAAAATCTCGTACAGCAGAAAGGTTGGTTTAATAAAAAAACGCTTATTTTCGTTTAATCAATCGAAGAAACCCATTTTATACGTTGCCAACGTCTGTAATTAATACGTTTGAAAATGAGTTCTGCTTCGTTGCTATGTCCCTGCGAACCATGGGATTAGTCAACAATTTTGAATGTATTCATACATGTAGCGTAAAGTAACAGATACCCGCGGATTTTTCGGCCGTAATATTCCATCATATTTACATATGCATAATGGGACGATAAACTGCGTCCTAAATGTAAAGTAGTAGGCTACTCCTGGTGACATTTTTTTCTTCACTTTTTTTTAAATCTATTCCCCAAAGACTTACTTTTAGTACGATCTCTTAAATGACTTCGCCTGCCAACTAATACCCACCCCTTACCTCGAGGAAGTGATCAAAATTCCTGATTTTGTGGAACGTGTCGGACCTGGAAACATTCAAAATCATAGAATTTCCCTCTCATGCGGATTAGATGCTGGGAAATGACCAAATTATCCAAATAGGTGTATACATAACTAAAAATGATGATTTTTGACGGATCGTTTAAAAAGTTCCCATGCCGGGAATCGAACCCGGGCCTTCTGGGTGAAAGCCAGATATCCTAGCCACTAGACCACATGGGACGTGGAAGTTAATCTTCAAACAGTGGCGACTGAACATAATCCACCTGCCCATATACACAGATTCGTTTCATTCGGATAATAATTTATAGACAAAATAAAAAGTGTATAGACAAAATGACTCTACTTCGTTTTATCAGAAATACTCGTCCCTATTATCCAAGATATCAACCAGGGTGTGTGGCACGGGATGATTGCACACCAGGCATGCAGTGCTCATTCCAGTTTATATTTGAGCCTCGCACGCTTTTCCACGGCTGTTATTCGAGGACCCGGAAGCAGATAAGAAGGAGAATACGAGACAAAATCAGAAACCAAGGGATTGCAACAAAAGAGTAAGATCTTCGTACTCTATGGTATACGATGAAAAACTTGCCATTATGCGGTACACTAGATAACATAATGTATTTGTTAATAGTTCTTATATTTTCTAGTGTACCGCATTAATGATAATTAATTCGGTACACTAGATAAAATAATGTCTAAAAACCGCTTAGTATTACGAATACCATTTATTCATGCATACTACGAGGTACCAATTGAGGGAGAAAAGGCCACGATAAGGTGTTAGGCAGGGATGCAGTCTATCCCCATTAATGTTCAATTTGAGCATGAAACAGGTAATGAAGGAATTTTTAGGAAGTTATAAGAACGGAATAGAAGTAAATGGTAAACTCCACACAACAATCCGATTTGCAGACGGTATATTACTTATAGCGAACAGTGCCAATGAGCTACAAGATGCAGTGAACCAAATTTTTTTAAAATACGTGGGACATAAAAACTAATCAGAACAAAACCAAAACAATGAAACGCACAAGAGATGGACTACTGGAAGCTGTAATATATCTGGAAGGAGAAAGCTTAAGCAAGTCACTAACTTTAAAATATTGGTAGCTGTATAGCATCTGATGGAAGATGGTCAGCGGATGTGACAAGCAGGATAGCACAAGCGAAACAAGCTTTTACCAAGAAGAAAACTTTCTTGATTTCAAAAATGTCTCTACACAAACCTGTAAATAATTTGTGAAAAGCCATGTATGGAGTGTGTGCACATACAGCTCAGAAAAATTAGACTTTGAGAAAAGCTGAAAGGAACATTTGGGCTGCTATTCTGAATCGGGCGACGCTATTTCTGGCTAACGCTATTCCTCGCTCCCGAATAGCTTACGAAGGAATTCTGAATACAGTGCAGAAATTTAAGGCGTTGGTTCTGTAACGCTATTATTAACCACGCCCCTTAGGGTATGAAAACCTTCCGGGATAGTAATTGGAAATTCAGGCAGCCGATGACGAGCGATGTTTATGTTTTTCACAAACAGCTGAGACCTTCGTCATGGATGCCGTGAGTCTGGTGCATGAAAGAATGTTTTCAATAAATAATCCAACTAAATTTTATTCAATGCTGTCTTCGGATACTATTATTATACTTTATTTTGCTCTGCATTTAGATGACCATGACCGATTACTCTCTGATTATTTTAGATTTTGTGAACGGGATTTCAGTGTAGGAAAGTCTGGCGATGTTTGTCATGAATACCTATATGAACATATAACAGCTACCCGAGCTGGGAAAACAATTTTAATTCCTATAACGATAGTTCACCTAAGCATCGTCAAAAAAGCGCATTGATTTTCTTGTACCTTTCAGGTAAATTTTTTTTGCATTGTAACTTTTAAATTAACATTTTAGCAACAATTTATTCGACGGAGCAGACGACGTTCGGATGCGTGAGAAGTGCATGGTCAAGCAAAACGATCCAGCATTATTTTCAAAGTATACTTTCATTTGCAGTTATCATTGGAGTTGTTAATTATAATAATCTAGTATTCTTTTAAATTCATCAACTGATAGAAAACTCTCGGAGAACCTGTGTGGTGAACGGAAATTCAGTTCAGGAAATTCTTGCGACGCTTGTTACGTATTGACAAATAACGGATTACCGAGCTGAGAGAACAATATTATTAAGTATAATTACAGTTAAACTCAAAATTGTAACAAAGCATATTGTTTGTGTGTATCTGTTGGGCTGTTTATTTTATTTTCACCGCTTATCCGACTGAGCAGACGACGTTTGGATGCATACGAAGTGAGAATAATGATGTATGTGTAAATTTATCAAGGTAAGTGATGTGATGGTAAATTTCAATTATTTCGTCATGGATATTTGGAATTTATTATTGTATAGAGTCCGTGGATTTAAAAAGATAGTTAGACATCGCAATTTGCCTCTTGAAAATCTTGTGGGATATTTCAATATTTCGAGCCGACTTGTTCAAATAATTCAACGGAAATGTTAGATACAATTCTTAACGGAGAAAGTGAATACTCATCCTTTGAACGCGTGTGGAACTGGTTACCGAGCCTACTTACTAACTACTACTACTACTACTAACACCTATTTTACCTAAACTTGTTATCCCCGCCTGAGATATTGGAAAAGTAATGCAATGCAAGAAAAAGGCAATGAGACTCGGTCGAAAAAATACCAGTCTACGATGAGAGGTACGGGAAAAGGAAATACCAAGGAAGGTACCCAATTTCATTGTTAAACCCATCTTGGCTTAAGTTTCAAATAAGTTTCCTCACTTTTCTTTCCCGTCCAGCTAGGCACATTTGCCTACTTTTTATTAGTATTTTTTTATTTTCACTTGAATATACGTATTGGCCAGACAATCCTGCCAATATTTGTATGCTTTAGGAACACTTTTCAATGCATAATTTGGTGAATCCTCGTTACATAACGTGTGATAAAGAATCAGGTGGCCGTTTCACTCAAGAATAGCTTGACGCTTTAGAATAGCGCGGTGATCAGATCGTCGCCTAAAACAGCGTCGCTCCCAGGCGTCAGTCTCACGTTCAGAATCGCAAAAAGCGTCGTTGACGCTATTCTTCGGGACATAGCGTCACGAAAACTATTTCTGGCTATTAGCGTTAACGCTATCTCATTCAGAATAGCAGCCATTGTAACATTTAAAATGTGGGGCTAGAGAAGAAGCTAAAGATTCCCTGGACAGATAGATCTACAAACATCGAGGTTCTGAAATAAGTTGGGGAGGGGCGAACATTGGTAGGTTCAATCTCAAGAAAGAGTGAACGATGGATTGGACATCTGCTGCGTCACTCTAGCCGTATGATTGCGTTGATGGAAGGAATGGTGGAGGGACGTGCAGGAAAAGGAAGACGAGACAAAGAATTCTTGTCGGGTTCTCTTCAACGTGTTTCCATTGTCGTAGACGACAGTTTTGATAGCATTGCAGCTGTCTTCTTTAGGTCAGAAGTGAGGATGCAAGTGATGGTGTCCGTCTTATATAGGGGCCGTTTTTCCCGCCAAACCGCCAACGGACACAATCACTTGCATCCTAACTTCTAACCTGAAGAAGACAGCTACAGTGCTGTCAAAACTGTCGTCTACGACAATGGAAACACGCGGAAGAGAACCGGAAATTCCTTCACTGCCATCTGAACGTCTCCGCGGAAGCCTTCGAGTTCAAGAGGAAGACCTGTGAGAACGAAGGCTTCCGCGGTGCTCTACGTTGACCTCCTTCATTTTCCGGGATCAATCGCGTATTTTTGTTGTGAGTGACAACAGTTTCGCTAACACTACTGTCAGCGTCTTCAGGTCGACGGACGGACAACTCCAACAGGGACAGAGAATACCAACTAGACGATACATGGAGGAGAATCCTGGAAAGGACCAATGAGGGAGCAGCACCCAAAATTGGCGGAAAATAGGTCCTATATTATGAGGGCCAAACTCATGCACCGGCATTTTCGACCTGAAGACGCTGAAAGTAGTGTCAGCGAAACTGTTGTCACAACAAAAATACGCGGTTGATCCCAAAAAAGTTAAGGAGGTCAAAGAGGAAGATCTATTTAGACATAAATTCCAGAATGGAATTGGAGGATGGAGAAGATATTCAGAAATAAAGAGACTTGCTGTGGAAAGAAAGATTTGAATGCCCATCAACCTTAGGGTTGAGGAGAAGAAGAAGAGAGAGGTGTTCGTTTAAATAAACATTGCTCCTCATACGTCCAGTGTGCTAACTAAGCAATCTACCCCACTTTCACTCGAAAAATTCCCTCCTTTAAAACTGTATACGAATACACCATTGTAAAAATATGCTATTCTGGTTTCCCTTTCGAACAGGTGCAGCGGATCGGACCTCGAGGCCCTGACTCGTGGCCTGGCGGCCGTGGCCCTGTGGAGAGGCACTTCGCCCGTGGACGAGCTAGTGGTGGAGGGCGGCACCATCACGGGACTCCCGGGCCGCGCCTTCTCGCCGCTCCGGGTGCGGCGACTGCTCATGCACCGCAGCGGACTCGAGCGGGTGTCCAGCGCCGCGCTCCTGGGCCTCGAGAGCAGCCTGGTGGAGTTGATGCTGGTCGAACCGCGACTGCGCTCCCTGCCGGCGGACCTTCTGGACATGTTGCCGCGCCTCGAGGCTCTCACCATCGACGTCACCGACACCCAGGATGGCAGCGCCGGTGAGGCACCTACCATTTAATTGAACTCTGTCGTTAATATTAAAGTTCTTAAGACTCAACAAGCGTCGCATAGGTGACGGTGTGAGAACCAAAGGAAACGCACCTTCTCAATTATAAATTGTTGTTCGAGTTATGGGGAGGTTCCGATATCTTTGGTCAGTTGCGTCTCGGAATGTGGTGGTGAAATAAAAATTGGAAAAAAATAAAGATGACTAATGACCATTTGCAAGAACGACACAGTGTATTCACTACAGTTATGGTGCCCATTAGCCATTACAACCTTTCAGTAAGTGTTGCAGAAACGTTCGATAAATTTAATGATGTCATAATTGTCTTCATAACTTATGGAATGGAGCTATAAGCTCCTTGAGTGGCCTAGTTTGCAGAAGCGAAATGAACCGATTGGACAATAAATTACTTCATAAATATGTAGAAGCTTTGAGACAAATGACCTGTTTCTTTATATTGACTAATTATTGGGCGCATTTACAATTTTACATAAGATAAACGTTCATACATTTGATCCAACGGTAGAATATTTAGTCTAACATTTTAAGAAATGTTCTATTGGTAGATAAGTTATGAAATTGTTAAATCTGTTCCCGCAATCAGAATATTTTTTTGAGGTTCATAACTTCATGTTTCTCATAACTATTAAATCCATAAATATATGTTCTTGCAGCCGGCTATTAGATACATAAAGTGGGGAAATATAATAGCTTTAAAGCAAGAATCACAATTCGCGGCGAGCAACTTTAAAATGCACGAGACTTTACATATCTCAGCAGTAAAATCGCAGCTAACGGAAGTAGATAGCGAGGACGAGCTAATAGGATAAACATGGCAAGAGTAACATACAACAGGAGTAATATGTACTTTACAATAAGCAACATTAGTCTAGGCCTCCGAAAAAGAATGCTCTAAGTCTACGAGTGGAGGGCTTAAATGTGTTAATAATGTAACTACATCTACATACTAACCTGCGAGCCACCGCATGGGCGTGTGGCACGGGGTATTATTTGTGATGTTCTATATTTTTATATTTATAATCAGCTGATGATTTTCTAAGTTCTTTATATTTATAATCAGCCGCAATCTATCCGAGGATCGGCTTTATGCAACTCTAAATGTATCCTCTTTTCAGTAACTATCTATTCAATCTATTACTCATAAAAACTATTATTTCTTCAGAAAAATCGAATAAATCTCTGGAATCACGCGTATAAGATAAAAATCTCGCGGCCTCATAATTAACAGTAGATTCTTCAAAAATTACAAATTCTATTGACAATTATAGATCCTCCAAAAAGTTCCCATGCCGGGAATCGAACCCGGGCCTTCTGGGTGAAAGCCAGATATCCTAGCCACTAGACCACATGGGATATGTGTATGTATGAACAGTCAGTGGCAACCATTATCCTCCTTTCTGGATACTGAGATTGTTTCATTGGGATGATAAATTGAGATACTTATATTGACTCAACTTCGTGTTAACGGAAATATCCGTCGCTGTTATCATATGTCATGAATATTTTGTCATTACATCGCCCCTTGGCCCATGCTCCCGGGAAGGGCCTCATGAGAGCCAAGGCCAGCAGCAACCACGGGAAGTAGCGGCCCCAGCACGTTCTTCCCTCAACCGGGGTCCGATTCTTGGGTCACATCAGTTTAAACCTACGGAAAGGAAAGAGTAAATAAATCCCAGATACAGGAAATCTCGTACTTATTGCGGTGCAAAAACACCACTGACATTGGAGATGTTATGTACATTTGAGGATAGGTTGCATCATAGAAAAATCATGTTCTTGCAAGGTGTAATTTTTGACCGGCTCAAATGTGTTGTTTGAATTTATTTATGACGCGGGTCTGCAACGGCGAATTAGGAAACCAATGAAATCAGAATGATCAAAAAATTGCATACCGATCTTCCACTAGATTATAATTTTTGTTTATGCGAATTCATGAACAAGTTACACGTTCTCGGAAAAATAATTTATAACGTGCTTGAGAATTAGGATATCATTAGTCCCACAATCGCTTACTTCTCTGGACCTTGTTTTTTTTAAGCAATCGTTTATTTTCCTTCGGTCTCATATCATGCAACTGCATCATCTTCAGCTTTATCTTGAATGGCTTGTCGCTTAAGCCATTTACAGTTATTCAATTCAATGCAGTGGCATTGAATTGAATAACTGTAAATTACGTATCTATTCCTGTCGACTTCACTTCCTCAGATTGGTTTTGTAGACGTTACCAAATAACTTTCTTCTGATAAAAGGAAGCACTTTTTAAATTTTAATGCTCTGGTTTGCTCTTTATTCATTTCTACTTCCAATGATTCCGTGTTCCTATTGTTAATGTTGTGTTTACGTCTCTTAGCAGGACTTGTGACAGGCGACTAGCTTGGATGGAATTTCCCAGTTATCTGTCGACAGAATACTCTTAAGGCCGCTTTACACGGAACATTTTATTGTAAAAACGAAGTATCATAGAATTTACGAGAAACTGAATATAATTAGAGCAGGCTCTATTTCCCGTTAATACATTCAGACAATCATACAATTTGCCACATTACACGGTACAATTTCCTTGATGAAGGAATTCGTGAATTCGTTTGTACAACAAAATGTACCGTATAAGGCGGCCTTTACTGGCACTGCTGAATGAAAAATAGTTATCAATATTTTATGTCTCGACATTAGTTCTTAGGGGTGGATGGTCTGCCCGAAGCAGAGGTAGATGTAGAGAGAATTACGTCATCAAACTGTAGCCTGCCCACCGAAATAACAGCCATATTTGTTATCCCTGCTCATTTCTTCTTACTCATTTGGATATCACGACGTAATGGACAAATGAGTGGATTTAAGCCGGAATAACCACCAGTTTTTTTTAAATTTAAGGCAAATAAATCTTGAGACATGCATTGGTTACTTAGTGATATGGATTCTACTCGATGTTACCATAGGTTTCGGCGGGAATGCGTATTATTAATTATTTAAATTGATAAACATACATCCACACCAAAATATAAAATCAATTGCTGAAAAAAGCTACCGTGTTTGAAATAATGTGATTGGTTCGACATTTGAGGGTATATACTCACATATATGTATTAAAAAAATAATTCATATATTTCACACAATAATGTTGGTAAAAATATTTTGTTTTCTGGAATAATACGTTTGCTACGTGTACATATTTTAATTTGTGATTCCAAAATGCTAATTATTAATATCTGAAAACTAACTTACATACATACATACATACCAATCACGCCATTCCCTTCCGGAGTAGGCACAGTCACAAAGTTTCACTCATAAATATGTACATATTTGTACACCTATCTCTGCTTCAATAATTTCCTCCATGCTGACCTGTCTTTGCTAACCACTTTTGCCTCATATACGCCCATATACTGCTTCATACACGCCCTCCTGTTTTTAAGACTCCTAATATTCCTCCTCCTAAGAATTTCCTTAACCACATTCAACCGCTACTTTCTCGGCCTACCTCTCCCTATCGCACCATTCATTTCACTCTTATATATCAGTTTCGTTATTCGAATCTCATCCATTCTCTCGACATGCCCAAACCAATGAAGCACACTCCTTTCATATATGTCCATTACTGGAGCATCAAACCCACATTCATTTATTACCCACTCATTCCTGACCCTATTCATCCTACTTTTGCCGCAAACACATTTCAGATAACTCATACCCACGGCTTTTAGTCTACTCTTATGTCTATGGCGATTCGTGTAAAGTCGAAATTATTTTTTGTTTGCTTCGTCATCTTCAGAACTCATTAATCTGTCGAGTGGTTTACTGTGCTTCTCCACTTCACTCTCTAATCTCATTACCAAATCATTTATCCATACTACTTCGAAATTGTGTTTCTCACTATATGGCGAACCATTTTTTTCTTGGGACAGTAACGAATCGGTTTCTGCTGGCGTTTGCTTTGCAGCATTTTTACCGTTTGGTTTAATCATTTCCGACTCCTACATTGTGATGAATTTTACTGCACCAACTCACACGGTGTCCACCTTCACTCGTGTGGAGAGCTGTTGCCGCCCCCTCTAGATTTCTGCCATTCATTTAGTTGGTGGCAGCCTCTCGTGAGGGCTCTGAGTCCTCATGGGTTTTGTAGAACTTTTTTTTTGGCCATCTTACCTAAGGGAGCCCACAACGCCTTCAAGATACCGCCGGTTTTTGCCCGCGTCTGGTTATTCATCCAGTCAACTCGCTTTTTTCTTCTCGATCTTTATTCACATATTCTTATTCATCTGAGATTGACCCACCACCCGCAACCCGGGTGGGCTCAATCGGTAGCTGTAAGCTTTCCGTGTGTTAATTCGTCGCGTGCGGCACTGGAAAATATCGTAAAATAGCAAAAGTATTACGTCAGCCCTGAAGCGCTAAAGGAAAATCAGGGATAACAAATATGGTGGTCAGACCACGCCCACGTTACAGCTTCTATCATTGGCCACAATAGCAAGCGCCCTTTCCATCTACCACAGTGGCCTGAAGGGATCATCTTGTTATTGTTGCACACACTTGATATCTCATTCTTACATTACCCCGAGTTTGAAGTTAGGAATTGCTACGCCACTGGAACGAGGTGGAAAGATGACCAGTGGTGTCTGTACATGACCGCTAAATGCCCAATGCTGATCATATACACGAAGTGTAAAGTCCGGCTTGTGAAGAAACATTCCAATTTTTTTTTACCGCGGTGCTTCTAACATTAAGGAAGATGATGCTGACATTCCCTGGTTTGGCCGCGCCAGCTCATGTTATTAGACTTGGAAATGGTCCAGCTGGCTAGATCATTGGATGCAGTCTCTTCCGACCTAGATTACGCACCGATACGTTCGGTGCTTCCGGTGTCCTGATGAAATATGGGCCAATTCCAATTTTGATTTTTTTGCAGAAACCGCGAGCATTTAAGTGGCTATAATTATCTTATCTATATAACCTTAACGACGAGCTATTATTCCCTGGTTCTGCATCTATTTCAACTACTACTTTTGTCTCCTTATATTTGGTTTAACTTATAATCTTGGCGGAAGAAATATGGTGAGTATTTCATTCCCTTGCCACGCTAAGAATGACAGACGATAGAAGGAATTATTGGCAGCCTGATGTATGATGTACAAATGGAGTAATAGACAAATAGTATTTTGTTTTTTATCAGTTGATTTATCCATCAAAATGTCAAAATCCATCAAAATTTATTATCTTTCAATAAATTCTTTGATGAAGCTAATGTTCTTCACAGAAAATGACTTGTTAGTTCCGTTTTATTTTCCTGTCGAATTCTTGTTCAACGTTGAGCCAGATTTCTATGTGATTTCTTGAATTTTTCTTGTATTCCATTCTAGTTCTATAGCGTTCGTCATGTCAACCGCCAAATTTCTAACGAGGCTACTTCCGTTCTGACTGTAAACATTATCAAGTAGTTGAGCAAGATTTACGAGCATTACCTGTGACATATTTTTATTCTAGGATTTCAGTGTATTGCGTAACATTTCCAATTGATCATGGATAATCTCGCTAAACATTAATTTTTTGACCTAAATTCATGTCGAAAATTTTAAAGATGTTTGCGTTGTGCACATAATACGGAGTTTTTCATGACATTTTGCGAATTGGAAACTGAATGCCTCATCCTGTATACTCCTTTGTCCAAATGGATGGTTTATCGACGGGCGCAAGATGGAAAATCCATTTGGACTCAAGGCAGTCGAATATATATTCCTAAATGTGTTTTCTTTTCGAATCGATCCATTCGTCGTAATAACTCATGAATTTTTCATTTTGGTCTTTTCATTGATTCCGCGCCAGTCTGGCGCAAAAAAAAAATAACGTGGGAATCAAAAGTGTGATAACTCGCACCCTGGAGTGAGAAAAACAGAAACTCCCTGTTAACCGATGTTTTATGCATCCCACTTACTTGACCCTAACATTAATCTTTGTCCTCCTGAAGTGGGAAAAACAGAAACTCCCTGCTAACCGATGTTTTATGCACTCAACTCACATTAATCTTTGTCCTCCTTGTGGAGTCTAACTACAAGTTTTCTCCTCTCGTCACATATCTGCACTCATTAGGTTGCTCCCCTTACTCCTTGATTATTTCATCGATTATATTTGTTATTGCTGTATTGCGTTTGATACTATCAGGGTCTAGTGCTTTATACAGTGGTAACTTACATGATTTTAAACCTACCGTACTAAATTTCAATCTTCCCAAATGACATATCAACATCAGTCTGAAAACAAGCTCTTATACGCATAACTCAATTCCCTTATTCTCCTTTCTGCTGCAGATGTTTTATTATGGGTTCGCTTAAGTTATGTTGTCCACCTTGAATAGTATTTGTGATGAATTAACATGACTTGCTAGCGAAGGGAGATACTACTTCGCTCTGGTTAGGCCACACCTCGAATACGCCGCGAGCATTTGGGACATTAGTCATAAAGATTTAACCAAAAAAATTAATGAAATACAAAGGAAAGCAGCGCGCTTCGTTAAAAACTGCTGCAAGCGTACATATAGTGTCTCACAACTGTTAGAGGGATTAAGGTGGGAGCCCCTAGAGACTCGGAGGCTACACGCTACGCCTAGGTTGCTTGAGAAATTCAGAACTGGAGTATTTCAGAGCGACACAGAGAATATTATCATGACTCTTCACTACATCTCTAGGTCTGACAGATGCGACAAAATACGAGAGATTCTCTGCCGAACATATAGGTTCAAAAACTAGTTCTTTCCGAGCAACATAAGTGACCACAATAAAAATTGAGCTCCACTAAATACACTCCTATAATACATGCCACCATTTAATCTCCCAAAAACTTAGATCTTCACACGGATGGTGACTTAACACCCCCTGCAACTCGCCCATGTGGCGGCTCGCAGGGTATAATGTAGATGTAGCCTTCAATGTGTAGGCAAGCATGCCTGTTCCGGCTTCACCATCGTAATCTCGGCCTGATTGGACGGAGACTGGAAGGAGAAATTGGAGGAAGAAGATTGGAGGAGGATGGAGTCTCGGTGATTATAGGAGGGGAGAACTATTAGGGTGTCAAAGATGGGTGAACAGGAAGGAATTTAATGATACAGAGTGATAATATTTTGATAAAACAACTGATGATAAGGAGAGCATTTGACAATTTTTAAAAGAACCGTGGAGCGTTCATATTGCAGATAATTTTGAAACTTAAAATCCCATCGATTGGCAAACGACCTCTAGCATTGCCTTCTTGACCCCTTGGGAAAAAGACATCGATCTCATCCTGGGCACCTGACGTAAATGGAGCGGAAATACGGTCGATGCGCGTACGTCACCGAGTAAAATTTTCACATCGGGAATCATCGTTTACGTTCAGATATAATCGATTGTTGAGATTTTAGGTCGACCTTCAGTGACTAACCCATAACTTCGCTGCCACTATTGGAGGAAGCGTTCTGAAATACACCATTGTCTGTCAACCATTATGTGAGCCGTGTCACCCAAGTGCGGAAAATCACCGCGACAAAACAATTTGACTTGATCAGGATATATTCCAGAACGTTCCATTTTCTAGTCAGGTGTGTAAATCAGGGTCATACCATGGGCCCAACTTAATTCAGTATTTCAATTAATGGTATTTTATGCAAAGAGGATATTCTCGTTATCATCATCATTGCATCATTTGTCAATGCAATGATTGGAAATCCGTCAATTTCGTTGTTATGTACACGACAATGTTGGGTTTACCCACCGCAACAGTGGCTTTGTACGCACGACTTTTGTCTCATGTGCTAAAATGTATACTCGAGGCTTGAACATCTAGGTCGCATTAACCCCCCCACCCCCCGCGAAATTCGCCTTGAAGGAAGATGGCTCGGTGGTGTAACTGGCTAACACACCTGACCGGCAATTGGGAGATCCCAATTGCCGGTCAATTGATCAAGGTCAAGTCAAATGATTTTTTTCGTGGCAACATTTGGACTAAGATGCTTAATTATGATGACCGAATTGAAAAATAAAAATTTGAAGAATTCGTTGAAAATGGCAGATTTTGTTCCAAATTCATAAAAAGGGCTAAGGTTAGCATTTTGATGCTTATTTTCTCGATTCGGAAACTGTACGGATACTTGGATAAATCTAATTGAAAAATTCAGATCAACCGAGTTTCTGCGTGTCTCGGAGGATATTAATTTGACCACACTCAATATCCCTAAAACTGACGAAAGTGAGGGAAAATTGCAATGAGATACGTTACCTAATTGAAAGTTACAAAAATTTCCTTCACTCCTCGTACCGTGAGTGACTATTAAAAAAACTGAAGGACACCGCTGAGGTAGGTGAAGAGGGCGCTTGCCATGGTGACAAAATCTTTTACGTGAGCATTGCCTATTCGCCATCTTTGTTCACACCGGTTTTCCTTCAGCCCTTACTGGCTGACGCGCTAATTTTTCAATTTTACGATGTTTTCCGTGATAACTTACTAGAAATCAGCATGTTTTTACTTCTTTGATAAGGATTCCCCAAACATATATTATTATTTATTTAAATTATTTACAACCCGCATCCCAAGTGAAAATTATGATAAACTGAAGTAGAATCCAGAGTACTAAGTAACCAAAGCATTTATCAAGAGTTACTTGCCTTAAATTTCAAACAGATTGTTGATATTCTTGCTTAACATCCTAATTCGTTCATTCCGTCGTGCTATCTAAAGGAATAGAATAGAATGAACCTTTATTACACTCTGGGAGAGGCCCCCTCGAGAAACAATAAGATACAATGAAATTGCAGCGAGGTTATTAACAAATCAACAATTGATTTTGCTCAATACAGAAGAAATGGAGCTTAATAACAAAGAAGATTAAAAACAAAAACAACTATCTTCAGTGAAAGACAATAGTTGTACATGTGTTACAGTTGAATTCAAAACCAGGTATAGATATACCAAATGATAATCAAAGGGTAAAAATCCTTAAGATTACAATGCGTATGAGATTAGAACAAACATTTTTGACGGGTAAAATAGGAAACATGAGTGGACGTTGAAAAAAACGGAAATAAAGGGAAAGTGAGGAAAGAACAGGTGTAAGGAATGTGGTTGTTATTTCGGTTGTTTGGCCATATTTTGATGGCGTAATTCCCTCTCTATCTATCACTATGAGCAAAACACTAACTGAAAGACGCTCCATCAACATTCAGACCGCATATCGCCCTCTAGCTCTTTCTATTGTATTACTTTGTATACTTATTCCCTTTTCAAATTCTGGCGTCCTAACACACTCTGGATAGCTAGGCTGTACATGGAGGTGGCTGGAATAATTGTTCATGGCAGAATTTCCCCAGTTTCGGTGTTTTGCCTTTCCCACGTGCATGTGCTGGAAGACAGGGTAAATTCTCGAAGTGTCGAGTATAATGAAGATAGACCACTGGTGATGAGTAAATTGAGTTGGTATTAAAGGCTCCGAGAATGATCAAATGATCGATGAAAACAAATGGTCGATTTAATCACAAAGATGAAAATATATTAAATAAGAATTCACTGTGGAAAAATTGGAAAATAATGAAATATATATGCGTTTAAATAGGGAAAACTCAAGCCAGCCTGGTGATTTCTCCTTCCTCTTGGTGGCCGGAAATGTTCACTTTCACACCGCGCGATTTACGAAACAACGGGCATTTCGGGAAACTAGTTTAACAGAAAATAGCGAAAGCGCTTGATCACACGTGTCCTCGTGTCAATGCGGGCTGTGGCGATATCGCAAATGGTGGTATATACGTTCTTCGTGCCCAAAAACCTAATAATTGAAAGTTTCGAAAAAGAATTCTATCCTTTTTGTATTTCGAATAATTTAACATTGAAAGCCCATAAGCAAATTTTGGATTTTTGGTTGGACCTTATTTCTGGGGTCAAAAAGTCAAATTTATAAAATTTTGCTTACACTCAACAAAACTTACAACCTTTTTCTACCCAGGTACCAAATTTCATCCATATGGCATAAAATATAGTGCCTAAAATTACAGGTCAAAAATGACACACGATCAATGGGACACTCTGTATACATGAACAGACATTACAAAGTCCTGCAAAATTAGACGTCCAAGGCAGACGAACACTTCAATAAATGATCGGATTGGTATCCTTCCGCTCGTCATTACACATGAAACTCCATTTAACTTAAAGAGCTCCTTCCAACGTGTGCGACAGCGTAAAATATACATCCGTGTCATTCCCGCACCGAAAATTATTTTGCAATGTTTCCATCGGGGTTGAAATTCAATGAGTGTCGCGGCATCCGATCCTGTGCATCCGTTCGTGTCGACTTGTGCCGCGGCAGATCATGGAAGGTCGTTGTTACCGCGACGAACCGCGCGGAAAGACAAGACCCGCTGCGGGAAGTCCGTTGCGTCAACGCTATTGATCTCCTCTCACCTGAGTGAGGAACCTCACAATGCTGCGTAACACTCCCCTCGTGCCCTGGTCTGCATCCATATTTGATGCCGTCTCAGAGAGAAGAGGTGTCTATTCGTAGGTGGACGTGACCTGCTGGAGTCTTATCCAGTAAGAATTCGGCGCGGACGAACGTCGGAAAATCCGTTTGTGATGTCGCAGCCCCCTCAAATAAATCTCGACCTTTGAATGGTCCTCTTTGAAATTTTCGAGGTTGTGACGTCAAAATTTCGTCACTGCCGAGGCTCGGAAATTTCGAGACCGCACTGAATAACCACCTTAGCTATTCTACGCTGCAAGGGGGAATGATTACCATGATCATAATTCGTCGTTCAATCCTAAGATTGGTTGAGTGCAGCCCTTCACCCTTCCCTATCTAATGCTAGTTCCCTTACTTCCCGGTAGCTTTTCCTATATACTTTCCTCTTTATTTGGTCCATGAACTTATTCCAGGGTATTTCCTTTGGGGACTTTTAGCTCTTTTTTACTTACAATACAACCCATTGTGCCTCAGATCTCTTTAGATGGATAATATCGACATGTAAATGCTTGGGATTGATGAGGAACTACGGTCCCTCCGCTTTGATCTAATACTTTTTCCAATATTTTGCCTAGTCTGCAAATGTAGGAAGTTAAATAAATGAGCGGTTGGAAATATATTCTCACAACAGCATGAATAAACTCCTCGGGAACAGCGACCGACGGCATTCTGCGGATGGGGATGAGAGAAATGGAGAGTAGACTCGTATTGATGTCATTAAGTTATCAGAGTTAATATTTTAGTTTTTATCAGAGCTTCGCATATGCTTTGTTCATATCAATAACTTAAATTGTGTCTGTTCTATTAAAACAATTTTTCTTTCTGGGGGATTGGATTCAGAAATTGAATTGAGGCACATAGCAGAAAATTATTCATCAATGTTCAACTCGTGGTGACGTCACAACCCGGACAAATCACTGCCTTCAAATGGCTGTATTTGAGGTTTCTGACTTCGTAACATCAAAATGACGTCATTGCGGAGGATCGGAAGTTTCAAGGAAATGCATTCCTGATGCTAGAGTTTTATGAAAATTCCACCAGCAATTATAAGTTTTTTTTGTTTAAATTTCGTTGGAAGTCGTCGACTGAAAAAAATGAAAGAAAAACACTCCAATCTTTTGCGAGTAAACCTATGGGAAAGGTAAGTTCCTCGCATCAAATAATATAATTAATGTAATGGTTTTTTCCAATTTTCCCTTATTTGAGGGGCAAGGGGTCTATGTAAACGAAATATAGTATTTAACCAAGGTTTTTGACAAATTGAAAGACTCTTTCTTCGCCAAAAATAGCTCCCTTTGTGGTATTGATTTACGCTTTCAAAAAATTTCCCTTGACGTCATATTTTCTGCGGTCGCAGGTCTCAACAGAAAAAAAACTCTGTTCTATGTAAGCCCACTCATTAGCGGAACAGGACTCAAAAGACTTCCAACTTGCTTCCTTTGTTTCCCATCGGAAACTCTTATCTCACGCCTACAACCGTAATGCAGGATCTGAATCTTCATCTTATCTCATCACTTCAAAAAGAATTTGATGATATCACGGTGAAAAACTCGAATTTCAACGAGGCGGCCTTGAATAAGTCTCGTTGGCTCCAGGAAAAATTATTACGGAGAGCGTTCTGTCTTTTCTTTCATGTTACCCTCAGCTAGTTTTCTAATGTTTAAAGCAAGAACATCCACTTATTTAATTACTCAGACGCGCGACCATTCTTATCAATAATCCTTATAAATTTGTACTTTTTTCAAAGCATATCCAGAAGCGTTTTGATTCAACGTTGGCTAAGTGGAGATGCCCGTGAAACCTGAATGAAAGTGCACGGTAATTGCATGTAATTTTTTTGTGATCCCATGTCCCCGTGTCAGAAAATCGTTGAACAAAATATCTTAGGTGATAAAAAGAAATCAATTTGATTTAGTTTTGGAAAAAGACCACCCCAGACAAAAAAAATTATTTCACCTTGAACGCATGTATGTTTTATCGTAATGGAGAAAGGGAGTATCGCAGTTCAAAATTAATATCTGACACGCTTTTATTGCATTAGCATAGCATTAGAAACCAATGTGATGCCTTATTAGTCAAGCATAAATCCGTTCTGAAATATTTCCTTTATTTTATAGATGTTTATACGATCTAAAAAACATTTGATTTCTCATTCTGAACACCTCTGTAATTCGGCAAATTCCAAGTCTCTATGTTTCTTGGTTCCAAAACCTAAACTTCTCTACATCATATGGTGGTTTTGAATGATCCTGCCAGCTACTTCATAACTTCTGATAATCATCTGTACTGTAGATTTTGTCTGTAAACTAATGGTTCGCTTACCTGTGAATGATGAATCCATATATTTTGAGTTTTGACTCTCTTCTCTCTACCAGAAGAGTGAATTCCAAAGAACTATTATTGCCCGGAATTCCTATCTTGCATGGCTTAATTTAGGGTTTTTCTGAAGATTCACTCCGGAAATTCTTCCAGTTTCTTCAAAATAATGACGACTTGAGTTCAACAAAGTAGAAATTTTATCAAATGACGACAACTCGCGGTTTCAGTTTTCTCCTCTTAACCATTCTTCAAGTTAACCTTGAGCTGTCGGTGGCTCTTTACAAGTGTGAGGATAACTCGATATTCAGTATTGTGTTATGCGCTGTTACTTCCAAGTTCTACTGTCTATGGCTAAACAAAGCACTAGTATCATCTTTATGTCTTCTTTAAGTTGAAAAGCTAATTAGAAATAGAATGGTAAGAATTGAAAGTTAGAATTGTAAATACAAGATGACGGAAGTATCTCATTGAGATCCATTCTTGAGATACGATAACTGTGAGCAATTGGTTGCTGCTTAGCTGGTCGATGGCTTTGACGTTATTACTGATTTTTGCACATTTGGTATTGCCTTATTTCTCCCCTGTCTTTAAAGGCTGTACATGTGAAATTTCGGACTATTCATATTCACTCTCAGTCTCTGATATTTCGGAAGTTAACATACATATTTTTTGTTTTTACATTAATACATATTTTGCCCCCAATTTTGTTATTATGTTATTACATACATACATACCCATCACGCCGTTCCCTTCCGGGGTAGGTAGGTAATACATATTTGTACACCTAACTCTGCTTCAATAATTTCCTCCATACTGACCTATCCTTGCAAACCTCTTTTGTCTCATTTACCCCCATACACTGTTTCATACACGCCCTCCTGTTTTTAAAACTCCTCATATTCCTCCTAAGAATTTCCTCAACCACATTCAACCACAACTTTCTCTGCCTACCTCTACCTCTCACACCATTCATTCTACTCATATATCTGTTTTTTTATTCGACTCTCATCCATTCTCTCAACATGGCCTAACCAACGAAGCACACTCCTTTCATACACGTCCATTACTGGAGCATTAAACCCACATTCGTTAATTACCCACTCATTCATGACCCTATTCATCCTACTTTTGCCGCAAACACTTTTCAGATAACTCATATCCACGGCGTTTAGTCTACTCTTATGTCTATCCTGACATACACATCATTTCAGATAGCGAAAAACAAATAAATGTTTCTCAAAGTTTCTGCGAAAAGAATAATTCAAATCGCACAATAAGCTCGTCGTAAGTGTTCATTCATTCGACGATCGAATTGCTCCGAAGGTGTAACACATGATTGAGGATGGAATTATCCTGTGATACACGCAATACATACGACTCCCAAGTGCGGCGATGATCGATACCAAAAATTTTATCGCACTACTCGAGGCTTTGTAACTTTTATTTTTTCTCTTCCTACATTTTTAGTATTCTAAACGTTTTTAGTGATTCCTTAAATTGTACTTTTTCACATATGGTTTAAAGACTTGTTTACTGAAGGAATATTACTACGTTTACCTAAAATTTTCTACCGTGATCTTAAAAATTTCGATGCAGCCAAGTTTCAGGACGACCTGCTCACTTTTGACTGGAACAACCTATTTAGTTCCTCGTCCATCGATTCAAAATTAGAATTCTTTAATCAGAAATTCCTAGAGTGTATAAATTGTCATGCTCCTCTTCGAACATGCACACCTAGACGACCTTCAGCCCCCTGGCTGACTAATGACATTAAGCAAAAAATGAAGGAACGCGATGTCTCACGAAGAATTTTCACACGAACAAAAAGCCAGACTGCTTACACTGAGTTTATAGTTTTGCGTAATCAGGTGAAGCATCTTGTCATGGAGGCCAAGAAAAAATATTATATAACCACCTTCTCCAATTTGACAGAGCCAAACCAGGTCTGGAGGGAACTTAGAAGTCTTGGACTCGTGCAGCGGCGAAACAAGCAGCCCATGCATGAATTCTCTATTAACGATCTAAACAAGCATTTCACTCCCACCTTTGCCTCTGAGGGAAATAGCATAGCAGACATATTCGGTCTCTCTAACCTCGAATCACTCGTACCCTATAACGAGAGTAATTTCTTCCAACACGTAACCCCTCACAACCTACGTAAAACGTTATCTTTCTCTAAATCCAACTCAATTGGGGTCGATGGAATCTCAGTTAAATTTATTAAGGCCTCGTCAACTGTACTTCTACCTGTAATACTTGATATCTTTAATTTTTCCTTGATGTCATCTGAATTTCCGATTATATGGAAATCATCACTTATTACACCAATTCAAAAGGTTAAAAAACCAACTTCTCCTAGTGAGTATCGGCCAATCTCTATTTTGTGCTCTCTTTCTAAATGCTTAGAAAGGATTGTTTTTCAGCAGGTTACAAATTATCTGAACCAAAACAACTTGCATGATCCATATCAATCTGGATTTCGGAAAAACTTCTCTACACAAACAGCGTTACTCAAATTAACGGATGATGTACGTCGAGGAATTGATAAACGGATGGTCACAATTCTGGTCCTATTTGATTTTACCAATGCTTTTGGTCTTGTTAATCACGCCAAACTTCTCCACAAGATGAAAAACCTTAACTTTTCCTGTTCCTCACTTAACTGGTTTTACTCCTATCTAAAAGATCGCCAACAGGCAGTCAAGGACGAATATGGGAATACATCGCAATGGACCACTGTCCATTGCGGAGTCCCGCAAGGCTCAGTTCTTGGTCCTCTCCTATTTTCCCTTTATGTCCTTGATTTGCCGAAGTGTATTATAAATTGTAAATACCTATTATATGCTGACGACCTACAGATTTATTATCACTGCCATTTGCATGAGCTGAATGATGCTGTTTTCAAAGTCAATCAGGATGTTCAAGCCATCAATTCTTGGGCTGTAAACAATAACTTTGTGCTTAACCCCAGAAAAACAAAGTCAATGTTACTCGGTACCTCAAAACTACTAAAACATGTTGACCTTGATGTTTTGCCAAAGATTATTGTTGGTGATGTGGAAATATCTTATGCAAACTCCGTTAAAAATCTTGGGGTCATATTGATGCCAAATTTGTCTTGGCAAAACCATGTTCGAGCCATCAGCAATAAGATTAACATGATCCTGTTTCAGCTAAAATCTCATAAAAACCTTTTGCCCTCTCATACCCGCAAGCAACTTGTATCCTCGCTAATATTCCCCCATATTGACTACTGCTGTCTTGTTTATCATGACCTAACTGATGAGATTAATACTATGATTCAACGGCAATTAAATATGTGTGTCAGGTTCATTTATGATCTTAAAAAAGATGATCATATATCTCCTCATTTTTCAAAGTTAGAATGGCTTAAAGTTAAAACAAGGAGGGAATTCATGCTTGCCTCCTTTTTATATAAACTTTTTAATTGTCAACAGCCTGAATACATCATGCAATTTTTTCAGTCTAAAGAGAAAAATCGAAATGTTGCAACTCGATTGTCACCAGGTTTTGTAATTGTACCACTACACCGAACCACTACATTTAATAAATCCTTTTCTGTTTTAGGGACAAGGTTATGGAATAGTATTCCTGCATTAATCAAAAACCCTAGTTCACTGTTGGCTTTCAAAAACATATTATTTAATAAAATGCTATTGCAGGATAAAATTTAATTTACTAATATGCCTCTGTATTAATTTCACCAATATACTTGTATTTTTTTTTGTTACCACTATTATATCATTTGTTGCATGTTTCCAATTTTTCTGTGTAATCGAGCTCTGATACTAATGTTCATCTTTTGTATGTTCTTAGTGGACCAAGTGGTCCAAGAACAATAAACATTTCTTTATCTTTATCTTTATCTTTTACGTTTATGCTGGACCTCTGCCCTCCATTAGATTAGACCAATCTGGCATAACAAGAAAAAAACCAAGCCTAATTACTAAAAATTATTCAAGTTTGGTATAATGACTAACAATCAATAAAAATATAACCTGGAAAAAATATGCCTTTCTCCCGATGCTTATTTTTTATGTTAGTTCTTACGGAGCTCCCTGACTTTTTTCTATTATTGTTCATTTACGCTATTCATTTCGTTATTTTTCTTAGTTATAATGAAAACGGATCGATTCTTTCATAAGCATCTAAGCTTTGTCCAAATATTTTTCATATGCCCATGTTGTGAATGAGCGGCTTGGATAAATCACATCACTTTCTAATAGATTTTTATTTTTATAAGTGTTTTATCAGTGCTAATTGCCATTTTTATCCAATTTTATTATTATTATCGCTTCTATATTGGCGGGATGTGGCGTGGTTTCATTTATCTGTTAGTTTGCTTTCAGAGGAAGTTTGAGTTCTTTTGGGAAGCCGAGAGAACTGTATGGAAACACCAAGGTATTATTTTTGCGTTATGTGGAAGGTAGGTAATTGTTGGAAACTTTTGGAAATCGGTTGAAGGTCGAAATATAATTTTTTTTCCACATTAGGTGAAAAATGAAAGAAGTTTGAAAAGGAATAGAGTTCTAAATAATTCCTCTTCTCTTGAAGCCGTTACATTTCTGTGTCCTATTCCTTCTCAGTCGTGGCAGGGGAAAAGGAAAAGCCTCCGGTGTCGCTGATTCTCCAAGGCGGCTTAAAGTTCCAGAAGTTAGTCACGTCGCTCACCTTAAATCCACGAACTCCAGTATGTCTTCTACTTTGAGAGTTTCGGGTCCCAGTGGCGTCTCATCTTCGATCGCAGAGTCTTCGATCCATTGGTCGACCTTCGGTGAAACTTCGCTGTGTTTGCTCATCTCTCCCTGCGCAAGCCAAGCAAAAAATCCTTTTTCTTACTAAGACCTCCATCAACCGAGCGAAACGCACGGGAGGATTCTTCTCAAGACCTTAGGCATTCCACTGTTCCTCAGTTAATCCAAATAACGGTTTAACAGTCCGTCTTTGTTACCAAGGTAGCACGCAATGGACTTACGCGCAAACGTGAATATATCCGGGAAATAATCCGGGATGGACTCACAGATTTTGCTCGTTATTATGTTTTTGATATTCCATCTTAATAGTAAATATGTCGTATGTACACATTTTTAACTATAAATTTATTCTATAAAATTATACTTTCTCGCTCATCACTTAATCATCACGAATACTAACTACCCATACCAGAATGTCCACATTTCAAGATTTGCTATGCTCGAACTCTTTTCTTTAACTCCGTTATTTGGTTGCAGCTGAGCCAAAATACTTAAAAACTCCATCAATTAAATAGCAGGAAACTTTGCGAAGTTTTATTTATCAACTTGCTGTAAAAAATACACTATGTATTTTTACAGCAATTTTTTTTTACAACAAATCCTAAGGTTGGTGGTTCATTTTCCCTATCATAATATTTCAAGATCGTTCCTGAATTGGAAGATGATGTCGTGACTAATTTTTTTAAAGATAGAAGTTTATTTAATGCTATGCTAGCAAAGATAGTGCTTATCCAGTATCAGTAATTAAAATTTGTTCACCATCATGTGGCTACGTAATTTTTAATTCACTCTCGGCCACATGGTAATACTAATACCCCTCTGTTACATTGACTCACCTCATACGCGCGGTTTTCTCCCATGTTAGTATCCCATTGAATGTTTAGAATCTGCAACCATGTATTAGTCACGGTGACAAACCTGCTTGATATGGAGTTCTTTAAGTGGTAATTAAACAGTAGGATGGATAGGGTCAGAAATGAGTGGGTAATTAATGAATGTGGGTTAGATGCTCCACTAATGGAAATATATGAAAGGAGTGTTCTTCATTGTTTTGGCCATGTTGAGAGAATGGATGAGAGTCGAATGACGAAACAGATATATGAGTGAAGTGAATGGTGCGAGAGGGAGAGGTAGGCCGAGAAAGTTGTGGTTGAGAAAATTCTTAGGAGGAGGAACCTTAGGAATCTTGAAAACCGGAGGGCGTGTATGAAGCAGTGTATGGGGGTAAATGAGACAAAAGAGGTTTGCAAGGATAGGTCGGTATGGAGGAAATTATTGAAGCAGAGTTAGGTGTACAAATATGTATTTATGAGTGAAACTTTGTGGCTCTGCCTACCCCGGAAGGGAACGGCGGTATTGGTATGTATGGATGTAAGTGTTTAATGATCAGTTCGGGTAAGGCACGCCTCTTCGAGCAGAATTCAATATATAAATTTGATATGGATGAGTCTTGTGCAGTTCAATTTTTACTCCACAATTAGTCGTTTGGTAGGATTAGAATTGGGGAAAGCAACTGCAAGAGGTGGGACACTGGAGACAATTGAATAAGTCTCTCTGCTAGGTAAGCGTAGGAGGGCGAATATAGTGAGTCGTCATTTCGCTTGACCCAAAAAGAGGTGTAAGGCTTACTGTTCGACGAAGTATCAGGCACTGCTTCATCGATACAAAATAAGTTGGAATCTTAGCAAGATTTGGAGTGATAATCCAAAAAAATTGTTCATTGCCTCCTCACGTTTTGCCACTAAGGCAATTTTTCCATCGATAACAGGACATTTTAAGTGATACAAATTGTAATTAGTTGTATTATTTACAAAACTTTGAAATTGTGTGATCAAAATTTAGAAATTTAGTTGGAATTCATATAATCTCGAATCGAATCTTAAATCGTAAAATTGTAAAGATAGAATCTCAGTTAAGGTGCGCCATAACCGTAGCTGTTAACGCTCCCTGTAATAATCCTACCTTCCTACAAATTTTACTGAATTGGATAGGAGAATATTGTACCTTAGGTCACACGGATGAGCAGAAAGCCATAATGAAGTGGTTGTTCGTTCGCGTAAGGAGTTGTGAGATGCGACGTTGTCAAAGTTGAGGAGTAGAAGAGAAAAGTTATTGCCCCTGAAAGTCAGATGTGCCATATAGTATAAGTGGTGGGCGTATTGCGTGCAGGATAGTTGCAAGTACACACATTATCCCTGGAACTACTCGTGAATTTGCGTTGATCTATATTTGAATAATGTATCCACTGCGACAACGTTCTTTACGCATCTTATCCGAGCTTTTGCTGGAGGAAAGAAGATCTAGGAACTAGAAAATGAGAGTAAAAAATTGGCGTCAGTCAAGACGTAAAATTTGGAGACCTGTTGAACACGAATTATTCAAAATGAGCAGTAAGAGGCTTTTTGACTTTCTTCGCATGTCACAGCGTGGCCTTGTAGTCTGATCTCAAGGGTCGAAGAAAACAAAAAACGACACAGCGCTCGCAAAGGAGCCCGAGAGGCTGTTACATCACGGGAACGACTGGCTTTTTATTCAGTGTATCAATTTGCATGCGAGGCGGAGTGGAGGATGCGATATGAAGTCCAAGGCCGAACCCGATACTCAACAGACCCTCTTCCGTCCAGCTTCTTCTTCGAGGTGCTTTTAACGTGGAAGCATCTGAAAACTCCAACTGGCATCGTGGTACTGGCGTGAAAATGGAAATGCAATGTTTTCCTAGTGATCCATACCGACATTGTGAGTTTCTAAAGAGTTAAATGATTGAAATAAATGTAATGTCATTGAATCAGGAGCGCAGAGAACATTGAGTGCCATAAAAATCCCAAGCTTCAATTTTAAATGGAAGTGACGCAATTCCAGATGAAATAGCCCAGAGAATATTCGCTGGAAACAGATGTCTTTATGCCTTCTAGTTCGAATGGCCCATAAAAGATATTGCGAGTTGACGTCAAGATCCGATGAGATAGTCAAAATTCCGTTTTTTCACCATATCTCTACGACTATGATTCGTGGAAAGATGTTCCATATCCATATTGCCAACAGGTTGAAACCATGATGGCTTTAGGCGATGTGCTTAAGAGTGGAGCATAATTTTTCCCTTTGAGTGAGGAGTGACATAAAAGGCGAGACCAACCTGTGGCACGGCAGTTGAGGAATTACTCCGTCCATATAATGGACCCGGGACGAGTCGGGGGAATTAGGGGGATCGAGTGAGGACGGTGAAATCTTTGAAGAGCTTCGACACGGGGGGAGGCGTCCGTGGGGTCTCTCCTCTTCAAGTCAAGACGAGGAGACGTCGTCGCATAATATCTCACAACCTGCGACTCGGTATTCCCCCGTTCCCTTCTCCCTTGCGCCTCCGCATCCTTGGTCGATAAAGAAGACTTTTCCCTCTTGCGAAAGCGGATACGCTCGGAACGGACACAGCTCTGATATGAATGGCTCTCTATCCCGAAATACGCCGACTGAATACTAGTGTGTGTTGTAAAGAATTCATGCCTGTCTCCCTCTGCTTTTGAAGCCAGTACATAGCAACGTGGCAAGCTGTATCGAGTAAGAAAGAGTTTCAGGCGTAACTTGGTGGAAATATTCAATATCCATACTGGTCAGAATGAAAAGACGATAGTAAATTTCCACACTATTTAATGAGTGCCGACCATGGTTTCGACACTTTATGTCATTCTCAAGACAAGGTCGGTACGATACGGTATTAAACAGTGTGGAAATTTACTAACATCTTTTCATTCTGACCAGTATGTATCGAGTAATTTGCTGGCAAGACAGTGGCCGGATACTTACTGCGCTAATACTCTCACCCTAAACGAATCCGCGTAGGATCTTGTGCTTCACAGACGAATGTTCAAGAAGGAGTTACCGTGGTTATCCAGTTTCTCTTGTCTAAACTGAACGGGACTGAATTTGAACAATATTTTTTGCCGTGTTTTGCAGATACACAAGTGCATAACTGGTCACCTGATTTTTGTTGGAATTTTAATTGAGTAGATAAAGCGTTAAATGGTTTACATTGCTGATTATTCAATGAAGAACACCTAAAGAACATCATGTGATGATTCCCTAAATTTCGACATCAACAGAATTAATGTGTGATCGATTTCATTAGTTAGTATCTCATACAGTCTTGATGCATTTTTATATATTTCTATGCGGCCATTGTGCTTAACTTACGCTTCTCACGGAGTCTAAAGTGAGGATTTCGTATTTACACTATTCTATAAAATGATTAAGATTTCTCGTAGATTTCTGTCCTTGTATTTATAATTTCAGGTGCCTCAGATCTTACTTCAGAATCGTATTTAATCCGCTTGTATAATTCTGGTTTTTAATTTCACGGAGCATGATGGAGCTGAAAATGGAATAAATGTCTGTCAGGGATACGAAACATATTTAGGAAGTTTCCATCTGAAGAAGAGCATCATGATCCACTTGTTTAATGGTAATTACTATTCAAGGCATAACTTTGCGCTTGAGGATGCAATTTTCTTATCGTTTTAACGGTATCATTAATTTCGACCCAGAAAAGCGTTCGATTGTAGTTTCCTGGATAAGCGAAAGGAAATGGGGACATCTGAGTCAAACGCTCGTTTCGTGCCCTCTTTTGATACAAGCTTGATAAAAAAAATCTGCGCATACATCACGTGGTCGGAAAAAATGTTTATTTTCTTCCAAGGCCAGGTTACAAATGGCGAAGATTTGGGACTTTTGAGGCGTGGATTCGGAGGAGGAAAGAGAAAATAATTCTGATGGGGAGGAATAAATTGGAGGCTTCAGATCTGTGACTGTTGGAAATAAGTCGGATGCGGTGGAAGTCGCTCAAAAGAAGCGCTGGGATTGGAAGAAAAGGAGAGGAAATTGGATCCTTTCAGATAGCAAATTCCCTTAAGGGAAGCGGAAGAAATGAAAGGGTGATGCAATGAGGAGCGACCACTGGCGTGCGGTGACAATTTGCCTCGGATAAGCTCTCGCACATCAAAATGATAGCGCATCAATGGCACAACATGGGTGATGATTCTTTATGAATTCCTCAGTAAAAACTAAAAATCTAATGCTAAGAGTGGCATTCGATTCCCTCTATAAGTTCATAAATTAAAATGTTTTTATTAAATGCATGAATTACCTGCGTTGAGCAAAGCGCCATTTTTAAAGGTGCATTCCAAGTATCGAACAAAGAGATACGAGCACCCAAAATATATTTCCAGGATATACAACTAGACAGAAGAGATGGATTTGGTAGGTAATTTTTTTCCTTTCTTTCTTGGTATTGGTAATTGATACAATACATCTACATCTAAATGGTACCCTGCGAGCCGCCGCATGGGCATGTGGCAGGGGGTGTTAGGACACCAGCCGTGTAAAGATGTAAGGAATAAGGTTTTGGGAGGCGAAATGGTGACGTGTATTATGGGAGTGGGTTCAGTGGAGTTCGGTTTGTATTGTGGTCGCTTACAGTGCGCGGAAAGAACAAGTTTTTGTACCTATCTGTTCGGCAATGAATCTTATATTTTGTCGCATCTGTCAGACCTAGAGATGTAGTGAGGCGTCATGGTAATATTCTCAGTGTCGCTCTAAAACACACGAGGTCCGAATTTCTCAAGCACTCTAACCCTAGCGTGTAGTCTCCGAGTCCCTAGGGGTTTCCTCCTCAATCCCTCTTAAAGTTTTGAGACACCATATGTTCGCTCGTAGCAGCTTTTAACGAAGATTGCTGCTTTTCTTTACATGTTATTAACTTCTTTGGTTAAATCTTTATGACCAGGATCCCAAATGCTCGCGGCATATTCGAGGTGTGGCCTAACCAGAGCGAAGTAGCATCTCTCTTTGACTTTTTCATCCGAGGACCTTTCTATTATACGTTTAACAAAACCTAGTTTCTTAAATGCCGTGCCACTTATATCTTGCATTTGTAACCGCCACGATATTTCAGAGGTTAAAGTAATTTCAAGATATTTTACTGTATCTGAAGATTTTATGTTTACTCCACCTACAGAATGGGTATGGCATATGTGTGAAGACTTCCGCAGGAAGTGAACTGTGGTGCATTTACTAATATTTCTCCAATTCAAACCCCCACTCCTGGTACCCCGAACGAACGTAGTTAAGGTCCGATGACAGAGCTTCAAAGTCCGCGTCTTCGCTTATTTCACGGTATATAACTGTATCGTCTGCTTTGTGGTGAAATGCTTTAGAAAATTAACGCAAAACAAAATATAATTGATATTTTAAAAAATATAAGCAGTATAAGAGAAAGATGAACAAAAGACCACGAGATGACAAAGAGGGATTTGGTACAAATGAAAAAGTAACTTGATTTTCTTCCACAGATTTATTTTCTTGGTACAACATGTTTTGACACAGTGGAGCGACAGCTACCTGAGGACGACACCGCTGTGTCGAAACATGTTGTACCAAGAAAATAAATCTGTGCAAGAAAACCAAGTTACTTTTTCATCTGTGAGATTCAACTTCCACATAGTTGAGCCTCAAACTATGGAAGGGATTTGGTTTTTTGTAAGACGACACGAGATGGATTGATTCGGAGTCTGATCGTGTTCTCGGGAGTGAGACGCATCTTCCCGCGTCAATGGCGCGAACATCCATTCACTGCGTTTCATTTTCACTCCACCGCGTCGGTGGCGTATCTATCGAGGGATGCACTCCCCCTCCGCTCCCTCTAAACACGTGCGCGCGCAGCCCCCTCCCCTCTCTTTCCCTCGGCCGGGTACGTCACGATGACGTCACGGTTGCCATTGCACCCACGCCCGAATCCCCCTCTCAGCGCTATCCTTTAAGGGGATCCATTGAGAGCAATTCTCCACCAGCCCCTCCCCGCCCCATCCCCTTGCAGATATTTCTCCCAACGCACACCCCTCCTCCTCCACCTATCTCCCCACCCATCCTGACGAATCGATATTTTCTTTATTCCCATCGCTCATAATTGTCTTGTGCTGCTCTCGGAGACGTCCATTCTTTTTATTATTTTTCTCGAGCTCTCGTTCTCCGACGCGCCGGGTGGTTAAACAATCGAAATTCACTCTCCGATTTTGACGAGAAAGGCCGTCTTTTTGTGTCGAGTCTTGTCGGGTGGAGATTGTTTGACCCCAAAAAGGATTCAAGGTACTTTGACCCCTCTCCTCCCCCATTTAAGATTTCGCTTGAGCCCTAACTGGGTCATCATCCCATGTTATAATATTTGTCACTAAGTCGATCTTAGACGGACTGAAATCTACATACCTCTCGCATAGTATAAAGGAGTTATTCTGGGTGCCTGAGAGCATTCCTTAGAGGCTCAAATTTGAGCAGGGTCGAGGGAAACTGGGAGAGATGGCCGCAGAGGAACGTTGGCTTTTGATTGTATTTCTTTTAAGAGTAGGCTGTCGCCAACCGTTCTGGCGCCCTGCTAAAAACTTGTTTGTAGTTTCCTTATAACACTTCTACAGAATTCCTCAAAAAGTTCTGCAGATATTCCTTAAAGTATTGAAGCGCCATTTTACGGAATTCCCTACGACGTTCTGCAGACCATCTTAGGATGTTCTGCAGAATACCTTAGGAAGTTCTGCAGAATTCCTTAGGACCCTCTTTGGAAATCCCTACGATTCTCCATATAGGTCCTTAGAAAAGGAACTGGGTCAACGGAAACCTCACATATTTCGTAGAGTTGCTGAAGTTCTACAGAACAGCTTGTAAGGAGTTATTTTGCTCTGCAGAAAATAACTCTACAGAGCACGTGTTCTGTGGAGTCTGGCTCTAATGTCCCGCGATCCTTAGAAAAGGAACTTGTTCTGAAGAAAAAGAGTCAATTTCTGTAGAATTCCTTACGTTCTACAGAACAGCTTCTAAGGAATTTTTTAGCAGGGCGATTTCGTGAGACGATGATGATTTGATGGAAAATGCAACAATATAAAAAAATTAATATTAAAATTTTGTATTTGTATTTATCACGACAGTGAGTTAAAGCAGTGTATTGTCGCTGATGACAGTTTCGGACCCTACTTGGTGGAATTCCTTGATAACAGGGATCGCAGAATTAACACTGAAATTCCACATGACACCATGCGGAATGTGGTTCGTAGCCATAATGTTTACGCTGCCTTATCTTCATCGCTTGAAAGCAAAATCTGGCTTAACATTCACCATTCGTTGACAGGCACCGTCATTCGCCTTAATTTCAGAGTCTAGGGCGTGCTCTGATACGGAAGAGGAGACGTGATGACTAAATGGCTGAGGAAAGCAACAAAAGCATGACCATAACACCGATTCAATCCCTGAAATTGAGCGCTTGATTATTGATTAATTGAACGCTCATTAAAAAGCAATGATTAGAGCACACATTGCCTCTTTATTCTGCCTCTCACAATTAGACGTTTTTATCAGGAGAGCGGATGCTCACCTAGGCGCGGACGCTGGGTTCAGAATTTGAGGTTGATAAACTACTTGGGTGATGATGGATATGATAACTGGGAGTCTAACACTATCCCTTATATATTTTCTTTATTTTTGGAATCTTTTCATTTAAGGTGTTGAAGATAGCGCGTGTAGGAGCACATCGGCGAAAATTAAAGACTATGAATTAACCGATGTTAGGGGACAAAAAGTTTGGTGACCTCCCTGCACGTATCAGTACTTACGTTCACCATTGTCACGGCCGAGAGTTTTGTGAATAGGAAAAGAATTCCGGAAATGCAAAGATAATTCAAATGATTTCGGGTGAAATGATCCCGGTCGCTTCGGTGATCGTCCTATTTGCCTCGAGTGTTGTTTGCTATCTCCTATACGGCGCAATGGCCTTATCTGTGCACGCTTATCTAATTAGAATTTCTGGAACTGCTTTTTTATTTATGACGTGGAAAATATTTTTTTTTGGAATCCTGATTTGTAGGTTGAGGATAAAACAAATTTAGTGTACTGATAATTGCATTGTGGGAAAAATGGGCAGAGCTGTGGAAGAATGAGAATAGCCTTTATAGACGGGAAGAAAAGAGGATCGACTTAAGCCGAGTTGAAGAAAGAAATTAGGTTAATAGAAAATGATCACTATGTCCTTCGGTTGGACCATGGTGGCCATTAAAAATATATATTCGTGGAAAAATCTGCATATTTTGCATACCTTAATTTTGGTTTTGAATAGATATCCCATTTCATTAGCGCTATCATATTTTTGTACCTGAATTAATAGAAATGAGTAGCTTAGTTAAAGGCTAGACTCACATAGTCGAGCCAGAGCCACCTAGAGTACAAGGCCCCGTCGCAAGTGCGTGATCACCGGAGGTAGGGCTACTGCTGGCCTATGCTTTCGCTACAGCGCCTTACGCCTCGGAGCCAGGACGTTCCTTAGCTGGGAAAGTTATTAATGTTTGGTGACCATAGCAACGTCAGCCCTTTATATTATTGCCCTTCTTCCAGTCGCTTTGAAAACTATTTTGACGTGATAGGTCAACATCCCGACTGGATAATAACAGTATTACATGATGATCAATGCGATACACGTTCATATTTAAGCAGAGGTCGATGCAAAGTTGCAAAATACAGTGAATACACCACAATTATTTTCCATAATTTGGCTGTACTATTAGTAACTTGTTCTTTGGTAATGACAATATTATTTTCAGGTAAAACCCCAGAGTGGGAGTGGTTCAAAATTATCAGTACTAAGACATGATCACATACCGATCCCTACTTGAGTGTCTTGTGGAGGGCACTTCAAGTACAGTACTCCGTCTGTCGGATGAGACGTTAAGCCGTGGTCCCCTTGGCGCCTTTCGTTAAGAGCAGGCTACTGCCGACGCCGGGTTTCTATCCACTCTTCCTCCCTTACCTATCTCCTATGGTTCAAATGACCTTAGCTGTCGGTCGCCTCCCAAAATATCCAATCCAATCCCTAGATAGCAGCACCTGTCAAGAAAATCACTTGGATCCCTTTACCACCTAAAAGATTAATATTTTCACATCCCATTCCTATACCTAACTAATTTTTTTCAAAAATGTCGCTTAGACCCCTTGACTTCTGGGGTCTACATATATAATACAGATATAATAGTAGTAATAATATAATAATAATGCTGGAAGGAAAGTGGTAGGTGGCATGTGGAACATACCAAGGAATGAGTGCTTGTCTAAGGAAGCGTAAATCGCCGTGTACAAAAGTGTACTTCTTCCCACTTTGCTATATGGTAGTGAAACATGGGTTTGTCTAGATAGACATAAGAGTAGACTAAACGCCGTGGGTATGAGTTATCTGAGGAGTATTTGCGGCAAAAGTAGGATGGATAGGGTCGGGAATGAGTGGGTCATCAATGAATGTGGGTTAAATGCTCCAGTAATGGACATGTTAGACAGGAGTGTGCTTCGTTGGTTTGGCCATATTGAGAGAATGGATGAGAGTCGAATAACGAAACAGATATATGAGAGTAGAATGAATGGGTGAGAGGTAGAGGTAGTCCGAGAAAGTTGTGGTTGAATGTGGTTGAGGAAATTCTTAGGAGGGGGAATATTAGAAGTTTTAAAAACAGGAGGGCGTAAATGAAACAGTGTATGGGGGTAAATGAGGCAAAAGAGGTTTGCAAGGATAGGTCAGTATGGAGGAAATTATTGAAGGAGAGTTAGGTGTACAATTATGTATTAATGAGTGAAACATTTTGACTGGCCCTACCCCGGAAGGGAACGGCGTGATGGGTATGTATGTATGTAATAACAGAAAAACAAAGAGGGTTTTTCAAAAACAATTATGGTATCTATTAGTATTCAAGGTGGCTCTGCCTTAATTCCCTCTCGTTGACGTCACTGTCTACGCCGGTGAGCAGTGCATAGTTCCGAGGCAACCATATCGCTATCGTTTTGGGTCACTTGGAATATTTTCTGCTCGATCAATGGAGTGAAATCGGTCGCAGATTTTGATTGTCGGATGAATATTTGGGTTAGAATCGAACGACCCTGCGCTCGCCGGGGTGACGACTCGTTCCTTTTAATGAAAGTAAGGCACCCGCCTCGGGATCGGTAGGGGAGGGGTTCGCCGCGCCGGGTGAAGGCCGCGCCCACAGGTGTCCCTTTGAGCACCTCGCGCACGCCCTTGGGAGCGGCACTGCTCGAGGTGCTAGCGATGGGTGAATTTGACTCGCCGGCGACCGGTCGATTGTTTCCCGCCCTTCGTGCAGCCTGAGAGGTCGTTGGACCAGGTCCAATCTTTCTCGCCTTTACCCACTCCGCCCACACCCGCGTGTAAAGCTCAACTCGACCCTCTTTCAGGAAGGTTTAAAGCCCAACACGTTCACAACAACTTAACTTGGCTTAAGCTGTTCCCAAGTGCCTGAAATTTCCAACCAATCACAGCACGCCACTTTCAAAGTCGATATTACAATCCATTGATGGGCCTTATCGATATCATACTCCCCTTTTCCCTAGCCTTTTCGATAGTAAACCAGGCCTTGCTATTGGCTAGAATTAAGAGGAATTTAAGAAATGCTCAACTCCAAGACTACGCCAAGTCGAGTTAAGCCACTTTAAGTTGTTGTGAACCAGTGTGTTGCTTTCTCACGGACTCAACTCCTAAGTCGTGCCAAGTTAAGTCAAGTTAAGTTGTTGTGAACGAGCCTTAACGCTTAGCTCCTTGACGTTACTGTGAACTGATTATTGCGCTTCGCTCGGCGTATTGACTATGATTTTAAAGTGGTTGGAGCTATTTTAATTTATATCCCTAGAACTTCCCGAGAACATCGAACCTTTCACTTTATCTTCCAGCGTCTCCGCTTATCTAGTCGTATGTCTATCCCAAAAAAAGTAATTTCTACTATCTCCGCATGTTGGAATATTATTTGCTACCTTCTTCTTTTCATGTTTTTACGTTTGTGTCCTTTTTTGTTATGCATTCATCATAAAATGGCTTAATGCTGTTTGTGATCTTTTGTCAAAAAACTGAATAAATAAGATTTATTTAATAAACAGATTTGCGTGAAACTTTGCATCCATGTACTTATTAGTAATATGAATTGATAAAGCGATAAAATTGTATGTTACCGATTTGATTTCTTGCCAATATAATGTTATTTTTACACGTAGCCCCACGGCATATGACGTATATTTCGAAATAATTGAGTATTTGGAAGGGTCAGAGTTTGATGGCAAATGAATTATCAATGAATCCTTACCTCATGAATAAGTCAATCCTGTAATAAAATTTTATTCTGTTGTGTTATATAAATAACATAAGCCATTAAAGTTGCACTTTTTCGCATCTATATCCAGCTTGGCAAAACGCGCACTGATTGGCTATTGAATTCTGATGTCATCTCCCTTACTTGCCCAGCTCGTGTTCACTATTTTTCCATGACAGGAGTGTCAACCAGACATTATTTCTTTGTAATAATGCCTGGTTGACACTTTTGTCACTACGACATATTCACAGATTTTCTCCTACGCACGAAAACGTACGCTTCATTTTGTAACAATGGTTACTAATAAACATTTTGGTATCATGCCGAGTAAAAAGCACGTATTTACGTACGATTTTCGCTTATATTTCGATATACGCACCTTAAACCTAAGTAGTTACATAGCTTTAATAAAGACAGAAATTTTAAACTATAATCCTTGTATCAATTATATTACAACATTCATGGTTATTTCCAACATATGAAGAGATGCACTCAAGTGGAGAGTGATCCGAGAAATTTTTTTCGACTCACTTGAAAAGTTATTAAAATGTGCTCTCAATGACTCACGATTCGCGCTCCGACCACATTAAAGCGCGCATATGCATTGGGGCAATGAAACTTGGTGGCAGGCTTTTTTCATATACCTTTTCATTCCTGGAGCATCCGTTCCACACTAATATTTTTCTACCCACCTGAGTTTCTTTGCCATACAATGAAGTGGGAAGGTGTACTTTTTTGTACTGTACGATTTTCGCATCCGTCGGTAAATACTCTTTTCGTAATATACCTCACACATGCTACCCACGGCTTTCGCATGCATATTTCCTTGATCTATCCTTCTATCGTGGGCAAAATTTCGGGCTAAGTGGGACAAATCATCCTAATATTCATTTACTTCGCCCTGATCGTACCCAATTCTCCTTGTCAATAACTGCTTCTTGTCTTGTTCACCCTTTTATTCATTCTCTCAGTGTCTTTGATGACGATATCCTGGAGCTTCTGTTATCGCTGTGGAATAATGACTGTATCACAGCATCATTTATGCATGATAGAATTCCCACATTCACAAGGTTCGCCGACGATCAGGCGCTGATTAGTCGATCATCGAAGGGATTACATGTTTTGGTAGACGCTTTAGAACTGCAGTGCGGTAAATACGAAATGAAGATAAATCATAAGATAACAAGTGATGAGATTCACTTGGACAAAGGCATCGAGACTGGTAATGAAAGTGGGAGGACCCAAATTAGAGGAAGTAGAGCATTTTAATTTATTGGGTTGTACGCTAGAAGAAAATAGGCATAGTAGAAAAGACATAAGGAGGAGAATAGCGTTAGCCAAGAGAGCGTTTAGTAATAGTAGGGTGCTGATGACGGGTATCTTGGGTAAGGATGTGAAAAAGAGGATGGTGAAGAACTTGATATTTGAGCTTAGCGCTGTATGAGGCAGAAACGAGGACCCTCAGAAAAGAGGTCTTGAATAGGCTGAAGGCGTTTGAGACGTAGGTGTGGTGTACGGAGAGGAAGACTAACGAGGAAGTGCTTGAGATGTTGGGCGAGGAAAGTAAACTTCTGAATGAAATCCGGAATAGGCAGAGTAGGTGGCTGGAGGATGTAATAAGGGGCGAGGGATAGCTCAAGTGTGTGATAGAGGGAAGGATGTTGGGCAAATATACTAGAGACAGATAGAACCTTGACAGTGTAGAAAACCTGGAGGAGTTCCTATCACTTTTGATAAAACCTACCTTTCACCGTTGGAATACTTTTTAAGAAAATATCCAGTCACTATAGTGTTAGAGAAACTAGGTGGCTGTCTCCTGGGCATATTGTGACATGAAGAAGGGGGAGAACCGTGTGGAATGTTGGGTAAGGATCGGAGTGGGAGAGAACAGCATATGGTAGTCAACGCAAGTGTCAGCAGAGTGCTCTACGACTATTTTTACGACAAAAGACGAAGCTGCATCAACAAACGTTGACAGCGTTCGCTAACCAACGGAGAAGTCCATCTGAAATAATTGGATTGAAAGCCATTGAGAGACAGAAAATTGACCTGAATGACGGATTGATAACAAAACGTTTTTCTTGGAAATTCAGAAAATCTCATTAGACCTTAAATATTTTGCTTTCTCCCTTGACTCATAACCAGAAATTATCGGAGACAACAAGGGTCTAGCTTCCACGTTTTATTTTATTGTTATGTTTTCTATGGAAAATTGGAGGTTGGAAACTCTGATATATTATTCCATATTTCTTTTACATGTTTTTAAACAATTTCCTTCTATTTATTTACATAAACCAAACCTTATCATTCCGTGCCATTCAATCCGCTCATTGACATTGAGCTTAGAAAGTGTTAATAGCGAGAATTGGAGTAACTTAATAATAAGATTGGAATAAAAAAAGGGGCCCTTGTGCTAAAATAACTGATTCAATATGCCAACTGTTTTTACATATAAAGTTGCAAAATAGTTTAACCATCATCCTGTGTTAGTTTTGGAGTTGTTGGTATAAACGGCCATTAATATGTGCATAAAGATATAAGCTCGATAGATAAGGGGCTGAGAATATTTCTCTGGCTGAGAATTTTGCCTGGAAAATGTATTCTTCAGCTAATTTTTTAAACTCGATTAAGGCCTGCTGAAGTAAAGTGAAATTGGCAGAGAAATTCATTTTTGTAATGGAAAAAATGAACAATGTTCAAAATTTAATTAGACTCAATAATTAATTAAATGTTTCGAAATAAATTACATTATAAAAAAGAAGCATAGGAAAGAGGGATTTTTTGAGAGAAAGTGTTAAAAATGGAAGGATTCCAAGGTCATGAGAGGACATTTAACAGGCTCAAAGAGTTTCGAAATGAAAGAAAAATGAGACACTGTAAAAAGATGAGAGAAAATAGGAGGAGAATAAAACAGAAGAATGATATCGAATTGAGATCAGCACTCGGTTCGAAGGTATCCCTGAGGAAGTAAAACAATTGCTGGAATTCGTTTTTCATTTTGAGGAATGCAGCCAAGATCCAATTTTGTCAAAACAGTTTCATTTATTAAATATTTTAAAGCTTTTGAAACAATCCTTTATTGGTAAAAATGGTTGTACAATCAATTATTTTTGTTTACTTTCAAACACAAACTAATATGGGGATGGAAAATGCATTGCAATAGTATCCAAACTGCAGAAAGAAGTATTACTCCAAGGTGTTAAGTTAGTGTTTATTGTATTCTTCTAAATGAAATAAGCAGCTCTGCAAGATCACAGGCTTAGATGTTGTCACCTACTCCGGTTTCGGTAAATAAAGCCATTTTTTAGATGTGCATTATTGTGCTGGTGCTATGAATTTGGTCTCATTTTAAAGAAAAATATCTAACACTTCTAATGACACCAAAATTTCAACCCCTTACTATGTTACTTTCAGAGTTATTTGCCAAAACAATTCCAGCCCTTTTACATGGGAAATGGTACGTGTATGCACTCCAGAGAGAGATTATTTAGCACTTTTAGAGATTAACACTTTGATGTAGTAAAAAACTAACAGCTTGTAGTTTCCATGTTTTCTCTGTTATTTTTGGAAATTAATTATGTTGTCACCGCAATAGGTTCATGGGCATCACAAAAAATCTTCCGTTTTGAAGGAGTTTCAAACGCACTGCGCGAAAAAAATGAGTCAAGTTAGAGACTTATTTAGATGTTTTCATTTAATTGCTTACCGTATGTCATATAAAACTGTATTGTTGCACCATTAATAATTTAATATTTAACTCACGTGTTCTACGGCTGGTGAAATTGAAACGTTTAGTTCGAATATGGTCTCTATTATGACTATGGAACTATCTCGCTCGGACTACGTTAATTCCTCCTTTTTTCGAGCGGGTTCCTCAGCGTGTTGTGGATTACCGCTAGTAGTCGCGATAATCCTGAGCTATCTCTTTCACTCCCAATTCGCTAATCCCTTCATCAATTTGGGTCAAGGCTGTACGTCTGAAGAACGACCAGGAGGGGGAGCTTCTCTTAACAACGACGTCGAGACAACCGAAGAAGGGGAGCGGGCGATCCTAATTCTCAGATTGGGACGAGCGAAAGCCATTCGCGATCGGTCGGAGAAAACGGAAAATGAAAGAGAGAAAATTCAAAAGAAATTGAGTCGTTCACTTTTCGTTCAGTTCGCTTGGAGCGTGCTCCTCAATGCCATTGTTGGTAACTGGGTCGGAACGGCCCCGCCGCGCTTCGCTTTTTTCTCTTGGCGTTGGAAGGAATGGCTCGTTCGAAACGAGCCGTCTGGAGACTCACTCCTAAAGAGCGATCCGTTCATGGCAGCTTCCCTTCTAGTCATTTTCGGAAGGATGGGAAATGAGGTAGCTGACTTCAGCGGCCACTTTTGCATTTCTTTAAAAAAATTAGTACAAGGTAATTTTAAGTCCGTATCAGTCATGCCTCGATTGAACATTTGAACACTTTTGAAGAATTGAACCGGTTGGCACTAGTGAAAATTGAGTGGAGAGCTACTGCCTACTAGAGGGGGGAATTTCGGTTCATTATGTGGATTCGGTTCATGGGATTTGATTCGTGGCAATGATTCGGTTCTTTAAATCGTTCATAATGAACCGAATGAACCAAATCCACGAGTGAATCTCGAATCCATGTGAATCTCGAAACCGTGTGGATCTCGAATCCATGTGAACCTCGAATCCATGTGAATCTTGAATCCATGTGAATCTCAAATCCATGTAAATCTCGAATCCGTGTGAATCTCGAATCCATATGAACCTCGAATCCAAGTGAATCTCGAATCCATGTGAATCTGTTGACTTACTGCATTTCAAATATTAGTGTGCGAAATAACAAACAAAAAAGTGAAGTGTAATGTTCCAATTCGGAAACACAAGACCTTTGACAAGGTGTTTCAAGGGTATTTACAGGGTTCATATTGAACGATTTGGATTCGGCGGATTGGAATCTTCCATCAAATCGTTCATTTTGAACGATTCGAGTGGAAAACGTAGATTCGATTCATTCGGTTCATGCCATTGAATCGTTCATTCTGAACGATTCATTCATGAACGACACAGCTCTACTGCCTACCAATCTCCAGATGGGAAACATAAAATTCCGTCATCTTATTAGTAGGGTGATTTCTGCTGCTGATAGCCCGTCAATAATGACGGGAAATTACCAGCTCATGCAAATCATATTTGCACAGATTTTGATCATATATGTCATGTGTTATTTCTCTGTTAGTATTCCAATATTCGGATATTGGGAGGCCGTAACTAGTGTTTAGAAAATACAAACACATTTGCTATAATGCATAGTTGTTTACAGTAGCAACGTGGATGCGACCGTCTCATGTAGAACTGACATTAGCCGATGACTAGATAGATATACTGTTAAACCTAGAGTCATAAAAATCCCCTCTTCCTAGGCAGCATCCACGTAAGTAACCAAAACACAGTCAAATACGAATACAAGAAAATACATTTCCCATAATGAAGAACGGAAATGGCGATTTCCCACTTAGATGAAATTAATTTAATGCGACCATGGCTTCGATGCACTGCATCATCATCAGGCACGAAATACATCTACATCTACATAATGCCCTGCGAGCCGCCGCATGAGCGCGTGGCAGGGGGTGTTAGGTCACCAGCCGTGTAAAGATGTAAGTTTTTGGGAGATGAAATGGTGACATGTATTATAGGAGTGTATTCAGTAAAGCTCAATTTTTATTGTGGTCGCTTATAGTGCGCGGAAAGAACGAGTTTGTTGTAAATATCCATTCGGCAGTGTATCTCTCTTATTTTATCGCATCTGTCATATCTGGAGATGTAGTGAGGAGTCATGAAAATATTCTCTATGTCCCTCTGAAAAATATCAGTTCTGAATTTCTCAAGCAACCTAAGCCAAGCGTGTAGCCTCTAAGTCTCTAGGGGCCCCCACCTTAATCCCTCTAGAAGTTGTGGGACGCTATATGTTCGCTCGTAGCAGTTTTTTACGAAGCGTGCTGCTTTCCTTTGTATTTTATATTTTTTTTGTTAAATCTTTATGGCCAGGGTCCCAAATTCTCGCGGCGTATTCGAGATATGGCCTAACCAGAGCAAGTTAGCATCTCTCTTTGACTTTTTCATCCGAGGGCCTTCCTATAATACGTTTAACTAAATCTAGTTTCTTTAATGCTGTGCCACATATGTTTTGTATGTGTAATCCCCTCGATATATCAGAAATTAAGGTAATTTCAAGATATTTTACTGTATCTGAAGAGTTTATGTTTACTCCACCCATAAGTATAGGTATGGTATTTTTTGATGACTTTCGCAGGAAGTGAACTGTGGTTTATTTGCTGATATTTAATTCTATCCCCCACTCCTGGCACCACGAATGAGCGTAGTTAAGGTCCGATGACAGAGCTACAAAGTCTGCGTCTTCGCTTATTTCACAGTAGATAACTGTATCGTCTGCGAATAACCTTAATTTACTGCTAACTCTAGAATTTAGGTCATTAATATAAATAGTGAATAATACGAGACAAGTCGAGTATGTACACTAGATACAAAGATGGTGGTGGGGTTAGCAAGAGCGGGGGTGAGTGGGTGTGTTTTCGCTTCTGCTAACCCCACCTCCATACTTTGTAGTAAGGGTTGATTTTTATTGTTTTTTGTGTAGATTAGTTTCTTCACTGTACTGTTAAAGATTTTATTGAAAATTTTAAATCATTTTTATCTGTTACTACTGCTTTTGCATGGTTTATCTGTTAGTAGCCCCAATACAGGATCATCCTTAGAGGTCATCTGTTGTATACCTCTCTATAATTTCTTAAATGAATTTAATTATTATTATATCAAAATTATTATTATTATTCATATAGATAGTGTTGATGATTTAGTGCATCGAACTCATAGTTGCAATAATTTAATTTTCTCTTAGTGGAAAAATTCCGTTCCTCTTCTTCATTACTACTAGTGGTATCAACGTAAAAGTGTCATTTTCAAGAGCGGTACGGATCATTCGTTCGAAATGAATGTCTTATTCATACAATTATTGATCCGATGTTACGTTGAAGTTTAACTTAGAAAGATATAGACGTGTTTTCATGTAGCTTTAAATCGTTGTCCCTTCGGGAGGTAAACTCCACTTGTCTCGTAATTTTTACCTGATGATAATGTTGTGCATCGAAACCGTAGTCGCAATAAATTAATTTTCTCTCACTGAAAAACTGCCATTTCTGTTCTTCAGTATCCTGAAATTCCACCGCATGATGCCTGATACTTCTCTTTCTTTACATTTCCCGTTTTGTTCCTTCCAGCTTTACGATTTCTTTATCCTATTGTACTACTTTTTATTAGGTTACTACCCAATAATTAGTGCAAAAACTGTTGCGGCGACTTGAAAAGTAGTTTATGGATGTAGATTTAAAAGATTTACGTTTATTTTCATGACATAGAGTAAAAAAAGTTTATTTCAAACTGCATTCTCTCCGTTTTTCATGATCGTTCCTCGTAGTCTCTTGACCAACACACTTCGGTAGGCTATCATGTTAGTGTATTGGTACTGAATGATAAGATGAATGGATGAAGCGATAATTGGCATTGGTATTATATGTGCTTTGATCCGATATATTCAGTTTTTAGGCTATACCTTGTGAGATTTAAGCCTTGGACCGATAGAACAATTGGTATTTCCACACTGCTTTTCATTATGTTGACCGTGGTATCAAGAGTAAAATTTCATTTTCAAGAACGGTACGGATTATTTGATCTAAATTAATGTTTTTTCTTACTGTTATTGATTCGGTCTTACGTTGAAGTTTAACTGAGAAAGATAAAGTCGTATTTTCACGAAGCTGGAATTTTTTTTCCCTTCGGGAGTATGAAAGTTATCAATCTGCTGACGCACCGCGTTCGCAGTTCTTGAACTCTCGTTCCAACTCGGTCAAACTTTATATTTCCACGGACGCTGATCGTCGGAAAAAAATCTCTATCCGTCGGCCGCCATGAGGGGACCTATCTGTCTCCCTCTATCAAGAGAAGGAGCGGAGTTATTTCCATAACCATCAGCGTGCCCAAATCTTTAAAGAGTCGTGTGGTGCCGTGTTTTTCTGCACCTGCTCCATCTGCGGTTTTTCAAGGGTCGACAAATTCAGACCTTATCTACGAGAGAATTTGACCTTCAAGGCGACGTCTGGGAGAGAGTGCTCAGAAAGCAGTCGAGGAGTCTGGGCAGCCTTAATCTCAATTCCGTGATAGAAATGCGAATTCACTTTTCTCGAAAACGCTGGGTCATGTTTCAGGCGCCTATATCTACATGATATCCTGAAAGCCACATTAAGAGTGTGTGGCTGGTGCCAGGAAGTGATTTCTCTTCAGGCATGCATAAACCTTTAAAATCATTGACTTAATACACGTGTTCTTTTGAATAAATTACACTTTCTTTTGCGAGATGTTGTAGAACAGCATTTAAAATGATGCACAAAATATATTGTATCTACTGTCTACTTTATTTTCAACTGGTACAACACGTGTTTCAACTGACTAGCAGTCATCATCGGGTACAACTATTATTCCACATATCCAGACACATAAATATAGATATATTCCCAACCCAAGGTGGTGGGGAGTTAGGAGGAAGGATAGGAAGGAGAAAAGGTTAAAATCGTGTTTAGGAAAGGATCCTTTGTCTGTCCAATCAGAATGCGTCATCATACCGGACCTTCGTCCAACTAAGAAAGGATACAAAAAAAGGGAGGTGGGAGAAAATGGGGGATGAGGTAAGGTTAAGTTATAATGGTGTCCAAAATAGGGAAGTGAGAAACAAACTCATTCTCATTTAACAATTTGACTTTCTTTCTTTTTCTTTGAACTATTTCCCACTGTTCCGAATCATTTAAACGGTGTCCATTATCCAGGAAAAAGAAGAATTTTGTCACAATCATATGTCAATAATTTATTGATTATTAAGGCAAACAAATAAACCGTTCAGAATTCAGGGCAGCATGCGCCCATGCTGACCATAGAACGTGTGCGCTGTGGAAGCTGTGAGTGGTGCGTAATTCGAGACTAGACTGATTCCTGAAAATTAATCATTCTTATGATTGTAGCTATTTTTACCGTTGAAAATACTGCATATATCCTCATAGTGTGCGCTGGGTTCAATGCATGCTTTTGTGGTATGAGAGTGAAATAAGCCGACTTGATACTTTCTTTTTTGTAGAATTCTGCCAAAAAGGCTTTTGGAATGGAGATGGGGTACTTTGAAATAAATTCTTAGGAGGCTAATAAGACCCCCAAGGGTCTTCATTTGAGACTAAATAGTATTGGTAGAACCCCCAACTCCTAAGCCACTATCAGAAGAATCATATAAAGACGAACAGAACTCACTTATTACATCTCAAACTGTTACGACTCAGTCAGGGCGAGTTGTCAAAGCCCCTGGCGGATATTAGGATTCAGATTTCCCTTAATGGAATGGTTTCCATCTACATGCGTGTTGTTTCTATTGTTGTAACAATCTGTAATTTATGTCATTTCATGTATTGTTGCTTTATTAAGTCATGGAATAGTATTTGTATCACCTTCTTGTATAATCACCGGGTGAAAAAACTTCTTTAGCACGTTTCCCCCAAACCACTTTTGTTTTATTCTTTCAAAGAGCGCGTAATTTCCCTGATGAAAAGATTTAAGAAAATATTAGGGTATAATCAGTAAAAGAACTGCAAACTAAATCAAACGTGGGTAGTTTCTGGCTTGAGGTTCAATTATAGAATAAATAACTGGCGTACGAGGCACTTAATCCCTCATACAAAAGACCGAAAATTTCCAATTTTATATTTTTCCCATGGAAATCTATGCGAATAATAGCTTTTTATAGTCTCCAGTTTATTTTACAATCGTTTCCAAGGCAACCTTTTTCACCCGCCAGTAGTACGAATTGATCTGCACACTCCCGGCAGCCGAATATTTTCAAGCCGGCAGACAACAAACATTGGTTCCATTGCTGGACCCTAAATAACTTGAGCACCATAGTTTCATGGATAATCTACTTCATCCAAAACATCGCTAAATAAAGTTTTTATCTATACGTATCAGTCAAAAAATCTATGATAACTTACAATAACTGGGAACGAGCCGTGAAATCTTACGTTGTCTAAAATCGATGCCCCACGGTCAATTTTGGTTGTAACAGTTTTATGCTAATTCGATAAGACAGATGTTCACCGAGTGACTTTGTGAAATGACATCCAAATAGCTTCTGGTCCAAAGTTTTGTATTCAATTCCAGCCAAACGAATGAAACATGCTCTAAATTTCCATCCAAAAGTATGAAATCTTTTTTTTTTAAGTATGAGACTTGTTTTGGGTTTCAAGCTTAAGAGTTCCGTACTGAAGCACCTCGTCTTTTATGCTATTATTGAATAAAAATTAATTGTAAAATGCTATTATACACTTCTTACCATGAAAGTACTCTTTTTTAACTTGAGGAAGGCGTGCGTAATCTGTACGAGGTCTGAATTAGCTATGAATCTATTCAGCAACGAAAGGAAAACGAGCGAAATCCCTCACTTCGTATTTTTCATAACTTTTTTTCTAAAACTTTGGCGTACATCGATGATTTATACGCTTGCGTAATTTTGTTTCATTGCTACCTTGCTTTATATTTATGAAAATTCAATTACGGGCATCATCAGAGATTAGCGGACACATTTCTTCCACAGACTTTCCCAGGCATGGCCGGGACTACCTCTATTTATCATAATTGACATTGACTGTACTCGTTCCCTTTAAATTTCGAATCCTTTCGGGGTGTACGTGTATAGCGACTCTTTTAAAAATCAGACCGTCAGGAATAATGTAAAGAATAATCAATGATGACTTTCTCGACCAATATAATATAGATAATAATAAGATTCTTGATTTGGTCATTAATATATTTCACTCACTGCCAGTGTTTCACCAAATACATTGGCACCCTCAAGGTTTGCAACTCAAAACAAAGAGACACATAGCCAGGTAATTATAGAAATTATGCTTTGGCTGTGAATTAAATATATTTTTGACCAAATATTCAAGAATATGACTATTATCTGTTAAGAATTTTGTTCGCTGAAAATAACTTGCATCGAGGACAAGCATTCGAGAGGCGTATGTTGGCCGTTTTCCGCGTGCGAAAGCAGTGGTAGACTTATAGGCAGTGCATTCGTCTCACATTGGTGAACATGCAAATTCCTACCCCTCATACTACCTTTATGGCGTTTATTTTGGATAAAAACATTTTTGAAACTCAGGATTTGAATTTTATATCTAAATAGTGTCGGAGAGTCTCACCAAGAAATTATTTCTGTCTCTAGTTCCGGACGTTACATAGACAAGGCTTATCTCGGCAACTCGGAATGCTTCGGAATTGCTCTTCTACATTCAAAGATGGAACTACAATTCATGAGCATGATGTATGTCTTCCACACTGTCTGTGGCCTCTTCAAATCCTGCGGGGATTTTTTTCTTGGAGCCTTCTGGGTCCACTGATGACTTAGCTCTCTTATTCACCTCATTCATTTTTAATAAATTTAAAACACCTATTCCCACTGCTGCAAATGCCAACTAACGTAGCGAATTCGCAATCCGTAAACTTCACTTTTATTTTATATAATATCTCCTTTCATTTGCTGAGCCTCTTCTGAAACAAGTTTACTACACAGAGGGAGGAAACAGCCGGCCTCGGATGGCGACGGGGTAAAGTTCTTGCCTGCTAACTTGAGGGTCGTGGGTCCAAATCCTGCATGGGTAGAAATATCACAGGGCGTGGGTGTTAGTGTTTCATCTGTTGTTATTGTTATTCACCCGACATAGATGGGCTGAAATGCCCTGTATATGGGTTATTATAGATTAAAGATAAAGATTTCGCTTCGTACGAGATTTGGAGGGAATAGGTTTGGACGAAAAATTTGTGTTCAAAACCTTGTGTCCAAATTTTCCCGTGAGACACCGACTTTAAACTGACAGGAGGGGGCCGATATACGTAGAAAATAGTCTTACGTACTGATTGACTGGCCTCCTAGCATTCAGTCAAAGAATTGTCATTATATTGCGCGCTAGATGTTTGCCGTCCCTTGAATATTTCCAGCAACTCCGAAGCTCTCTTCGCTTGAAAACGTTTGAGCTGTTATCGAAGCTAAAGAGTTTGCATTTTTTATTTCCCTGGCGATGTTTAGCCTTGACCGGAGCATCTGCTAAGCAGATTTCATGCTTCAGAGTCTTTCCAAAACAAGCGTGATATAGCCGTAAAGATTTCCAACTTGTGCGTAAGACTTTTCAAGACGTCCTGCCGTCATTATTTCATTTTCTTCATGAACAAGCTCGTCTTGTGCTTGAAATATCTTTGTTTCCCCATCGCCTTGCATACAATTCCCTCTTGGCTTCGTGTCCTTGGGAAATCAACCTCTCATCAAAATAATAATTACTTTCCGGGCGGGGTCCAGCGGAGGAATACATTTTACACATGAAGGAGCATAATGCGAGGATTAGAACTGGCGGGCGATGAATGTTTATTGAGATTTCCTCTTTCCCTCTTGCTCGTCCTTCGCGAATATATATATGCAAATCGGACTTTAGCTAAACACAATGCGTGGCTAAAGAGATACGCCTGCCTCTCAACAATACCTTACAGCTTTTGAGAATCGACGAGGGTCAATTGCTGCTGCATCAAGAGGTTATAACTTTGAATGCAGAATTCAAGAGGAAGAAATTACTGTGGATTTTTTAAGTTTTATAGCTTCAAAAAACCACACACCCACAGGTGCACACAATGGGAGGATTTAGGAGGAGTATGATTATGCGATTTTTACTAACGCTTCGGGGAAGTTAATATTTTGCTAGAAGATGTTTCTATGCTATTGACTTCTTGAAATTAATAAAGCCATGTCTTGAATATCACTTGAAGTAGATCGATTTTGCAGTTAAAACGCTGAAATCAGTAGGAGTTCTATGCGTATTGCAAGGAGCTCTTTAAGTTATTTGGAGTTCCATGTGTAATAACGAGCGGAAGGATACCTATTCGATCGTTCACTAAAGTTTTGGACGTCTAATTGTAAAGGACTATTTGATACCTGTTCATGTATATATACCTCTACTTGCAATACCGCCACAGCAGACTTCGGCCCGCAGTGACGGGGAACGTGTGAGCAGGCGCCTTCGCTATATTCTGTTAAATATACTAGTTTCCCGAAATGGCTATGTTCTATCTTCATTATACTTGACGCTTCGAGAATTTACTCTGTCTCCCAACACGCACAACCCCATTAATCGAAACTTCAATGTGAACCAAATATACAACGCTAAAGCTAAGCGTTTTGCATTACATACTTGACGAGAATGCATTTGCACGCCGCTTTATTGAATGAATCACTCTTTCAAAGTAAATTAGGCTTCATCGTCTGGTGCTCGCTCGTCACACACTTTCTTACGTTGTAAAAACCCATGAAACTTTCATCATTTTAACTGTGCCATTGAGATTCCTATCACTAAGACTGTTCATTTTTTTAACAATAATTTATGGTAAGTCCTCGATTTACGTCGGAGATGCGTGTTGAAGAAGAGCGACGTAAGTCGAAACAACGTAAAATGGATCCAGATATTCGCGACCACTTTAATCCTGCGATAGATAAAGGTGTTAATTTCCAAATACGTTGTTTGCCTTTATCCCGGAAAAAATAGCTATTTCAGACAGGATGATTATGTCTCAGCCATAAAAAACCCAAGCATATGCACATTCGGTCTATTTTGTTAGCAATAAGCACTGAGAAATTTTCTTGCAACCATTTTCAGCATGGATGTAATCTCGAGTCAGACTTAAATCGAAACGACGCTTATCGAGGACTTACTGTAATATCGTTTCATTTAGTTTATCCTGGTCCTTTATAGCCAAAAGTTTGTCTGGAGGTGCCAATTTAGAACATTACATATATTAGCAAGACGATACATTAAAATGTTTAAAATATTTACCCTTACTATATGTTAAAATATTTATATAAAAAGTATGAAAAAATTTTACATACATTTTACAACAGATATCTATTGATCAACAGATCATACACTACAATTTAAGATACAGATCATTTTCGATCAATTGTTGTTATCAACCATTGTTTAATTTCTTTTTTTATCATTTGATATTGTTTTTAAAATTTTAGGGTTGCCGGAAGGCTATCTAGAACCTTTGACACAATTACATTGAGCTATCTATCACCATATTTACGAAGGCAAAGAGATACATAGTAAAGTTTAAGCTTTCTTCATTCCATAATGTGCTTTTTCTTAAACAGATGACTAGTAATATGAAGACAATGGCGACGTATACCACTTGTTCAACTTATTTTCTAATGAATAATTATTTCAGGTCAATGAGTCAACCGGTTTGCTTTATCCTCCTCACCAATGGGAATCTAGCCATACGATTTTAGTTCCTACTGACAGCATGTCCTGATACCTGTTCATGTATATATATTCGGGGAAGCTCTCTTGTTGTGTGTGTGTTGTGCTTGTTGTGTGCTTGTTCGATATTTTTCCATAAATATTTCTTGCTTCCCACCAGCACGCTATAAAAATAGTCTTGTCCCCTGAGACCTCAATTTTGATTTTATAATTCTATGCAATTTAAAAAGGATTCCTTTGAAAGAGTACCATCACATCGGTATGTGTGGTTCAGTTGTCGCAAATATAGAGAAGGACTTTATTCAAAGGTTTCCACGGTGTTTGGTTTGACACGAATGACTGCTTTCGAGCGTTCCTCCGCTTAATGGTGTCCATTGTGACTTGAAGACGCCAGTGGACGGAGAATTCCTTGTCAGAACCGAACATTTCACTACACGAACGCCTGAAATAAGTAATACGCCCACGGAAGGCATGAATCGAAACTGACAGTAAAATACCAAACATACTTTCATTTGACACGCCAAGTTCCTTGAAGCTGCAGCTCGACGTCGTATCAGGCTCCTCGGATGATAATTTTATTAGATCCCAAGAAAAATAGGAAATATTAGTCGTAGATAAGTGTGCCATAGTGATTCCATTCGTTGTGAGCAAAGAAATCAATGCGGAAGAATACAATGAAGCTATAGTATAAGACTGATAACCGAAGTTGAAAATGTGCAGTATACTGAACACCGTTGACATTGATCTTAATAGTAAGCCATGGTTAATGCCGATAACAGAGCACACGTTTATCGCAATAAGTATGCTGTTCTTATTTTTGAAATTTCTTTAGGAAGTTTCATTCATTGGTCGTTCAATCCTAAGATTGGCTGACTGCATCCCTCCACCCTTCCTTATATAATGCTATTTCCCTTATTTCGTAGTAGCTCATCCTATGTACTCTTCTCTTTATTTGGACGATGAGCTCATTCCTTGGTCTTCCTCTGGGGACTTTTCGTTCAATTTTATCTCCAATTACGTTCTTCACAAAACTATTGTGTGGCAGGATGCGTTAAATCCATCTGTTAAATATTGAAATATTTTACTTTAAAATGAGACCAAAGTCGTTGGTTTCTTGATGAAATGATATTTTGCTGATGATTTTTTTGTTTCCTTACAAGATTGCGTGATTCTTCGAAATCCGTTCCTTCATCATAGATTCTCCGGTCACGTGATTCCCTTCCCCAAACGAGGCTATTGAGAATTGTATTACAGCCCTCCACCCTTCTAGTTCCCTTATTGCCTGGTAGCCTTGCCTATGTACTCTCCTCTTTATTTGGTCCATGAACCTATTCCTGGGTTTTCCTCTGGGGACTTTTCCCTTTATTTTAACTTCAATTATGTTCTTCATAATCCTATTGTGTCTCAGGGTGCGCCTATTCCATTTGGTTCTTTTCTGTGTAGTGTTCCATATGGTCCTTTCCTATTCTGCTATTCTGTAAACTTCATCATTTCAAATTTTATTCGTCCATTTTATCTTTAGCATCCACCTCCATTACTAGGTTTCGAAGGCTTCTAGTCTATTCAAGAAGTGATTGAATCAAAATTTCAGATTCCACGACTCAATTTTGCGTGTAGCATTAGTCTACGCTAATTGGAAATGGTTGAAGTACATCTTCCCTTCAAGAAATAATATTACTTTGTATAGACTTAGATATTATTTTGATTTATTATCCACTTTTGAAACGGCAAAAATGCCGCAGCTTGAGTGGAAAACGCTAAATACTCCTTTTCAATCGCATGGTACATACAATAGTACCTTCTTTTTTTTTAAGTGAGTTTGGGATGAAATTAAAACTCTTGGTAAGGGGCAGATAAAGAATATTAAAGAGTGATAATGGAGAAAAATCGAATGCGAATGTAAAGTCTTCAACCCACTAAGTTTTCAACTATAGTGTCGGATAATGAACAAGAAAACTAGTTGAGCAAACCGCACAATCAGATTGAAACCTGTGATAACCCATAGTCGGTTCCTGTATTCCCTTAAAGTGAAAACGTGAAAATTGTGTTGGGGTATATTAGAAACTTGCAAAAAAATTCCTCCCGAAAAAATTTCAAGTCACGGCATTACTCCCTCATAAAAGTGCTGCATTACCAACCACTTTGCGGGGTTATATCGGGATGAAATACTTCTAACTAGAGGCGTGGAGAATTTCAGCATTTCTGTCGAAATTCCAAAAGTTCATCCTTTCGAATTCATGAGTGTTGCCCGTCGATCTCGCCCAATGATAAAGTCGCGTTATGGCGCAACAGCACACGTGTTCTTTGTCGGGAATAGAGAGGAAAACCTTGAAAGAAAACTAAAAGTTGAAAATGTTTCTTTTCAATTGACTGGAAAAAGTTCGTCAAAAGTTGAAGTTTATCCTTTCCGCCATCATGCGAAAATACGCCGCAATAATTATTCTGTAGAACTTTCATTAGGAATCAATTCGGTCAATATACAATACAGTTAACAATAAGATTTTTGAATATTCATATAAAGCTTTATTTTCTGAGGATGCCAAGGTATTTGGCGAAACGTTGACTGTGAGTGGAATTGATAAAGGACAGAATATTCAAGAATCTTGTTGTTATTTTCCTGTAGGAATTCCACGGACGTTGTAGTGCGCTTTGAAGGACCAAGTCCTTTATTAGGATTAGTTCTGGCGTATCACTAGTCTTAGTAGTAAGAGTACTTAGAAAGGACGTGTTCCGTTCTAGTAAAATTTTCGGTGTAATACAGAATGTCATGAAAAATCCGCGGAAACTTTCCCGTCATTCTTTGGCGAGCGCTCTCTCTTTCAGTTGAAAGTGGTAAATATGGTCAGTTGCTGAAATCCTATCGATAATTTTACAATGATGAACATGATTATGATAGTTTACACGAGGCAACTAGCTTTCCACAAAAAATGTGAAATTATGGAATTCCTACAGAATTTCTAAAGGGAGTGTCACAGAATTTGCTGAGGAATTTCATCATGGAGCGGTGATAAACTCAGTAGAAAATCTATAGAAAAGCGTCACAACATGTTGATGAAAATGTAGAGAATTTCTGACAGAATCCGGTAAAAGTAATTGTATAAAGAAAACGTTCAGAATTATCTAGCCTGGGATTATTGTTAAGAGATTTTTTGGGCAAGAAGTAGTTTATGCAACGGAAATTTTTCTAGTTTTACACAAGTTTTAGGAGTGAATTGAAAGAGTACTCTGATTCCTTTATCAGCAGTTATTCATTCAAAAATTTGTTTGCCGCAGCTCTCTGTTCCGTTTTCTTATGTCCTGACTGTTTTATTAGAGCCTAAGTCTCCATTTTAACGTTCTTATAATGTCATAAGAGGGTAGTTTTTTTCAACCTCCGATCGCTCAGCATAAACGCCAGACAAGCGACAGGCAGGTGGTGTGCGCAATCGGCATCTCCCGCACTTCACGCTCAGTCATTACCTAGTAAAAGTCGCCAGTCTGCGCTGAGTAGCACTCACATGAATATGGCCGCCTCTATTGATTCTCCCGCCAAATGCGAATTGCGAAGAGTAATTCGTTACCTGCAAGAAGGAGGGAATAGTGCTGCAGAAATCCGTCGAAGACTGAGCCGAGTGTATTGAATAACGCAGGTGTCCTAAGGCCAGCTCAGCGAGGACAGAAACCACGCCTGGAGCAAAAGGGCACATGCTGGCTTGATCCCGATGCTCAGTACGCATAGGGACTGCGAAAGCACGGCCTATCGATCCTTTTGGCATGGAGAGTTTCCAGCAAGAGGTGTCAGAAAAGTTACCACAGGGATAACTGGCTTGTGGCGGCCAAGCGTTCATAGCGACGTCGCTTTTTAATCCTTCGATGTCGGCTCTTCCTATCATTGCGAATCAGAATTCGCCAAGCGTTGGATTGTTCACCCACCAATAGGGAACGTGAGCTGGGTTTAGACCGTCGTGAGACAGGTTAGTTTTACCCTACTGATGACTGGTCGTTGCGATAGTAATCCTGCTCAGTGCGAGAGGAACCGCAGGTTCGGACACTTGGTTCACGTACTCGGTCGAGCGGCCGATGGTGCGACGCTACCATCCTTGGGATTATGTCTGAGCGCCTCTAAGGCAGAATCCCCTCTAGCCGATGAGGCAACGGTGATTTGAGGAGACCTGAGGGCCAGGAGGCTCGAGACACGGTGTTGTGCGTGAATGGGGTCGCAGATTTAAAGATGGCCGAACTGATGTGCATGATTAAGTGGGCCAATGACTCAAGTCTGTCGCTACAGACGGCCTTCTTCAACGAATTGACGAAGTGGTTAGAGAAAACCGTAGGTTCACCATAAGTGCATTGTCTATGGACTTTCCAGAAGTTTCAAGATCTTCTCTGTACCCTATCGTTACAGAACATTTAGGCTTCAAAAAACTTTGTGCTCGCTGGGTCCCAATAATGTTGACTGACAACGCTCCGATCCAAGACAACGCCCATCCTCACAGTGTTGGTGCAACCCAACGGCTCCTTGTGCAATCCCACGGCTCCTTGAGCAATTTCAATGGATCATTTTCGATAACCCGCCGTACAGTCCCAACCTAGCGACGAGTGACATCCATCTTTACCCTGAACTGAAGAAATGGCTGGGAGGGCAGCGCTTCCAAACTATCGAGGAGCTTCATGACAATGTATAGACTTATTTAAATTCATTGGCGGCAACACGAAGAGGGTATTATAAGGCTAGTCCGCAAGTACGACAAATGCCTCAATCGCCAAGGTGATTATTTCGAAAAGTAACCATAAATGTTCATAACTTTTAGTAATAAGATAATTTTTTAACATTCACTTGTCTTTTATGTATGGCCTATCGGAGGTTGTAAAAAAAACTACCCTCGTAATTTTCCTCCTGCATTTAGTCTGTGGTCTTCCGCGGTAATTCTTCCCTATCATTCCTCATTCTCTAACATTCATTATTTAGTGGAGAGTCAAAATTATGCTTTCATTACAATATTTACGAATTCTCTTAAGTTAGGCCTGTGACTACGAATTTCTCCTTTACTTTGATTATCTTTTTCAAGTACCTGTTTTGTCGAAAAGTGTTTTCGAAAAGTTTGTATCTTTATTTTCTAAGAGAGATAACCATTCAGTCTTTCCACTCCAGTTCTTTGTGGGACGTCTTCATTGCTGATTCTCTCCTGCCATATCCTACTCATCATACTCCGTGCTATGAAGTAGGTACAATTTTGCATGAGCAGAACGCGTAAGAAGACATGAATGGACAGGAAACTGGTGCTTATGAATAGTGACCGTCAGGGAGGTCATTAAGCTGGTGGCTCTCGGGCTACCCTTGTTTTGATCAAGCCATTGCTTTACGCATTTGGTTTGGTTCCAGGTTTATCTTCCTCCTTATCGATTTGAGTGCCACGAAAAAAGAAGTCATGTTTTCTTGTGTTGGCACATTATGTTTAATATGTTAAAAAATTAGTAAATTAAATTTTATATTCGTGCATTTGATAAAAATGTGAAGGTAAAAAGTCATAGAATATAAAAAATTAAAATCAATATTTAGGAACATAGATTAGTTCTATTTACATTATATTGATCAGATGTTGGAAAAAATCTCCATGCACCTGATTTACATCATCCATATAGTGTTCACAACTTATACAGGGATTGAGGTGGGAGCCTCTTGAGACTCGGAGGCTACACGCTAGGCAGAGGTTGCTTGAGAAATTCAGAATTGATATTTTTCAGAGCGACACGGAGAATATTATCAAGACGCCTCCCTACACCTCTAGGTCTTACAGAAGTGATAAATTATGAGTTGCATTGCTGAACAGATGGGTACAAAAACTCATTTATTTCGCGTACAGTAAGCGACCACAATAACAACTGAGCTCCACTGAACACACTTCCATAATACACGTCACAATTTCATCTCCCAAAACCTCATCTCTTACATCTTTACACGGCTGGTGTCCTAACATCCCCTGCCACACGCCCATGCGGCAGCTCGCACGGTAGTATGTAGATGTGGATCCAGTTGTGTAAGATATTTTGCATATCCCTGATGACCGAGATATTGCGGAAGTTGCAAATGACCCTGGTAGTTGACCTAAAACAATTATAACTGCTTGACTGTGACTCAGGTATTTCTTTGAAGTGTATCGGTTTTTAATGGGCAAACGGGTTAATTGTGGGGCATGGGTCACCTGGGTTGCCATCTTTCATTAATTTTCTATATCATAATATAAATATATAAATTTAAAAAAAAATTATGTATATACATATATATTATAAAGTATAATAAAAATACACTGTAGAGGTAGTCCTCGACAGTTATTACGGCTATAAACTTCGAGCAAATTTGTGATATCAGTGTGTTAGAAACCAAAGCTATCCGGATTTAGACCGTTGTCGCCTCAGAAAGTAAACGGAGACACTCTTAATTCCAGGGTGTGTAGTCTGAAAACGACTGCTTGCTGACCAGAGGTTTCCACCCCCGAAAATAATGACGAGCTCACCGGATGTTAAAACCGGCACGGGTCCCAGATAAGAGGTCGTTGTGTCACGTGAGATGGAACGGTCCGGATTCATTTCCTCTCCGGTCCCTCAGGGCGTTTTTAATTTTGGTAGCAATTGAATGCAATTACTTCGAGCACTCGTTTACTTTTCTCGGTCTGATTATTTAGATTGATAAGGAAATCCCTTGCGTTCAAAATTTTCCTCATTCGAGGACCTGCTGTTTGGAGGGCTGGACGACATTGGAAGAAGGTTCTTCATTGCCATTCTCTCCCCTGACCTTGAACTGAGAAAATACTTTTCGGGTGACGGATGTACATTAAAAAAGGTATTCAAGTAAATGCATTAATTCTCGTCTGAAAACGTTCTGCTTTGCTAGAATAAGGTTGGAATGTATAGTGAAAAAATCGTATAGTCTAGTATTATGATGGCATAATCATTAAAACTGTACTCTATAAATGATACTCAGAACAGCCGTCATTTATTAATGTTTGCCCACGAAATACGATCTAATCCAGCTATTTTCCGCTGATAAAGGGTATGATTTCATTGACTTATTGGCTGTAAATGGAGAAATGGCTATATTACAATATCATAAGGTGTAAATTTAAAAAGCTGATGGTATTAACTCTAAGGCTTCCGCGGAGTCGTTCAGAAGATATCGAAGACTTTTCGGGTTCTCTTCCGCGTGTTTCCATTGTCGAAGACGACAGTTTCGACAGCGTTGTAGCTGTCTTCTTCAGGTCAGAAGTGACGATGCGTGTGAATGTGACCGATCTATATAGCCGGCTGTTTTCCCGCCATTTCAGTCTGGTGCGCTGTCATTGGCCGCTTCCTTTTTCTTTGCGAAAATTCTTTTTCAGGCGTAGGAGAGACTGCAACGCTGTCGCTGCAACGCTGTCGAAACTGTCGTCTTCGACAATGGAAACACGCGGAAGAGAACCCGAAAAGTCTTCGATATCAGCTGATGGTATTATTTGCCCAGAAAAGGTTTAGTTCTTAGATAAAAATGAAATCACGTCTTGGACGGAAAAACGCATCAATTTTTATTAAAATTGGTGCTATCATTACTCCCATGTTTAAAAAAGTCAATGAAACATAAGTTAACCGATAGACATGCCATTATTAGTACTCTATTTTTACATTTCGATTACTTAAGCGTGTCATCAGCGTAATCAATATTCTTAATAATTCCACTCCCATTCCAAAAATGTCAAGAAAATATATGGGTCTTGTACGTGGGCGGACAAAATAACAAATGATGAAGTTTAAAGAAGAGTAGAAGAGAAAGGACCATGGAGCATACCATAGAGGAAAGAAGAACAAGATGGATTGGACACACCCGGAGAGACAACGGGTTTGTAAAGAACATAATTGAAGGCAAAATAGAGGGAAAAGTCCCCAGGAAAGAGGAAGACCTAGGAATAAGTTCGTGGACCAAATAAAGAGGAAAGTAGATAGGAAAAGATCCCAGCAGGTAAGAGAACTAGCATTAGATAGGGCAGGTTGACGGCTGCAGTTAACCAATCTTAAAATTGAACGACCAATGATGATGAATTGGGCGTTAGTATTGTGCAGAAATTGATCAGAGAGGTTAGAGGAAGAGCGTTGATGGGAAGTTTTTGAAATGTGGTTTCGGAGAAGAGTGTTGAGGGCGAGTTGTTCCACAGGAAGACGAAATAAGAGGAGTTAAACACAGCGAATGAGGAAAGGATGTGAAGATGTGTAATTGCGCCGAGCACTCATTTACTTTCCTCGGCCTGATTATTTAGATTGAGGCGAGATGAACATATATTTGCGCATCTTGAGCCACAAGGAACACCACCAGTTCTTATACCATTTATAGTTCTAATTGAAATAATTAGAAATATAATTCGATCAGGAACATTAGCTGTACGACTAGCAGCAAATATAATTGCAGGCCATTTACTTATAACCTTATTAGGAAATACAGGGCCCTCAATCACATATTCAATTATATCTATTTTATTGATTACACAAGTAGCATTACTGATACTAGAATCAGCAGTTGCTATTATTCAATCATATGTATTTGCAGTACTTAGAACTCTTTATTCTATAGAAGTAAATTGATTGAGAAATTAAATGATAGGGAGATCCGAAGGAGGCAAAATAAGTGGATTAGTAATGTCATGTGGGAGGTATTGACAGGAATGGTATTGACAGCTACAGCTGTTGATGGAGGGGATAATGTTTAGACTTAATGATCTAACGCTTCTTTTTGTGTTACTTATCTATGGTATAGAAAAGGAAAAGAAAAACTTTGTCAGGTCTACTATAAGTGATTTTATTTCGCCAACCTTAGAGGTCTTGAAAAGGACTGTACAAGTCGAATCCTTGGTTTTCGAATTGGAGACAATCATTTTTAGTAGAAGAAAATTTTTAGCTTTTCTTTTCTTTAAAGATATGAGGGATAATTTTTGACAAGAGAGGTAGAAACGGAAAAATAATTTCGATTATGGAGGCAAAGAGAGAAATCACGATATTGGAGGATTTTTATGCTGATATGGCACTGGGCACAAGAGTGCCTTTTTGCAGAATTAGCTGGGGATGGACCGATGATATGCAGCTAGGGATCTATACAGATCAGGATCCCTGACACCCATAATGATGATAAGGATGAATTTTTCTGTGAACAACGGTTACGGGAAAAACTTTGCCTCTCTCCGCAAAATTTTTGGCGCGTCTTGGCAAGAAAATAACAAAAAACAACTAATTAGAGATGGCACGTAGTCAAAGTGATGTATACTCGAGATGAGCTGCCTATAGAACGTTGCACTTGATCCTTGGTTAGGGATATCAGTGTCTTCTAGTCATCGTAACTCGCGTTCATACCGTACTTCAGGTCGATATTTACGGTTTCAGACTTTCTATGGAGAATCGATTCATGAAGGGAAGAAATGAACACCAAATGTGTAAACACATAGGTTCATTTCCCTCCTTTAATTTAGAATTTGTTCTTGCCACATCGGAACAGACGCGCGCTTCAACTGATATGCAGTCATTAATAGTTAATCTTCTTCTTCTTCTTGCATGTCCCAGGCTTTAAGCCTGTTGTGACTAAACTTTACACCATCAGGCGTCACTTTGTGGAATTATTTTATATTAGAATCCATATTGAAAATATGTTTGGCACTTTTCCACAGTTATTTTATTGCAATGGTACAACGCATTTCGCAGCTTGCTGCAATGCTGCATCTTACTGATCGGATTACCTGCCCGATGCAGAACCTTCCTCCTTTATCCGAGCTTGGAATCTTCTCTATTCTTTTGTTTCAGTTATAAGAGCTCTGTCCACTCTTCTTTCTTGTAGAACCGCCAGTAGTTCTGTTGTTTTGTTGGCTATTCCATGAACGTTCCAAGTTGCAATCTTAGTATGTTCAGCTGCGCCCAATCGTTTGCCCTTCATCCGTTTTCACTTGTCGGTTTAGGTTTTTTCCTGTCAAATCCGAGGCCTATTTTTGAAGATTTGTAAGTATGCTGGTTTTTTATTATTAATCTGTTTTTCTGGGTGAAATCTTGTGATAGTAATTTAGCCTTTTTCCCGATGACGTGGAGCTCTTACATTTTGCCCAAAGACCCGATTCCGGCAACAATATAATAATCAATGCAAATAATGGCGATAAATAATAAATTTCGCGTTTATTACAAAGTTTTGTAGAGAATGTGTGGTTTATCTGCGGAAAATATGGTAATCAAAATTTAACCAGCTTCGCGATGACTTAGATATCTGAAACTCTGTTCATAGGCCCACTTCCGGTGGTAATACATTAATAGATTAATTCCCACACTAATTAATTAACCTCGTGTTTATATTCGAGAGATGAACTGTCAATTACGGCACTCCTCTTCTCTACTAAGAATTGGTTCTCCTCGATTGTTGCCTTCGCTCTTTTACTGATCCGTTCTAAGATACACTGATCCGCTATACAAAAGGCGTAGCGTTTCTAGCACTCCTGAAAACAAATGACCTATCTGCATGAATTTTGCTTGAATGCATTGCAAAAACCACGGATATAATTTCTAAAGCTAGAATTTCATAACAAATACTTGAAAACTAAAGTTTTTTACCCTCTATGGACATAATGATGAAACATCTGCATGGAAAAAATACAGCTACTATATTAGTTTTTTAAAAGTACTATTTAAGCATTTAAAAAATACAACTTATGTAATGATAACATTTATTTTGAAATTTGATACGTTTACGTTATATATATTTAATTTAAAATAATTCTTTACATAATGATATTTACACAAGGAATACTTCAACATTGCCTTCATCATAACGTACCTTTTTTTAAATTTTCCCAGTTTTTTCTTCATGTGACAACTGTAACTATTTATTTCAGAGCTCCACCAGGCACACCATCTTCAGTGAATAGCATCACACATTCATCTATTCAAATTTTTCGACAAACCGCTGAAAGAAATTCAACTTTCCACTCACTTAATTCGAAGCATTACCATTCTGTCTATCGCCGAAACTAAATGGAAAAGCCTCTTAGAATGCATAGAAAGCAGATGTTTCAATGATTTTGAAACGTAACAAATTTTGACTCGCTCGTCCATAGTGGGTTAAAACTTCATTTTGCAGAGCAATTTTTTTAACAACAAAACCTTTTTCCTTAAAAATTCTATCTTATCTGATCTGGCTACCAGCTCGATGCAGAACCATCCTCCTTTATCCGGGCTTGGGACCCGGAAACGGAGGCTAGTAGGCAACTTGATGTACACAACAGCCATCCGCAAGCGTAGTTACGATCAGTTATACATTAACTATTTTGTTTTAATCACTAACGACACCACTTTCCTCTCTCTTATTTGAAAACCCAAACATGATCAAAAATACTAACAATTGGTTTCCCTGTTTGTGCCTTGCAGTAGAAGGGGACGCCTTCCCTGGGAGACCCCTGTCCGTTCCTCTCCTGGGGGCCCTGCCCTCCCTGCGATACCTCCGAATCAGCGCTCCCACCACCTCCGGGCTGTCGGGGATGTTCCCGCCGAGGGACCCGCAAGCGACCATCACCCTGCCGGCCCTGCTCTCGCTCTCGGTGCACGGTGGGTGGGCGGTGCCGAGGGGCGGCTCGCTGGGGACGGCTGCCACCGACGACGCCCTCTGGTCCGCCCTATCCTTCTTCGCGGCCTGCTGCGGGGGCGTCGAGGAACTCCTTCTGGACGGCAACGGACTCCGACTCGGCAAGGAGAGGATACGCGTGGACGCCATGTCTGCTCCGAGGGGCGGTGACGTCTCCCTTCGGTCACTAAAGGTCCTCGACATCAGCGACAACCCACTCGGAAGGACAAGGTGAGATCAGCAGTTTGTAAAATAGATATTCCCATCCTACTCGTTGCAGAAGGCTTTTTAAAACGGAATAAATTACACAGGCCTGCAAATTTTAGGGTCTCTAGTGCTTTTTTGATGAGAAGAGTCATTTTGTGTACCCACGAAAATTGGCAATCACGTCAGGATTTTGAGGTATTCTAACCTTAAAGGATCAAAGTGGCACTTTTTAGGTCTTTTTGAGCTTCAATATCTCAGAAACCAATGGTGATAGAGTAATTCTGAAAACTGATTCGAAGTATACGTTATAAAATGTATAGAAAAGATCTATAGAACTATGAAACCTAGAAAAACTATTGTTACCATAACCTGTAATAACTTGGAAACTATCATTAACTTTATTTATATTCAACTATATAATAATTTTGAGTGTTCAAATTTGAAATATAAGATACAAGTTATGGATGCAATAGCTTTTATAAGCGTCATAGTTGTTTCCATACATTTTTACGCAGAATTCGAATCCGTTTGCAGAATTACTCTATCACCTTTGGTTTCTGAGATATTCAATCTCCAAAACACCTAAAAATTACCATTTTGACCTGTTCAGGGGACAATATCTCAAAATCCTGACTTCATAGCCATTTTTCGTGAATAGAGTTGGATTCATCGCACAAAGTTACGCCAAAAAAGGCCCTTAGCATAAAAAAATCATACCCGTGTTTGTCTGTGTTATCGAAAGTGTCTGCCTCAATTAGTGATGACAATAATTGGGGCTGTTCTTTCGGAATTCGTCATCTGACTTTTCTTTCGTGAATGTCTCCTTTGATACGTATTAAGTTAGGGCTCCCCTACCCTTTTAAATGCATATCTTCTCTTTCGGTCGCTTAAATCTTTCTTCACAAATACTTAGTCTTGCATTTAGTTTAGCTGTGTACAGGGCGTTGTTTGTATTTTCCTCCAATTCACTGTAGTACTTCACAGCTTGTTGTTTTATAATGGCAAGTATGCTATTCGAATATTTACAATCGAAACGACCTTGAACATTTAATTATGTGAAAAAAGATCACGTACAGCATGGAGACATTTTACAGTGAACATATAATAAGCAAAAAAGGACACAAACGCGCAGCAATTATCATAAGATGGTTCACAAATAATAGTCCAGCATGGGGAGGGAGTAAAAAAATATTTCTAGCGGGAATGACACACGGCTTGGTTGGCGAAGACGTTAGAAGATAAGTTGAAAGGGTCGATGTTCTCCGGAAGGGAATTTTTGACGAGAGGAGAGGCGGAAAATAAGGGAGCGCTTGATGAGTGATAATCTCGGCGTAGAGATATTTAGGAATGAGTGAGTCCTGGTGTGTCGGGTGGGTATTTTGAATTTTATCGAGGAAACAAGGTTGGGGCAGTGCTCATTTCAGTATATTTTCGTCCTAAGGAGACCAGAGTCGAGAGCATTGCCTAAAAATTTTCCCACTTGACTATGCGATGTAAAGCCTTAGTGTCAGGGAACCCGAAAATTTTCATGGTCATCAGAGACAACCCATGACAGCCAGTATAATGGAGCTTTTGAGTGCCAACCTATATGGATCAATGGTGCAGTTTGTGGGGATGCTTTTCGCGGTCATTATACTTGGAATGTGGTGACAGTTTCTATTCCTGGTGTTTTTACTGTTTTTTGCCGGACGTTCAACATATTTTGCTGGAGTCAAACTATTATGGTAGAAACGATCGCAGGCATAAGATTAAGGAAAGAGACTGCAGAAACGATAGATTTAAAATTGCATTTTCCCTCGTACAATAAGGGACCATAAAACGCGATGGATCAGTTCTAGGATATTTTGACTAGGTAACATAGGTCTTGTGCCAAATATATTAATATCAATATTAGTTACTAATCTCACATGTTATTTCCGGCATGATATACCCCTTGTATGATTTAGTAGCTCGTAGTGCTATTTATCAGTCGTATTAATAATACTAACCAGTTGTTGCATCTTAGGTAGTGTACTGAATGGTAGCATGTTCTTGTACGTAGCACTCTCCTAGTTTCTAGTCTTACCGCGCACTCTTATCCCGATTGCTTTTGGCCTGCGCCCATAGGATACTTTGTTCTGATTCCAGCTGGGATGAGGGCTTCATGCCTGGCGTGGACTCACTCCGTCCTGTCAAGCCCGTCCCACTCACCCTAGTGTTGGCCTGCGCGGCATTTCGTAGATGTAGATAGAACATGGGCTAAGAGATGAGAACTGTTGTTGACTGCCTCACGCAAAGCCGCTTCCTCTTTCATACAGCGACTCGCCCGCGGCCGACGGAGTCAGTGCCGTGGCTGGCGGTGCCTCGGAGGAGGTTCCGCCGCAGACTCAATGGCTGTTGGACGGGGCCCCCTCGTGGGTCCTCCCGGCCCTCGCCGAGCTTCGGGCCGACCGCTCCTCGCTTTCCGTCCTCCCTGAGGGCGCCGTGCAGTCCCTGCCGAGGCTCGAGCGACTGTCCTTGGAGGGGAACGCCATGCGGAGCATCGGCCCCGACGCCTTCTACGACCTGCCATCGCTGCTCGAACTACGTCTGAGGGACAACTTTCTGTCCGAGGACTCCATGCCACCGCCACCTTACAGACGAAGACTGCCCTGGACACTGCCAGCACTCAAGGTTTGTACCACCCAACGATGGCTGAACAATTAGCAAAAGACTTGTGTCAGGGCAAAGGCACAAAGAAAGCAGGTTACTCCACCCAGCGCGAGCCGGCACCAATAGTTTAATTCATGGAAAAAATATGGTGGACAGAGTAGAAATAGATTTCGAAAACTGGGTGTCTATTCTGTATATCCTCGGGATTTCCGAGTCTCGACAGTGAGGAAATTTTGACGTCAGAGCCACGTAAATTTCAAAGGGGAGCATTCGAATGTTGAGAGATTTGTCGGGGAATTCGACGTCACATTCACGGATTTACCGAGGTTCGACCGCGTCGAATCCTTACTGAATAAGGCCCCTGAAGCAAGACATACACAATAGGAATCTGAAATGTGATGAGTTCGTTCTTTTTTTCGTGTTCCAGGTCGATAACTATCTTAACCCATTCCCGCCCAGAAAAGTTTTTATTTGCGACTTTGATGAATTTTTGGCATTTTACTCATATGGTCACCTAAAGTTTGCATGCAAAATATTTTGATGATCGTGACCTTGAAAGACGCAGTATTGACACGTTAATAGCGATCAATTTCGCGGTTCCTCCTACACAGCGTGTACACTCGGCGCGTCAACGTGTAGCCATATTGCTACGGCGGGCGGCAATGGGTTACGGCCGATTCGAACTCACGATTTTAATGCCCCAAGCGTTTTTATGCTCATCTTCAAATATTTTTACTCTCCTGCCTTATTTTTAGTATATCATCGCGGGGAAAATTACGTCGTTGATTAATTGATATATCCTCAGGTGTACTCCGTCTGACCTTACCTTGAATCTCCTGATGATGTACCCATTACGCCGAAATCCGTGCCAAACATTATCATTTTTATCTTTGAGGATCTCAAAGAGAGTTCCGCTTCGTCAGTTATAAAGGTTCTACTAAAATTTGCATGTGTTACGGAGTTCTGTGCGAAACAAGTAACGGGATATCTTTGATTGAATTCAAAATTTGCTTTTTTAGGTGAGTGTATGGCTCATCAAGTATTTCGTTCCACAATGTGTGGAATCCACGCGCGATGGTTAAAATGAGTCCGAACCTTCCTTAAGCTCCTCATCGACCTGGAACACGATAAAGGGTCCTTTGTCGCGCTCAAATCAGATTAGAACTACCAAAAAAATCTGAAAGAATCTCTAAGAGTGTGCTTATAGTCAATTTCTCATAATCTCAAACTATGCACCCGCATAAGTCATCTTGATCAGTGGGTGTAATTTGTAATATCAGTTGTATACTGAATTTACTCATTTAAGTAAACTTTGTAGTTATTTTAATCATACTGCTTCTCTTTCAGATAACTCCTCTGTATTTGTGAACAATCATTATTTCTTTATCCGTTTTGCGATGTCAAACTAAGGGCTTGGTGGTTCACGGTACATGGTTCAAGGAGAATATTCTCGATGATGTTATTATGCACCACATTTTGATAATTCTCATGAGAGACGAAGAATTCCCATTTACATAAAGTGCAAATATTTTACTTAATGTATGTCGTACGCTAACCACCTGATTTACGACAGATTCATGCTTCTTCCGCGATCAAAATAGTCATTTAGTAGGCAGAAATCGAAAAGTTACAACTCTTACCAATCAAAACTAATCCTAATTCCAGAGGCCTGCGCAGACAAATTTACTTTTAGTTTCAAAGCATTGTCTTAAAATAAACGCGCGTAGACGTCAGCGGAAGCGTTTCTGGCCGTGGTGTACAGACACCTGAAATCAATCCAAAATTGCCTTAGGAATTATCTGTATGAAAAACTCGGTGATTTATGCATTGGCCCGGCAACCCAAAGGTCCGTGGTTTGGTCCCTGGTCCGGGTGGATTTTTTCCAGAGTCAAATACTGCATCGTTTAATCAATAGTGTTTCCTTTAATTCAATTATGCTTTCAAAGGGAATTGTTTCCCACAACAGAGCAGACAGAGAAGAGCAAACGTTCGGTGATTGGTTGATCCCATTGTGGTTGATGGAGAGCTCACTACGTCATCAAACTGAAGCCTAACAACCGAAATAACAACCATATTTTCAATCTCTGCTCTTTCCTTACTTTCCTTTGGATAGCACGAGGGAATGGACGAATTAGCGGATGAAAAGCAAGAATATCCACCAATTGTTTGAAATTTAAGGCAAGTAACTCATGAAACATATATTCGTTACTTATTGCTTTGGATTTTACTCTATTTTACCCTATTTTTCATCCGGAATGCGGATTATTATCAATTTTAATAAATAAACAATTAATTTACGGATAATGTGATATGGAATAGGTACATGCATGCTGATTTCTTGTGATGGAAAACATTTTAAAAATGCAAATTTAGTGCGTTAGCCCGTTAGTTTAGGAAGATGAGGGTCAACGAATATGGTGGACTGGCTTCAGCTTGTAACATTGGCCATCATAGCAAGTGCCCTCTCCATAATCCTCAATGGTCGCAACATATTCGCCAGTCCATTGATTTAAAGGATCAAAAACTATTTTCTCAGCCGCCCGTCATCACCCTCAATCCATGCGGTCACGTGACCCGTGACCATGTCGGTATACCCGTACATCATAAAGGTTGCAGAATAGTAGACAATGGGTCCAAAATTATTTAGTCAAGAAGAGGGACCATTCTCCTCCTCCTTTCTCCCAACGCGTTCCGCCTCTTCCACTTCTATTATTTTTCACGACGCCGCTATGTCGTCACGGTCTCCTAATCTGATCCGCCGAAATTTTGAGGGAATTTTTTTTTCGGTGTTTGTGGGTCACCCGTACCTACCTCACCCACGCCGTCCACGCTCCGGAGGTTTTGGCCGCCAATCTTCTCGAGACACCGACGCTTGAGATTTCCCTCCCTCTTCAAAAGTCCGTATAGCGCCACCATCTTCGTAGACAACATGGCGTCGCCCGCACGCTCGAGTGAATCTGCCTCCTGTACTTCGGGAGAAATCCAAGACTCACGCTTGTCACTGACCGTGGAAGATTTTTTTCACCCAAAAGTTCGTTTCCTTTTTATTTTTATTTCATGCCTTTTTCCTATTCTCACCGTATGAATTTTTTCTCATCTTTTCAAACGGTGCATCCGACGCCTCGGGGCGACGCCCAAACGAAGGAGAAAGGGTTCCCGGCGGATATAAGGATCGGAGTTAAAATCCAGAACGAGTGGTTCGGAGGATGAATCCTTAATGGATTTGGTTCGCGCACCGGAACGCTTTCATTGCCACCATTCGTGAAATCGTCGAATGGAAAGCCTAGTATGAGAAATTAGCTGACGCTTCGGCAAAGAGAGAAATGCGTTCCGGACTGTACAGTCTGTCTACTGTGTCTCCAATCGCACGGTAACCACTCCGGATTTGATGTGACTCAATGCGTACGTGGTGCACAGTACTGCCCTACTAATGGCCAGTGGCAGGAACGACACACATGTATTCCATTAAGTTTAGGACCTGTAAGCCATGACAACCATTCAATAAGTGTTGCAGACACATGCAATAAACATATTGGTTTCATTACTTAGAGCATGGAGTAATGAGTTCCATAAGTAGCCAAGATGGCGGATGCAAAATGAACCGCTTGAAGGCTTAATTACTCGATAAAAGAGTCGTTTTGAGATAAATGACCAGTTTGTTTACTCTTACTGAATAATTATTATCTGCATTAGCTATAATTCATAGGATAAACTTTCTTAACTTTTATCCGGCGGTGGAAGATTAGATCAAATATTCGAAGCTATTAACGATTGGTAAATAAGTAACTAGTAAATTTGTTCCTGCAACCCGAATGTATTTATGAGATCTATTAACTTTATGGATCTCATAGCAATTGATTCCAATACAAAATGTCCTTGCAACCGGCCATAAGCCAAAAGACAGTAACTGACAAAATTACACATTTTGAGGTTGGAGTTGATTTGGTTATTTTTAACCTTGAGAATTACAAAAAAACTAAACAAATAACCATATCTGTAGCGGTTCTCCTGATACCACGTTTTGCTCTCACCGTATCTACAGTTTAAATATCAGTTTTCTATGCCAGATGACAGCAACTATAAGTCTTTTGCCCAGAGAACATCATTAATTCTTTCCCGTATAATTTGTCTTCATTCCCTATTTTCCGCACTGACAATCCAAGCATTTAATAAAGTTTGTAATCTCTTCGAAGATGGACTAGATGGAGAATTGAAGACTCGAAGATGAAAACTTTTGCATGCAGTAACTCAGAACCAACAATGTCTGTCTTTTAACTTAGCAGGGCAGAGTAACTGAAGTGTATTTCTCCCTCTCGCCGCTTAGTGTTAAGGCCGCTCTACATGGCACATTTTATTGTACAAACAAATGCTTGAACTCTTTCATTAGGTAAAGTGCATTGTGTAAAGTGACCAATTGTACGCACGCTTGCGGGATTGTCTGAATGACTGAACGGAAAATGGAACCTACTCTACTCTACTCATTTTCGTAAGGCCGCTTTACATGGTAGCTTTTATTGCACAAAGAAATGTATCATAGATTGTGCGAGAAAATTAATGAAATAAGAGCAGGTTTTGTTTCCCGTCCAGACAATCATACAATTTGTCGCTTTACATGGTACGATTTTTCTCATGAAAGAGTTCATACATTCGTTTGTATAATAAAGTGTACCATGTAAAGCGGCTTTTAGGGATGCTTTGGGATGAAATAGAGGTGAATTTATTTGTCAAGGTGAAGGTGCTCGGATTTTTAAAAAGTTAATGTCTTGTGACTTTTTTCTCAATGCAGCTTTCAACGTCGGGAAGACTTCTAGGACAGTAATAAGACAGCTTAAAAGTCTCGTGTAAATGGTTCTCCGGTGTTTAACTACGCCCTTTCTTGGCAAAAGGGTTCCATAGGGGTATCAAGCGGTATTCAATTAACTACGGCTTCGACTTTCACGGCAAGTAGCGTGGCTTTAAGTTTCCCTATCAGTAGTTTTTTGATTCTGCCTTAGAATTACATGACACCCGGTGAAATCCTGAACATCTGACTGCGAGCGGGTGTTGAAAATTCTTAATGAAAAAAATTTCCGGTGATTGACCTATTGTTATATCTGTTAATTTTAGTTTTTATTGTTACAATGGAGTTTTTATTTGTTGTCAGAGGACTTTAAATATTGAAGCTTCCGACTGTTCTTGCATTGAGTTATAAGTTATGAAATAGTTCTGGTGCATAACACGCACTGCAGACGCAGGTGGATTACATGCGTTCCATCTAATGTGCGTAACTTAATGAAATCCAGGAATGCCTATGGAAGGTGAAGATTGCGATGTACAAACGCATTGGTTGAAGAAATTAAACGATTTCCAAAATTTTCATACACTTTATTTATTTTTTTAGTTATTTTTTTAACCGAAGTTATAAATTAGCCAAATGATGCTTTTCATTTAGTTATTAATTATGAGACATCGGCATCCTCGCCACTTTCATAGAAGTCAATTTCCATTCGTAAAGCTGCCTTTATAATGAAGTTAATAAAAGTGTTCTCCATCATTTTAGGGCAAAAGGATAATACTTTTCCTCATTCCTCTAAACGGAAAATTCGTTCGGGATGATCCACTCTGGTTGCGTAAACCGGACATGAAGTAGACCGCATGATAGCCGTCGATATTATGTCCGTGAAATGGGGGAGCGCGGTGGAAACCTCAGAGAACGAAATATCCACAGTTTCCACATTTTCGGGTCTGCTAAAGGGCACGAATTACTCTGATACCGAACTTAAGCCATTGAAAAGTAAAGGGAAGTCTCAAAAGATGATTGTTTTCCGAAGGTTCTGTTTTTCTGACGGCGGTTTGTGGCTCGAATCTTTCTGTTCCTCTCCCGCTAATCCGAGAGTCACTGGTTTGAGTCCCTTCTGGATCCCTTTGGAAATGGATTTTGGGGCTTTTCCATTTTTTTATATTGATTTATCCGTTTTAAACGGACATAGAAGCTGTTTTAGGGATGGTGGAAAATATACTCTGCTTGACAGCAACTTTTTCCTGTGGTATTTGCAACCCACAATACTCGACCTCTCCTCATTTTCAATTCTATCGTGCGCCAAGTTCCGAGTAAACGTAACTCAAGGAGGACAACTCCTAATGAAAAAACAATGTTAGACCGCTCTTACACCTCTTTTCTTAAAATTTCTTCATCTTTTCTTGAAGCTTCACTCCAGAATGTTATTTCAATGTAATTTTCCCACCCTCCCCCATTTAAAAATCCAACGGAAAGTGCTCGTTTTTTTTGTCATCGTCCATAAAAACTTTACTTGGGCGGTATTGTGCAAGTTTGTTCCAGATTGACTAGTTTTACTACTATCGGTAACGTCTGTGAACTAATGCTGGTGAAGGCGCTGTCCTGATGTCCATGTTTAAAAAAACTGCTGAGGACTTAGGATTTTCACATGACTTGAATCGAGTAGACCACTGTATCAGATACTTCCGCGTCCAATATCAGATGCATCAGTCTGGACATATCTTGTAACTATATCCCTAAAAACGACTAAGGATAAATTCTTGGCTCATATTGATTATTAAAAATAAATTTGTGCCAAAGAGAACAGGGTGGAGCATATTCTGGGATATCATGGGAAATGTTGAGGAGCTACATGATGACAGTTCAATGAAAAAACTTGGAAACGAACAATAGTGTGTTATAACGACGACGCATTTTGACGCTATAGCGTCATCGACAGGTACAATGTGTTGGTACAGATTTTACCTGAGTTTGACATACAGCGACGCGTTGATGTCGTAATAAAGTACATATTGCTCGTTACAAGCACTTTTCATTGAACTTTCAGCTTGAAACATATGAGTGAATTCCCATTCATTATGCTAATGCAAGAGAGCCCAGCGAGACATCAACCTCTCTCCTACTCGCAAGAGTCTTCCCTTCAAACGCCACTCAACTCTACCATTTCTTAGCGGCCGAATTAAAAAAAAACTCTCCTTCAAGTGATGTCGCTGCTTTGATGCTTCGACGTTCCTGAGGTTGTGAGAAAATATTGCTAGTCGAACCTCAGCGGGAATCAGACGGACCACCCGCCGGTTTGTCGACGCGCTCGGTGGGGCTATCGTGGAAGTGAATCTTTTCAGACACGCTTTCTAGCGAAATGCAACCTGTTTCTGGATGGTATACCTGTCATTAGACTCATTGTTATGAGCGCCTACACCCGGAAAAGGTTGCTGAGCTGACGTTTATAACTTTTTTGCGTTGCGTAAAGATAACGCATGAAGCTCATTTTAGTGCTTACGTATAAATTTTTAAGTTGTATTATTTTTTCTGTCACATTTTGCTGTGAATAAAAAATATTTCACATATTATAAACCTTTCAATTACCACCCTAGATTCTTCCCCTTTTAGTTATTAAGTACATTAATACAGTGAATATTCGTGAAGTAAGTATATATTAATTTAATCTGACACAGAGTTCACGCTGCATGGTGGAAACTTTTTTTCACTTTCGGTTGAATAATTAAAGAGTGGAGAACATTGATCAATATGTGTGCCAGAAAATAAAAGACGTGTGTTATCGTGCTCATTAGGGCTATAATTATGTTATTGTTGTAATTAAATTCGGTAAAAAATACTCTGATAATATCACTTCCTCGTTTTGAAGTCCCACTCACATATTTTTTGATACGTGCTGCTCACTTAAAATTCTCATTTCGCAACGAAAAAGAAGGTGAAATTCTTTCAAAAGGCACAAGAAGGGGGCTGACAGATGTAAGTTCTTCACTGATGTAATTAAGTGATATGACGGTAGACAGTAATCATTCTTGGTGTACGAGGTGGTTTTACTGGTGGAAATTTTACTTTGCCCTCTTATCCGGTACTTAATCGGTTGCTTTCCTTCTCATGCACATCGCAAATCTATTCGGGCACTTTCTTTAATAATTTTCGCTGTTCCCAGTGTAGGAGAAAGCCTTGCGAAACTTCTTTGAGCGCGTAATGTGTGCAAAGTTTTCGTATTGCGGGATATCATATCATCATTTTCATTGCTTATCGGGAAGTAAGCGATAGTCAGCAGTTACCTTTCCTTAGTAAATTACCTATACTGGGGCTCTATTCAAATTTCGCAAATGATTTGTGAGGATTTGTGAGGATTTCCATTCGTTAATGTTATGAGTGAATCCATGTATTGCAAGGGTTTCCTCAAGGATTCGGTTGGTATAATGGCTAAGGTACTGGCTTCCCATCTCAATCGTCTGGTTTGGAGTCCCCAGCAGTGGCGGAGATTTTTCAGTCGAATCCCCGTGGATAGAATTTCAAGTACAGCACTACGTTTCTCGGATGGATTGTTAAACTGTGGTCCCCTCGGCGCCTTTCGTTAAGAGCAGTTCTCTCCACCCTTCGTCCATTTTGGTAATGATCCTTCCCTTGACAACCTTCCCACCTGTCCTCATTGTCGCAAATGATCTCAGTTGTCAATCACTTCCCCATGTAACCAAGCCAAAAAAGATATTTAAAAAGTATTCATTGCAGTATACACCTTGCATGTTTTCGCATACCACTCTCAATTTATATACGAGAGGTGGAGCTAAAAATAATCTAGCTGTATTTCACGGATGTCTGATGAAAGAATGAATAAACTCCACGTAATTTATAAACTTGTAAATTGCCTTTCAGTTAAAGTGTGGAATATTTTGAATGCATGATATTTCATTCAAAGTAAAATGTACAACGGAGCATATGCATATTGGAACGAACTCCACGAAATTACTCAGTAGGCAGTATTTTAATTGAATAATAAGGTAAAATTTAGATTTGGACCTCGGTTAGAACTATTTGGAACTTGACTAGCGATAAATAAAATCATCGAGGTGCCACCAGGATGTCGACACGCCGATATTTATCGCCCGCATTAAAGAATGTCGATAATATCTTTTCTGTCATCCGAAATATTGAGTGTCGTGTCCAAGTATCCATAATCATCATCAATTAGAACATGCCGACATGGAAGTAACTATTTATCTTCATATGGTGGGTTGGAAAATTATTGTTTGAATGACAGTAGGTATCGAAACTCGGTTCTTTTGGAGTATTTTACGTCAAGGAGATCGGTAGGAATAAAATCGGCCTCATGTGAATTATATCCCGAAGCCCTTCCCTGTCACCACGAAACTAAGAGACTTATTCAGGCCTAACTAAGCAATAGCTTAGTATTGATGTACATACACTAATAATATATTACCATGGTTTCAGCGATTATTTGCTTGTAAGTGGCAATCAGTTGCTGAAGCCGGGGTCGGAAAGATATTACATGTAAGGGTAGATTAGTACTAAGCTATCGGTCCGAGAGATAAGGAAATGAGATGCTGAAAATTTCCTCAGCGAAAGAAATATTACCGTATTTCACCGCATAATCTTCACATGTTAATTCTGTTCGTCACGATACTTGCTGTAAAAGGAAAAATTTACCATATTTACCATGAATTTACCAAACATTTTTACCATAATGTATCGGAACTAATAATGTGTTAAATTTTTATTTCAAGCCGGAAAACGTACGGTACATATACCCTAAACAGGAAGAAAATAGTGTCGATTTATAGTCTTAAATTTTAATGCATTGTATTTAATGTAGGCCTACCAGTCATGAGACCCTAGCTTTGCTATAAATGCAGTTGAGTACGTAGTAAATGACCTAAGTATAACTAATACCGGCGGAATTTTATTTTTTTTATTTCCCCTCCTAATGGTCACACCCTACTTTTTAGCGAAAAAAATTGGCATGAAATCTGCGGCGATTATGCGGTAAAATATAGTACTTCATTTCCATGCCAAAACGTTTACTAATACTCTCAATCCTTCAATTATTTTCATTTCTAGGGTCTGGATCTGTCGAAGAACATGCTGAGGGGCGGCACCTCCCTGCGACGCCTCCTCTCCGGCACCCAATCCATCCGTCGCCTGGACCTCTCGGACAACGCAATCGGATCCCTAGCCGACGACTCCTTCGCCGCTTCACCGCTCCTCGAATTTGTTGACCTTTCCGGAAACCCTGTGCTGAACCTCGCCTCCCCACCGCTGGGAGGAAGTCGCACGGCCCTCCCACACCTCTCCTTCCTCAAGCCGCTTTCGAGGCTCTACGAACTGAGGATATCCGGAGCACCCACCACTTCTTATTCCTCCGCTTCGGCCGACCTGCCGCTGGAACCGCGCATGGCCAGGTTGCGTCAAGCCGGCTCCGGAGGCGGTTCCTTCCCGGCCCTGCCTCCCCTTCCGGGCGTAGAGGTCCTCGTGGCCTCCGGCATGGGCATCCGGAGGCTCTATCGCTCCGCTTCCAGGCACCCGCCGCCCTTCTCCAACGCCTTGCTCCCGAGGCTCACCAGCCTCGACTTGTCTGGAAACGACCTGACCGTCCTGGACACCGGAGCCTTCGCTGGAGTGTCCTCTACTCTGTCCGCAGTTGACCTTTCCCGGAATAGACTGACTGGAGTACTCCGGCTGGGTCCGCCTTTGCCCATGAAGTCCCTCAGGTTGGTTATATGCTCTTCCAATAATACCGGGTGTTTCAAAATGGATATCGGGGTTTTTTAGAATTTTTAGTATTTATATCATTTGACTTACAATTATAAATAATACATCAAATGAAAGAGAAACTCGAACAGTTTTGGTTTTACTTAGAAGTGTTCAATGTGAGCACCATTCGTTACACGGTACACATCAAGACGATAGGCGTGGCAGATTCTTTGGGCTACGAGCGAAAGACTCTCACTCGTTCAAAGCGTTCTTCAGTCAGTCTTGGTCGTCCCGTACTCTTCCCTTTAGAAAGACAGTCGGTGTCTTCAAATTGATTTTACCATCTGTGGATGTTAGAATAATTTGGAGGATTACATTGGAACATAACACGGAAAGCACGTTGAATTGTGACTACAGATCCACTCCTTTCAAACTGTAAAACACAAAAAGCTTTCGCTGGTCGCCATCTTTACTACTAGCGCTCTCTAACGGAAGATAGAGGAAACACTGCGTGCCCATGCGTACAAGTGTACAGCAAAACTGGGTGAGTTGATCTTTCATTTTTTGTGTAATTTTTAGTTACCAGTCAAATGACATAAATACTACAAAGATTTAAAACCTCGATTTTCATTTTAAAACACCCTTTATTTGCAAATCTCCATACTAACTTGCGATCCTCCGCAGAGGCATATGGCAGAGGGTTTATGTGGCACCAGCAATTAAGGTGGTTGGAGTGATATTTGCTCGTGTACAGATTTAGGTCAAATTGCTCATGCGCGTACTCACTAGTAATAAGTATTGATAAAAGTGAAAAAAATTGCATGTTACCGACTTGGTAGAATGCAATGAAGTTTATAGCAATTTATGCGATACACGTAGCCTCGTGGCACATGTCATATATTTCGAAATAATTCGATGACATACGTACAGATTTTCTCCTAAGCGCGAAAACTTTAGTTTCGTATTATTATAAATGTTCCTAATTAATATAAAGGTATAATGACGATAATAAAACGCGTGTTAATATACTGATTTTGCTTAAATTTCCAATTTCGCGCCGTTAACCCTAGGCATAACAATGTTTTGAATAAAACGAAAACTTAAAGTATAATTCTTGCATCTCTTTTATCACAACATGTAGGGTTATTACCAACTAAAAATAGTTGCAACTTAATGAAGCATGGTCCAAGAATATTTTTCGACTAACTTGAAACGTTATTAAAATGTGCACTCAAATGACTCATGATTTGCGGCCCAACTACCTTAATGAGGGGGATAGGGGAAAGGGTGGGTGGAGGACAGAGGTGAATTGTATGTTATCGGTGTACCCTATGCTAGTGTCACGATACTTCAGCTATAATCGCTAAAGGTGCGCGGAAAGAATGAACTTTTGTTACGTACTATCTACTTCCTGCGAAAGTCATCACACAAATGCCATACCCATGAATATACATAATGGATTTAAATGTTTATAATTGTTGCCTAGGCTACGTGTTGCCTAAATTTCCACATTTAGTTCACCCAGTCCTTGGCGTTACTTAGAAAAAAGTCTTTTCAGTTGAATCGTAAGTTGCCGTTGTTAATTGTTGTTAACGTGAAAAAGTGTGTCATTACATCACGCGCATGGTACTACATTTTTATCCACTGCATTATGATTACTGGTAAGTGAAACCGGCAAGACTTGTGTATTTACAATCTGTCGACTGTATTTACATTTTAACTGCCGTCTTTCATCACTAGGCAGCGCCAAAATCCAAAAAGTTGTTTGTTTACGGAATTCTAGACAACAGTTTTTGGCGACGAGTCAACAATCCATAATTTATATTCATGGCCATACCTATACTGTGGGTGAAGTAAGCATAAAATCTTCCGATACAGTGAAATGTCTTGCCATTACCTTAACTTCTGATATATCGTGAGGAACACACGTACAAAACATTTTATTTCTATATTTATGTTGTAAGGGGTTTATTCAAGCAATTTTTGTTCAACAATCGTATTGCAGGAAACTGGACGTAAGCGAGAATCATCTGGAAGCCATTTCCGTCGTCACTTCAGCCAGCTCTCCGGAACTGAAAGTGTTAAACGCATCTGGGAACGTGATTAACTCTCTGGAGATGGCGCTGCCTAGCGTGCTGGGCCCCTCGCTCGAGGTCTTGGATCTGAGTCGGAATTCGATGATCAACCTGCCCGAAGAACCTCTCAAACCGTTCGTTTCGCTCACTGAGCTGTGGGTAAGTACACGAATGGGGAACTTACAAAATTTTTTACAGGAATTTTAACTCATGCATTATATAGATAACCAAAATTGTTTCATACAGGTCCTTTCCTTTCATCTGAGCGACTCATATTTACTGAACTACAGTGAATTGAAAAGACGATAGTGTATCAAACGCAGCGTTTTGCGCGCCGTTTTGGAAGTTATACGCGTGACGTCACACCTGCCGTCTACCATACGAGATACCGGCGAATAGTTCTGATATTCCTGTTCACTTTCCGTTCATTTATCGTTAGCCTCGAGTTAGTTCGTTGTAATATTGCGTATGTGTTTCAGAAGTTATATCAGTATTTTGTTGTGCTCCATTTTCTAATATTTAAACTATTTATAAGTGAATCATCACACCCCCCAGGCAAAATTAACTGATATACGATAGGCTGCGATTGGATTTCAAATTTCACCCATGAATGCTCAGAAGAGAATTACTTAGTTATTCCCCTTGCTGGCATTTTAATCATGCCATGGTTTCAGAAACTCGGTACATTACGAATATAATACCCAGATTCAGAACTAACTTTGTGATACCAGGTGAATGTTGTAAAAACTTAAGCCAATTACTTATCTGCACTTACGATACATTTCCGGTCATGCTTTTGACGAACAAATGGCAGTTTCAAATAGCAGAATCGCGTATTTATACGTTGGCCAAAAAGGAGGGTTAAGTTGATGAGGAGATGATAAGGCAAGATAAGGAATCAGTAACTGACCTTAGCGGGATATGTCTGTCGCTACCTCACTTTCGTCGGGAGAATAAAGGACGTCACAAGGGATTGGACACCATACTAATGATCATTGACCCGAGAGATACTGTGGACTAGCTTACGATTAAAAACATGTATTAAAGGTCCGATTTACGCCTTTTTTCTTTTAGTAAGCGTATTTGGGTGAGGGTAACCTTAAGATCTACTAAAGAAAAACTTTAAAGAAAAATCTTAAAGTTAACTTAAAGTGAATAGGAACATCATTCTGAAGTAAACTTTTTAAAAGCTTAAAGGTAACTTTAGAATGACTTTTAGTAAACTGAATGGTAACTTAACGTTTAATTTAGAATAACTTTTAGTTAACTTGAGAATAACATATAGTAAACATTGGGGTAGCTCAGAGTAATAATAATATCTTGTATACTCTATATCTACCTATGTGCGTATCTATCGACCTATACCTATTATATAGTCGGCTAAACGTCTAACACCGTACTTTGCGGTGACCAGTGCATGGCGAAGGTCGAGTATATATGTTTGGATGGTGCTGAACAAATGTGCTCGGGAGAAGTGATTTTAAATTTTGTACATTACATTAAACATTGGCTCAATTAAATTTCAAGCTAATGACTGTTGCTATAGTTACCCCATCTATTCAGTTAATTTTCTATAGTTTTCATAAATTAATGCCATGAATCCTATTTTTTTGCTGTAAATAACTTATCATGTTACCCAATAAAGTCTTTTAGAATAAAGCCGAATTTAATCGTATTTTATGAAATACGCGTAAAATAGTTGGAGTGGGGCAAATTGGCCATATCACCTTCGGTGAAGCTAATTACGCCGTTTTAAGTATTCTCAAAAATATATAAACTTTTATTGCAATTATGGAGACATTTCTGCAAACACACCTGCACAGCTTCATATGTCTCATAGGTACATATGTTTCATTTCCGTTCATATTTTTACCAACAATTTTTTGTCAAATTTACTTAGTTATCTCTCCTTAAATTCTTAAGTAAATTATTACTTTAAATGGCGCGAGAACAAACAACTTCCTGGGAATGTTCATCATGATTTCCGTACTTAATTGAATGTAACTCGGTTATATGTCTTTGGTTTACCAGTTTTTCCGGATGAGAATAAGATTATTCAGTAATCTTAAGTACTATATTTAGTTGTTCATACAGTAAATACATTTTTAGCATGAGAATAAGATTATGACACATGAGCTTACGCAATCATGCATTCCAAAAACTCGCAATAACAAGCCCTGTTATTACAATTTGGTTTATGATCCTCGCGCAAAACGATATACGCTCTGTTATATGTGCAATTAAACTGTTTAGATGAGAAAACTAGAAACGCCGTTTGGTGAATACTGACCAGTAATTTTAAGACGTCAAACAATAGCAAACACACACCTATTTCAAGGGGTAATCTTTCGTGCACGAGAATGAGGACGGATGAATGGTGAACCTTCGTACAAAAGGCTAAGGATTATCTGAAGTAAGCGCCCGGGTCTAACACTCCGTTAATGGTAGTATATGTGAGTAGTAGTTTTCCGCTCGTACATGACGAAATGCTTTCAAGATTCTCTTGAAAAAATGTGAAAATAGAACAGATGAACGGCCTATTACTGATTGTACGAATGATGACATCAAAATTTAAGGTACAGATGTCGTGACCTTTCATAGATAAAGAAAACCTTTCATAGATGAGGAAATTGTCGTTCATGGCATTTGGGGAGGGAATCATACCACTGAGGAACTTAATAACAGGACGGGTAGCGCATGTGGTCTCTACAAGCACAAACTCGACTGTTTTATAATGAAAACATGACACGCCTCGAGGTCTATCGAATTACAGCTTGGACTTGTACCGAGCAGCATATATCAAAACAATTGGAGAACAATAATAAAAATTAAATGTCCGCGATCCCCATCTGCCATTGTCATTTTACCCTTGAGTTCGTGAACATAGCAATGTCGCCTTGATTCACGTGGGATAAAAATCAATATTGGAGTGAGCACACTGGCCGATAATCTTTCCTCTGTGTTTCTTGATAGCGTCCGTCAGCGCACAGTTTGATTTCCTTATCTCTCGCCAGACCTCGCTGCATCGCCGGTCATTTCCGTCTCTACATAGGTAGTATGCGGGAAGTATTGTTTAGGCACTTCGTAGACGTTTCTTTTGTTTCCGAATCGCTCGTCCAACTTCTGGGAAAAAAATTTAGTCGTACAAATATCTTGGCATTGGAATATTTTTTATTCTCTTCACATCCTGGAATCATCATCAGGATATATAACTCTGAAGGTTACCCTGTTTTCCGCCATTGCCTGCGTTCTGATATCTTTTAGTGATCCGTGGCACCGGATTACTCTGCCATCCCTGATTTTTTTTCGCTCTGCACTGCCTAAACTCTGGAATTGTTCTCCTGAAAATGTTAGAACCTCTTCCGCAATACGATGTTCAAGAGAAATATGACTGACCATTTATGTAACTTCATAATATTCTCATATCAAATCGATATGATCAATGTTAGTACGGAGGCTTCCGCGGTTATTTAATGAACGTATTCTGTCCGGGTTTTTGCCGCGTCGATCCATTTCGGGGGGACATCAGTTTCGCCTGCCTTCCAGTTGGCTTCGTCAGGTCCTAAATGAAATGCAGATCATTCTTTTTTTTACGGTATTAGTCAGGTGCGCGCTCATTGGCCGGATGGGAATTCGAAATCGATTGGTGGAAGAGCCGTTAAAAAGTTGAAGCTAGCGGATACCCGTCTTCTCTATTACATCTTCTATATTCTATTCTACACACAGGGACCTTTAATAGAGAAGACGGCTATCCGCTAGCTTCAACGTTTAAACGGCTCTTCCAACAATTGATTTCGAATTCCCATCCGGCCAATGAGCGCGCACCTGACTAATACCGTTAAAAAAAGAACGATCTGCATTTCATTTAGGACCTGACGAATCTAGCTGGAAGGCTGGTGAAACTGTTGTCCCCCAAAAATGGATCGACGCGGCAAAAACCCGGACAGAATACGGTCGATATGATCAATTCTTGAAATGTGATTTCATATCTGTGCATTGCAATGTTGAATGAGATTCGTCATGTTCTGTCGTATTATCATACTGTTTGATGTTGTGTCTGTTACTTTATATTCCACTAGCTGACCCGTGCGAATATTTCGCACAGTATGCAGCTTCTTCCTGTTTCTTCCTTCATTCTTCCTGTTCTTCTACCTGTTTCTTCCCATGGGCAATTATATGTTATTTATGTTTGTGTTAAAGATACATAACGTAAACATAAACGGTCACACTGATTGCACGAAAAATGTAAATAATCTAACTAAACGTGTGTGTTAATAGATGGCGCCTCCTACAGTCTTTTAAGCACGTAACCATAGCCAACATATTAGTTGATTATCGCCAAACCCTTCGTCTGTGTTCAGTGACAGGTTCAAGAGGTCTGCCCCGTCCTCTTGGTCTGCCTCGAGGCTGCCTCGTGAAGTTGTGCCTCTTTCCATTGTATAGTTCTGTAACATTGAATGCATTGTATGCATGAGCAAGTTATGTTCATAAATGTTTACAAACTATTTTTGTCAGCGAATATATCATATAAATATGAAATCAAAAAGTTTTAATTGCATTGACTTACCAGATGACCATTCACCCATGTACAATCACTATTGTGCTTTTCGTACTATTTTCATTTTAAACCTTTTTTTGAAGTTTAGAATAAAAAAAATGTGTGGAGTCGATATACCTCGAGCGAGTAATCGACATGGAAAAATCGAAACTTTTAAGTCAAATTAATGGGTAAATAGTGAAATTTGAGATTGAGGTTGTATTTTTCGTCAGAAGCCGGTGATTCAACGTTTAAAATGATACCTCATTTATCAATGTAGGTGCAGTATTAACGGAGCATATACGGAATGACAGAAAAAGACCTTTCTGTAATAATATATACGATTATGCTTAATTCATAATGTGTAAGAAATGCGATTGGTTGTCAATGCTGCCTGTTTTAATTTCTCAATCCCTAATGTTTGATCTTATATCTGTATACTGCTACCCCGATTTTCACATGGTATGCATTATCTAATTTATTTATTATTGTTGATTTATATGTGATGCTTCTTAATGAAATTATTGTGTATTGCTGTCACCATTGACCCCATTGTTGTGGCATGAAATTATGTTTCAATGTTCCAGGGGACTTGAAGTTCCAGAACAATAAATACTGTTTTCAATTTCAACATGATTGATGCCGAAGAAATATTTTAGGTGTGAATGAGGCGTGATTCTCAGGGCAATCGGAAATCACGAAAAAATAGAATCGTCATTTAGTGTCGGACTTGGAAAAAGTTTTTAGTGAGGACATGTGTTAATTGCTAATCGGTGAGCGGAGACCACTGAAAAAAGACGTGAGTGAAAAATTGGTGAAAAAAATTTGGTTTTGATAACGGAAACGTATAGGTCGGAAACTGAGTCAATGTGAACAGAGGATAAGCGTAAACTGGAGGCATTTGAGATTAGGATTTTGGAGGAGAATGGAGAGTGTGAGCTGGGTGGCGAAATTCGGCGGCGGAGATCCGAAGTAGGCAGAATAGTTGGATGGAGAAAGTGTCGAGAGGTGAGGGCATGCGATAATGGGTGATATAAGAGAGCTCGTTTGGCAAACGTGAAAGAGGTCTATATCTACGTCTACTCGCTTCCCTCCGAGCCGCTGCATGGGCGTGTGGCAGGGGGTGCTATGACACCAGCCGTGTAAAGATGTAAGGGATAAGTTTTTTGGAGGTGAAATGGTGGCATGTATTATGGGAGTGTATTTAGTGGAGCTCAGTTTTTATTGTGTACGCTTGTTGTGCGCGGAAAGAATGAGTTTTGGTACCTACATGATCGGCAATGTATCTTCGCTTATCTTATCGCTTCTGTCAGACCCAAAGATGTAGTGAGGCGTCATGATAATATTCTGTGTCGCTCTGAAACACACCAGTTCTGAATTTCACGAGCAAGCTAAGCCTAGCGTGCAGCCTCCGAGTCTCTAGGGGCTCCCACCTTAATCCCTCTAAAAGTTGTGAAACCCCATGTGTTCGCTAGTAGCAGTTTTTTTGACGAAGCAGTTTTCTTTGCATTTTATGAATTTTTTGGTTAAATCTTAATGATCGCGGCGTCAGTGTCAGAAGAGGATTAGAATTATAGACGACTTAAGCAGGGGCTGAGGGTAAGAGGAACTTAAGAGAAACTTTATAGTAGACCAGTAATGTGCAGTAAATTGAAATGATATCACAGATGTCGGAACCCTCGGGTTAGGACCATTCAAAAATCTACCAGTTAGTCGGCAGAATATTAAATAAATGAAATGACGTATCTCTCTCCAAACCTATTCTTATACCTGTCCCTCACTTGCGTAGAGATTTCTCCTTTACTGGGAGCCGTTAGTGGTAGTCATGGAGATGGAGTTCTTCCGATATCATACGTGCCATACCTCCATTTTGTTCCCAACAATGCGCCGCAGCAAAGAAGAGAAGCTTTTGTCTTCGCTCCGACCTCCTAGATGATATGATGAATCTTGTCGAGCGCCCTGGTGTTCTTTGTTGTTTTTGCTCGTGTTTTTTTTCGTATTTGCCGTAGTACCTGCTGCGACGCGCGGATACCTACTTATCGAAATCGCAAAAGCGCTTTCGCTGCGTCAGTGCTCTTCAAAACTTTCTGCTATCCGTCCATTCAGCGCTGCGGGAGAGAGGGGGGCGCTGAATAATATGTATGAATCTCCGGAGCGTGTCTTTTGAGTCAGTGGAAAGTTCGCGCCGGAGAGATGGCCTCGGCACTCGGCCGATTGTCTGCTGTTTCTTCGGGCGTCGTCATTGGTGCAAGAAGTGAAATTATGACTACAAGTTTCGTCGGCCGTATTTCAAACTCTGGGATTAAATCGGCTGCGTACTTTATTTAATCTTGTCATGGCTCAGCTGCTTTTCTTTGACGATTCCTAATTCTCATTAGAATGAGATCGATACTGAGTCAAAATACACGGATATTGTCTTCACCCCTTCCTTCTTTGATGCGTTACTTGGCCCTCTTTCATTATTTTTTTTTAAATACTGATTGAGGTACTCAATAATGGCGGTTTTTACCCTGATATCGATAAAGGTTTTTGACACGACCGTTATCGTGGGTTTTCCATTCGCTCTGGAGCTCTGCTCACTTCGCTACGCAACAACGCGATTGATTCCCATTCGATTCAGACCGCGCGCACTAGACTGCGCACATCAACACAGATCGGGAGCAGAGTTTATGTGCGCAGGACAATAAAAGTACTTCGATAATCGTGTTCACTCTTTTTGTTTTTGCGTTGGTTTCCAGTGAACGCATCGAACGTGGACTATAAAAGTTTTTAATGACTCCGTAGCGAAAATCGTAAGTTTTTAAACACGCTTGTAAAATTAATTAGATAACTTTACTCAAAGAATTCGGCCGCGGCTAATTAAAAACTTAAAAAATGCTACCAAACAACAGGTTACCGAAAGTTTCGCATGGAAACACCGTTCCTTTTATCTTCGTTCATTTTCGCTTGAGCGCGCTCATGTATTCCAATGTGTGCTTATTACAGCATTTTGAATGGAAAGCTTGGATTACTACCAGCGTTTGGATCGGGGAAAAGAACTCTCTTTATACCAGGGTTGAAATTCGCTATGAAAAAATCATTTGACTTGACCGAGATTCGAACCCGGATCTCCCAATTGCCGGTCAGAGGTTACACAACCAAGCCATCTTCCTTCAAGGCCTAACACACCTGACCGGCAATTGGGAGATCCGGGTTCGAATCCCGGTCAAGTCAAATGATTTTTTTCACGGCGAATTTCAACCCTGGTGTATATGCACCCGTGCGAGTGACTTCGTACCATATCATTTGTTACATGCAATGTTTGGAAACTCTCTTTATGCCTGAGACTGTGAAATATTTAACTTCTTTGGACATATTTTTATATGAAATACCGTAACTCATCAAAAAACTTTCAGAATTGATTGCTCAATGAGTGGTTGAGTTTAATGAAATGTAAGTGGGAATGAAATTCTCTCAATGGCTAATTCTGTTGCTCGTTTTGGGTAGAAAAAGTCGTCTAAGTTACAATCATAATTATCATCCTAACCAGGGCTTAATTTCTGAGAGTAGAAGTGCTGGATAGCATTATAATTGTTGTCACTTTATATCAAGGTGTCACGCTCAGTCCAATACTCGAAAACAGCATGTTTATTTCAATGTTACTTCATCATAATTTCGAATACAGCAGCGGAAACTGTTCATAACATGCTAAAATGGAGAAAAAATTAATTATAATACTTGTTTCTTTTAAAAATACGGCCTGTATGGTGATTTCCAGCGCATAAACAAATTCAATAGTATGAAATATGGCTCTAAAATATTTTTCGACCTTCTTGAAAGAGTGTTAAAATGAGCACTCAGTGACCCGCGATTACCGCTCGAGCTACCTCAAGGCAGTTGTGTATGAGTTTAAAATCTGTTTCAGCCTGTGATTAGGGAGAATTGAAATGAAAAAAAAATAGAGGCACTCCGGGAGTGCCGACAGAAGTGAAAACTTGAAATAACGTGAGCATTTTTGAATGTAGGGAATAATTTCTAATGAAGTGTTTTATTAATCAGTAGAAAGTAGTTTCATGTATATAATAAATTAAATATTCATTTATTATGCTATTGTACACAATTATTTTACATAAAAATTGTACACTTCAGAATAATCAACTTTCATCCATTATTTCAACAACTCTTTCATCATCACCGCCATCATCATCGGCAATATCTAAAACTGATACAATAGGCTTATGGTAACTAAAGTAAGAAACGAATAATTTTGATTCGAATTTGCTTAAATGTCTTGTAAATACTGCATCAATAGTAGTTTTATATTTCGTTGTGCCAAGATTGCGATCATTAGACATCGTTAAACCAAACTCACTATTTAAAAATTCAATCAATGGTAGATTTTTATCGTCTGCAAAGTTTATGTTGAAATCTCCACTCAAAATCATTGGCAAATCATCAAATCTTTTCCCAATTTTTTGTTCAAGCAATGCAGATGCATCATGAGAATAAATGAATAAATTTTCATACAAGAAGTCTCGTATCGCCCTCAATGACTTATCCGGAGAAATATAAATGGCAACCATAATAATGAGCTGATTATTCTCAGAGTGGCAACGACATATACACATATCGCCAATATCAGAAGCAGTAGTATTAAACATGCTGGTGAATTTCGCACGCACATCCATATAATTTGAGCAATAATGAACTGTGTTCATATTTAGATAAATAGCTACTCCTCCTGCTGGACGATTATTTCTTCTGAAACTTGCAACAAAGTTAAAATTTGGAATGTCAATTATTTCATCATTACCCATATGAGTGACGCGAGTCACTCATATGGGTATGGGTGACGGTGACGCGAGTCCAATGGTTTTTACCCATCCACAAGTACTGTGTATATAGCGAGTATACTGTGTATATACAGAATATACAATTATACATATATTTAGCAGCAGTGACGGTGACGGTGACGCGAGTCCAATGGCTTTTACCCATCCACAAGTTCTGTGTATATAGCGAGTATACTGTGTATATACAGAATATACATAATTATACATATATGTAGTAACGGTGACGGTGACGCGAGTCCAATGTCTTTTACCCATCTACAAAAGTGCTCAACGCGACATAAGAAGTTTTCACTTCAAAAATGGAAATAGCATCATGGGATATATTGCATGGGTTTGGAATTCGATGTTTGACTATTTTCGCGGTGAAATGAGTAACTCCGTCGAGAGATTTTAAGTTAAGTTGGGGCTAACATCGACCAATTTTCGTGTTATTAATCCGCATTTGGTGACATAAATCAATATAAAATGAGGCTTGGCGTCATATTGTTTTGACTTTAACCAGGGTTTCATTGCGAAATTCCTAGCCTTGTTGTCTCCGATTGCGGAATCGGAAACGGGTATGAGAACTTCGGAAAGGTGTCGAGTTTTTCTTTGAGCCAAAATTTGCGTCCTCTGATTGTTAAAAAAAAATTAAGGTAGCAACAGTTATGTTCCTCTTAAAGGAGATTGAGGGGCGTTCGCAATTTGTTTTTAATGTTTTCGCTTACAACTTTTATTCAAAATGTTGTGGGTCGATTATTCCAGGAGGAGGGTATTTAGATACTGAGACAAAGGAACATCAGCACGGAAGATGGAGAATCTCTCATAATGTAACGATTGGTGACGATGAAGTCAAAGTCTAATTAACGGAGTGACTTAGTCATGGACGGTGTACCCCTCCTCTCATTATTCGGAAATGCCGAGCACTCCAGCGAACGAATGAGAAATTTGATATCTTCTCCCGGATCTCAACTTCCACGCTGCTAAGTGGGGATGGACTGGTTTCGTTTCACGCTTCTGGTCATTTCGGATCGTCTGGGCCGTCCAGTAGACGTTGTGTTCCACGACACTCCATTTCCATCCACAACACGTAACAATTAATTTATTTACTTCACGGAAACTTTCCCTTTTTAATTCAACATTATACAACTGCTACAATTTTGTTTTAAATAGATAACATGGGTAAATTAAAATTACGAAAAATATATTTTTGCCAAATTCAAACAAATTGTACAATTTATCCTTTTTGTTAAATATCGTGTTTTTAAGATGAAATGCCAGTAACATCTTGGGTGTCAGCAAGTATATACATATTTTATCAATGAACTTTATGTTAAATTTGCGGTTTTATACTTTTCAATGTGATGATTTTAATTAATTAAATGCGCGACCCACTTTGCCACGGAGCATTTATTGGTACGACGCCTTTTATCGTGATGCGGAGTCGTCAGGTACGACTTCAGAAGTTGTTTTTATAATTTCCTCCATACTGATCTACCCATGCACACCTCTTTTGCTAGTAACCCTAGTGCATTGCTACGTACGGGCCCTCCTCTTCTTGAGAAACATTTTCTTTAGAGTACCTCCAGCCTCACTCGCCCATGATGCTGTCGGTATATATTTGGTTACGTAGCAGTAGAGTGGTTGGGGAAGTTACTAATCGAAATCAACGAACATAATTGAAGATCGCTTATCAGGAACGTTGGGGATCCCGTCTAGGAAATTTCATGCGATTTGATTACTTTCCTTGGTAAGTAAGTGATGTCACTGGACAAGTTGTAGTAATAATTCATTTTTTACGATGCAATAATAATAATAATAATAATAATAATTTTTATTTGACATTAAGCAATACAATGCAATGGTCATCGTCAAGAGGTATAAAAAGTAAGAACACAAATGAAAAATATATAAAAGGAAATCAGAAATTAAAATATGAGGTCTGAAGTATCACCCTCCTCAAATTCCTGCGATGAATAGAATGCTTTAAGTATACAAAAGCCAACGCTTAAAGGTCAATTTGAACCTAGACAGGCTGACAAACCCAGCCTTTCGGGGCAGTATGTTAAAAAATCTATGTTTAAGTACATTAAAACAATTGACACTTTTGGATAGTCTTAAGTGAGGCACCACTAAATTGTCCCTTTTTCTTGTGAAGTGGTGATGATAGCTGGCTCCTGTCTCTAATGAGCTCAGGTTTTCTTTCACTTCACATACACCTTTATAAATATAATGACCATAGAGGGTCATAATACCCAGTTTTATAAAAAGAGGTTTACAGTGGTCCATCGAGTGCGAACCTGAAATAATTCTAATTGCCCTTTTTTGCGTCTTGAAAACACTCTTTGAGTTGGGACCATGACCCCATAATTCTATGCCATATGTCAGATGACAATGGGAAAGGGCAAAATAAATTTGCCGCTGGTAGTCTATTGGTAGTTGGAGTTTCAGTTCCCCCAGCATAGAAGTTACTTTGGATAGCTTGGCAATGGTAGAAAATATATGAGAATCCCATTTTAGTTGGCAGTCAAGTTCAAAGCCAAGTAATCTGAGACTTTGATTGTGGTTTATTTGTGGGCTAAATGAAAATAATGCTATTTGAGTTGATCAATGAGATGAAAAGTAATGCAGAAAATGAACTTTTTTCAATTATATTATTATACGAATTCAATAAAAAATGTAAGATGCAAAACTTTTTCACTCGTCAACGACAGATGGTCAAAAAATTTGGAGACTCCATTTAATGAACCCTGTACATGGGAAAAAATATCAATTTCTACTACAACCCGACAAGAAGATCCATATTTTGTATTTCTTTGGCCGTGTTTCCCGGCCTATAAGACGCACTTATATTTCCTCGACAATGCATTCTGAACTCGGCCAGCGTCATATTGGCCGAGGGTAAAGATACATTTTCATGCATTTGATTTTACGTGGCCGTCGGATCTACCCATATCTCTACTTTCATCGAAGACTGCGTCTCGTCGGCGGCATAGGGGTGCGCTCTCCATAATTCATTTGTTTGTGGGATTATAGTATGAATAACTCAAATAAAGTTGCTATTTTTGGAATCATGCAGTCCCATTTTCTTCCTATTATTTATAGACATAGTCAAAATAATGCGAACTGCTCCCACTTCCATCCCCTGGCAGGGAGGTGAATGTGAAGGAAGGGAACTAATACTCAGCCCACTAGCCGCTCCACATCGCTTTAGTTTCGTTGATCCGTATAGTCCCAGCCGTGACGGCTGTTTTCCCCGGGTTTCAGACAAAATTATTCCTGGAAAAAAAAACTCACTGGTCACGGCATGGCTTTATGAGTTAGGGAACAGTGATGTGGGAGGGATGAAGGGCACGTTTGGGCTTGGTGTGGATGGAAGGGAGGGAGTGTTCATAATGGCGTAAGGTTTCAATTAAAGGATTTGCGATGTGTCGAAGGAATTTGGAGAAGGTGCGGAGTTGGGCTTTGATACAATGGAGGATCGGGTCTAGCTTAAGGTTATGCCTGAGGCTCATGTTACTCAGCAGTTACTTAGCCCCGGGGCTCCGAGGCAAAGTTTATCTTCGACTTGCATAGCCAGGAAGGGGAGTAGGGGCATAGATCTTGAATATAGGTAGATGGCGCTTTCCACTAGCCCCTTACGGGCGGAGCGCGTAACACACATACCACATATTCAAGATCTATGAGTAGGGGTCGATGCATGGGGCTGGTAATGGTGTTGAATGACGGACGTAATTGACGGCGTCCAGTCATCACCAGCCAATCTAAGAGCTTCTAACAAATGACGCACGCTTTTAAAGTTTGAAAGTGTGATTTCATTGTCTGGAAACCCTTTGAGTTTACAGGAAGCCTGATAGTGTTGAAGGCAGATATTTTTAACGGCAAATAACGGTGATATTGGCGGCGAGAAGTGAAAAATAAAGTTCGCGAAAATCACGGAACACGTCCCGTTGTTTTGAATTCGGGATAAGGGATATATTACTGAGTATTCGAAGCATGTACTCCGAATAGTAAAATAGCACAAGGCTGTATGAAAGCCATTCACGGCGCTAAACGGATAGGCGTCCACAAAATTTCTTTCTTCCTTGCTCAAATGCCCTTGATTACAGCGGGGAAGTTGGTAGATTCATATAAGTATTGATTATGCTCAGCATGCCTATGTGTACCTTATTTCAGTTGGACGGCAACGGCATCTGCAGCATCTCTGGTCGTCCGTTCGATGCGACGCCGCGCCTCCGAGTCCTCTCCCTGCGCCACAACCGACTGGCCACGCTGTCGCCGGCGCCATTCCGACGCTTCCTTTCGTCTGCCGTCGCGACGCCATACACTTCGACGGCTGGTGGGACCGCGTCCTCGACCTCTCCTGCCTCCTCTCAGAGGTCCCACGCCCTCCTGAACCTCGAAGGTAGGTTTCAGTGGCACCGCAGATCAAATAATAGATGGACTTCGTGTGACTACGTAGTGAATAGAACCAGAAAAGCCATTAGAACGAGCAATCGGCTCTCTTGAGTGGATTATTTATGCAATCAATATGCAAAAACAGCATTCTTACGAGTATTGAGTTGGTGTGGTGGCTAGATTATGGCTTCTCATTTGAATCGTCCGGATTTGATTCGATTTCTAGCAGTGGCAGAGGTTGTTTCATGAAATCCCCAGTCCCATCTTGGTGGTGGAGTACCTCTATGTAGCGAGGTGCTCCATCAATGTGGAGGTGGAGACAAATGCTCCATCGCTTGCATGGAGCATTTGACTCCAGACCCCATGGCTCCATTTGCTAAGGGTAGGTTAATGCTGATTCAAGATTGATCTCCACCCTACCTCCATTTCCCTACCAGAATAGTGTCCTCAGACCTTGCTCACCTCTCCGATTAACCAGCTAGTAGTAGGTAGTGTAGCTACAAGGTTTATCATGATACATGATATTTTAAGTAAACCTACTCGAACCACAGTAAATGTACCAAGAGGCAAGGATTTTAGTATTGTTACTAGAGCTGATCAACAGCATAAGTATTGTTACATATACAACTGGCCTCCTTCTAATCAGTTCTCTTCCTTGATATTATCAGTGTCTCAGAGATGACCATCAAGCATTAGTGAGTAACAGAGGATGAAGAGTTGCTGTGATTTGTGTATAGTCTCTTATGATACAAGCTTATTGATGTAAATGGATGGTTCACTGCCAGATTTACTGTCCTTAGTTAAAATTACAAAAAATCATTTCTTTGTGGAAAATTGCTACCAGAAACAATTCTCGGTACCCTCCAAGATTAGAAATGCAGAGGCTAAATGGTTGAAAGCTCAGGATAGGTAGGCACTGCTGCTATCTTGGTGAAAATATACCCAATAAGCTTAGGTTTAATAATATGCTAATTGGATTCGATTAATATGTCATTCTAGCACCAGTTGTACATTGTATTTCAATATTATGCAACTATTATAAATTCTGTGCTGTGTGGTTAGGAACTGATGATAATCAAATGATTCATGTGCAATTTCAGTGGCGAATTGAACATTTTCCTAAAGCTTCAGTTGAATTAGGAAGCAAAGACACTTTGATTTGGCCTTTTATGTCAAATTTCCTTGTGATAGGGTATTCAGAATCGCATAGAGGGAATAGGGAAGGAGGTTTCTTTCACCTTCATTCCTCATGTAATATTAAGATGTATGGATATGCATATCCATATTGTCATGTCTCAGAGGCAGCTGGCCTTCTGGAGAGATAGGAGAGAATCAACAGAGGAAAAAGGAATATAAATGCTACCTCCACTGGATATTTGAATGTGGATTGGAGCCCCTTTAAATTTGGAATTTAAGAATCTCTATCAGTATTTTGCAACTTGTGGACTTGAGCCAATCAGACAATCATTTGATAATATGTCTCCAATGCCTTTTAATGTCAAAAGTACTGCATAATTAGGTATTATTCCAACACTGATAGTATTAGATTGAAATGTTCTTCCTTCAAAAGTTGAGAGTATGATGAAGAATATTTATAGATAATATGAAGTTCTTATTATGTACATCATCACTGTCAGCAGCCATTGTGTTACATAATCTCATTCACCAGCTAATAAGATGAAATTGGTAAGATTATGATGTTGTTGTATGTTGACTATGGTATAAAGTTGGCCAATGTAGCTACCATAATGTGGCTGAAAAGTGTCAAACCTCAGTTAACTATCTCATTTTTATGGACACATCATAGAACAATTATTGTTATGGATGGTTTAACTTTCTCCTGAATGATTGAATGGAAATATGTACCTATATGAGAAGAAAGGCTTAAGTTTTTTTTAACAGTTTGAAGGAAGCTCGCTATCAGACTTAAGGCCTGGTTACAATATATATTAACCAGTAGGTGTTCATGCATGATTAAATAGAGCAGGTGCTATTTTCTTGTTCATGCATTCTTACAAGTTGGTGTGGTTACATGGTGAATTTTCGCGTTCATTCACGCATTCATGTATTCTCACAGTAACTCGTACGAATTAATATATCATGTAACCAGGCCTTACGGCTTTTGTTGGTTAGCCATAGGAAATGTTTTCAATATGTGTAACTCTTCTAAAAAAATTGGATTAATTTAGCCACTAGCTCTGAACACAATGCAACACCAAAGAATGGGAAAAAGTGCCACTAAAATATTTTTAGTCTCCCTATTAGTACGGCAAAGACATCTGAAAGACGCATATGAAGATTATGATCAAATTTACAAAAACAGCATGAAAAATGTTGAGGATTGCTCATGTTTTATTACACATCTGTAACAATCGTCACTTTTTCAAACAAATTGCAGGCAACCCACTATCCTGCTCCTGTCGTCTCCTCTGGTTGCAAGAATGGCTTCAGGAGATGGAACTTGAAGGTGATGACGAAGAAGAAGAGATGAGGCGTCAAATCAAGTGCAAGGATGGGACACCCCTCCACCAGAAGCGTCTCTCAAGAAAGGATTGCCAACGCCAATTGGCCACCTCTGCATTGATCAGCTCGAGGGGCGATCCATCGTTAGTCGATGACCTAGAGAACCGAGATGATGAAACCAGTTGTAGGAATGAAGAGGGTTCCAAAGGTTAGTCAAAGGGAGATTTTGGGCAACTTCTTTTATTAAAAGACTACTGTTTCAGTCTCTTTAATGTTACCAATGTGGCTGTGGAGTCAGTAGATCCTCAGTGCTTAGTGTTTTAATACCTCTTTTAGGAATATCTAATGTTATCACCTATAGGAGTCAAACGGTATAGAATTCTTTATAATTGATCCAAATTTGAGCCTCAGATAGAGTCTTATTCATATTGCTGTGCGATTTTAATTTAACTTAAAATTTTCTATTCATGCTATCAGGGTTGTAAGAAAATCCCAGAATATTTCACTGTTTAACTAAGTGACTAAAAAGTCAAACAGTTTTTGTAATTTTTTATTATGTTCGATTTAAATTGTTTAATCAAGGATTCTGATTCTTTCAGCTTCTATAATTACACAGTGGTGTTATTTAAAAAAATATAAATTAAGAAATCAAAATCGAAGACTAGCCATCATAAGTTCCTTTATCTGAAAATGAGCCTTAATATTTTGCTTTTATGGATGCTACTTTTTGGGACCCTCAGGCTTTTTGTATGTAGCACATTGCACCGCATAGTACATATTTCAGAGCCATGCAAAATTTCAGGTCATTTTATTCAGTAGTCATAAAGGAATAATGAACATACAGACATCACTACATCATTATATAATACTCTAGATGACTACCCACATTGCCCCCAACATTGAAACTTCTATCAGTTAAACTATTCAATTAGTAAATAAGTAACATTGATCTAGAATTGAATAGATTGAATTGCCTAATATACATGAGTTTAGTAAGAGTATATGTCGGATGTATATTTCACAGGTCAAATTATTTTGTTCCTGCTGTGAAAGGGATAAATTATGACTGCATGCTGATGAAGTTAATATTATTTTCTTTAAATTTCAGCCCATGCCTCCCCACCACAAGAACTTCTGTCCAGACCTATATCAAGCTCTTCTCTTCAGCACCAGCAACCCCCATCACCTGAGGAATCTGAGTACTTCTATGACCAATATGTTGATGAGATTCACCCCACAGGTCCCCTTGGGAACACTGGTAACAATGCTGTGGATGACAGTCGCAATGGCCACTTGAATACAGCCCCATCTACTACAACCACAACAGAAGCACCATCAACCACCACAACTGAAGCTTCCAACGACTATGTACCTGGAGACACCCCTACCATCTATGCTGGGACTCGGCCCAAGAATGAATCTTCAACAGATAACAAAGAGGGTGATGGTGGCACCGGTAACAACAGTGGTATTTCTATTTTTGGGATCCCAATACCTTCGTGGAGCAGTCTTTTTGGGTCTGGAAAGAAGAGAGCAGGAGGAACAGCTAAGGTTGCAAGAGTAAACGGCCCTCCAAGAGGCCCAGCTGCTAGCCAAGGAAGGAGGAGAGGCAACCCAAAAGTTATGGCGGACAGGAATTCTGTCTCCCACCCAAAACTTGAGTCAGGTTTCAGGCCTATTTTCCCAGGCTCTGGTGGTTTTGTGCCAATCACAGGGAAGTTGGATACATCATATGTGGCAAACGCAACGCAGGAAAAAGGACAGTGGCCAGCTTTGCCAAGTAACAAACCAATAGGTATCGCACATTTAACGGCCACAATTCTTCCCTCCAACAATGCATCATCAGTATCCTCCCAGGAAACGACAAAATTCACAACACCCTCAGTTTCCACACATCACGACCGCAAAACAAGACCACCATACACCGTGAAACCTTTTGATGTGTTTCTGTCGCCCGATAATGCCACCAAATTCAATGCCACCACACCCAGTAAAAATGGACATGTGAGAGACAAGTATCCATCGGTGACAGAACAAACCGGGGTGACTGGACCATTCCCCTCCCTGGGTGACAACATTGGTAGGTTCCCGACAAAGTGGACGGGAACCAGGGCCATTGGTACTGTGGAAAGGGTGGAGCTTAAGAAGAACGTAGGAATTGAAGTTGGTGCTGTTGGGCCTGTTTCCACGAGTAACCAAGGCTTGAAGGGCAGTGTTGGGAAAGCAATAATGGTCATTGACGATGGTGACAGTGATAGTGACAGTGCAAAAACTGAGAGTGTGCGAGCAGGATTAGGTGCAAACGTGCATTTACTGCCTGAGATAATTACAGTTCGTGGTGGGTTGCTGGAGAACATAGACAGGACTAATGCCACAGTGACACCCACAACATTGTATTCCTCCTCTGTGGTTTCTGGGACACCTTCCCCCACCAGACTATGGGAGAACCCTCCTTCAGTGGTACTCCAGACAACCACTCACACGACTCAGTCCATAGGCAAAGATCATGTGACTGTGCGGCTGGTGAATGAATCAAATAACATTATCACAGAGGAGATTACTATGCCAACAACATGGGGGAGTGGTGGAAAACCCAAAGAAGGTAATAAATATTATGGTGAAAGAATTTATTACAAATATGCATTTTAACATAAATATCAAGTTCTTTACTTGATTGATAAAATCTCTTTAATTGGTTTAACAGTCAGTTGAGCCTATGGTGATCAGATATCAATCCACTAAACTAGGACAAACTTTTTATTCTTAAAGTATAGGCCAGTTTCTGTTCATGTTAGTGTATAATTTATGGAACACTGGAAAACTCATCACTGTTTGAGTCTTAAATTGCTCACATTTTCTAAACCTCAGTTGCTGTGACTTTCATAAAAGCTTGGGGTATTACAATCCGAGAAAGGAATATAAGTGCTCAGATCTTGATAATGAAATTATAGATGCCGAAATGTGGTCAGCAAGAATGAATAATGGCAGAGTGGTCAAAGTTAGAAGTGATTTTGGAAGGAGTACACATCAAGCATTTATTAAGCTAATAGGTAAATAGATAGAATCAAATATTAAGGGAAAAGGTAATTTCATTATAATATAAGTGATAAATACTTTTTGATGAACAATTAAAGGTGATATTCATTTAACCTTTATCCAGGCATGTGGGCAGTAGTTTACTGCCTCAATCATGAAAGTGTGCATAACTTTTGCATGATGGTGTACAGGAGGTCGAGGGGGACATGTATTCTCCAGTTACACATTATGACATTATTATGATTTACAATGAAGAATTGAACAAAATGGATGGAAAAACATAATGCAGTAAATAACTGCCGCATGCCCAAATGGCACTACGAAAGAGACCAGATGAAGGTTAAAGAAATCACAAAATTTGAAGAACAGTACAGATTGCTTAGTGTCTTGGTTTAGTCTTAGGAAACCTTGGGACCAACATTACAAAACCAATACTGTCCTAGCCTAAGCAAAACCTGTGGTCACCTTAAGTAAGCCTCATGCAACTAACTATAACAGCTTTCATGATAAACAGTGGTAATAGATAAGTGAGAAGTACCAGTGAATATATTCTGAATTATGATTCTTGTGAAAAAGTAGTGCAAAAACCTATGTGTAGTGCAAAGGTCTTTACCTCAGCCTTCACATCTTTTCTGCTTAAAGACTCATAAAATATCACACAAAAGAAGTAATCATAGATAATGTGGTAGTCATGGCTTGGCAAGTCAAAGACCAATTGTTTGATTCATGGCTTGAGAGAAACTAGTTTGATGGTGATTTCATCATGAAATTTCAGTTTCTTCAATTATTGAATCTTCCCAATTATTTCCGTCAAACCTTTTGTTTAGCTATTTGTTTTATTCAATTCAAGTGCTACTGAATTTAAGGTACATAGAATGAAGATGCTTTTTTAATGTAATACATGTTTACTCTTTGAGAAATCGATTCTCATTCTCTTCGTATCATTGGATTCTAAACAATGATTTTGAGCCACAAAATCTGTGAAAATCTTTACACCCTCACTCATTGTCTCTATCATTCTTCTAAGTCCACAAATCCTATGTATTCCAACCTTCCCTTAACGGAAGATGGTTTATTGACTAAATAGTTTTAACTCACAAAATTTCACTATCTAATGCAAATTTATAACATAGTAACTACAGTGGTGGAATGTATTGCTTTATCTGCATGACAGCCAGCTTGAGTCTGTAACTTATGTAATGCTTTATTATAGTTTTTACTTATATAGGTATCTGAAATCATAACTCTGCTGACATTCCATCAGCTATAAGATGTAAGCCATAAAGATGGAACTTGATCATCTTCTTTAGGCAGCTGCTACAGCAGCAGACCTACAGCTGGCGCTCAGGGTCCACTTATGGCTTATGCCCATCGTAGAATGGGCTTTATACAGAAATGAAACTTCATTCAGCAGCTACCCATTTGGAACTCGGAATCTATCTCTTCTCTGTTGAAATGAGTTTTAGTTTATTCGGTGCTGTTCATTTAAGATAACCTCTCCATTCCAGGTGAACCTCAGTTTAATGCCTCTGTGAGCAAGTCTGACTCCACAACAGATCTGTCTTCAAGAGAGAAGTCCACCAAAACAACATCATCTCCCTCAGGTTCTCAAGGAACTCTGTTGTCATCATACCTTCTGGCACCAGGGGGGCAAGCAAAAGTCACAAAGGTAAATATTCATCATATGTTGTGTTGGCTTTCTTATCAAAGTTACAGATTATATCTGTCCATTCACAATCATATTTTGAACTCCTCTTATACCTGATGCCAGTAAAGTTATGGAAAAAGATAATTTTTCAGTCCAATTATTGATCTCTTTAGCAGCTATCAAATCGGCTGTGTTGATGTAGGTAACATCCTTTGAAAGCATCGTTTGTGCTATTGTGTTATGTGACACACACACTGATGAATACACTTATTACACCTCAGAATTTGAGCTGAGCCTAGAGATGGTTAACTGCAGTGACTGAGCAGGAACCATAGTTTCCTCGTTGGCTGCTCAAGGAACATATAAAATTGCAATCATAGCCTGTGCAATCTGATGCACAAGGAAATACACTTTTCAACAAATACCTGATTTACAATCTGAATCATGCAAAATAGCTGTAAACCTACCAATTTTTTACTGGGTTGGCTGCTAAGCTGAGCTGAAATCAGATTACCAGTGGGGACACTTGAGAAATCTAGTGAAAATTATTCCATCACTTACCCATCATCAATGCTAGCCTTGTGTTTTGCAGCCACCTCACATGGTAGAAAAGTATTCATCACTTCTAGTACAAACAAGAAGTAGGAGATAGTTTATCTTTATAACTCAGGTTTATCTGTTTCCTGGAGACTGAAGTAAATATTCAAGTACTGGTCTTGATTCTTTTGCTGAGAATTGACTCTTATTATTTTGATCTTGAAATGAATGCACCTTACATAATTAGGTACTTTCCTTGCTGTTTTCAGATTATACAATCTTATAACAAACATTACACATGTGAACCATTTAAGAATGAAGCCATATTTTCTGACGTTAAAGAAAGTAAGAAATATGGCCATAAACCTTGTCCTAAGGACATGTATCCTTACCAATTACCCTGGATTTGAGGACCATGTCTTGTAAGAAAGAGAAATTGTTATCATTGGAGCCTTTCTTGCAATGGTTGGATCATAAAAATTGGAGAGAAAATAGACTGATGAGGAAGATGATGGTGAAATGTACCTGAATTTTTTCCCTACAGTTACTATTCAAGCCCTTGCCATTGTAGAAATATGTATCTCAATTACTAATTTGTTTTGTTGTATAATTGTTGGGCAAGTCACATGAGAATATATATTTCAATTTCATAAATGGTCTTCTTAAATTTTCTAAAACTTTTGTAATTTTCTGCTCTCAATATGGAATCATAATATAAAAATTTTATATAACCTACACATGTATAGTTCATTTCCTTTATTTCATTGAGAGACTGCTACAGATCATTTCCATTAACTTTTCAGGTTTCTAAAACATCCCAGCATCATCAACAGTATTCACAGCAGTATGAAGGAGAATATTATCCTCATGCTTCCCAAGCATCTGTCGATGTGGAGTTTCATGATATAGAGCTTCATAAGCAAGACAGAACCAGAAGTGGTATAGGATACACCAAATGGCCATCAGAGGAAAATTCAAAGCGTTCTCGTTTGCCTGAATGGTACTATGCAAATTACAATGCCACTGAAAAGGACGTTTATAGAGGACCCCTGGAAGATATTATTGTTACTGAGGGATATCCTGGATTTCCATCATCTTCACCAGGTCTTCATGCTGATTTATTCTCTGTAGACCTAACAATATTTGTGGCCATCATTCTAACAGTTGTCTTAACTCCTGTTAGATAGAAAAATTATTTTTGTATCTCAGATGTTCAATTGAACAGTTAACCAAAATAAGTCTGATTTATTAATACTAATTTTATTAATTTGTACATAGTGATTTAACTTTACCACCTGTACTTTGTCAAAGTTTGAAAATTAGGAGTGCATAAAAATACATAAATATATTATATCGTGTATCTTCGAGTATAATTCAATTCGAGAATAAGTCAAAGTCTTCTTTTCAGCCACAAATGGCCACTAAAATCTGTGACGGGAGAATAATTTGAGATCTGATTCGATCCAATTTGAGATCTGATTCGATCCGATCCGAGATGTAATCTGATCACTGTAACTCATAAATAGGAAATTCCGAGAAAAATCATGTTTTTTACGATTTTTTGATAATTTGAATGCGATGAGCGACTCCCCCTCCCCCTAAAAGAAGGGGGGAGGGGAATATACATAATTTTTTTAGACAAAGGATATTTAGAAGAGGCCACATACCGATTTTGAACGCAAATCAATCACTGTAACTCACTTGAAAAAATCCCAAAATAATGCAAATTTTTTATGATTTTTCGAAACTTCAAACGAGATGTGCGACCGGAAGATATGGTCTGATTTAAAAAAAAAAATTTGTTGTGATCAGGGTGATGAGTAGCAACTTTTCCACGCTATTACAATTCGATTTGGACACTTTTGTGTTTTTCGGCCCACCCTAATGTATGTACATTCCCTGCATAAAATATTGCCATGAATTGAAGTATTAATGCCAGAGTATTATTTTGTTGAATGATCAGATATTCAAACATTGGCAAAGAGGATAAAATAATTAGAGTTTGAAGAGAAGGAAAAGATATTAGTGATTTGTCAGAATTTTCCACAGCACGGCTTCCAATTAGCTACTTGTGTCTTCAAATATCCACTATTGGCAAGGTACCCTTGGAGCAGGTGATTGTGGATATATGATATTTGCCAGAAGAGAAGGATATAAACAGAAAGAAAGATATGTAAGGTAGCATCCCTTGGCCCTAAAACTAATAAAACTTGCAGAAATGATTAATATTGCAAAGCAGAAGAACCAAATGTATTTGAAATTGGTAGGTCCTAATATGAAACTAAGGAAGCAAATATAAACCATTTATCATCAAGTATTCTCAATGACTTATAAGTGAGAGATGTGTATAATTTTATTCAAATAATATATGGAAATTCTGACCCTGATCAAGTCTCCTTATACAGTGACTGGACTAGAAGTCACAGGTATGTTTTCATTGGCAGAATGAAGGTAGAATGTTCTTAACCCCTACCCGAGTATATATGGTACCTATTTCATTGATAACTGAAGTCAGTATTTATTATCTCACATCTTGTCTCTATCCCTCAGCAAAGGCTAAACATATTTATGTCCAGAGTAAGCTCCGTAGTAAAATACTCCAGTTCGCAAAATTTGGTATGCCAACATCATAGTCTTTGAACTTTAAACGGTGCTCACAAAGTACTACTTCTTTCTTCTCTACTTGCCTCATTATTTCTACAGCCAAGGACGATTGCCTAAAAGGGTGTTTAGGCATGCATTCAGAGAATGCCTAGGCATGGCATGTAGAGAATGCCTAAGAGGGTATTTAGGCATAAATCCATTTTTATAATGTTTGTTCCAATACTGCATGAATTATCATTTAGTTATTTTAACCAATTTGGTTATGTCTAATGCTCTAACACTATGACTGTTTTATAATGACAGCTTTGTCGCATGAAATTCTACTAAAACATCATGCAACTGACCTATTCATTGTGCATTCATTTTGAATAAAAATAATAATTATGCCCTCAATAGTCCAAAAAAATGGGAAAGTTGATTTGACATATTTGTGATAATGTTGATCCTTTAAATTTAAAAAAATACAAGGCTCACAAACCCTGGACTCAGAGTCAGACAGATGAAATTTCAGCCCAGGGAAGTCAAAGGTCAACATGGCCTACCACATGCATATTGTAGGCCTCACCCCTTATGGCCCCTCCTTACTTTTGGCTTGACAGCAGTGGCCCACCCAAATTTCCGTACAACCAGTCCAACTCTGCCTGAGGTGGATCAACTGGAATTTGTTTCCTCTTGGAGTAAATGTAGAAAGTGGTCCAGAATGTGCATGCTGATGGCCTGGTAGGCCAGAATATTTCTGAGAAATGTCAGTTGCTGAAATGACTCAGTGAGACATATTGGAGCACCCCTGGGAGTTCGATCTTGCTAGGATTGTCTTGTGACAAAGTATTTCCATACAAAAACTGTGGGGATAATCAAGAATAGGCTGCCTATATGTAATTCAGCAGCTTGGGTAGAGAATTTGAAGCCTCCTTTCAAAAATTCAATATGTTTTTTTCAGGTGTTTTAGGGACAAGTCATACATTTTAAAATCAATTAAAATAATTGTGTAAATAATTTGTTGAGTATTAATATTATTATTTCCACAGCATTGGCTAAAATTACTAAAAGTTCGATCTCATAGATGGATATGTAAGGAAGGACTAAAGTACAACTTAATTAAGAGAGGAATTCCACATGGGTGCTGCAAATTTTGCTACTCAATTTCTCCAATGTTAGGAGTCATTTTTCAACTTGTTTATGGGATAAAAATTATCAAAATGCAGGAGAACTGGTTTTCACAGCACCTTTTACAAGTTTTCCTGGCTGCGTATGACTTTGTAGAGTGGATTTGTTCATGAGCTGATATGAAGGGCATTGTTCTGACTATATTTTTGAATATTCTCATTTGTAGTCACTCAATTTGGATGATACCATCAGTAATGTAAAATGCTTTTGGCATGTGCGTTTCATCAAGGATCAACAGTGGAATTTTTCTGGGGTGAGCTTGTATTTATTCTCCTGAAACATTAAGAAAAGGAGTCAGGTATGTGATGGAACCATATCTCCAGGACAATTAAAAAAGTTAGGCATTAACCCAATTAGAGCCAGTATGACATTAGAAGAGATTGCAGTCAATATGTGAAAAGTTGAATACAAAATGAGAGGTACTGGTATTTTCATAAATATATAAACGCTTTGACTTAGGAATTTCTTTGCTGCATCCTTTCTGACTGAAGAAAAATTTTAAAGTTACTTATTAATGTTCCGAAGTAAACATCTATTAGTGAGTGATACTCCTAGATAGGGTAATGATCACATTAAATACGTTTCACATGCTCACATCAGTTTTAAAGTGACGATGTCAGAATCACATAAAATATAATTTATTTAATAATATAAATAAGAAAACTATAATATCAGAATGAAGCCCTGTCTATTGTGCAATTATGTGATAAATCAACACAGTGAAATTAACTATTCCGTCATAAAAGATAAAATAGACAGTTACATTGTTTCAGTAACTTTTTCACTTCACCCATTCTGAAAATTTTTAGGTAAATATAATTATCCTTTAATATTAAAATGGATAATATTAAGAAAAGAATACGAAATATTAATAAAGTACCATGAGGGAATAGCTATTCATGTAGCTCTCATAGATATCTCACATAGATGACGACAGGTTCTCTCGTTTAATCAGTATATTTCGGCTATGTAAAAGGGTGCATACAGCAAAGTCGTTCGTACTTAGCGCCACGAGCAGCAGCGCCACTCTCGAAGACGGTGGAATACGGCCCTATTTTCCCCGCGAAACCTCAACTCTTTGGGCCCTTTTCAACCCTTTACCTAAAAACTCTCAAACTTCCAGATTTCTTCCACGCTGGCGGTCGCTGAACGTCACCTCCGAGCCACTGAAGATAACCACGGGTGAGTTAAGTGGGACCCTGGATAGATTCCCATATCACTCTCATGAGATAACTTAATGAGTGTAGAAAACATATTGCCTTCTTTTTCTTCCAAAGAAATAACTTCCCAACCAGGTAAATATTGGTCTCCATTTCGAGATGATATAATTATGACTGGGGGGCCCTTAATTGTGATCTAAATTAATCTCTTCTCGCCCCAGAATAGCTCGAAAGGGTTTATTTAGATGCAACTTCGTTAATATGGATCGTATAAGCAATATTAAAAGACGAGGGTGATCTATACATTGAGTAGATGGCTACTAGCATATTTGATTAAAGCTAATCCATGTTTTTCGTGTTTTGATAATTTATTTACGCTCGAGGGTGCCTAGCGGTGGCGTGGCCTTGTTACGAGTGGGGTGCTGCGGAACAGAGAATTGAAACAATTGAGCATTACCTATTGACAATTTTCGTCAGAGTAGGCATGATTTATGTCATGATTGCGAATGAATAGGGCTTTTCTCCCTCGGGCAGGCAACAGGTTTTATGCAAATTCCATTATTACGACAAATCTTTGAAAATCAATGGTTAACTACGACAATGGTGAAGCAATGATGAGGAGAAACAATAATGTACGATAACCTGTGCTCGAGGTACGACCTAATCCAACCTTCAATTCTGGTCGATAGATCACGCATTCATGGATCACACTTCCTTCAATTCCCTGCATACTCAGCGCACGAATTATCTTTACTCGCCGCAGAATAGCTCGCAAGGTTCATGTATGTGTAACTTCGTTAATATGGATCGTAGAAACAAGATTCAAAGACGAGCGTAATCTGCACATTAAGTAGATGGCTACTAGTTGATGTGATTAGGGCTAATCGACGAGTTTCAAGTTTTGGTAATTTATTTCCGCTCGAGGGTTTGTAACGGTGGCCTTTCAACGAGGAGAGTGCTGCGGAACAGAGAAATGAGACACGTCGAGAATAATCTACTGGCAAATTTCATAAGAGTAGGCAGGATTTGTGCCATAACTGCGAATGAACGTGGTTTTTCTTCCTCGGTAAGGCAACAGGTTTTATGCAAAAACCATAGTTGCGACAAATCATTGAAAATCAATGGTTGACTACGACAATGATGAGGTGAAGCAAGATGACCTGTGCTCGAGGTATAACTTAATCTAACCATCAACTCTGGTCGATAGATAACGCAATCATGGTCCACATTTCTTTCAACTTCCTTTCATATTCACGGCACGATTTAGATTCAAAGACGCAAGTGGTTTGATCGCTGAGCTCAACACCGCTAAAAGACACGAGCTCTACTTATTGGAGTATCTAACATTTTGGCTGTATTTTTTTATGCTCGGGCTTGCTTACAGCAGTGGTCTGACTTTTCATGGACTTAACAGAAGCGAAGCGGTTGTATCGGCACGCTGTGAGTCGATTAAGTATTGTAGTGGTCGCCGAACTATGATTTTTAACATTACAACAAATTAAACATGAACCCTTATGCCATGGGGTCAGTACCGCAGTGGATGTAAAAACAATAAATGTGACGCCAACACTCCTCTTGCGGCAGCGATTATTTTAATTTTATTTATCTCTCTTTCGTATTTTCTCGGTCTTATTGCCCTTGGAAAACCATATGCTGCAAGCAAGGCTCCCACTTTCATTTCATGAGAACAACCTAATGAATGAAGAGAGAAGGAAGCCTCCTATTCATCCCGACAAAGCAATTTCTAAAACAGGTCATCTAGAATTGAGATATTGGTCTTGCTTCCGAGGTGTTGTAATTATGCCTTACTCATTCAATGGAAGGACTCAATAGGCGTACCTCTGGTCGAGAAATTACATTACTTACGTTATACGTTTCGGGTCTTAGCCCTTCCTCAGTCGTAGAGAGAATTAGTGATGGGTCGTTCTTGATCGATTCGTTCAAAATGATTGAATCACCAAGTGAGTCAAATGACTCATGATTCATTTCGGGAAAATGATTCCATCATTCAATCATTTTGTGTTTCCGTCTGCCGTGTGATTGAATGTGATATTAAGTGGAAAAACATTCACATGTACGTTATCCGTTATGTCTAGTCATGAAATTTCAGAGAGATATCTTCATGGGCATAAATCCATTAATATTTGGTCAGTGAGTTTATGTTAGTATAGCATAGTTAGAGACAAGGCGCTCATTTTAAAAACGATGAAATTAACCCTTGTTACAATACCAGCGCATCATTACAGTTGGTAAACTTAATAAGAATTTTAATTATCTGTTCAGTTGAAAGCTCCTAATTGAATGTAATTCAATACTGCAGATCAGAAAACATTCATGCACATTAATTTGTGTAGTCTGAGCTAGTGATTTAATTTTCATGTACATAGTTTGACATTATTCTTCTTGAATTCAGGGTCTGTGACAGTTTTGCCTCTCTAAATATTGTCGTGACTATAGTACTTGAAAATCTCCAATTTAATGCGGATCCAAAATTTGTGGAATATGGAAATCAATCAGCCTTCCTAAATTTCTAAGCACGATAGTAATTATTCGAAATCAATTATTCAAATAGATTGATGGCATCAATTAGCATCATTCGAGTTTTTGAGTCTCTTCAGTCTTGATTCATTCGAGTCTTTCGATTCACGTGAGTCTCGTGATTCATCTAATCAATCTGACTTACGAGTCATAATGAATCAAATGATTGAATCAGTTGATTGAATCTTTTAAGTGACTCGAATCAAAGTGATTGAATCACTAAAATGATCGACTTAGCCCATCTCTAGAGAGAATGTACTGCTCCAATGAGGGTAGGAGAGGGGAGGTTGATGATGCTGGGCAGGGGGAAGTTGCAAACAAGTTATGATGATGAGAGGGGACTGGGAGGTGATTAGAACTGCGAAAGTGCGGGGGGCGGTAGTTGCAACAATGTAACAGAGTAATCTGGGGAAGTTAATGAGCCTAAGCCTGGCTGACTGAGCAGAGGGAAAAAAAGTTGCAACAAAGTAATGAAAGGGGACTGGGAGGCGACTATAACAGGGAAGGAACGGGAGCAGCAACAAAGTAATTTTGATGGAGGGGCGGTGACAGGTAGGGTCTTTCACCTCCCCTACCTGTCACCACCCCTCCATCAAACTTATATTTCCTTGAACACCAGAGAGCAATTACATTCCATCTGTATACATCAAAATTTACCTCATGATATCAAACCATCACAAATTTAAGTAAAAAATGACCATATAAATTTTTCCTTAATAGTTTAAAGAGGAAAAATGTTTTTGAAAAAAGAATATGAGTTAATATGATGATGGTTATTGAATTACTGGAAAAAATAGCAAATTTATGACCACTTCCAATATCCACTTTTATTCTACTTCAAAGACATGAAAAACCATTGCATGAAGCTTCATTTTTTAAAATATTACCAAATTTGTGGATGCATAACTTTCTGCGACTAGACTTCACACATCCATTACTTCGCAAAAGATTTTTTTTTAATTATTTTAAAGAGGAAAATATTCAATTACCATTAAAACTACATATTAGAGTAAATGTAAAAGCACATTAAAAATAAATCGTGGCAATCTCAGTCATGACCTTCTCTAATTCATAATATACAAGTAAAGACTTGAAATTTGTAGTCCGAAGTTTTCCATTACGAGCCGATCAGAAGATATTTTCGCTAATTAATATTTGAGATTATTAATACTGGGACGTATGAGGCGGTACCGCCCCCTATCACCCAGCCCAGTTCACGCTAACACTCATGCCCCGAGTAGAGAAACATTACTACCGGACGGAACTCAAACCTTCGACACTCGCATTTGCAGGCAGGGACCTTACCTCGTTGCCACCAGGGCCGGCTTAGGAGAGGTTCCAAAAATTTTTATTTCGACCGGTTACGTTAATGGCATGCAATTTCACTCGAGAAGTTGAAAATACGATTGCTACTTCGTATTGGCAGGAAATATGGACCATTCGCTTCATTTCGTGGTAATAAAACACTAAACACACCGCGCCGTTCATTTTCTCGAGAAATGAACCGCTTTTCCGCACACAACGTTGTAATGGCAATTCAAGTCAATGTCTAAAACAATTTCCGGTACATCAATGCAGGAATTTTTAGACTTTAAATTCATTTACTAGTGACAGAAAACAAGGCGCGGGTGTACGAGATGAGCATTAATGCTCTTAATTAATGCATTAATGCGTAATTACGCTTCAAACGGTGGTAAAAACTATGACAAAGTGACGCCTCCAGACAATTCAGCTCCTTAACTTTGACTTTTTTATGCTTATCATTAGCTTAGTTAACATTTCAGGGCTGATCCACGCACTGAACAAGCATTCGGTCTCACACGCTTTACTTTGTGATTCCGGACAACAGAATTGTGTCACTGCAGTGTAGGTACCTTAAATAGGAAACTAAGTAGCTGTTATTGGAGCATTCTGTATTTAAAAGCCAAAAATAACTTCTATCAGCTATATATAAGCATTTACTAAAGTAATCATCCTAGCAAAATAAGCTGTGGCCTTCTTTTTAATCTCCTACTGATCTGTTTTGCAGGGGCCAATGCTTATTTCACTGAAATTAGTGAATAATAAAAATGTCTATGGGTATTGGTGGGTTCGAATCAGCCTTAAGAGACCTTCCTGATCCATGAACTATAACTATATCCCCCAAACACTTGGTAAAACGCAATATTTGGCACATGCGAGCAGTATACAACAAGCAGTTAGTACGCGGGGTACTAACTGCTCGCATGTGGATCAACTTCTACTTATTCTCTAAATCAACACGAGCCAAAATTCTCGTCCATCAGTCTCACACGCTTTACTTTATAATTCCGGACAACAGAATTGAGTTACTGCAATGTACTTTAAATAGGAAAATAATACCATTACCTAAAGTCAATTCAGTTCGTAGCTGTTATTGGAGCATTCTACATTTAACAGCCAAAGGTAACTTCTATCAGCTATATATAGGCATTTACCAAAGTAATCATCCTAGCAAAATAGGCTTTGGCCTTTTTTATCTCCAGATCTGTTTTTCCACGTGCCAATGCTTTATTTTACTAAAATTAGTAAATATTTAAAAAAAAACTATGGGTCTTGGTGGGTTCGAATCAGCCTTAAGAGACCTTTCTCATCCACGAACTATAACCCCCAAACACTTTTTAAAACACAATATTTGGCACATGCGAGCAGTAGTACACAGTAATGGCTACTGAGAATATAACAAGTAACGTCATCCGTTCGGCGCCCAATGAAATATCGTTTCGCGGCGCTCACGGATTTTTACCAAGCTTTACATGTTAATATAATTAGGTACATGAACTCGTTCTTTCCGCGCACAATAAGCGATCACAATAAAAGTTGAGCTCCACTAAATACACACTCATAAAAAACGTCACTATTTCTCCTCCCAAAACCTTATCCCTTACATCTTTAAACGTCTGGTGTCCTAATACCCCGTCACACGTCCATGCGGCGTCTGGCAAATTAGTATGTAGATGTAACTACACTAATTCAGTGCCTCATTAAGTAAACAATATTTTGAGTTTCTCTTAATCTTTTGGTCATAACTATTGTATAGACTCAATAACTGCACTATTTAAAATTTAGTTAGACCTGTGCGCCCCCGACGGATTGTGTGTGGCGCGCCTCTGATAGTGCCACCGTATAGTGGTCTGTAGTCCAAAAAAAGCCAGGCAAAATCCAAAATTTTCTATTTTGAGGAAAAGACTTGACTGGACTTGACACTTGGCGCAAGTCATCTCAAATAATTGTTATTCATGCAATGGTAAGTCATTTGTCTAAGGTCTCAGCCGTTTCTCACATACGGAGGATCAAACATGACCAAATTTCCAAGAAAACACAAGTTTTCATTTTTCTGCGAACACTCTAAAAAATTACGCAAATGGTGCAGTAACAGAAGGATTTTCATGAAATAAAAAAAATATTACCATTTGTCAGTATGGTTCTTTACGGGTACTTATCATACGTTTCAGAACTTTTTGTCAATATTTATGTACTATAGCATCTTAAATTGGTGGACGCTTATTTTAGGCAAAATTTTACTTGTTGTAATCATTATCTTTTGTTTTATAAATCTGTGCACAGAGATACTTTATTAGAGCATTAAGTTAAGTTACTATTAACGTTATTCAGCAAACATATTAGAAAAATCGGAGCGACACCGAAGTAAATTCAATTTTACAATCGCGCGTCGCGGTTCGGTTCCGCGCAAGAGATTCCTGAAGTACTGACTCCAATTCCCCCGACAAAGAAAACGGAATTTTCCATACCTCCGTAACTTACGCCGCCGTTGGCCTCATCGCCACTCAGACGTGTCTCACCGACCAGAGCTTAGGTACTTTCCGACGCCCTATTTCAGGGTTGCCGTCACAACGCCGGCGATACGAAAACTTCCGCGGTCGCTGCGATACAGACTTCCCGTCCGTAAGTGTCCCCCAGAAGACTACGAAAAACTTTAATTCCAGCCATTGGCTTGTGCTCCATTGTATCCCAATCAAGCCCTCCGACTTCAATGTGTAAGCAAAGTGGAAGCACGCGGGATTCGGAACGCAGCCTTTCATCTCCTCCACCATTAGAGCCATTATCACGGACTATAGACAAGACAAGATTTCTATTATCTGTAGCCATTATCACCGTCTCGTCTGATGGACTTATCACGGATAAACTTCGCGGACGGAAAAACGGTGGTCGAACGTTCAAAAGGAGTGATGAATATTCCTTGTCACACCTATCCCAGAAATTTTACAATTCTGGAATGGAATCAAATCTCATTTTTTGTCTATTGCTAATCTAACTCGAATAATTCTATACATTCCGGCAACATTAAGTATGCCAAGTGAACAAGTTTTTTTCCTATTTTACATTTTCACATACACACATGACTGAATCAATGTAGAGTGATTTCTTTGTCTAATTACGACGACTTGAAATAGGTTTCTGCAAACAAGTTGCAAAATGCAAATATTTCATTAAAACATATCATATTACAATTTCGATCTATGAGACTAGGCATAACCACTCTAATAACAAAGTCATATTTGAAGGCAAGAGTAGTGATACACGTTCTGTTGTACCATATGTCGTTGTATGTAGAAATGAGCTGGAAAATATTTCTTTTTTGGCTCGTATACACGAAGAGCAACATATGATAGAAATCTACAGAAGAGCATGAGCTGTAAAATTTCAAACTTTGCTTGCATCTTAAGGAAGGTAATATTGTCAGTCTGTGATACCAGACATCACTAGTATTAAAGGCAAGAATTAATAAATGACTCGTTTTCACTTTAACTTTGTTAAAATTGTATTATAAAACTACTGAAATGCTGCTAAAGCAATAGCTCTGAGGTTAAATATAATCTTAGAAGTACTGACAGATTCATAAACAAACAAGATCACATAGGTATAAGTATACCATTGTTTGTAGTGTGTTTATATTAATTACAGGTGATAAAATTGGTACCTATTCATAATTTGGTGGAGACAGGATTAGGATTAGAGATTTTATTTTAAAAATATTAGGAAACAAGGTTTTCACTCTGAATTCAACCCACCACTATCCAAACATGTAAACTATGTTTTGCACTATTTGTTGCATAGCATATTTCTACCTTTAATTCCTAATTAATTCTCTTCCAAACTATCAGGGAGTTAAAATGAATGACGAGCCAGTTATTAATTGTTCAACCTTTATTTAGACGGGAGTGGTATTGGTCTGGCATTTGCCTACAGTGAAGGGAAACCCGCAAAACCTTCACAGACCACCTTGACAATCATATCACCATTCTCATACACATTTGGCATGACAGTTAAAAAACATTTTGATTTTTTTGAATTAACAATTAATAAAACATACTCTGACATTGTTCCAAGGTATATCACTCCAATGACATTTTCCATGAACAGTATATATAAGGGAGGGTAGGCTAAAGAGGTTTACACTACAACCTTGGAAAGCCTGTTCAACTCCCAACTAAACCACTTGCATCTCACCAGAAATATCAGACAATTAAAATACAGTGATCAGATTTACACCAGTTATATGTCTGAGAACATTGACATATTGATAGGTATTATTGCATGATCTCTTGATATGGCAGAAAATCACATAACCACATCAAAAAGCAATAGAAGGTGAGAGAGTCTCTGCCGAAGGGGTTCAAACCGCAACGTTGGAAAACCCACCAACCCTTCTATCACCACTACAAAGAAACATCGATCAAGTCTAAGTGAATAATTTACCACCACTGAAATAGTTTCTGCATCACACTATGCTCCAAATATTTACAAAACATGTTATTTGTTGTATTTGTTTTTTGCAAATGTTGTGTGGTAGCAATAGTGTGTAAGTAATTGGATATGCGCCCCCTGCCAACTATTTCCTGCTAGCCTAACATCACAGCCCCAACCTACCTACAGTTGAACACAATGTTCATGACAACCTTATCTGCCTAGAACTACCTAATCCTGGCTTCAGTAGGATGTAATTTCATGGTGAGGTATACATTTTCTCATGCACACAAAATATTATCATTCACACACTCAGCATTTCAGTCATACAGGTTAGTTAGGTGCACCTTCTATAGCTAAGACTACACCAAACCATAAAACTACATTCACTACAACCACACATTCATTCATACATTCACACATCAACCCACATTCTCTCTCAGTGTAACCTGCACTTTGCCATGTCTTAACTTGAACATTAAGGACTAACTAAATGTACTAGTGGCTACACTCTACCCATTGAAATTCCTGCCCAAGTTGTTTCACCTCATCCACCGCTTGATACTGGCTATTTGCATGATCAAAAAACTCAAACTAAAAATGGTGATCGTTGGCAGGGGTGTTTAAAATGGATGATTTCATGGAGAGAGATTGCATTATGGTGAGAGTCAATTGTTTTATGATCAGAGTGAATATGATACAAACATGATTAAACATGACTATAGCTGTATCAAAAGTTACATAATTTTATTCTCTTTTCTTCTCATATGGTCCACTACTTCTTAGGTAACCTCGACATGCTGGAGAGGCCTGAAATCCTGAAACTAAACATGGTATTGGTTAGGATATAAAAATATTACAGTGCCACCACATGTAAACACATGCAAAAATTGCAAAAAAATCATTATATGCGTGCAAGAGACATATGAATGCAGTTGAATGATTGTTATTTCAATGATAGCTTTTTGCCCTTTGGTGAATTTCAGAAATTGAAAAACTTATGATTACATATATGCTGAGATGGAAAAGATTGACTTGGAGGAATGTGTCAAAGGTTAGGAAAAAGAGTGTTGGACTGCAAGGAAAAAGAGTAAAGGTGAAGATCTATTTGGGTTTCTGAAAGAGATAGGAACACTATAAACAGCTGCTAAAGGGAATATTGATTTCATAAGTTGTTCTTATTTTAAAATGAATGTGGTTGTGGCGCATGATTTATTTAACGCATTATGTAATTAATAAAATCAACCAAAGTTTGGATAAATAGACATCTCATAGAGAACCTATGTATGGCTGAGGAAGTCTTCAAGTGCAGTTGAGGGTGAAGAAAACTGTAGGCAGTTGTTGGCGATTATCTGACAACACAATGTACACTGATTGCTGTATGGCAATTGTTTAGTGTTTATATTTGAAGTGTTTAATTCTGTTGTTGTCTCAGCCATATGGGATTTTTTTGTTCGCTTACGGTACTTCCGCCCACAATCGTGAGTATTATTCGATGATCCTATCAAATCTCAACAGCATTGTTATGCAGAGGCGTGTTGGATGTTTGGCTTTCTATTGGCCTTCAACCTCATTGAGGTGGAAGGGCTTGGAAGTTCCGATGACCCTGAGGGTTGGACTGGCAGGCGAGGGATTTATGTTCCTTGTATGGACACACAAGTCAGATATTTAGGTAGAAGCCAAACTACACATAGGTTAATTACCTTAATTTTCATTTGAGGTAAATTTCAACAGTACATTATGGTAATGTTAAAACATTACGTAATATTCCAGTTATTCAACATTCTCAGCTATTAATAGCAAATTAAGGATTTAATATGGAATATGTACAATAGCAATATTAAGGAGTCGACAGTATTTTAAGCATTGTTATTGCTACAATAAAGCTTAAGAAGTAAAAGAAAATATTAAAACAAATATGGCAGCTGAATTGAAATTTGGCATTCTTTTGTCATGGTATGAGAAATTTTTGTTCAAACAATAACCATACAAATATTGCACAAGTTAAAATAATCCACAAATGAGTTGTACGTCCCTTCATTTATAATTTCGGCCTTAAGGAATGTGTATAGATTTTGTATAAAGAGTATGCTTGAAATATATAAGTTCCTATTTAATATATCTGAAATTTAGGTGAATTTTCCAGAAAATTATGGTGATATTAAGGAGTTGTGGTGAATAATGAAAAATACCATGGAAATTCACCAAATCTGTAGGTAGTTGACGTTATGGTGTCATATTAAAATGCTGTTGGGGTGGCAAAAGGGTCCCCACCAACAATATATTTCCCCCAAAATGGAAGCCTTTAAAAGAGAATTGAACCCTATCAACTATGGAATGCCAACCAATATGGCATGTCATGGCCTGGCCTCATGACCTCTGTGGTCATCACCCCAGGAAATCCTTGCACAGCAACTTCATTAGAGGACACAAGGATTATGAGAGAGAATAAGATAATAGGAAAAACAGGAAGAATAAATAAAAATGGGAACTTGGAACATTAGGACAATGAAGAGGGATGGGTAGCAAAAATATAATAAACAGGAAATGGAGAAAGGGAACATAAATTATTTGTGGCCAAGCAAGGTAGAATGGAGGGTTAGTTACAGGGTACTCTGCAGTGGTGAGGATGAGAGTCAACGTGGGATTGGTATACCACTGAATGCAAAATTGTGGATAATGATTAACATGAAATGGGTGAGGGACAGGCTACTAGTGGTATGAATAGAAGCCCATGAAACAAATTTTGTATTGGTCCAGATGTAGATGTCTACTGATTAACAATAAACAGGTAAGGGACAGGCTACTAGTGGTATGAACAGAAGCCCACGAAACAAATTTTGCATTGGTCAAGATGTAGATTTCTGTAACCAGAAGGAGGAAGAGGTGGATTGGGTGTATGATTAACTAGAGGGTGTAATTAGAGAAGTCCTGGGAAAGAAAAAACCTGATAGTTATGAGGTACTGAAATGCAGTAGTAGGGGAAGGGAGAGATGGATATGAAGTGGGAGGGAATGGGCTAGGAATGAGAAATGACTGAGGTGAGTAAGCAGATAAATTTTGTAGGAGAAATATATTAGTCGTATCAAACACTTTGCTAATACATCGTCCTAGATAGATGTACATTTGGACCAGACTCATTTCAAAATTTAATTACGATGAAGAGTGATTTTAGATTCAAAACCTATATAAAAGTAGGACGATAAAGAGATAGAACATGAGCACATTTAAAAGGAAGAAAAAGAAGGGACCAAATAATAGTAGTATTATATATAAAAGATGATAAGACTGAAGAGATTACTCTAGGGAGAGGAGGGAGACATGGGTGTGGTATTTCCCTACTGTTATTCAGCATCTATGGGGAAAAATGCCTGAGGAAGCTTTGAAAGGAATCTATGGGATAATGGTAGGAGGAAATTAACTGAAGACAAATATACTACGACCCAGTTGTGAAAGCAGAGTGTGGAGAGGATCTGCAAAGAAAGGTCCATCAGATCAAGAGGATTTATGTTGGGGGGCAGGACGCCCATCCATAGCTGTGGATTTCTATTATGGGGGCAGGACATCAGGTCTGACTCCATAAAGTAGATTTGGCATTAAATATCTCATCCTATAGAGCCTTCCCTTGACTATGCCCATGGAAAGAAGTATGAAATGAATATAACTATTGAAAAATGGAAGGTGATGAGGATCTACAGCTAAAAAGAAATAAAATTCAAGTTGGAAGGCAAGGAAATCAAATAAGTGAGGTCAGTTAACAACTTGGGAACCATAATCACCCGGAATAGTTCCCATTGATAAGAAATTAAGAGTAGGATTGCTCAGGATAAATATATTTAAATAAATAAATAAATAAAAAGAGTAGAACAGCTTACTGTAAAGTTTGAGAACGCCTTATAACTAGGAGTATCAAAAAGGATATAAGGAAAATATTTTCAAAGTGTTTCATTCAGAGTATGGCTTTGTATGGATTGGAAATGTGGACATTGAATGAATGGAAAGAAAAACACCTAGAAAGCTTTGAGATGTGGCGAAAGGTGGAGAAGACACAATGGTCAGATAAGGTTATAAATGATGAGGAACTGAGAAGGATTGGAGAGGAGCAAATTATAATTGAAAGTGTAAAGATGAGAATGACAAATTGGATAGGTCGCATATCATGGAGTGATTGCTCGTAGAAAGTCATGATAGAGTGAAATGTTAAGGATAATGGTAATTAAATGGAAGAGGAAGAAGGAGATTTTGTGATGACAGATATGATGAAAGGAGGGACAGACAAGGCAATGAAGAACCTCACACAAAACAGGACTTCCTGGAGACAATAATTACTCTGAGACATGTTAATAGACAGATTCACTAATAAAAGAAGAAATTCCTGCTTTGCCAAATTGGAATATTTGAGCCTTGAAGATATGGTCACTGATGTCTTGACAAAGCCATTTAATACTCCCAAACACGTTTGTTTTGGATAACTACCAGGCTGAGTAAACTGCATGAGAATTAAGATTATGGGATAGCATTGATATTGGTAATCTACATTATTATGCATAAGTAGGTATACAATATTGTATGTCTGTTGTTTCCTTTATTGACACTTGCAACGGATGAGTTTTATTTGTAACAGTTGGTTCTCATTTTGAATGTCCTCTGCAATAAACATAATTTTCCAAGCGTCCTGGGCAATCTCATTTCTGCAGAAAATTAACGTTACCTCTAATAAATCCACTTACCTAAGCTTGATAGGATACATTTGAGCATTAGTGTAGAAAATACAGAATGGGAATCAATCATAGGAATACTAAAGCGATGAGATTTCCCAGGGTAAGATGTGGAACAAGCAAATAGGAAACAAACTATAGAGGGAAACTACTAAGTAGAACTATTTAGCTAACTTTGGAGTGCATACATAGGAGGGATTTGGGCTACGTAGAGGAGATACTGAAGGGAGAGAAGCACTAGACAAAAATGCATTCAGCAATAGGACAGAACTGATGATGTAAACCTTTGGTAAGGATATACAGACGAGTTTAGTAAAGGGCTTACTAGCATTGCTTGGGGCATTGTATTGGGCAGAAGCATGTACTCTGAGATATCAGGACAAGAATAGGCTGGAGGTACTCTAGATAAGGGTGTGGAGGAGGACAGAGATGGTGCATTGGATGAAAGGAATGCAAAAGAATAAGTGCTTGAAATGGCTGGTGAGGATAAGAAACTACTGGATGAAATAAAGGGGAGGAAAATTATTTGGCTAAAAGTGGTAATGAGGGGACAATAGCAAGCAGTGAAACCAACCAATCTCGCGACCGTTTGGAAATTCATTCATTTGCTTTTTCATGTAATTCCCCTGAAGTTATTATGGATTATATATATTTATACTTACTTAACATGAAAGATGTAATTTTGTTTGAACTATTAATTAATGAATTTGTACCAGCCAAATCAGGTAGACCAAATGCTTTGTAACATGTAAGAGCCAACCGATGACCACCCATTTAACAAATATTACAGTCAATTTGTATTCGAGAGGGTGAAAATATTAAGGATTTCAAAACGATAGCTTTCATTAAAAAGTGGGCAAAGCCTTACCATTTCATTAGCATGACTTCTGCCAAATAAACTGAAACAAGTATCTGTCAGCTCATTTATGGAGAGGTTATTCTCAACATTCATAGCTGATTTCTTGATAGGTATTTATCCTCAGGATTGGTGAATGAGAAGTCCTGGAAAATAAATTAAAGCTCGTCATAATGACAATAATTTATACCTCTTATCTCACAAGTAAGTCTCGATGCTCGTATTTATAAAGTATACTTATAAATGTGAATAATTCAGAAAATTTTGAAAATAATAGACAAAACATTACGGACAGTCAAAGATTAATTTTTACAAAAACTACCCAGAGAAATGGTCAACAAGTGCTTTAAACTTTCCTCTTAAAATGTCAGTGAAATTGTATTGACAGCTAATTTTTATGATGATAAAATATGTTGTTCTTAAAACCCGAAAGTCATATATCAAAACACAGTTAACAATAATTGGAAAAAACCATCATCCAAATGAAAAAAAGATTAGCCAAAACACCTCTGGGCTTTAAGCCTAAGAATGATAGAATGCACTATCATGTAAGAACTTACAGAAGCAATTAAGGATAGCATCCAGGCAACCATTTAAGCAGGAGTCAAATTTGAGTAGCAGTCCTCGGGCATAAAGGATATCCCTTGGATTTTTCAAAAATTCATCTAGAAGAAATCTGCACTTGTCATTCTTTCAAGTTTCTGCAAGAATACAATACACATTTACTTACCAAAGTGCTAAATAAAACAGAATTTTAATGAATAAATATATATTGATTTTATTGGTTTCAAAGTCTCTTTATAAACGAGAACCACAGCATAATGTAGAGTGTTGAATATGAATTTAAAACAACAGCAAAAACAAGACGTTATTAAAACACACTTTGGATTGACTAATTAAATTTACCAAAGTCTGTAATAATAATAACTACATGGTATATCAATATCATAAACCTGAATTTAATTCAGGTAAATAACTAAATATTATAGATTGCAGGCCAATTATAAAAAATAAAAATTAATCATCGCAGTACAATAGAGATTATTAGATATTAAAAGAATAATTCATCAATATCTGTGCAAAGTTATAGCATGAAACCTTGAGTAAAAAAGCAATTTATGACAAGATGGAGAGATATGGGGTCAAAATAAAATGCATGATTGTCCCGACAGTGCATGTAAATACCTTTGTTTAAATCCAGAGCAGAAGCAGAAGGCACCTGATGTCAAGTGACAGAGATGTGGATATATCCTATGATGATATAAAAGATGATGGGCAGATGGCATCAATTCCAAAAAGCCATATACTTCTTCAAACTTCCACACTTCATGAGGATGGGTGGCATCATCTTCAATAATATCCCTTGAAGTTGCATCCATTGGGGATGAGCCGCCACAAGTAGCTGATCGGAGATTAGCTATGGAGAGAGCGGGTTAATACAGACAGAAATACACTAAAAAATACTTATCTAAATGTGCAAAGTGACCTAGCCTTAACTACGCCAAAAATTTATCTGACCATTGTGGTCCAAATCTGAATCGTAGTGTGCCGGCCTAAGTCTGCATCCAGCTTCCAATCTTCATGAGGACATTGTGTTGTCATCATCTTCAATCTTCACTCTTGAAGTTGCATCCAACGCTGGGGATGAGTTGGTACCTATGGAGAGAGTGGGTTAGCACATGGACATAAATACACTTAAAAATACTAATCTATACGCTCAAAGCGACCTAGCCTTAACTACGCCAAAAATTTATCTGACCAATGTGGTCCAAATCTAAATCGTAGCGTGCCGGCCTAAGTCTGCATCCAGCTTCCAATCTTCATGAGGACATTGTGTTGTCATCATCTTCAATCTTCACTCTTGAAGTTGCATCCAACGCTAGGGATGAGTTGGTACCTATGGAGAGAGCGGGTTAGCACATGGACATAAATACACTTAAAAATACTAATCTATACGCTCAAAGCGACCTAGCCTTAACTACGCCAAAAATTTATCTGACCAATGTGGTCCAAATCTAAATCGTAGCGTGCCGGCCTAAGTCTGCATCCAGCTTCCAATCTTCATGAGGACATTGTGTTGTCATCATCTTCAATCTTCACTCTTGAAGTTGCATCCAACGCTAGGGATGAGTTGGTACCTATGGAGAGAGCGGGTTAGCACATGGACATAAATACACTTAAAAATACTAATCTATACGCTCAAAGCGACCTAGCCTTAACTACGCCAAAAATTTATCTGACCAATGTGGTCCAAATCTAAATCGTAGCGTGCCGGCCTAAGTCTGCATCCAGCTTCCAATCTTCATGAGGACATTGTGTTGTCATCATCTTCAATCTTCACTCTTGAAGTTGCATCCAACGCTGGGGATGAGTTGGTAACTATGGAGAGAGCGGGTTAGCACATGGACATACATACACTTAAAAATACTAATCTATACGCTCAAAGCGACCTAGCCTTAACTATGCCAAAAATTTATCTGACCAATGTGGTCCAAATCTAAATCGTAGCGTGCCGGTCTAAGTCTGCATCCAGCTTCCAATCTTCATGAGGACATTGTGTTGTCATCATCTTCTATCTTCTCTCTTGAAGTTGCATCCAACGTTGGGGATGAGTTGGTACCTAAGGAGAGAGCGGGTTAGCACATGGACATAAATACACTTAAAAAAATACACAAATACCTACACTAAAAAATGCTAATCTATGCACGCAAAGCGACCTGCCCTTAACTACGCCATAAATAAATCTGACCATAGTGGTCCAAATCTAATTCCTAGCAACCCGACCTAACTCTCCATCCAGCTTCCAATCTTCATGAGGACATTGTGTGGTCATCATCTTCAATCTTCTCTCTTGAAGTGGCATCCAACATTGGGGATGAGTTGATACCTAAGGAGAGAGCGGGTTAGCACATGGACATAAATACACTTAAAAATACTAATCTACCCCAGCTGAGCGACCTAGCCTTACCTAAACCAATTATAAATCTGACCAATAGTGGTCCAAATCTAAACCCTATTAGACCTGCCTAAAACTGCATACAACTTCCGTCTTGATGAGGACCTAGGGAGAGAGATACTAACTACTTCTACTACTACAACCACTACTGCTACTAACTAATAAATGGAAACACTAAATAACTAAGCCATGCATGCATAGCGACCTAGCATTTACCATGCAAAATATGCATCTGACCATAGTGGTCCAAGTCTAAATCCTAACAGGCTTCCAGTTTCCAATCTTCATGAAGACTTTATGTAGTCATCATCTTCAATCTTCTCTCTTAAAGTGGCATCCAACATTGGGGATGAGCTGGTACCTAAGGAGAGAGCGGGTTAGCACATGGACATATATACACTTAAAAAATACAAATCTACCCCAGCTGAGCGACCTAGCCTTACCTAAACCAATTATAAATCTGACCAATAGTGGTCCAAATCTAAACCCTATTGGACCAGCCTAAAACTGCATACAACTTCCGTCTTGATGAGGACCTAGGGAGAGAGATACTAACTACTTCTACTACTACAACCACTACTGCTACTAACCAATAAACGGAAACGATAAATAACTAAGCCATGCATGAAAAGTGACCTAGAATTAACCGTGAAAAATGTAAATCTGACCATAGTGGTCCAAATCTAAAACCCAGTATATGAACGACCTAATTCTGTCCCAATCTTCAAATTTTCATGAGGCAGCATTCACATCTTCAGTCTTCTCTCTTGAGGTTGTATCTATGCATTGTGGATATCAGCAATCATTTCTTAAATCTTCATTCTGCAATGTAGAAGAGAATCAACCAAAAATAAGCAAAATTATATATCCTCTTTTCTACCTTCCACACTAACTTGCCTTTACATACATGATTCAACTGCATGCATTTTATTCTCTATGTCAATAGACTTCAAAAGTTGTAAGAGTGGGTACATTTAACCCCATTTTGCCAGTTGTGAACAATGTGAAAGAACTTTCAAGATTGAGAAACTATGTGAATGATTCTGTTCATGTTTCTACTCAGCAGACAAATCTCCAATGACCATATTCCATGAGCAGGTCCCCAATGAAAATGCCAGAGATATGGTATAAACTGCTTTTTTTTAAATTTAACACCTTATATCTTACTGTAGATTCATGGAAGACCTTATTGTGCACTTGGTTATGCTCTACAATGCAAAAAAAATGTTGAAAGTCAGCCCTGAATTTTTGTAATCTACAAATCTGCCGTAGAAGGCCTGGACTTTAGTCAGCCACCAGAGAATAGTGGTGATTGTCTCTTAGAGAGACGAATAGTTTGATGAGCAACAGAAATATAATTTCCACATGAAGTTCCAAAGCTCTCTTGAATAGAGAGAGGGTCAACTTCAATAACAACCAGGGTCATTCCACCTAATTCAACAAACAATGGTTCCATGGGTAACAGATTTTGCATAGCGCAGAGCATTTATTTAACATAATAAACACCAAATCTAAACAAATATGCTCATTTTATGCTTTATGATGCTTTATAATGCTTAATACAATAATTATGCCCATATCTGCTACATGCTCGCACTTGCTAGATTATGAGCCTGCGGTGTCAGGAGTGATAAAAATGCAAATGTTTGAAAACATTTTATTAGCAAGTTTGCGAATTTACACGGAAGAATTCATCAAAATAGTTAGTTAGGTAGGTACATATCATGAAAAAAGGCTTCCTTCAATTCCGAGATGTTATTTTAAACATAATTCAACTTGTTTATAACTTAAAAATTAACCATTAAGAGGAAATTCAAGAAATTCAAATTGTAATATTTTCATTTCCTATCTTTAAAAAGGCTAAGGTTAAAATAAGATGGGTATCGTTCGTTGCTTCACGACAATTTGAAGCAGAAATATAATTTAAAACATGATTAGGGGAAGAATTTTGGGCAAGTGTTTAACAAAATTAAAATAGTAAATCATACAAAATTTTTTTCTCAAAACGGCTTCAGATTGCTTCATTCATGGTCTCTGCTAGCCATACATCAAGTTCAGAAAAATCTGAGACCCGAAGGGATCATCATTTGCTGAATTAAGGTGTGAAAACCCACCAGGCAACCTGCTGGCGTATACTTGATTATAAGTCCGTAGCACAGAGTATGAGTGTCCGACGTGTTGCCGCGGGACTCGACGACGACACCAGGGCCAAGTATAAAATATATGTTACCAGTGCAAAATATTTGACAAGATTCAAAAATAAAAAATGTGACATTATCGACAGAAATAAATTTTACGGCGACCTAGTTTCGGATGTCTCTACATCATCAGCAGGTGATGTAGGTATATCATTATCAGTACAGGTTTACATCATCATCAGGAGATTCACATCATCATCACACGATGATGATGTAAAAACAATGAAACTTAGGTCGCAGTAAACTTAATTTCCGTGGATAATTTCACATTTTCTATTTCTGCATTATGCATAAATACCACTCCATATCGCAAGAATCTTCGGATTTTATATCCAACAAGACTTAAAAAAAAAGACTTATGCATCTGAATTGGGACTGGCCGGCATATAGAAAGTTTTGATAGATTTTCCAAATGCTTAACTCTTCAAACTAACATTTTAAAAAGAAAAAACAAATAACATTTAAAAAATTCGCACCCAACAATGCCCAAAACCAATGCCATAAATGAGGCTTCAAGAGTTAGGTGAGGAGGAGCTGGAGCTCTAACATCTCTTTTTGTTTTCCACAGTCATAAATATTTGAATTATGTAGTTTGTGACAAAATTAGCTCGTTATAAGATATTACTGCGATCTCTTGGGGCATACATCTAGCGAGTAACAACTGAAGGAGCTGAAATATACTGACCTCGATCATTTGATTTATAGCATGCCAAATTAAATATTATAGCGCGATAAATCCTCTTGAGTACGACACGAATACAATGTTTTCAAATTCCGTATAGGCTGCCTTATGCGCCTTCTCCCCGCCCCCACTGCACACAAAGTTAATTTGAAGTGAATATAATATTTTTTGGTCAGTGCGCACCACTTTCATTAGCTTCCGTAGACATCCAAACGTCAGCATTCGAGAGACACGTTAAATCGTCATATAAAAACGAAAAACTATAAAGTTCGCCGCGAACCTCAATCGGGTATCGGAGGCCCCGAAGTTCCCGCGGGAACGACCTCGTAGCTGTCCCCCGGATCACGGGAGAGACATAACGGAACATGAGCCCTGTGTCCAGAATTGAAACTCCTTCGGCTTTCCCTGGCTGAAAATTACCGCGTATTTTCTCTTGCTTAATGCTCCTTTACTGTCCTTCGCTCCGTGATTTGTCTTGAACCCTTCATGGACGAACGATTCAAATTTTACTTTCAAAATCATTGAAATATCTGCTTCCTAAGAGGCTTTTTCCATTTAGTTGCTGCGCTAGACTGAATTGTAACGCCTCGGATTAAGTGAGTGGAATGTTGCGTCTCTTTCGGCCTTTTGTCGAATAATTTTAATAGATGAATAAGTGACGTACAAAATTTCAAGATAAAGCTTTCATTAGTTCATTCATTCATTCCATCGTTTATCGTAAGAATTCCGTATGCTTAGGAACCTGAGGAAGCGACTTAAGCTCCAATCAAAAGGACGGTAAATCAGGGGCGGAAGTCTGTAGTTTTCCACCATCACCTATCAGTATCAGTGGCAACCGACGGTAGTCACGCGAACGATCTAGCAATTCCAGAGACCTAGCATAAAAAAATAGAAAGTTGGTAAGAAAATCAGGCAGATCCTGCCAAACGTTGAAATGGGCGTCAAACGCAATCCATGATGACGCATTGGCGTACACAATGCGTCATCACAAACAGGAACATCTTAGTAAGAAAAATATCTACTTAAAAAGATGACTAAGCCTAGAGGCAGAGCAAGACATTGGAGGAAAATGATTTCCATGATTACTTCGTTGCGCATAAGACTTCGCCTCAGTTTGATAATAAATTTTCTTTTGCTATAAAAACAAAATATAATGAAAACTCCCACTGACAATTCTCACGCTAATAATCCCACAGTATGATGTATTATTTAATAAACCCTAACTCGTGACTAACATTAAGTTCGGGAAAACGATGGGTCATCTTCCAGTAAACAATAGCCAAACGTAATCAATCCTGCCCTTAGACTGGTATTGACAGTAGTATGCGGAACAAAATGATGAGCCGTATAAAATACGATTCATTGTCAAAATACGCATGATAATGTTATTCGTAATTCGTAAACGCCTAAGGTCATCAGTAATATTTGGAGTAAGCATATAATCGAGCGCGTGGAACAGCAAGTCCTGCTACGATGCAAAATATCTATTGATCGTGTCGCATCGCAACAATTCATTTCAAATAGGTGTTGGGGTGAGGAGAAGACAATGTTTCGTATAAGAGGGCTAAAGACTTAGGAAAGATTAAACGGGAGAACCGTGTGTGAAGACTGAATCCGAGATGAAGGAATTCGAATTCGTAAATGGCAAAAAGTGTAATATACATCTATTATTGACAATGCATCCGTTAGTCAGGTATGAAAGACAGTAAGAAATTATCTTTGCAAGTATTCCGCCTATTTCAAACTCACGCCACAGACTACATAAACAGTCACCTCAGCCACAGTCCGTGCTTCGGCTGGCCGTAAAATGAAAAGGAGAAATCAGACGGGTCGCAAATCAGATTACGCATTGTCCTTGAAGAGAAAAAAATAAATAAGATATTTCCAATGGCAAACTATTTATTCAATTTTTTAAAGAATGAATTATATACTTGTGTCTTAAATATAGTCGCCAGTCTGAAACTCAAGGCGGGAGGCACTTGAAGGTAACGGGACTTGTTTATCCAGAAGTATATAACTTCCACTTAACAACAAAATCACAGAAACAATAAATCCGCTGTTATCCATCGTCATGCACGAAAAAGCGTGAAATACCAAGTCCTGACGTGATTAAATTACTTTTGTGCAACCGTGATTTAGCTGATATTTATCTCTGTTGTAAATCAGCATTGCTCATAGAAAAGCGTTCGATCCCGCACATCCAATTATAATGAATATGTATTTCAGCCATTTTGATAGCGTAGTGCGCTGTAAAACCTCGAAGTGGATTGTAGGATAGTTATTATGTCGTATTCTTACTGATCTACAATGAGGGAATCTGGAATCGTGTATGCATAAGAGCAGAATTCGTAGATCTTCGACCGACGCTTGGATCGTTCCGGGCTCCCCTCAACCGTTCTGGGGTGCATTACTCCGCCCAGGCATCAGAACGAGTGGAACATAGGATTGTCGAGCATTGTAGGTATTTTTTAGGCTAGAGAGTTGGTCAATCAGTGGGATTCGAAAGTATAGTTCCGATAACAGCCTCCGAATAATTCCGTGTAACGTAGGCCTTCATTACCGAAAAAACTTAGGGGAAGCACAAATAAATAAATTCCACTTACATAACAAAAATAATTCCAACACGCGCTCTCAACTTAACTGCGAAACGTCAAAAAAAACTCCCTTCTTACTGGTTTCAGAGAATATCAAAAAGACAACACACAGAATTAGAGAAAACAACGGACCGAAATAAATCACGCTAAATACGTTAGAACTTTAGTAATAGTAGTAGTGTAAAGAACAAACGTGCCGAAGTTGAGCATATATTTGAAAAAGGTAGATATAGTCATAGGAACAGAGAGCTGGCTTGCAAAGGATATTAGCGAGAGCGAAGTTTTTTCCGATGGGATATAAAATCTATAGACGTGATTGACCAGATAGGACTGGCGGCGGAGAATTCATAGCAGTTCACTCATATTTAAATAGTACCGCACACGTATTAGACGACAACGAAATAGAGAACGTTTGGTATACTATTAAGCAACAAAACGTAAATGACTTGAATGCAGTAGTAAAAAATAGCAAGCTCCGTCTTTTTGCCGATAATCCAGTTGTGTATGAGGAAATTAGAAATGAAGAGGAGGGTCAATGTTTGGCTAAGGATATAGATGCGATTGATGATTGGTGCGATAGTTGGCAGCTAAAATTAAATTTAAAGAAATGCGCGATGATGAACTTTGAGAAAAAGAATTGCTTTCCCCGGAATAATTATTGCATCGAAGAAAAGAAAATAGCTAACGTACAGAATCTGTCAAATACTTAGGCTTCACAATCACTAAAGACATGTCATGGGGGAAACACATCAGGGAAATAACTAGTGTAGCAAACCGTAGATTAGGAGTCGTAAAAAGGGTTCTAGGAAAATGCGATGAGAGAGTACGAGACAGAAGCTATTTTACACTTGTCAGGCCTCATTTAGAATATGCCGCTAGTATATGGGATCCGTACGAGGAAGGTATGATAAAAGAATTAGAGCGCGTGCAAAGGAGATACGCTAGATTTGTTAAAGGCAATTATGATAATTGTATACGTGTTACGAGTTTAGAAGAAGAACTTGGTTGAGAATTACTATCAGAACGCAAGTTAAAATTTAGGTTAAACCTTTTAAGTAAATGTGAAACCGATTTGTTCACAGATGACGTTAGATATATATTAAGAACCCCTGCGTATTATGCTAGGTTTGATCATATTAACAAGATTAGGGAGATATATTGTCGTACCGATAGATTTAAAATGTCATTTTTCCCGCGTATCATAAGAGAGAACAATAGGCAGCGTATCAAAGGGATAGGTAGGTGAAATATAGTTAGAGTGGTCTGTAGTGCATGATGCATGTAATAACCAATAATCCCTTTCTTATTATGTAGAGACTAACCATCTAGCTGCATGTGACCCTATTATCTAGCATGTCTCCATTAAATATTCTCGTTGTATGTTTGGTGATCTTCACCCCCTGCCACACACCCTCGTGATAGCTCGCAGGGTATTACTTAGACGTGTGAAATCACCCCGTACCACTCAGCCTAGGAGTGGCTTACACGATATTTAGTAGATGTAGAAAACCAACATATCGGCAGGTAATTTTCTAACAACATAACATTTTGCAATGTACTTTCCGCACTATTTGATTAATATTGACCATGGTGTAAATAAAATTATGCCAATATTAAAGTAATATTCCATTCTTTGATTTTTCATATACACACAGCAATGGCTGAGATGGGGAGGTGAGGGAAAGAGGGCGGTGGAATAAAACGAGAGGTTTGGTTGAAAAGGAAGAAAAGGAGAGTGGGAGGAAGGTCATGCCTATATATGTTAGAATTTCAAGGAAAGAGGGCGGGAGAGGGAGGAGAAAAAAGAACGTTAATGCGATGACAAGGGAAAGGCTATGACGCAAGAAAAATATCGTACATGACAAGACGTAAATAACATCAAAATGTTTATGGCATCAGCTGTGAATGTGAGTCAAATTTGAAGTCCTTATCAAGGTTGAAATCCTTTTGTACAAAATTCACGATCTCAAAAGTTCTAGAATATCTAGGTTCTTTCCCTTACTCTGTTAATGTAAACAACATGAGTGGACATGTACACTCATGTGGTTGCAGTCCAATAGTTTTTATTTCAACAATGAATTTCATTGATCACCTTCCACTAAGACTCATTAAATTGTAAATACCCATTGATGAGGAAACGAGAAGGTTCAAATTCAGCTTGAGAGGAGGAGTGCCGGTGCTCCTTGGGCACGTTAAAAGGTGCGCTACGCTTCATTTCGAAGAATATTTACCGAGTGCATTTTTATTGAACTAGTAGTAGACAAAGCTCTGCCCTAATATTTATTGGAGCTATAGCCGCCAATCGGAATTTTTTGTGGCGACCTGCGATTCATGGCGAAAATCTACCTATCCAATTATAGCCAAACCTACTTCCAAAACCACGCGATATTTAGGAGCATATTCTCAAATTCTGAGAAATCAGTGAAAATAACATGAATTCATTAACAAATGTGTCTACTGGGCTCATTATTTCCAAGTTTAGGGAGGTTACTGACGACTAATGCGGATTATTTGATACATTTCCTCGGGTCACTAAGAACAGATTTGCTAGAAAATAACGGAAAATAACGTGTGAAAAGTAACCCGGCGACGTGAGGTAGCTAGCATATGAGGAATATCCCGGCGTCACTCTGGGGTCATCGACGCTAATAAACGACGACAAATAATACGCATACTCCAAACCTTATTTAGGCATAGGCAATTTTCCTAAAGAAAAAGATACAATTATGAACATTAACCGAGGCAACAATGTTACTCACCGCTGTTTATTTCATCTGGATTTCCTTCCCGTCCAGCTGGACTGGGTTCAACCACAATAAACACAACACTATGAATTTCTTCATCAGGATCTTTGCCACTGAAATGATAAAAATTCGTATTAATCCAATGCCCTAAGAAGCAATACACTAAATTGTCGTAAAAAGCGTGGATAAAAACCAAACTTAAGCGAGCCGTTTGAATTGTAAAATAGTTTCTAGAGTTTATATCCATGGTGGTAACAGAAGATGTGGAATATGAACATCCGAGCCTCATTGCAAGGGTGTAGTGGAAATTGTAGGGCGGATAAACAGATTCATTCTATGACCCCGTAAGTTTTTGAACCAGACTAGAGCATTCCACTACTACGAGCTATTTCACTGCAAACTGTAATATCGCCAAATGGTTTAAGGCTTGGAGGGAGTCAAATGGGGACATTGAGCATCATGAAGTCACTAGGATATTGGCCTTGAACTCATCCGGAAAACCATTCAAAGCCTGGAGTAACAACGATGAACGAAAATAAAGAGCGAAATGAGTAAACATTACGAGAAAAACATACACGATAAGATAAAGACACTAGAAACACCACAAAAGGTCACTGTTGGCGCGAATTCTAGCAGAAGTAACCCGAGGTGGCTTTCAAATTAAAGAAGGGAAATAATTTTCCTCTGACAAAAATGTCTAAAAATAAATGCCTCATCGACTATGTCAAAACTTATTTGTAGGAGTTTTCGAGAACGGCAATAATCTCCAAACTAATCCTGGTTATAATAAACTCCATTAAAGAGAAACTGACATAATATTTCCACTTTTGCTGTAACCTAATGAATTATTGCGTGCATTCGAATATCATCACTGATTTAGACCATTACACACTCATCTACAAGTGAATTCATCACGGTCTTATAAGCTCACAATACACAAAATTTAACATTATACATACATAGAGGCAGATGGATTTTAGTTTGAAAGTAATTCAATACGACAGGCAGCAATAGCTAACGGTCCGTAACAGTACTTTGCTTCTCTAAGACGACAACCTTCCGCCGAGTAAAATCTTACTTCAGTTCCCAAGACGAAAAAGAATTCAACATTACTGACGGTCGGTAAATAGATTCATTTTATTGAAGAACGAATTTTTTGCCTACGCGATATTTAGTAAGTCGAAAATCCAAACACAAAACACAGCAATGTAGTGCACGAAAGAAGTAATAAATAAATCCCGAAATATGATTAGCATTCGATGGTATCGAATGAATACTTACCTCCGACCCCGATGACGAACTTAGCTGAAGTGAACGGAAATCATCAGGAGGCCTATAACCGCGTGATGACGTCACCAACGAAAAATTTAAAAAAAGGAATTAAAATATATTATAATCAATGGCACAATTAAAATTGATAAATATATTTTGGTTGATTTTTTTGCGATAACCTCTTGGAAATAATACAAAGTTATCGTTGATTTCAGTACCATTTTATTATTTAGGATTCCCGCCGTGAACACCATTGGCTAATAAGCAAGATGGCGCTAAGTAACGTGTTTTTAACTGCTCCGGGAAAGTAATTTGGAAAAGCTACAAATATTGAAAACAAGCGATACACTACGAAAGTAAGTTTTTTATTTCTTTTTAAGCAATGAAGAAAGTCAAAATTAACTCTCGAGAAAATTATAGAGCCAAACGGACTTCACAACGAGGGTTATAATTTAGTGATAATAATGGATGGGTGTCGACACATGCGGAAACTTTTGAAATATATCATATTTGAAATCAACCTTTATTGGAATCTTTAGGATAGTGAAATAAGATAATGCCTTTGCTTTCATTTGTAGGATGTAATTGTCGGCACTAAATCACCATCATTGGAGATTGTAAATTTTTATTATATTGAGGATTCATGCCTTGAATATCATTGATAATTGACAAGATAGGTAATTAAAAACTGTTCCGAAATCCGCAAGGTTATTTAATTCGATTGATTGGTGCTTGGCTCTAAGGATAGTCCCTCTTGAGAAAATGGAAAAATCAGTTATTCTCCGATATCAAATAGGTCTCGAGAAGTATAAGATCGTTTATACCTCATCGCCGACGCTCCAAAAATAATTACATTCTATAGAGAAGAATGCTCAAATGAAAATGCTGGAAAAAAACTTACAGTTTGGTTAAAATACCAAACCAAATGTAAATTCCCAAATGCTGATGAATTAACTCTTTCCAAGAAGAAGGAATTATGCATCTACTACGTGACAGTAATAAGCCGTCAACGATGTATAATTTCTTAAGGTCTTTCTTCTCCTAATTTGAGGCCTTTCTTCTCCTAATGAGGTACCTCGAGGTAGGAATAATAATTTCCTCCTAATACATACTCTCCTAATACAGTTCCTACAACTGTTGAATATTTTTGAATGCTTGAACTATTTCTTAGAGTTCAGCTATTATTTGATTATCTTTCTGCAGTTTTGTGCTCAATTCGTCCTAATAAACAGTTATATCAAGATATGCAGAGAACCTCTTATCACAGATCCACTTTTCATGGTAAAGCTGCGGGGTACAGTAATAGAATACTCTACGAAACCTGCACCTGCAATTTACGTGCTTGCAGCCCTTACCGACTTCAGGATATACTTTTTCAGAGCTCAATTGGTGTCGTTTCTGTCAGTATCAATTTGTCCTTTTGCCGCGCCCGTGGAAAGAAGTTTCCTTTCGAAATTTCTGTTCCACATTTGTCAGCAAGTTTTGGCCTTTTACTTCCGTGTTTACCTACTTATAAGTTTGGAGGCTTTATGCCAATTCCCATTATGTACCATCATCATTGAACGGTCGAGAGCATTCAGCAAACGAGAGCCATAATGCGAGGGCAAGTCAATAAATAACTCGCAAAACCGGACAGAGACCATAAAAATCAAAGGAACGTCCTGAAATTTATTTCGCTTCTCTACATATCCACCCTGTGCAATCAGATATCCATCCGATTTCTTTACAGGTTCTTGATAGCCGACAGCAAAGTAGTCTTTTGTTTGCTGTCGCAACCAACGAGTAACCTCTTGGACCACGGCTTCATCATTTTCAAAACTTCAGACACCCAAATGATTTTTTAGGGGCCCGAACTGATGAAAATCATTGGGGGCTAAGTCGGGACTGTATGGTGGATGTTTTAATAGTTCTCAATGAAATATTTACGACTGATGCTGATGATGAAATGCTGACGTTTGCGACTTATTTATTGACTTACCCTCGTAGTACTACTTCGTTTCATTAATGTGTTGCCCCAGTTGAATTTCCTCTCCGTTGCAGTTGCATAGTCTGAACATGCGTGTGCAATGGCGAGATATACGCATTGGATTTGATTACCTCGTTCGTTAGTAAAACTTGTGTTCAAGTCTCCTTCCGTGAAATAGCATAGGATTCTTTTCTTTCGGGAGACATAGCTGAAAGAATGCGTCACATACTCAAGAGGATTTACGCAATCAGTCGTACTTACCAGTGCCAAGTAAGAGAAATCCTACCGGTTTGGGGATACGTGTGCAGAAGCTAGCCGTGACTTGTGGTCGCTGATAGTCAGCTTTGATACTCTTGAGTGCATGCACAAATTCTGTTGTGTCAAGCCACTTCGTTGACGGAGTTTAAAATTCTACTTGTTCTTCACAAGTTGGAGGCGATCGTGTGTTTTACAGGAGTCATTTTAAAAGTATTCAAAGTTTTTCCTAGCGTATGAAGACACCTAAGGTAAAACGTCGACTTTCCTAGCGGCTGAAATCTACGTATAGTTTAATAACACTCATGCATTTCATGTTTATTATTCCTCCAACATTTAAAAAGTGTTGTCACTTTTTGATGACAATAGTTTCAACCAAAAGACGCCTGCTGGAACGCAGGCGAAACTGTTGTCACCAAAGACAACAACGAGGTGAAACGTCCAGAAATGCAGCCTATATTACCGGAACACCGCTGGAGCCTTCGAACCGTCAATGACAAGATCTTTGATATTCCATTGAGGAATATAGAAGCTTTCCTCATGACAAATTTACAGCCCAGCAGGTGATGTTTTTGGCATTTTTGTGGTGCGTTCAAGTGCTCTAGTGATTAAGTAAAACGTGAATGACAAGAAATATGTGATCGCTCGCATTGACTAGTTACATGCGTCAAGTCATTGTGTGACCTACGAGGATAGTGCTTGACATGACATGTCAGTGGACCAAGAAAGGGAATAGTGACGAAAAGCGAGGATTGATTTCTTATTCAGGTTGGTCAGTTTTTTTACTTTTTGTTGCCATTTTAATTCCCCTCATGAGGATTAAAAATTGTTGGTTGTGAAAGACAAAATTTGTAAATGAGTGAATTGTTTCATTGGTTTAGTTTATCTATCGATTTTCCCAGGAGTTATATTCGCTCATTCAGGTGAATTGCTGGTCCTAATTCCGATTAGCTGCAATAGCTCCTTATCGTAGTATAAATCGCCAGTCTTTTCCACCCGCATTCGCACCTGTCTTTAGTCACCTTGGTAAAACTGATATTTACAAGCCGTAACGTAAAATATTAATTTGTTTTTCGTCACCTACCGGTAACTTATGGATAATTACGATGCCTTACATTACCATGGTAACAAACGTACATTCGGATGCCAGAGAATAACTTCTGTCAATAGGTACTAAAATAAGTTTAACTGGGTAGAAAAGTCACCATGATCGATATCTACCGGGCGTACGAATTACTTATTCTTACCCTTGAATTGGATTAACGTGGTAAAAAGCTAATGAACAATTCGACAAATTCTTAGAGTGCGTCAGTTAAGAAAGTTAAGAATAGTAAATTTTATTTCTTACACTAAATTTCAGATGTCAATAGACCTTCCTAAAATTGATTTATTGTGACAAAAATAATGATTCTTTCTTGACTTCTTTTATTACAATGGATCATCCTTATTAAGAGAAGAGAGAGAGAGAGAAGTTTAATGATGAAGGTACACAATGGGAATTGGCATATAGCCTCCAAAATTAAAAGTAAGCAAACACGGAAGTAGAAAGCCAAAACTTGCTGACAAATGTGGATCAGAAATTTCGAAGGGAAACTTCTTTCCACGGGCGCGGCAAAAGGACCAATTGATACTGATAGAAACGACACCAACTGAGCTCTGAAAAAGTATATCCTGCAGTCGGTAAGGGCTGCAAGCACGTAAATTGCAGGTGCAGGTTTCGTAGAGTATTCTATTACTGTACCCCCTGTTCCGCAACTTTACCACGAAAAGTGGATCTGTAATAAGGGATTCTCTGCATATCTTGATGTTACTGTTTATTATGACGAATTGAGCACAAAACTATAGAAAGATAATCAAATAATAGCTGAACTATATGAAATAGTTCTAGTATTCAAAAATATACAACTGTTGCGGGAACTGTATTAGGAGAGTAGGAATTAGGAAGAAATTATTATTCCTACCTCGAGGTACCTCATTGCAATTGTGTAATATTGTCCAAATACTCTTATGAACACTCATTTCCGCGGTTCAAGGCCCTCAAATTGTTGCCACTAAGGCATTTGTATTTATTTAAAGTATTAAAATTGTTTTATGCCAGAAGTGGCAATATGGCGAGTGTATCTGATAATTGTAAAAATAAAATAAGGAATGAGTCAAACAATGTAACAAGGAGACCAAGATTAACTTTATATAAACGTTGCTTTTTTATATGGAGCCAGAGATTTAATTTAATACTATTACATTTAATATATAAAATAAATAATTTATTATATTTAATTTATTTCCCGCTAAAATTTCCCGCCAAAGAGAGGCTTTTTTCCTCAAGAAAACATTGAACATTTATTTTGTTGGTATTTCATTGTAACAATACTTGTGGAAGAGCGAATGCATTTATTTTTATGGCCTTTTTTTTTAATTTGCTGGTGGCTCAATTCTGGTCTTATGACCTTGGAGACCACCTAAATCTCCCTCTTCCTTGCTGTTACCAGTTTGTGTAACAAAAATTATTAGGGAGTAAATAAATTATTATTACTATCATATATTATTATTAGGAGAGGAGAGAACTTAAGAAATTCTACATCGTTGACGGCGGACTACTGTCACGTAGTAAATGCATAATTCCTTCTTCTTGGCAAGAGTTAATTCATCAGCATTTGGTAATTTACATTTGGTTTGGAATTTTAACCAAACTAGAATTTTTTCTAAAAACATTTTCATTTGAGAATTCTTCTCTAAAAAATTTTATTATTTATAGAGCGTCGGCGATGAGGTATAAACACTATTTTATCCTTGAGACCTATTTTATCTCGGAGAATAACCGATTTTTCAATTTTCTCAAGAGGGGCTATCCTTAGAGCCAAGCAACTATCCACTGAATTTAATAACGTTGTGGATTGCGGAAGAGTTTTTAATTACCTATCTTGTTAATTGTCCATGATATTCCAGGCATGAATCCTCAAAATAATAGAAATGTACACTCTCCAATGATGGTGTATCACTGCCGACAATTACATCCTAAAAATGAAAGCAAAGGTTTCTTATCTTATTTCACTTTCCTAAAGATTCCAACAAAGGTTGATTTCAAATATGCTATATTTCAAAAGTTTCCGGATATGGTCATTATTATCCAGTCATTATTATCACTAAATTATAACCCTCCTTGTGAGGCCCGTTTGGCTCTATAATTTTCTCGAGAGTTAATTTTGACTTTCTTCATTGCTTAAAAAGAAATAAAAAACTTACTTTCGTAGTGTATCGCTTGTTTTCAATATTTGTAGCTTTTCCAAATTACTTTCCCGGAGAAGTTAAAAACACGTTACTTAGCGCCATCTTGCTTATTAGCCAATGGTGTTCACGGCGGGAATCCTAAATAATAAAATGGTACTGAAATCAACGATAACTTTGTATTATTTCCAAGAGGTTATCGCAAAAAAATCAACCAAAATATATTTATTAATTTTAATTGTGCTATTGATTATAATATATTTTAATTCCTTTTTTTCAATTTTTCGTTGGTGACGTCATCACGCGGTTATAGGCCTCCTGATGATTTCCGTTCACTTCAGCTAAGTTCGTCATCGGGGTCGGAGGTAAGTATTCATTCGATACCATCGAATGCTAATCATATTTCGGGATTTATTTAGTACTTCTTCCGTGCACTACATTGCTGTGTTTTGTGTTTGGATTTTCGACTTACTAAATATCGCGTAGGCAAATACTTCGTTCTTCAATAAAATGAATCTATTTACCGACCGTCAGTAATGTTGAATTCTTTTTCGTCTTGGGAGCTGAAGTAAGATTTTACTCGGCGGAAGGTTGTCGTCTTAGAGAAGCAAAATACTGTTACGGACCGTTAGCTATTGCTGCTTGTCGTATTGAATTACTTTCAAACTAAAATCCATCTGCCTCTATGTATGTATAATGTTAAATTTTGTGTATTGTGAGCTTATAAGACGGTGATGAATTCACTTGTAGATGAGTGTGTAATGGTCTAAATCAGTGATGATATTCGAATGCACGCAATAATTCCTTAGGTTACAGCAAAAGTGGAAATATTATGTCAGTTTCTCTTTAATGGAGTTTATTGTAAATAGGATTAGTTTGGAGATTATTGCCGTTCTCGAAAACTCCTACAAATAAGTTTTGACATAGTCGATGAGGCATTTATTTTTCACCATTTTTGTCAGAGGAAAATTATTTCCCTTCTTTAATTTGAAAGCCACCTCGGGTTACTTCTGTTAGAAATCTCGCCAACAGTCACCTTTTGTGGTGTTTCTAGTGTCTTGATCTTATCGTGTATGTTTTTCTCGCGGTGATTACTCCTTTCGGTCTTTATTTTCGTTCATCGATGTTACTCCAGGCTTTGAATGGTTTTCCGAATGAGTTCAAGGCCAATACCCTAGTGACTTCATGATGTTCAATGTCCCCATTTGACTCCCTCCAAGCCTTAAACCATTTAGCGATATTACAGTTTGCAGTGAAATAGCTCGTAGTGGTGGAATGCACTAGTCTAGTTCAAAAACTTACTAGCTCATAGAATGAATCTGTTTATCCGCCCTACAATTTCCACTACACCCTTGCAATGAGGCTCGGATGTTCATAATTCCACATCTTCTGTTACCACCATGGATGTAAACTCTCGAAAATATTTTGCAATTCATACGGCGTGCTTCAGTTTGGTTTGTTCCACGCTTTTTACGACATTTTAAGTATTTTCTCTTAGGGCATTGAATTAATACGATTTTTTATCATTTCAGTGACATCGATCCTGATGAAGAAATTGATAGTGTTGTATTAATTGTGGTGGAACCCAGTCCAGCTGGACGGGAAGGAAATCCAGATGAAATAAACAGCGGTGAGTAACATTGTTACCTCGGTTAATGTTCATAATTGTATCTTTTTCTGTGTGGAAATTGCCTATGCCTAAATATGGTTTGAAGTATGCGTATTATTTGCCGTCGTTTATTAGGGCCGACGACCCCAGAGTGGCGCCGGGATATTCCTCATATGCTAGCTACCTCACGTCGCAGGGTTACTTTTCACACGGCCGCTATTTTCTAGCAAATCCGTTCCTAGTGGCCCGAGGAAATGTATCAAATAATCCGCATTATTCGGCAGAAATGTCAGTAACCTCCCTAAACTTGGAATAGATGAGCCCAGTAGACACATTTGTTAATGAATTCATGTTATTTTCCCTGATTTCTCAGATTTTGAGAATATGCTCCGAAATATCGGTTGGTTAAGGGAAAGAACCTAGATTTTCTAGAACATTGTGAGATCGTTAATTTTGTAAGAAAGAATTGCAACCTTGATAATGACTTCAAATTTGACTCACATTCACAGCTGATGCCATTAACATTTTGATGTTATTTACGTCATGTCATATACGATATTTTTCTTGCGTCATAGCCTTCCCCTTGTCATCGCATTTAACGCTCTTTTTTCTCCTCCCTCTCCCGCCCTCTTTCCTTGAAATTCTAACATCTATAGGCATGACCATCCTCCCACTCTCCTTTTCTTCCTTTTCAACCAACCCTCTCGTTTTCTTTCACCTCTCCTCGCGTCCCCATCTTAGCCATTGCTGTGCGTATATGAATAATCATAGAAAGGAATATTACTTTTAATATTGGCATAATTTTATCGACGCCATGGTCGATATTAATCAAATAGTGTGGAAAGTACATGGCAACATTTTATGTTGTTAGTAAATTACCTGCCGATATGTTGGTTTTCTACATCTACGAAATATCGTGTAAGCCACCCCTAGGCTGTGTGGCGCGGGGTGATTTCACACCTGGCATGCAACACTCATCCCAGCTGAAATGAGAACTCGCATGCTCGCCCGCAAAAACTGTTAGGATAATAATACGCGGTCAGACCATAGACTAAGAGAGTGCTGCTGTGCACCCTCTGTTCGCGGTTATCTATGAAATCTTTAATCCAATATATTATATGGTGATGTATTCCATAGGCTTTCAGCTTTACGATTACTTCCGAAATTGGAACTTTATCAAAGGGTTTTTTTGAATCTAGAAAATATCGCTTCTAGCTGCACGAGCCCATCTCCAGAGGAAAGAATATCGTGAAGAAAGAGCTGTGTTTCGCAGGATCTGCATTGTCTTAATCAATGCTGGTTTTAAATAAACAAGTTTATGCTATCTAAATACCCCACAGTTGAATTGACGATTGTGTATATTTTGCACGAGATAGATGTAAAGGAGGTCGGTCTGCAGTCACCAGGTATCACCACACTTAAAGATAGGTGTTACCTTCGCGATTTTCCAGTTGTAAGTGACCGGATATTCTGCTAGAGATTTTTCAAATATTACTTTTAATACGGTGCTATTTCTGACCTTGATTCTTTATAAACTCGGGTGGGAATTCTATCGGAACCAGTTGATTTCTCGAGTCTGTCTCGAGTTCCCCGATCCCTCCTTACGCCGTCCAACATATTTTGCACGGATTTAAAAACAGGCCATCCGCTTTTCTATCTTCTCCAAATTTTCCGCTGCAAGCCTCCTTCCCTTCCTTGTCTTATCCTACGTGTCCTCATTCGTCTCCCTCGCTACTTATTTCTCACTCACTATTCGTCTCCAAAATATTATATCAAAAGCCGCCTGTTCAGCTGAATCCTCTCTCCGCAGCGACCAAGTTTCCAACACATCTAACTCCACGCTCCTTATTAGTTTTTTCACCATTTTCTTTACTGTACTTGGCGTGCGATAAAATTTTCTCACTCTCACTCTCTATTGTGTTCTTTTTAAATTTTAATGATTTCCACGGAGGCATATCTTTAACCCGGTTTTCTTTTCTGCACTGGGTGTTGTTGATCTTTTTCCACATTACTAAACTTCCTTACGTTAATCTGATTTCCATTTGGGATACTAAATTCTTTATTTGCTGGGCCTTACCTATATTGGTTTCGCCTCTGCATTTATCTCTATAATTTAAACTCTTTCGTAGGACTGGAATGGAGAGCCAGGCGAAAATAATGAGCTCCGTGACATGCTGTAACTCGCCCAATTCGAGTTTTATAATTTATGCTAGCCTATCGTATATGCTCCGGCGGATCTCAAGCCTTTCTTTCACGAGCTATTTTTTACGTTTTACATGAAATTTTTTTCACTAAGTGTGAGTTTTCTTTGCATTTTGTGCATTTCTCGCGTAAGCTCTAAGCATTGACTCAAATGCAGCGTACACGAGATGAGACCTGAGGAGAGTAAGATAACATATCTCTTTCACTTATTCGTCCGAAGTCCTTTAAACCCACTCTCACACGTCCCGAATGTATATTTTTCCGTTGAAATATATGATGACTATTGTCGAACGAGTCCCAATGAAGAATACATGTATAATGTGGTAATCTTTTTACATTTTCTATAGAAAACAAATGTTGCATTTTCGCCACAGTGAGAATTTAGGGTCAGTCGAAAGAGAGTGCGGCAAAATTTGCTCATTACAATTTATTTAACTTTTTATTTCCTTTACAAGTATAAAACTACCTCATTTATTCAATATAACCATATTTTGATGCATGCCTTCTAATTGTTCACTTTTTTCCTTAGGCTAATTAGTTTAGCGGTGTTATTCCGAGTACATGTTGTATGTACGGTTTGAAAAAAGGTAATTAATATATTTCAATCTTCTAATTTGTCACTAGCTATATCTCCTAGGCCGTTTTTTTTAAAATAACGTTACCATACCAAAAATACTTTTCCCTTGAACCTCCCTCACGTAAGACCAAAATGCGTTCGGGTTATATCCCAAAGACTCACCTAATATTTTACTTTTGAATTCCATTGACGCTTTCCTTGAGGTCACTTTTGCAGTTTTTTTAGCTCTTGACTTTTTCACAAAGTCTCTCATGTTCCTCGTCGGGGAGATTCGGATGGGCGTTCTTCATTTTTGCGTGCAAGATTCGCTGTCGCTCGTGAGATTTCCGGATCTCCACATCATACCACTTTTGTTCCGTGTCATTTTTTTCAGTTTACTGAATTTGCCTTATTTATGGCTAGTCGTGTGATGCTACGAAATGTATTCCATTTGTCATCTATAGTATGTGCGAAATTCCACATTTTTTTCTCTGTGGGATTTCGCACATACCATAGATGTGGGATTTTATCTTGAGGCGGATGATTTTGATCGACCTATGGTATGGTTTTGGCTAACATCACTAAAAATTGTTATAAGAATTGTTTATAAGCTTATGCTCACGTTAGCACATATGCCATAACCATGCAAAAATTCAACTAAACCGGTGCAGCGGTTTTTGAGGAAAGGAAAAGCGAACATACAGACTTCACTCCTTTTTATATGGTGTATGTATGCCATTATAGATGTATCCCGTTCACAGGTTTTGCTTAGGTTGCCAAGAAATTATGCGATTGTTAAAATTGGAGAAAAATGGAGAACTTTCGCATAAAAAATGTGATTTTTAAGCAATTTCGAGGCATTTATTAATTCTTGCCTTTAATACTAGTGATGTCTGATATCACAGACTGACACTATTACCTTCCTTATGATGCAAGCAAAGTTTGAAATTTTACAGCTCATGCTCTTCTGTAGATTTCTATTATATGCTGCTCAGTGTGTACGAGCCAAAAAAGAATTTTTTTCCAGCTCATTTCTACATACAACGACATATGGTACAACAGAACGTGTATCTCTACTCTTGCCTTCAAATATGACTTTGTTATTAGAGTGGTTATGCCTAGTCTCATAGATCGAAATTGTAATATGATATATTGTAAGGAAATATTGGCATTTTGCAACTTGCTTGAGGAAACCTATTTCAAGTCGTAGTAGTAAGACGAAGAAATCACTCTACAATGATTCAGTCATGTGTGTATGTGAAAATGTAAAATAGGAAAAAATACTCGTTCAGTTGGCATACTTAATGCGGCCGGAATCTATAGAAGTTTTTGAGTTAGAATAGCAATAGACAAAAAATGTGATTTGATTCCATCCCAGAATTTTAAAATTTCTGTCTACGAGTATTTCTGGGTTAGGTGTGACAAGGAATATTCATCACTCCTTTTGAACGTTCGACCACCGTTTTTCCGTCCGCGGAGTTTATCCGTGATAAGTCCATCAGACGAGACGGTGATAATGGCTACAGATAATAGAAATCTTTTCTTGTCTATAGTCCGTGATAATGGCTCTAATGGTGGAGGAGATGAAAGGGTGCGTTCCGAAACCCACGTGCTTCCACTTTGCTTACGCATTGAAGTCGGAGGGCTTGATTGGGATACAATGGAGCACAAGCCAATGGCTGGAATTCTATGATTAAAGTTTTTTTCGTAGTCTTCTGGGGGACATTTACGAACGGGAGTCTGTATCGCAGCGACCGCGGAAGTTTTCGTATCGCCGGCGTTGTGACGGCAACCCTTACGATTGTGAACTAGGGCGTCGGAAAGCCAGCTCTAGTCGGTGAGACACGTCTGAGGGGCGATGAGGCCCTCTGCAGAGTAAGTTACGGAGGTATGGAAAATGCCGTTTTGTTTTTCGGGGGAATTGCAGTCAGTATTTTAAGGTTTTCTGCGCGGAACCGTACCGCGACGCGCGATTGTAAAATTGCATTTACTTCGGCGTCGCTCCGATTTTTCTAATATATTTGCTGAATAACGTTAATAGTAACTTAACTTAATGCTCTAATAAAGTATCTCTGTGCACAGATTTATCAAACAAAAGATAATGATTACAACAAGTAAAATTTTGCCTAAAATAAGCGTCCACCAATTTAAGATGCTATAGTACAAAAATGTTGACAAAAAGTTCTGAAACGTATGATAAGTACCCGTAAAGAACCATGCTGACAAATGGTAATATTTTTTTTATTTCATGAAAATCCTTCTGTTACTGCACCATTTGCATAATTTTTTAGAGTTCGCAGAAAAATGAAAACTTGTGTTTTCTTGGAAATTTGGTCATGTTTGATCCTCCGTATGTGAGAAACGGCTGAGACCTTAGGCAAATGACTTACCATTGCATGAATAACAATTATTTGAGATGACTGGCGCCAAGTGTCAAGTCCAGTCAAGTGTTTTCCTCAAAATAGAAAATTTTGGATTTTGTCTGACTTTTTTTGACTACCGACCACTATACGGCGGCACTATCAGAGGCGCGCCACACATAATCCGTCGGGGGCGCACAGGTCTAACTAAATTTTGCATCGTGCAGTTATTGAGTCTATACGATAGTTAATGACCAAAAGATTAAGAGAGACTCAAAATATCGTTTATTTAACGAGGCAATGAATTAGTGTAATTGCATCTACATACTAATTAGCGAGATGCCGCATGGGCGTGTGACGGGGTATTAGGACACCGGACGTGTTAAGATGCAAGGGATAAGGTTTTGGGAGGAGAAATAGTGACGATTTTTATGAGAGTGTATTTAGTGGAGCTCAATTTTTATTGTGATCGCTTATTGTGCGCGGAAAGAATGAGTTCATGTACCTAATTATATTAACATGTAAAACTTAGTGGAAATCCGTGAGCGCCGCCAAACGATATTTCATTGGGCACTGGGCGGATGACGTTACTTGTTATACTCTTAGTAGCCATTACTGTGTACTACTGCTCGCATGTTCCAAATATTGTGTTTTACAAAGTGTTTGGGGGATATAGTTATAGTTCATGGATGAGGAAGGTCTCCTTAAGGCTGATTCGAACCCACCAAGACCCATAGACTTTTTTATTATTCACTAATTTTAGTAAAATAAAGCATTGGCTCGTGGCAAAACAGTTCAGTAGGAGATAAAAAAGAAGGCCAAAGCTTATTTTTCTAGGATGATTACTTTAGTAAATGCTCATATATAGCTGATAGAAGTTACTTTTTGCTTTTAAATACCGAATGCTCCAATAACAGCTACGAACTGAATTGACTCTTAGGTAATGGTATTATTTTCCTATTTAAGGTACATTGCACTGACTCAATTCTGTTGTCCGGAATTATAAAGTAAAGCGTGTGAGACTGATGGACGAGAATTTTGGTTCGTGTTGGATTGGAGAATAAGTAGAAGTTGATCAGATTCTGATCGGGACGAACTTTGTTGGGGAACATAATCATGGCTTTGTTTTGTTTGCTAGAAACAGAAAAGTTGGTTGGATAAATGTTGGTTGGTTGGAAAGGATGGAATAAATGGTTAAGTGAGAACTTTTTTCTGGTTTATCGGCTGGAGAATATATGGCAAAGATTTGGACGGAGTAATTAAGATAATTAAGATCCTTGCTCCTTGTGAGTTATTTGGAATGCAGTTCTCTCAATCACTTTGCGTACTGTAGAATTTATTTACTAAATAGGTTCAGGAAAGCAAGGCTTGCTCTTTGGCTTCAGTGAGTGAGTGCTTATCATTTATCATATAATGAAACAGATGCGTATCTCTGATAAGTACCCGTAAAGAACCATGCTGACAAATGGTAATTTTTTTTATTTCATTTTTCTATCGAACTTCCATATGAATAGCACTCTCATAGAATATTCTCCCTCGCAAACTCTCACGAAAATTAGTGTGCAATTTTTAGTTACTCCAAAGAGGGAACTTGGGAAAGTTTGAAGTAGACTATTTTTTGCCAGGTTTTCAACATACTCTGCTAGAACTGAACTATTATGATAGAAATAATCACTGGCATTAAATTAAGGAAATAGACTAGAACCAATAGATTTCAAATATCATTTTTTATGCACACAATAAGGAACCGTAATAGTTACGATAGATCAGTTCTGGGAGACTCTGACCCTCACTCGGTAAAGTAGGTTTTTAACTTGTGATGAATGTTTGAACATCATTATTAGCCACCGCATGAAATATCTGGAAAAATTTAGCTCTTGTATGACTTAGTACCCTGTGTTGCTATTTATCAGTCGCATTAATAATACTAACTAGCAGTTGTAAATATTATACTGCATCGTAGCATATTCGTTTACGGAGCACTCTCCGAATTTATGATCTGACCGCGTACTGTCATCCTGACAGCTTTTGGCCTGCACCTGGCATCTGGGCAAGCGTACGCAGGTCTGATTTGAGCTGGGAAGTGTTGCATACCTGGTGTGGAATCACGCCGTGCCGCACACCCCAGCGGTGGCTTTTACGGTATTTCGTAGATGAAGATGTACTGTACCATTTATGTCACTTATTATTATTACTTTGGGAGGAGAACTATCGATCACGTTTTGTAGAGTCTCGAAAAATCCGTCTTTGTTGGCAACTGTTTCATTGTCATTGGGTCCATACACAATCATTAGGCTCATTGGACAACCTTCATCTTTTATGCTCTTAATCATAATTTTCTCATTGATGAACTTTCATCACACTATATCAATGTCTTCGCCCTTGTGCACTAGACATGCTACACCACATTTTTTCTCGTTCATGGACGCCGCTGTTGAAAAGTTAGAAGTCATCACGCAAATTCCACTCCTCGACCTTACTCCTTGATTTCAGTTTGAGCAAGAATTTTAACTTTGTTTTCTTAATTTTTTAGTCTTCTCAACTCCCTTGCCTTTTATTCCTCTAATGTTCCAAGTACCATAAGTTGCAGTCCTTAAGCCTCGCCAGTCTCGCCAGCCAACCACCTTAGCGTGACTTCAATGGGAGAGATAACTACTTTCCTTCTCCTGACTAGCAGTCTTCTTTTCTCCTTTCTCAGGTTTTGATACTCGGTTCCAAGTTCATAGCGTACTTAAGGTAGTTTGAGCGAAATATCATTTTTACCTAGAAATCAATGAATTTGGTCTCATTTTAACGAAAAATATCTCACCCTTCTAATGACACCAAAAATTCAACCCCTTACCACATTACTTTCGGAGATATTTGCCAAAATATACCAGCCCTTTTACATGGGAAATGGTACGTGGATGCACTCCAGAGAGACAATATTCACAAAATTTGACAAAATGAGGCATTTACAACACTTTGATGTCGTAAAACACTAACAGCGTGTAGTTAGTAAGTTTTATCATTATTTTTGGAAATAAATCACATTATCACGACAGTAAATCTGCGGGACCACAAAAAAACCTTCCGTTTTGAAGGAGTTTCAAACGCACCGCGCGAAAAAAATTAGCCAAGTTAAAGACTTATTTAGATATATTCATTTAATTATTAACAATTTCTGTAATATAAAACTACATTATTGCACCATTAATAATGCAATATTTAATTGATGTGTCCTACAGCTGGTGAAATTAAAACGTATAATTCCAATATGGTCTCTATTATGACTAGGGAACTATCTCGCTCGGACTACCTCAATAAGATTCGCTTTATCATTACTTTGCAAATGTTCCACTTGACCAACATAAACTGGGACAGCCTTTTCACCCGTGAGCAATTTGCACTATTGTCTCCTCCTCCCTGTTTCTCCCTATTTCCCCCCCCCCCCTGCCTTTTTCATCGAATCTTAGCAAGCTCCCTAATAGCTCTTCCAAAACCCTCGGGACGTGGGCATCACCTATGAAGAACGCAATTCGTTTTCAAGTCGGCACTCAAACTATTCGAGTCAAATAAGACCTTGTTGCCACATTCGACCTATCCAGCTTGCCCTGCAGGTCGACGTCTACGGCGTCAATTTGGCCACAACAATGCGCCAATTTCCCCCGATGCGTAGCGGTAAAACTTATGAAAGCCGAGGATATGCTTGAGAATCGAGCCTTGTACATTGCCTCATCGCACCTTCTCGCCTGACGGGAGTAAGGCAAAGGCACTCCTCTCCCCCTTACTCATCCCTGATGACGTAGAAACTCGGATCACAAATGCGAAAGGAAAAACCTCGAAGCTGAGATAGGAGAATCATTACATAAATGTCTCGAGTGGACGCTTATAGATAGTTTAGATGTGGATGATAAGTGTTCTTGATTAATAAATTATCTGCATTGGTATTATACATTGCAAACCATCTGAAGGACCTATGGCAGAGTGAGGGTTTTCACAATCATGCAAAGTTGGTGAAAGTACAACTATTAGTGCTATTACAACAACCTGCAAATATCTCACCGGATGTGAAATATTGGAAGCATTATCTTACATCACTATGGGCATGCTACCAACTTTGCATAAATTACGGGTATTAGTTTATTTTGCAAGCATGAAAATGCAGAGGGATACAAAATTCATGCACAGCGCATTCTAAACATTCAGTTAGTCCTACGCAACAAGTTAAAGAAAAATGCTTTATCTCGACCCAATGTACTTCCTAATTCCGTGCTAACTTCTGTTGTCAACATGAGAAATCACTGATTTTACTTATCCACACTTCAAGTTTTATTCTATGTAGTTTTTAAGGTCGTTACCCCTTGAAATCTGAGTCGATGTAAAGTGAGAAAGTGTTACGATAAGCATAGCAGTGTTTCCGAATCGTTGAGGGATTTTGAATGCGAACCTCTGTCTAATCGAAGGGAAAAATATACATTAAATCTTTTACGAAAGTTTGATGTAGACTATTTGTTGCCAGACGTTCAATATATTCTGCTAGAGCCAAACTAATAAGGTAGAAATGATCACAGGCATAAAATCAAGGAAATAGACTGTAGAACCAATAGATTTAAAATTTAATTTTTTCGCTTACAATAAAGGACCATGATATTTGCGATTGACTAGTTCTGGGAAGTTTTGACCCTTCCTGTGTAGAGTAAGTTTTGCACTTGTGACTAATGTCTGAACATAAAGCATCTTTATTCGCCGCTAACCCCGCCGCTAATGAAATATCCGGCAAGATAGAGCTTAGACTTGCATGCATGACTTACATACATACCCATCACGCTGTTCCCTTCCAGGGTAGGCACAGTCAAAATGTTTCACTCATTAATACATAATTGTACACTTAATTCTGCTTCAATAATTTCCTCAATACTGACCTATCCTTGCAAACCTCTTTTGCCTCATTTACTCCCATACGCTGTTTCATACACGCCCTCCTGTTTTTAAGACTCCTCATATTCCTCCTCCTAAGAATTTCCTCAACCAAATTCAACCACAACTTTCTCGGCCTACCTCTACCTCTCACACCATTCATTCTACTCTCATATATCTGTTTCCTTATTCACTCTCATCCATTCTCTCCACCTGGCCAAGCCAACGAAGCACACTCCTTTCATACACGTCCATTACTGGAGCATTTTACCCACATTCATTCATGACCCACTCATTCCCGACCCTGTCCATCCTACTTTTGCCGCAAATACTCCTCAGATAACTTATACCCACGGCGTTTAGTCTACTCTAATGTCTATCCTGACATACCCATGTTTCACTACCATATAGCAAAGTGGGAAGAAGTACAATTTTGTACACGGCAATTTTCGCTTCCTTAGACAAGCACTCATTCCTTGATATTCTCCACATGCTACCTACCACTTTCCTTCCAGCATTCGCACGTCTCTTTATCTCCTCATCTATTCTTCCATCTTTCGCATACATCTTACCTAAGCACATAAAATCATCCGCCTGTTCAATTACTTCACCATTCGCCCTCATCATACAGTTATTCTCCCCATTCTCCTTATCAAAAACGACTACTTTAGTCTTGCACGCATTTACCCTCAATTCCATTCTCTCCGTTGATTCACAAAACTTATCTAGGAGCTTCTGTAATCCCGGATGACTTTTTGAGATCAAATGCATGCATGACTTACTACTTTGTATTACTATAATTCAGTGGCATTAATAGTACTAACCACTAGTTGAAAATAGTATAATGCATGGTATCATGTTCGTTTAGGTTGTTCTATTCTAATTTATGATCTGACCGCGTACTGTCATCCTGACAGTTTTTGGCCTTCGCCTGGTATTCGGGCGAGCGTGTGCGGTTCCGGTTTGATCTGGGAAATGTGTCGCATGCCTGGTGTGGAATCACCCCGTGCCGCACACCTCAGTGGTGGCTTGCACGGCATTTCGTTGATGTAGATATATATGAAGAGTTAAGGAGCAATTGAGTTTATTTAAACGGGGATTTTGAATACCTTCCGCCAAGTTAACTCTGATAGGATTTGTTTTCTCTCTACTTTCTGCTTCTGTGTATATATTTGCTGCACGACAGATTCCCTAATCGTGAATGAAAAAGCTACGCCAATATTCAGTCTGTTGGCAAGTTGAAGCAGTCTGTTTCTCGGAAGATATTCTGCACACCAATCCAATACGGTAGAAGCGATCACAAGTGTAAGATTGAGGAAAGAGATTGCAAAACTTGGAGGTTTTAAATCGCCATTTTTTTCCGCGGACGATTAGGGTTATTAGGAGCTGCAATTTATATTTTCAATAAATTGTTACTCTCCCAGAGTAGATGAGACCTGGTACTGGCGTCTAGTTATATCTCGTATTATGAATAAACGAAATGAGATGAGAGAGTACGAGAAAGAAGCTATTTTACACTTGCCAGGCCTCATTTAGAATATGCCGCTAGTATATGGGATCCGTGCGAGGAAGGTATGATAAAAGAATTAGAGCGTGTGCAAAGGAGATCCGCTAGATTTTTTAAAGGCAATTAGGATAATTGTATACGTGTTACGAGTTTAATAGAAGAACTAGGATGGGAATTACTATCAGAACGCAAGTTAAAATTTAGGTTAAACCTTTTAAGTAAATTCGAAACCGATTTGTTCCCAGATGACGTTAGATATGTATTAAGAACCCCTGCGTATTATGCTAGGTTTGATCAGATTAACAAGATTAGAGAGATAGATTGTCGTACCGATAGATGTAAAATGTCATTTTTCCCGCGTACCATAAGAGAGAACAATAGGCAGCGTAGCAAAGGGATAGGTAGGTGAAATATAGTTAGAGTAGTCTGTAATGCATGATTCATGTAATAACAACCAATTATCCCTTTCTTATTATGTAGATACTAACCATCTAGCTGCAGGTGACTCTATTATCTAGCATGTCTCCATTACATATCCTAGTCGCATGTCAATAGTGCATGTTTGGTGATCTTCACCCCCTGCCACACACCCTCGTGGTGGCTCACTGGGTATTACTTAGATGTAGATGACTGAAAATTAACTCCGCATGATTTTATTTCCCGCATGAATTAGTAACCATTATTAATCGCCGTTTTTATCCTCAACCCCAGCGTAGCATTTCAATATGGTTGATAACGAACATCTCTCCTAGTTACGTGGTTTATACTAGCAATATTCTGCTGACTGCATTGTAGCCTTCTCTTGCCGGCAACGGAAGCGTTCGGGGCTTGATCATAAAATGGAACAATTTCGTGCCTTGTGTGTTTTCATCCCGTGACAAACACCCTGGAGGTGGCTAGCGCGGTAGATAGTCGATGTAGATTATTTTGTAACTTGCCGACGCACCAAGAACTTGCCAATTCATTCATTAAATCCTTTCACGAGACACTAGTTTTAATGAAGAGTCATTCCCGCATTAGCTCTTCGTTAGTCGACTTTCGATACTGGTACTTCTTCGAAGACCAGTATCTGGCTGGAGTGGTGATCGTGGGTCATTTTAAATTTTATCGAATAAGAAGAGAATAAGTCGAAAGAATATTCTTGGATAACATTTCATTCAAGTGCATCCGAAAGTGAATAGATGAAACTCCGTCACAAATGTTCCGAGCCTATTAAGACTTGAGCTCTAGTAATCTTTCCGGACAAAATGTCCCGCACCCAAGCGTGCAGAACGGGCGCGTTATTTTTCCAAAAATGAGGTATTAATCAGAATATTATTTTCGATCTTATTCTTGCTTCTCATGCAATTACATGGTGTGAAATTTCTTCCCACTAAAACTAATTTGACATAAATGCAGCCAAGCAGAAATTAAAATTCGCTCTCAGATACTCGATGAGTTGCCCCTTTTAACAGATCATGTTTAGTCGATCGATTGCGGTTGTTGGACAATTTTAACGGTCGTTCTCCCCCACTCCAATCCCCCTCACTACACCATTTCAACTCGTCACGTCGTAACAGCCACCCATTCCATTCAACATAACTGACGAGTGACGCTATGCTCCTTCCAACCAATCATGTCCTTTGTTAGAAAATGGGTTCCGTCCAATGAACGAGTCCGTTTGGTTAGCTGCCTCCCACCTCGGAGCTGAACGGCCCTCTTTGGCACAGAGACAATCACTCGAACTGGGGGCTGCTGGGGGCACGGTCGAGTTCAGAAGGGGAGAAAGACTGCGGTTTCCACGAAGCCAGTTTGTGGAAGGCGTGAAAGTGTCTGTCTTTGTCCAAGAAAAGAGCCGGGATCTCCGGTGGCGGATAAGTATTGGGTTTCATACCTTTCTTTTAAATATAATAAACTAGTGAACGCATCTAATTTCATATTTCCGTTATTGTTACCATCTTATTGTCGAAAGGTGAAACTCTACACGGACTTCAGGCGCCGAGGAAGTATAATCTTCAACCAGTGTACCCTCATATTTCTTGTTTGCGGGCTCTCGTAATTCAATTTACAGACGTTTTTCGCAGTCCAGGATAACCTAATTCATTTCCACGGTGTATGTAGTGTTCCTTATTCATTAATGCTGAGTAGTAGTATGCGGATTGGGTCAAATGGCTCGTAGGAAGTGACGGGGAGTGTGTTTTATACCTTGGCGAGATTCCTATCGCGAGCGGTGCGGGGTTAATTCCTTTAGGATAGGTCTTTAAATCCCGCGAGTCTCAAAAAAATAAGTGACGAAACTTCCAGACTGTTGCGCCTGGCAGCATATATTTCCCGATAGTCGTTGAAACATTTAATTTTTCTTGATTGAAGGTTATTAGTCAATTGGACTACGGGTTTATCATTTCTGTAGTGTTTCAGTTTTCGTCTGATGGACATGTTTTCAACGAATGTGATATCTTCGTAAAAAGCACGGGTCTCCTGTCGATGGACATGTAATGAACGAGCTCAACTTCTCCCAAGCTGAACGTTACTATTTCTAATACAAATAAGCAATTTCGTGAAATTTTGCAAAATTTCTGCATATTTCGTAGTATTTTTGTCCACGTTTAACTTTGTTCAAAGTCAAATTTATACCTATAGCGAGGCATGGAAAGTTTTTGCAAAATTTTTCAGAAGTTCTGGATCTTATTCTCCTCTGACTTGTGTGCGCTCGTCTGGTTGAAATTCTATCATTTCGCATGATGCGTAATGTTATTTACCTTGTGAAATGTTAGTTCATTTATTCTGGAATTTTTTTCTTTTATAGTTTCAAAGAGGCCACAAGTGAAATTGTCTTCCGTGGAAGGATCGTCAACGCAGCACATCGGTTTATTCGTCGCTTACGAGAATGCAAACTGCACTGAGGAATGAAGACCACTAGAAACAGCCAGTTACTACTGCACTCAGCTGATATAAATGAAGAAATCGGAGGTCATGGAACATTTTGATTACATCCACTGTGGAAGACTTCGTGCTCATCTCGTTAGCGATTGTTCAACACGACCAGATGAGGGATGAATACAGGATTTAGTCGGAATGATCAGCTGCTGCGACATGACGTCACCGTCAACCCGAATTGCATACGCGACTACGAAGCATCTCCGATCTACAAATGAGGTAAGTAAAACGCAACTTTCCGTGCGTTTAATTAAGAGTTTAATATTGTTATGCTGATCCTTTAACTCGGTTCTGGGTTAATGTCTGCTTCTGTCACACACCTTTCAAACACTTATTGCCATTAATTGGTGATATTAAGGATAATGACTGTGACATAGTTTAGTTCTTGAAGAATTACAGTATAAAACAAAAGTAACAGCAAAGTTGTTAAGCCACAGATTTTTGAGATATTCGCGTTAGAAAATGACCAATTTTCGTCATTTTTCCGACTTTTTCGACGCCATTTTCTCAGTTTCACGAAAGCTTCGACAGAGGGATATTTCTAACTTCACCTCTACAATATGTCTAGTTACCCCAGCCAGTAAGGTTACGGCAGTTACGGGCCCTGTGGAGTGAAACAGGGGTGCTGGGGTGGGACAGTATACAGGCCCTTGGTGGGGATATTTCGTAGTGAAAAAGGCATTTATGACAATTTTGAAACAGTTTTCGTGATTTATGGAGGGTTGAAAGTGACGAATAGCGCTTTTTGGAGTGCTCCTGGATTTATAAATTCGTGTGTTTACGAGTACCAGCTACGATAACGCCATTTAAATATGCCTATTATATCCCCAGCCGATAAGGTTACGGGCCCTGTTGAGTGAAACAGGACTGCTGGGGTGGGACGGTACGCGACCTCGAAATGCCTATTTTCGAAGTTGTTACTGCCATTTTTTTCACTTATGAAGTCTCTTTTATCCATTTCCAACCTCTCCTTCACTCACTTTACGCCTTTTTCTGCAATTTAATTCCGCTCTTTCGCGTTTTCTATCGCTTTTCTGACATTTCCCCATGTCTCGTAGCCGCTTTCTCCCATTCTCCAACCGTCTCCAGAGAGATTTTTCACAGAAAATGTCTCTACATGCCTACACCCCCTATTTCCACCCTTATAATCACCAACCGTCTCGAGGGAGATTTTTTTCTAGAAAATATAAGTCTCTACATGCCTACACCTCCTAGGAATGAATTGTTAACATAGGCTAAACCAGAAATGAAACATAACTTCAAATGTCCTGTGTTTCCAGCGTTCAAGCGACGACATTCTTTGCGGTTACGAATAACATGGAACGGGAGATGTTAGTGAGTAAACGTAACTCAGTGACTGTCGCGCCTCGCTGCGCTCAAAAGTGGAAAAAGTGCATTGGCAGCCGGGAAAATCGTCACCTCAAGCTTTGAAAATTTCCTATTTATCGTACATTACTTATTCCCCCAAAATAAAATTATCACTAGATACCGGCATCTTTCTAGTTTTTGTCACATAAATTTCGCTGTGATATGCTAAGTGGAAAGGGTCGAAAAAAAATTTTCAAAGGTGTGTGACAGAAGCAGACATTTACCCGGTTCTGCATTTCATCTTCCAGAAGTTAAAATATTCACTTGGTAATGCGTAAAATTTTCCATAGTGTAATTATGGTCATGGTGGAGATTCTAGCACTAGCTTCCCGCGCAGTGCCCTGGTTAGATTCCCAGCGGTGGTGGACATTTTATTCGAGGAAATACAGCATGGAGAATAGTGCAGTATAGTGGTAGCGAAACATTGTAGCAGTTGGGCTGATTTTTTTTTTCGTGGAGGTCAATGCCCTTCGAACAGACTCTGCACTGGGGAGTAAGTGGTGTCCAATCCGACCACCACGATTCTCAAGGTTCCAAACCTTCGTCGACAGCTTTAAAATGGCCAATCCGTTACTTATATCAGCTTCCTAGTTCTCTATAGCTCTTAATGCAATTATTTTGAAGAGATTCTATGCAGAGTTGCGAGCAGTATCACTGTATTTTGCTTTAGCTTTTTTGGATTGTATAAATAGTTGTGAAATGCCGTGCTGAACCTTTCGAATCATCTTGAGATAAATAAAGTTGTCAGTTGCCATGAGCTGCCCTACCCCTACGCTACTAACCTGACCACTTTTACGAGATTCTTTCATTCTTAACGTCACGTTCCGTTGTTACCGTCATGTTTTGCTTCCATTATACTTGGTTCATCAAATGGAATATTAATGCAGTCTGTTCCTATCCTATTTAAGGTTTTTTTTTTCAAAACTAACATTGGGATTAATTCATTGCCTCTTGATTCACCCTTATACTTTTCTTTCAGCTGCATCTTGACTTTATCGTTCATGGTTAACTGCTGTTCATGGGGATGACCTCTTCCTTGGAAGCTGAAGAAGGGGACACTTGTCAGGATACTTGCAGTATAAATGCAGCCAATAGCTAAAGTAAGTTACTAGCATTCTGGCAGCATTCCTTAACCACTCGTCTAATGGCGTTAACAGCTTTACCCAGAATCCCCCCCACTAGTTACTCCTTCCCGCTAATATAACCCTGTTGAAGCGAAAATAAATTTGCTAACTTTTCCTAGGCATGTATTAGTGTTTGAAATGTTTTGGCTTGCCAGATTGACAGAAATACGGCTTTAGAAAAATTTCTAATTTTTTCAATAAAATGCAGTGGTTCAGTATACTCAGAACTTTTGATGCTCTAGAACGGTGGTCATTGCAAATGTAATGCTTGTTGCAGAGGGTAAAAATGACTTGTTCTAATTCAGATGAGCTCATAGATACTATTCTATGCGTTTTAAATAGTATACGCGAAGAATACCTCCACTTCTCAGGAAGTGGATCATGGGCAGGCAGTATTTTTTTTCCCAGGCCAATTTTTCTACCCCTTGAATTTTTGTCTGGTGATGAACTTTGGAAGAATTTGACTGACAATTAGGTGAGGAAGTATTTCACCTAATTTATAATAATTTCCTCATCTTAGTGAATTCCATGGAAACACTAGGATAGTATGCAGCAGAGAGCTGGGTTAATAGCGCAAGGATAAACCTCTAGTATCAAGGGCAGAGGATGGTGATAGAGTTCGGCAAGGGAAACCTTTATAGTGCTTTTCTGGACTCGCCTTGGACTGTGGGCTCCCTCTCCCCACATTCAGCCTATCAGTAATGCCCCTGTGTTCGTCTGTATTTACCCTCTACCTTTCGCCCATGTGGGGATTTGAATGTGGCAGTGTAAATGATTTCATTAGTATTTCACCGAAGTCACTCAGTGTTATTGTATTGCAAATGATATGAACTATTGCGAGTTCTGTATGACAGCTATTCCCTACACTCATTACCACTATCTGTTGCATCTGCCCCATGTTTTTCATTTTAAATCTTACACATATTTTCATAGCTATTAAAATTTTATCAAAAATATTCAGGACAATGTATGGGGTTAGGAATCTGTATGGGATTATAAATCTGTATTGTGCTAGGCGAAATTATTTTATTTTTATTTTTATTGTTATTTTCTGTTTTTTTAATGATTCTGGTCAGTTTAAAAAACGTGTTTTTTTAATTTTTAAAAAATTATTTCCATCTTTTTGATGGAATGGTAATTCTTCCTTGACTTACTTTTTCCAGTTTGTTGCTCTACCGTGCTTTCACTTTTCATAAGGGTTACAAAGGCCTTGTTCTCCAACATTCTAAGTAGCAATACCACATTAAAAATATTTTTGATTATATTGACGATATTTACAATACATTCATCATTCATATAATTATTTCATTACTTACATGATCCTTTCATGAAATCCTGTCCCTTCTTCTCCAGTGGTCCTTTTCCAGGAATAGTAATTTATCCCAGTTTCCTTATAATTTCCAGTGTTTCTTACTCAGTCCAGAAACTTTCCTCTGTGGTATTGTACAATTACGGCTGTGCTTGAATTTGCTAATGGGAGGCATCGAAGGACAGAATTAAGTTGCCTTATTATGCTATTACCTTGTCCTTTATGCAGTATAGTTTTCACATTTCGCATCTTGAGAAAGTATTACACCTAGGTGCATGAAAGAGAAATTTTTGTTGCTTTTTTTTTTAAACTAGGTCTGATTTTGTCTCCCACTATTACGTTTTGTCATCGTAGTGCTTATTAGTCCACTAAATAGGTACTAGTTTTTCATAATCCAGAAAAATGTTTTGTTTCAGTAAATGATATAATGTAGAAGACATGGGAAAGGATATTTTCTCATCAATCATGTTTATTATGTAATGGTGAGCCATGATAGAGCACATGGAATTAAGACAGTCATTGTTCATTTCTGCTTTTCTTTAGAAAATATTTCTGGATCATCTGACGCAGAGTGAATAAAACTCCCAGTGACCCCCAACTAAATGCAGACTTCCTGGCAAAACATACATGCGTGTAGGGGTAGTAACCTATAAGGATACATGATTGATATTCTTGTGATATTATTATTTAGTATTTATAGTATACATTATTGTATATTATTGCATTGTCATCCAGTAGTTTCAAGTCTCTAGCTCATCGGAAAGTTAGTTTAAAAGAGATTGCAAAATTTATACTGAACAGGCAGATACAGGAACAAGTTAACAAAAACATGGTAATTGGCCACATATCTTGGGTATTACAGTTCTATATTTCCCTATGTGATGATCCCTAAAGTTTAACTTGGAAATGGTAGACGTTAAATGTCATTCTTTTAGTTAACCAGTGCCTAGTTTAAATAAGTTTGCCTAAAAATGAGTGAAACATTCAGTTTCTAGAGACGATTCCAGCATTGTTTCAAAATACAGTGCTCCAATCTTCCCTTGCCATTGGGGTATCAAGGACATAAGGCCAAATGCAGTGGCAGAGAATGCAATACTAAAGATTTGAGGCACTTGGTGAAATCATAAACCTCTTCCTGCCAGCTTTCATTGGTAATGATTTTTGCTTGTTTCCTACCCCTTCAAATCTATTCTATTTGGCATCCTGATCTCCACATTGTTCCAGTCATTTAAAGTACATAGTTAACCCAAGCCCATGATGTGATAATATACCTATGTGATTGCCATAATATTCCAGTGTTGTAGATGTGCACAAAACTAGCACAAATCCAGGGGTGATAGTGCAGTTTTACTGGCATTTTATATTTAGTTAATTCTATTTGTGAATTATGCTTTTAGACATACCTAATTTCTTTTTCAGGGCGACTTCTGATGCTGGTTTTGGGGGAAATGTTATTTGCTCTTGTAATTTTTGAAGATTTCAATAAAATCAACATTAAAATCATTTGTATTAATTAATATTTCACCTTTTTTTTATATTTTACATTGCTACACAATGTGACAGTGAGTCTGCTATTTCCCTTTAGTGTGAAGATATTACTGGACAAGATTTTTGGAGTGAGATTGCTCTTGAAGCTTTTCGAAATAAGTTGAAATGTGTGGACGCCTTTAATGTATTGTGTTTTAAGTCATGTAGCCTCTGGGGCTATCTGAAATGATGAGAGATTGACTAGTGACAGTGTATTTTTATCTCTCATTAAAATTTAATGAATAGCTTTAAACAGGAAAATTAAAAGGCATGTGATTATTCATGGATATAGCCAGCATACATGAAAGGATCATGGAAAAAGAGTAATAATCGATTTTTTCACCCTAATACTAGTTTCTAAATGTTTCAACCTCCTAAGACTGAATCTGTACCATCTTGTCTTTTTTGTATGTATGCATGTAACCATAATGAAGGTGCCATAAGCTAAAGTTTAAAATTTACATTCTTCTAATAGACTTAATGAGTTGATGGGTTGCCGTACTAAATTTTTCCCCAATTGAGGATATGGAGATATAAAATAGCTTCTTTCTCTCTTTCATTAAGTTTGTCTGCTTAAATTTCAAGGAATGTAATGAATACTTTTTAGCCATTACTTCAATTTCTAAAAATGAGAAGTTTCCCCATGGCTGTTTGACTCATTGGCCCTGGAATTGTCATTGGATAATGCTGGCTAAAGCATTCAACTATTCCAATTGCTCTGTAATATAAGTAGTATTCTTAAATGTTGTGAGGAGTAGAGCAGTTTCAAAGTATAAAGGAGAATTTTTTTTCAGTTGGTGGAATATTTTGGGTTCATCCTTCACGGGTGAAATTTTGTGAAGATTTATTAAAAAACTTTGACTTTACTGTTGATCTGCTTGATATCTTGGCCTAACAACCTCTGGGAGTAGATATCACTGTCAAGAACCATGAATTTTCATTACTTAGTCTTGCTTTTTGTGAACTTGGCATGCAATGCATTCAAAGCCAGACAAGGCAGTGATGAATGAGGAATAATTGTCAGTCCAAATCAGTTAGAGGTACCAGTGGCATTATCTTTTTGTCAAATCATTATTCATACATGCAATACTCAAGTTCAATTTCTTACTGCAAAATATTTGTGAGGGTCTTCATTAATGTTGACATTTGTGTGCTTGTCAGTTGGCTTAGATTCATAGGAGCCAGAGCTGATATTTTACTTGTTTCATTTGAATTTAACAGTTTTGCTGAAATTGAAATTTACTTTTCTAGAAGACTCGAGGAGTGATCCCAAATAAGTCTTAGTCAAAATTACTGTGGTGAGGATTTTGATTTCCCTCATGTTCCCATTTTGATACTTTTTCTGCTGCATTTAAACACTACCATTAGTGGTGATGAGTCATTGAAAGACAAAGATGAGGTGAGAGTCAAACATTTTCTAAATGGTTAATGGCATATCAGGGTTACTACTTTTTGTCAGATTTTCTTGATCTCATTTGGTGTAACATTTTCTCTAATTTCTCTAACTATTTTAGCAAACTGCAACTGGTGGTAAAGTAATGCATTCATTAAGTCAGAGTAGAGTGAAAGCAATTTCAATGCTGGTATTACTTATTCTCCTTTGAATTCCTACAACTGGTTCATATGGGGGCTATTTTTATGTTGTAAAAATGCAATCACTTCAGATACTGTTGGATGGCTTATCATACTTCCTCAGTAAAACTAATAACTACTTTCAAGGTGTTGATGGAAATTAAGATGTTTCATGCTGAGTGAAAGATTTGATACCGCCTAATCAAGTATTTTCTACTTTTCAGGTGCATACATTGATGCAGAGTGGGCATACATTGATCAGCAATTGCCATCAATTCTTGTATTTGTCAATGTGTGAGAGAAATGCTGTGCTGCAAGCACATTCAAGTTTAGCTGCACATCGGAAGTCAGAAGGGACATATGCTTTTTATCTTGATCAGCAATGAAAAGAAAACTGCCTTCAAGATATTTACTTTCCTTGCATGCAATGCAAGCAGTCACACCAATGAATTTGAATCTGTGACATTGTAATTCTTGTACACAAATATTGACTAAATTTGTTACATTAAATCAAATTTAATTGCAATTTGTTAGCAGCTGTTAATTTGTCATGTTTTTACATTCTACCAATAAATTTGTTATATATGAAATGTGGTATTACTACTTCTAATCCATTACCCTAAAATTCTATATATCTAGGTGGCTCAACTGTCTAATACTTTAAAAAATTTCATTGTTTACATTTTGGACTTAGAATAATTTTGCAATAAGAAACTTCAAAAAAAATACCAACATTCCAGAAAATTCGAGCAAATTTCGACAAAATTGTCACAATTTCATTCAAATTTTTTGAAAAAATTGCTTAAAATACTATTATAAGTCCAACTCAATTTTTAGGGTTTTCTGTTCAGCGTTGAAACTTTGGTAATTAAAATTTGAGTAGGATGTTAACAAAAAACTTTATTTTGTACTTAAATGATACAAGTGTTTTACAAAATTTGCACTCCTTCACATAACTACTAGGAGTTATTGTGAATAGGCGTACAAGTCCCGATGGAATCTGAGAATAGATACTTGTACACCATAGCACATTGAACTCCCATTAGTCACTTCATGTGAAGGAGTGCCTTTGATGAAATTCATCATGAGAGTAATGTCAGAAGAGCCGCCGTGGTTGGTCCACAACTTGATCTCTGGTATGGGCATCAATGGATAGCTAGCTTCCCACCAATTCATGATAGCACAAATGATGTGGTTGGTGTCTGGACAGATTCCAGGGATGAATCAAGCAGCAGATATCTTCTGTTAAAAGCAAGGGCTTTGCTCGTACTGGATGCGCAAAAGCCTGAAAATATACATATAAAGTTCTTAAAAAAGAGTGCATGTTGTATGAAGCTAAACTAATCCAGTAGCATAGATTTGGTAGTCTGGCCACAATGGCACATATTTTTGGACTTCCATGGTGGCCAAAAGTAAAAAAAAAAAAAAACAAGTTACTTCATTTAAGCAGAACTATGATTATATTGCATCAATATAAAATGTTGCATGTTTGTCACCCTATGAAGTGTTCTCAATTTCAACCAAATGCCCCTTTGAGATATATGTAACAGTTTTGAAATTTCTACTTAAAAAATAGTGCTAATATGATTATTAAATATATCCTTTATTCACATCAGTTTTATATTATCCTCCATTCACATTGGACCGTTATATGCTATGATATAGTTATTGATGCGAATAAAGGAAATTGCATCAATAATCTGCAAATTAGCAAATATTCTGTTGAAATAGATTAGCATACTTGGATATTTTGGCTAAGTGGCTAATGACCACCCTTAGGGGGAATAACTCAAACCATGCCACAGGCTAGATCATTCAAAATAATATATTATTCTACTTTAAATATATAATAATGAAATGAGAAGTAAGACACGAACCCGAAAAAAAATGCAAAAATGCACAGCTTGGACACAGTCATTGTTAACTTTTAACCCATTGACTTAAAGAGACGGGGATTCACCAGTTGGTATAACCTGGCCCTTGTTTTAAGAGACGGTGAATTGTCGTTGTCTTACATTACGATTTTGGGTGCCTCTAATTAATTAACAATGTGTCATTTTGTAATTTCATAATGATGATATCTTTTATGGGTAAAAATTTCAAATCCATAGAATAAATAATTTTAGAAATAAAAAAATAAAATTTGAAAGTGAAATTTTGAAGAAATAAATAGTTACCCAAGTAAAGGCGATCTTTCAAAAAATACTAAGTCAATGGGTTAAGACCTTCCCTTGTCCTATTGATGCGAGAATATAAGAGGGTGGTTAGAAAAGTTTCCGGCCTGATACCAGAGATGGTGTCAGCAGGTCTAATTTTTGACTTGTATTCTATAGTACTGTCCCTGATTAGCTTGCTGACCAACTATTAGGTCGAATGCTCTCTTAGTGTATGCTTGACAGCCTGTTAAGTAACATGCCTCCGTTGCTGATGTAAAAATGGAACATTTGCAGACACTTCCGGCATCAAATATTTCTATTTGAAAGGCTTAAAACTACTTCAAATCAAAGATTAAATGGATTCAACACTGAAAAACTCTTTTCCTTCATATTCAATGGTCAAACAGTGGATTTCTGGATTTAAGAAAGGTCTCATGAGCATTGATGATGAACCACGCTCAGGACACAACTTGAGGTTGTTGAGGAACAAGCCTGAGGTCACAACTGTCGAAATGATCAAGGAAATACATGAAATCATGGTAGAAGACCCCGAGTTGAAAGTTAGCGAGATAGCTGAGACCACTGGTATATCAACAGAATGTGTTCACAATATTTTACATCAACATTTGTGCATGGAGAAGCTCTATGCTATGGTGGGTGCCGCGTTTCCTAACGCTATATCAAAAGTTGCACTGGAAGATTGTTTAAACCGAGAATTGGCACTGTATAAACTAAAATCCAGCAAGTTTTTGCATTGATTTATAACTCTTGATGAAACTTGGGTCCACTATTATACTCCTGTAAATAAAAAACAGTCAAAACAATGGAATGCAGCAGGTGAACCAACTCCAAAGAAGGAAAAAGCAAGACACGTGCCATTCTCTAACAGAGACTAATTTAATTTAAACTAACTTTTCAATAACACTTATGCAAGCTCATGCAGTAATGTGCTAAATTTACTTGCCACCCATGTAAGTAAGATGTAATCCATAACACAACCATTGCTCTTTTAGTTTCTACATAACAATGAAGATAATGAATTTTAAATACTCATCATATGCATGTAACTGCTTAGCACAAATACAAGTGACGAAGACCTGATGAACTCTGAGATTAGAAAGCAGTTGGTTACCAAAGACAAAATCAAGAGACGAGACCACTATGATAAAAGAAAGGCTACAATCATACAATTTGATATTAGGAGTAAGGAAGATCACAGTAGCTTGATTGGGAAAGATTGGAAGCTTAGGAAATGTCATCAAAGAATGCATCAGATGAAATGATGCAAGATGATCTACAATAAGGGGTTCTCATTAGAGCAAGAGAGAAGTGGAATGTAGAAGTCACCCCGAGAGTAGAGAAATTAGAGCAAAAGGAGCCCTTTGCCTATTTTGGAAGTGCCATCACTTGAGATGGAAGAAGTACAACAGACATCAAGTGGAGAATAGCACAAGTTAAGAAGGGAAATGGGAAAAAGACAACTATTGTGCTCAAATAAGATAAAACTAAAAACCAGGAAACAGTATGTGAAAACTTTTGGGTGGAGTGTAACACTCTATGGATCGCTTGGGCCATTGGAAAAGCTGACCAGAATAGGTTAGAAGCCTTCCAAACATGGTGCAGGGGGAGGATGCTGAAGATGAAATAGACGGATAAAATAAGAAACCAGAAAGTATGCAGAAGAGTAGAAGAGGAAAGGACCATATGGAACACCACAGAAAAAAGAAGAACCAGATGGATGGGAGACACCCTGAGACACAATGGGTTTGTGAAGGGATCTCATTTCATTTCAGATGACATCTTGGAAATTACAACTTGGATATCTATGTGACGTTGCCTTTATGTTACATCGTGGAAGTTAAAAATGGGATATCTATATAACGTCATTTTTACGTAACATCTTGGATGTTAAAAAGTGGATATCTATGTAATGTTGTAGCAATATCCCTAGTTTAATATCAACATGCTTTGGATATGTCAACCTTATTTGGATATCCGATGGATATAGTTTGCTGCTTGGGTATTTTCAATTTGATAGCCTCATAGAGGCCTCATATTCTCACACTGCTCATTACATATTTTGTTTTGGTTATTTTTGTTGGTAGAGAGAATGCAAGAAGAATCACCAGCGTTTCCAACACTGTGGTCACATTATGTTGAAAATGGCGATGGCTGGTTGGAGAATGACTTGCAGCCTGAGTTAACCATATTTGAAGCTGCTTCTGTTGTTACAACTGTCTTGGATGACGAATGTGGTATGTTTGTCACCTTTGCTGTGTTTTTTGATCGAGAGGTGATGAAAGCCATAAAAATGGAAACAAATCGCTATGCTAGTACTCGTGTTGCTGCAATGAAGCAGGAAGGTACATAGAGGCCTTATATTCTCACACTGCTCATTACATATTTTATTTTGGGCAAATTTTGAGGGCAAATTCACTCTGGAAAAAGTGGGACCCAGTGAAAATTCACAAAGCCCATTGGTTTTTTTGCAATTGTGCTCCACATGTGTGTTTTGAAACTCCCTGAAATTAGTGATTACTGGTCAATTGACCCATTTGTTCAATCATGTTTTGTCAGTAAGCTAATGCGCTGTGATAGGTTCACGTCTATTTTTTTTATGCTGCACATCAATAACAATGCAACTTATGTGCAAAGAGGGATGGTGGGCCATGATCCTATAGACAAAGTGAGGCCCTTTTACAACAATTTTGTGAAATCGAGCAAAAATAACTTCCAGCTGTATGCTAACCTCACTGTTGATGAAATAATGTGTCCATTCCGAGGTAGAGTCAGGTTTTTGCTACAATGTACATGAAAAATAAGCCAAACAAATATGGCATAAAATTGTATGTCTTATGCGATTCATCAACAGGGTATGTGTTGAATTGTGAGGTATATAGCAGCAGTTGCAGAAACGCAGACAATTGTATTCAGGCCATATTTTAAAGATTGTGCTCAAACTATTTTGAAAGGGCACTGCATATCCATGGATTGCTTTTATACTAGTCCTTCGTTATTTGACTTCCTCTGGAAAAAGAAGACTTTGGGGGTTAGAACTGTGATGAAAAACCACAAAGGACTGCCCAAAGACTTCAAAATGAGTAGACTAAAAAAAGGTGAAATGAGTTTCAGAAGGAGAGGGCATTAAACCTGCCGTGAAGTGGTGGTCCTAGAGGGATGTGTGTTGTCTCTCTATGAAATATGCTGCTACTATGACTTCTGTTCATATAAGAGCTAGGGGAGGGTCAGTTGAAGTTGAAAAGCCTGATGCAATCCTCGATTATAACATGAATAAAACTGGAGTAGACAAAGCCGATCAGCTTTACAGCAATTACCCCTTTTCTAGAAAAAGTATGAAATGGTGGAAAAAATTATTATTTCACTTATTTGCGTTGGCTGTGTTGAATGGGTACAGTTTGTACAAAGAAAAAACTGGGAAGAGCCCAGGCTTAGTAGAATACGTAAAAGAAGTAGGAAAAAGGTTAGCATTGATTGGAGGTGAAGAAACCCAGCAGAATATTCCCCCATCATCGAATGTAAACAGAACGTTTACAAGGCATTTTCCTAAAAAAGTTCCTTCTACAGCTAACAAAATAAACACAACAAGGCGTTGCTAAGTATGTTCGGACCGAGGAAATACTATAAAAGGAAAATGTGTCAGAAGGGAGAGCAGGTGGATGTGTGAAAGATGTAGTGTGGAGCTCTGTGTACGCAAGTGTTTTGAACTTTATCACACACGTGTAAAATATATGTAAGTGTATAACTTTATAAACTAAATAATCCATCTGTATCAGTAGTGTATGACTTCAAAGATTAAGTAATGATCATCTGACAGAAGGATCTTGATCAAAATGAGCTTACAAATATATAAGATACAAAATATGCAATTATATGACATCAAGTTTTTGTGTTTTTTATAAAGTAAAATGAGTATTTGAAAAAAAATAGTAATTTTATTAATATGAAAACAAAATGGAACAAAAAATTGTGTAAAAAACTAGAAGAAAAGACCTTTAGTTTGATATATTTATTTCTTGGAATAAATAATTAGATGTATGTAATATAAAAAATATATGAATATTGCAAAAAAATGCTATTTTGTGACAACATGTCTGCCATGGGCCTCATTCAAAAGAAATGCTTTAATGATAGGACTAAGTATATCTCTAGGAAGAAATTGTTTGTAAGAGAATTTATTCAGAGAAAATTTATTACTTTGTTTGTATCATGTTAAAACTTGTGATATGAAGGCAGCTATTTTAACTAAACCCTTGAGCAAGGAGAAACATGAGTTTCTGTGCCAGAAAATTGGACTGGATGAATTCTAGTGACCTGGGATTATGGAGGAGTATTAGGTTTTTGTCACCCAGTACCACTAGAGTATACTGTGCAGTGTGTTTTCAGGTACATACATGCACTGATCGATACTCAACTGCTGTTATTTTTTTCTGCGTGTACTCACTGTTTCCTGTTTGGATAATAAAAGCACTTCCCTTTTAACTGTGACATGTGTGTGTACAAGTGTGATCATGTTCTTTTTCAATTCTGAAAATATCCCTTATAATCCTGAAATACTACAACACTTTGTGACCTTCATTGATGATTTTAGCTTCTTAGAAGCTGAACCAATCTAAAGGAAAAGTGAAGTAGCAGATGAGTTTATAAAGCATCAGAAGAAGATTGAAATGATGCATGGAGCAAAAACCAAAGAGCTCCAAACTGTAATGGAGGAGAATATTTGTCCCATGAATTCATGAAGCACCTAGAAGAATATGGCATCCAGCACAGCCTCTCTGTGCTACGGGTACCCCAGGAGAATGGTTTGGCTGAATAGCTAAATCAGACATTGATGAACGTCATATGATGTATGCTGCACCAGTCAGGATTACCAAAGCATTTTTGGGCAGCAGCCCTAGTCACTGCATATGGCTCAGAAACCTTTGGAATCGGTATGGTATATTATAGCTAAAGTACACTGTAGATCAAAGGTATTGAAATGTTGGCTAATGCCATAGATTCATGATTAGCATAATATTTATGAGTTTTATGTATGCCAGAAAAGAAGTGTTTTAAAAAATGAATAATCCCAATAATGTAAGAAAAATGATACATAAATGAATTTTTTGTATTGAGCTGCCACCTAGAGAAATAAATTAGGACTACTTTTTCTTAGCAAAGAGAAGTTTGGTAGTTATTATTCTCCCAATTTTTTTGTCAACAATCATGATAGTTCTCACATATACTTGGAGGAGACAAGAAAAGAATAATAGAATATAGGAGTTGAAGTAAATGGAGAAAAAATACACATACTCCATTATGTGCAGATGACACGGCAGTCAGAGCACAAAATTGCAATGAACTTCTAAGAATACAGAACACAATGGATCAAATACTCCAAGAATATAACTTGAAAACAGATAAAAATGACTAATATCCTAGTACTAAGAAGAGTGAAGCAAAATGTGGCAGTTGAAAAAAGCAAGGAGGCAAGCAAATTCCTCAGTTTAGGAAGCACTACCACTTGGGAAGGAAGAAATAAAACAGGCGTAAAATGTAGAATTGCCCAAGCTAAGACGATGTTCACAATGAAAAGGCTACATTTAGCACTATGCTCAAATGAGATATGATTACTTTCGTAGAAACTGTACCTTAAAAATTCTGAGGAGGGTGGCACTTTATTGATCAGATGCATGAAATATTCAAAAAGCAGATTATAAAAGATACATGACTTCAGGATCCATGGGCTGGAAGTGAATGTTGATGATCAAGTAGATGGAAAAGATAAGAAATTGAGATTTACACTGAGGAGTTTAAGACTAAAAAGCCATATAAACCACCGTGACACATTAGGCTAGTAAGGAATATAAATACATGCACCAAATAAAGAGAAAATTACATTAGAACAACTTTCAGGGTGTAATGGAAATAGCATTGAATAGGAAAAAATGGAGGGCTGCAGACAAACAATCATAGGATTGAATGATGAATGAATAATATAATATTACAACATTAGTCCATAATTAAACTACTACTTTGAAAGTATATTCACTAAGGATGACACAATACACAATTTAAACGTAAAGGGGCTGAGAAAATTTAGCCAAACAAATTAATGGAATACAAAGAAAAGCAGCACACTTCATTTAAAACTGCTATGAGCAAACACATAAGTGTCTCATGGCTTTTAGAGGGATTAAAGTGGGAGCACCTAGAGACTCGGAGGATACATGCTAGGCTTAGGTTGCTTGAGAAATTCAGAACTGGTGTGTTTCAGAGCAACACACAGAATATTATCGTGATGCCTCAGTACATCTCTAGGTCTAACAGACACGATAAAATAAGAGAGATACACTGCCGAACAGATAGACACAAAAACTCAATCTTTCCTCTCACATTAAGCAACCACAATACAAAATGAGCTCCATTAAATACACTCCCACAATACATGTCACCATTTCACCTTCCACCGTCAATCATACATTAAGGATTTGAAAATAGATATACTTATCTTCACAAGAGTTCATCAGGGATGGCCACTGAGGTTTTGTTGACAGCCTTTAGACAAAGCTGGTGACTCTTCATGGCCTCAATGGACTACAGTGGTACAACCATATTTAGCAGAATAGCAGCAGATTACTTCCATTTAAATGTATAGCTGACTAAATACCATGGAAACTGCCAGCCAGATTTCTTTTCATTCCGAAAGAAAAAACACAAACCTTATTGTAAAATAGAGAACCAAAATCCTCACAATACCCTAGAACATTGGACAGGTTATAAGGTTATTCACAGCAGAATAACATTCTCAGAAGTTTCCTAATATACACAACAGTAAGTGGAAGTGGAGGGGAAGACAACTATGTAATTAGGAAAGAGTAGGAGAATGCTTATTTCACCAAAGTGGATAGGATTGGGGGATTGGTGGGCAACAAATGACATTTAATGAGATTAAAGGTCCACAATATCACTTTAAAATTTTCAGCTGTTCAAGAGTATTGTGCCCACGTTGGCCATTTGTAAAATTCAACACATTATTGTTAATGCCACGTTGGTGGTCAAAAGTCAAGCAGTGTTTAGCGTGGAAGTTACTCTATGATGATTAAATCAAGCTGGTACATTCTGAAGATAACACGGATGCTATGTGCAGAAGTGGTATGTATGAATTATCCACCAATGACTGTGAAGTGGTAAATGTAGGGCAGACTTCATGATAATTTCAGATAAGAATGAAGGAACAAACCAGTGTTTTTTAAGCGAAATCTAAATAAAAAGTAACTGGGCTAAAACTTTTGAACTTGCAACCACCAGAGTGACTTCAAAGATTGATAAGTTGCATTTTACAAAAGACCAGCATGAGCTCAAAGCTCTAGAACAGCCGTAAATTTTAAAATGATGTTGTGACCCTAATGATAATCTCATTTATGAATATCTGTTGCCTGCCAGTTCCCCCATCTCATCCACTTATGTAAAATATGCATTCCCATACTCTTCCAAAACTTGTCCTCTTCCCCCTACCCATCAACCCCTGCCTTCCACTTACTGTTGGATATATTCGGAAACTGCTGTCCTATTTTAATCACCTGATAAAGATGCTCATGCATTAAAACTTGGGCCATGGTGAAGTGTTTTCTTTCTGTGGCTTGTGAACGATTCCCCATAGCAAAAAAATGCTTGAAAAATTTAGTGTTTTAGGTAGCACAACATAGGAAGGACTAATGAGATTATTCATAAGCAATTTCATCCCTCTTTCAATTCCACTATTCATAGAACTTCAACAGTATAATATGGAAAATGTATTCCTTCAGAACTGCTTATAGGTCACTGTTAGGCCATTAAACTAAATATGGTAATCATAAAATATAGGATATTTCACACATTTCAAGGAGAGAAGGAAAAATTCAACAAAATGCGTAATGATTTCAAGAAACTCACATTTTTGCACACCATTTTACATAACTAGAAACCTACAAAAGCAATTTTTGAGGATATTGTAGTTTTTCCTCCAAAAATTGGCATTATTTTTAAAAGAAACAGATAGTTTTTTACATCTTACAGAGAAGTATGTACATTTATCAATAATAATTTTTACAAAAAAATTATGGAAAAAGTTGCATCTAAGGCTAGAGAAGCACATAACTGAATGATACCCTTTTCATGCCACAGGAAAATGCCTAAATGATACATAAAGCAGTGCCAAGACTTGGTTGTGTAATAAAGATGGACATAGCAGAGGTCAGTAAAACAAGAAATGAAACTCAAGGCTTAGGCTCAAGCGACAGATGACAACTTTCTTAACTTCAAAAGAAAAAAATAGCCAAATTACTCTTTTTCTAGTTTGTTCTCCAGTAAGAATGAAGACCCATGTCTATATATAATGCCTTTTCAGTGGTCTATAAATATGGGCCTACAAATGGTGATATAATCTGTTTTAGTCCCGTTTCAATATCTTTTTATTCACCTTTGTGCATTTCTTTATTTTTTTGAGTAACTTAAATTAATGCCAGGTGTTGACAAAGAATGCTATGCAACCTCACTCTCAATGAAGTTTCAGCCTCATAGTGATCATTGCAAATTTTCCTTGGTTGCGAGAAATTTCCTGAGTGTATGTGGTTGATACAAGGGTGAACTCAAGAGCTTGTACTACTGGTAGGTACAGGCAAATCTTGAGGGGATTCCAGTATTTTTTGGTTCGCACTGATCTTTAAAATAATGCAATCATATATTATTTTTTGAGTGATGTAGGCATGTGAGATTTACAGAAAAAAAAGAATGAATGCAAAACTGTTGTGAAAGAGAGCAAAGAAAGAATGCGCGTGGATGAAGCTAACAAAATGCAGAGTGATTTTGAAAGTAATAAAAAGCTGTTTTGGAAGTGAGTAATAAGGGCTAAGATTGGTGAAGGTAGGGGAATGAATGCGGTAAAGAACAAAAGTGGAGAGATCATGTGGGACGAGAGCAATATCAGGGACTGCTGGAGGGAGTATTTTGAAGAATTGTACAATAACATTGCAGGCGTTGAGGATGAGCCTCGTGAAGTGGTATGTGAGAATGTGATGACGGAAAAGGATATCAGTGAGGAGGAGGTCACAATGGCTGTGAGAATATTGAAAAATGGGAAGGCTGCAGGCATAGATGGGATATCCAGTGAAATGTTCAAGTGTGGGTGTAAATTACTAATTTGTAAGCTGCATGAACTATACAATTTATGCTTACAGGTTTCTGTTGTTCCAGCGGATTGGAAGAATGCTACCATTGTTCCGTTGTACAAAGGGAAGGGAGGAAAGACCAGATGTAATAATTATCGGGCCATTAATTTATTGAGTATCCCGGGAAAAGTGTTCAGTAAAATATTAATCCAAAGAGTGAGGAATATTACTTCCGACAGAATATGGGGTGTGCAGTGTGGGTTTATGCCTGGGAGAGGATGTAGTGACCAGCTTTTTGCACTTCAGCAAGCGATAGAAAAATGTATGAGTGTCCGAAAGAAAGTGTATACTGTGCGTTTGTCGATTTAGAGAAGGCATATGACAGAGTAAATAGAAAGAAGTTGCGGAAGATTTTGAGAGACTATGGAGTGAATGGGCAGTTATTGAATGTTATGATGGCGATGTATGACAATAGTAAGGCAAGTGTAACAGTTAACGGGGTTCTGAGTGATTGGTTTGTAATAAATCGGGGTGTAAAGCAAATATGCATAATGTCTCCATGGATGTTTAATGTATTTATGGATAAATGTGTTAGAGATGCATGTAGTGAATACGATGGTATTTTGATTAGAAATGTAAACGTGCGAGTTCTTCTATATGCGGATGATGCTGTTTTGATCTCAGACAGTCAACAGGGATTACAGAAGCTTCTAGATAAGTCTTGTGAATCAACTGAGAGAATGGAATTGAAGGTAAATGTGTGCAAGACTAAAGTAGTCGTTTATGATAAGGAGAATGGGGAGAATAACTGTATGATAAGACTGAATGGTGAAGTAATTGAACAGGTGGATGATTTTATGTACTTAGGTAAGATGTATGCGAAAGATGGAAGAATAGATGAGGAGGTAAAGAGACGTGCGAATGCTGGAAGGAAAGTGGTAGGTAGCATGTGGAGCATATCAAGGGAATAAGTGCTTGTCTAAGGAAGCGAAAATTGCCATGTACAAAAGTGTACTTCTTCCAACTCTGCTATATGGTAATGAAACATGGGTATGTCAGGATGAACATAATAGTAGACTAAACGCCGTGGGTATGAGTTATCTGAGGAGTATTTCCGGCAAAAGTAGGAGGGATAGGGTCAGGAATGAGTGGGTCATGAATGAATGTGGGTTAAATGCTCCAGTAATGGACGTGTATGAAAGGAGTATGCTTCGTTGGTTTGGCCATGTGGAAAGAATGGATGAGAGTCAAATAACGAAACAGATATATGAGAGTAGAATGAATGGTGTGAGAGGTAGAGGTAGGCCGAGAAAGTTGTGGTTGAATGTGATTGAGGAAATTCTTAGGAGGAGGAATATTAGGAGTCTTAAAAACAGGAGGGCGTGTATGAAACAGTGTATGGGGGTAAATGAAACAAAAGAAGTTTGCAAGGATAGGTTAGTATGGAGGAAATTATTGAAGCAGAGTTAGGTGTACAATTATGTATTAATGAGTGAAACATTTTGACTCTCCCGACCCCGGAAGAGAACGGCGTGATGGGTATGTATGTATGTGTATGTATGTGATTTGCTTCTGTTTCACTTCCAGAGTTTCAGTGGGAACTGGATGCTGCTTGGAGGACAATTGCCTAACCTAAAATTTTAGCCCCACAACTACTGAAAGTTATTTCATTATTAGAAGGATGTATGTCATTGCAAAACAGTCCCAGCTCATGTTCACGCTTGAGAGGTCAAGTGACTCCTCCTCAGCCCTGGGAGTCGGGGAATCAAGAGAGGTGACATGGCTCCGGGACGCAACCCTAACGGCGCCGGGCGATGCGTGTCACGTGGAGCCTTGTTCTAGCCAGTACCTCAATGAAAGTGTCAAAATATGACAAAAGGATGGACATTTTCGTGCTGAAGCGGCTCACAAATGGCGGGATTACTTTGGGAACGGGTTTTTAGACAGAAAGAATCACAGCTTGAATCGGCTGAACTTAGGCCTGCCTGGCGCTGGGCTATGCCGGGTCAAACCAAAGTTGAATAGAAAAAAATCTGTTTTCCTACCAATTCGATCATTTTTATTATAAGAATTTCGATGCATGATAGGATATGCTGAATGTCATTTGAAGAAAGTGCCCGGGTCCGTTGCTATGCCAAAGGGTAATGCTCGTGCTTGACGCTTTCAAGTAGAATCAGGAAGCATATGAAGAATAGAAATGCTGAAATGCGTGTGGATCTAGTTCTTAGTGCCGGAGAAATGACACTAAAATTTCAAAGTTTAATACATTTCATCGGTCGTTCAATCCTAAGATTGATTGACTACAGCCCACCACCCTTCCCTATCTAATGCTAGTACCCTTACATCCTGGTATCTCCTCCTACGTACTGTCCTCTTTATTTGGTTCATAAACTTATTCCTGGCAAGTTTAATACCATAATTAAAAAGATTGTCAAAGATAAAGAAATGGTCGGTCACTGAATTAGGGAATGTGATCAAAAAAACTTGGGACTTGATCACCATTGACCATGCATGGAGTTGAAATATACTACAATCCAACAGCATGGATAGTAGCCCAGCCGATGATTTTTAGGATGAAAAGGCCGGTGGTGGCTTCATCACTAAGCCTGGAAAAGGTATGGGCGTCTTCTTGCATATGGGCTCGATTCCTCTCGTGTACCTCCCATTCACTTTTACCAATCCATTCTCCTATACGGTGAATCGGTGAAATAAGGTAAAAAGACAATGATTCAAAATCGCGTAATTTACGATAAACACAGTTTTGCGCAATCCCAAACGTTAACAGTGAAAAACAAGGCCAAAACATTCTCAAATTAACCTCCTCGGTCCTGGCGTATCGCATACAATACACAGAATTTTGAATTTTTTCCCGCTCGGCAACGCAAAATATTGGCAACGCCACTAGTTCAGCGCTTGCTGATAAGTGGCAGCATCATTAAGAACCTTGATTCACAGAGATATTAACTCTGCAAATATGGCTTACAACCCTAAAAGTAAGTATGAAGAGTTTTCCAAAAATAATGCTGGATATGTCTCGGGACTGAGGAGGTTAAACGAGGGAACTCATCATCTCCAATGAAATCAGATAAAGCCAGGGGATAAACTTATTGAACACATATGTTGGCAGAGCATGCAATGTTCGGACATCACGTTTCTCGTTTTAAACTTGAAAGTGTCGAGTCCCATTCCGCGATCAGGGCCAACAAGCACGAGACCAGTTCAATTGGCTTCTTTCAGACGATGAGGGAGAGATCCAAAAAGAGCGAATGTAGAAGATTGGTGGGATCGGGATCACACCCGCCTTACATGCGAGCGCGGGTCTCTCTGCGCCGCACAGTGGTCTGAATACCCTCATTTCCCGGACAAAAGTCCCTTTTTCGAATATTATGCATGTTCCTCAAATTGGAGTTCAAATTGTAGTTAAATGTTCATCCCAAGTAAAACAAACAATTTTTTATGTCCATCTTCAACTGTTCCGATGCTACAGACCTGAGAATAGAAGGATCGTGATTTGCTTGTTTTCAGGCAGAGAAATTAGCAATATTCCATTTGCGCTCCTCTGCTATCGGGTGTGATTCCCTAAACGATACTGAATACAGTTGGTTCTTTGGAACTTAAGAATTGTGTTCATATGCTATACGTCGTGTTAGATTAGAAATAAGCTATAAAACAGAGCTTCATCTGACCTCATTTAATAATCGGAATTCTAAAAATAACTTTGAGCTACAAAATTTCCACTACGTTACACTACGTTCTGCTTTAGTTGCGTATGTAGAATATCTCTTCTATCAATTGTTGAAAGAATTAGATGCGCATCGCTGCGCATTTTCAATTGAGGAGGTTACATGGTCACTCGGGACGAATGTTGAAAGACCCTCGTTCCCTAGGAGAAGGCGTAAAATAGTCGTATCGAATTCACAATTTCTAGGAATGTGGGATTTTGCGACAAACAGTATATGAATTTAGAAATTCATATACTGTCTGTCTATACAGACAACATTTAGCATCTCTTTCAAGTTTTTAATATTATGTATCTAAATTCTCGCTGAAACGTTGTGGGCATGCGATATCAAACTTCCCTCCTATCAAAACCCTCATTTCCCGGACAAAAGTCCATTTTTCGAACTTCCCGCATTTTAGTTAAACTGGAGTCCAATTTATTACTAAAAATTCATCCTAAATAAAACAAGTACATTTTAAAGCCAATAAAGTGATACGCTTTACACACATTTGGTATAGTAATGATTTTTGACTCAGTCTCCTTCCCTCGCGTGGGAAGGTAGGTGAGTCAATTTATCTAAATTGTGGACGGTCAAATTGAGTTATTCATTCTAACCGTTCAGGAGTCTGTGATAAGGACTTTGTCTCCTGAACAGCGATGTAACTTGTCCCTCGTGTGTAAATGGGGATTTGATGGTGCGTCAGGTCATTCCACGTACAAGCAAACTGCCCCTGATCCTAATTTTCATGATGGCAGCATATTTTTCACATCACTTGTTCCGTTACAGATGGTTACACGGATAGGGCAGAGGGGAAAAGTAATTTTGTGGCAAAATCCGCGCGCGTCATCACCAAGATTCTGTCGACCTCTAAAATTTGAGTTCGTCAAAGAAACAGCTGTTACGGTCGCGCACAAGGAAAATTTCCAGCAATAAATGGACAAATTACAACCTACGACATGTAATAATTTTGAGTTTCACTGCTGTGTTACTCACAAATTATACCTGACCATGATTGACGGTAAGGTTTGCAATGTACTAACGTCTACTGCCTCATCACAGACCTGCAATATCTGCCAGTCGAAGCCATCAGAAATGAATAACTTGGAGGAGATTGCAAAAAAGCCTGTGAACACCCATGCATACCACTATGGCCTGTCGCCTTTGCATTGCTGGATAAGGACGTACGAGTGTATCCTGCACATTGCATACAAGCTAAGTATCAAGAAGTGGCGCGTCTCTACGGAGTACGACAAAAAGAGTGTAGCTATGAGGAAACAGGAAATACAGAAGGCTTTTAGAGTAAAAATTGGCCTTATAGTCGATCAACCAAAACAAGGCAGCGGTACAACGAACGACGGGAACTCTGTACGCCATTTCTTTGAGCATCATGAACTTTCCGCAGAAATTACCGGAGTCAATGTCAAGCTCATTCAGCGCTTGTCAAATATCCTGCACGCTTTGGCAAGCTCTTACGAAATAAATCTTGAGACTTTCCGGGACTACACTAGAGAGACAGCCCGGCTCTTTGTACATTTGTACGGCTGGTATGAGATGCCAGCCTCGCTTCATATGCTTCTAATGCATGGGGCGGATATCATACAAGTCGCTCCATTGCCTATAGGACTTTTTTCCGAGGACGCCCAAGAAGCTAGAAATAAAGACGCAAGAAAATATAGAGAAATGAACACAAGAAAGATGTCGAGGGTGGAATGTAACGAAGACCTTATCCACATTGCTAGTATCATCCGACCCATTGATCACCAGCATGAGAAGAAAGGTGAGACGGAATAATGCTGTAATATCTAGTGATGTCCTACAGCTGCTACAAGAACCTCATGAGAAGTCGGACATCCCTCAATCATTCGAATCAGAGGATGTAGAAAGTTAATGCTTCGTTTTGTCATGACATATTAAATTTAAATAAAGTTAACTTTTAAAAAAGTGATCTGTTTTTATTAAATACACCTGCGGCATAGTGACCCGCAGTTTGATATCGCATGCCCACAACGTTTCAGCGAGAATTTAGATACATAATATTAAAAACTTGAAAGAGATGCTAAATGTTGTCTGTATAGACAGACAGTATATGAATTTCTAAATTCATATACTGTTTGTCGCAAAATCCCACATTCCTAGAAATTGTGAATTCGATACGACTATTTTACGCCTTCTCCTAGGGAACGAGGGTCTTTCAACATTCGTCCCGAGTGACCATGTAACCTCCTCAATTGAAAATGCGCAGCGATGCGCATCTAATTCTTTCAACAATTGATAGAAGAGATATTCTACATACGCAACTAAAGCAGAACGTAGTGTAACGTAGTGGAAATTTTGTAGCTCAAAGTTATTTTTAGAATTCCGATTATTAAATGAGGTCAGATGAAGCTCTGTTTTATAGCTTATTTCTAATCTAACACGACGTATAGCATATGAACACAATTCTTAAGTTCCAAAGAACCAACTGTATTCAGTATCGTTTAGGGAATCACACCCGATAGCAGAGGAGCGCAAATGGAATATTGCTAATTTCTCTGCCTGAAAACAAGCAAATCACGATCCTTCTATTCTCAGGTCTGTAGCATCGGAACAGTTGAAGATGGACATAAAAAATTGTTTGTTTTACTTGGGATGAACATTTAACTACAATTTGAACTCCAATTTGAGGAACATGCATAATATTCGAAAAAGGGACTTTTGTCCGGGAAATGAGGGTATTCAGACCACTGTGCGCCGTCTGAATAAGGCATGCCCGGGCGGGGCCAAGTGAAGCAGCACATGTCACACAACCATAGGAGCGGCAATTATCTCAATGAATTTTGAACAGATATGATCAATTGCGTGAAAACCTTCGTGTGGAGCGTAGCACTCTATGGATCGGAAGGATGGACCATTGGAAAAGCTGACCAGAGCAGACTAGAAGCCTTGGAAACCTGGTGCTGGAGGAGGATGCTGAAGATAAAATGGACGGAAAAAATAAGAAATGATGAAGTGCGCAGAAGAGTAGAAGAGGAAAGGACCATATGGTATACCATACAGAAAAGAAGAACCAGATGGATCGGACACACCCTGAGACACAATAGGTTTGTGAAGAACATAATTGAAGGCAAAATAGAGGGAAAAGTTCCCAGAGGAAGACCCAGGAATAAGTTCATTAACCAAATAAAGAGGAAAGTATGTACATAGGAAGATATATCAGGAGGTAAGGGAACTAACATTAGATAGGGAAGGGTGGAGGGCTGCAGTCAACCAATCCTAGGATTGAACGGATCAATGAATGAATGAATTATTAATTGCAGCATATTATAAAGTAAAATTTGGTGATACCTATACCGAACAGGCTTACTGCAAAATGAGTTGCATCAATAAAATTGTCCTGGTTTACTTCTGCGTTAGGATATAGAGTACACATTTTTTCGAAGTTTCATAATTATTTTTATGTATAGTCAGAGAAAAATGTCCCGAATTTAGACTTCTCTGGAAACTCCTCCATTTAAAAATGAATACCGCAAGAAACTAGGGCATATTTTGGAACTACCAATGGTGGTATTTAAAAACCAAGATCACAGGAACGCACAATGTGATAGATATGACAAAGGACTGGCACTGATGTGGGGTGGTGATCTCGCTTGAACGGACGCTTAGCGAGCCTCAGCAACGGGCGCGGTAGCGATAGCGCGTGAGTCGCCACCTTCACGTGGAAGGGGTCGCGGCTCGCGATAAAATGGCATAAATAAGGCTGAATAATAATTCACAATTGACAATACAATGTTTAAGACATAGCACGGTTGAAACAAATTGAAACATTGTGATGATTCAGGTCTCTTCTCTAATTGCCATCGCAATGGTTCTGAGGACAATTCGACAGAAAGCCGTGAACAAGACCCTGAGTAAAACAGCACACCGGGAAGAAGCCAAAAAAACTTCCCAGTAAAATAAATCTTCATGATCATGGCTATCCCCGGTTCACCTTGACTCAACAATCCGAGGGAATCGCGAGAGGCCTGGGGGGTTATTTTGTAATTCCACCTCCGTGAGACTGACGTCATAATCGTGGAATATACGCCATTTTTCGTATTTCAGCTCCAAAAATCCGGCGAGACCATTTTCGCATCACCTCGCGGTGATTTTGCGGGTATTTTCCAAGAGTCAGCGGCTCTTTCACTTGACTCATCGACTCTTCCGGTGAGCCACTAGCTCCTTCGACTCTTGATCCGTATCTTGTGACTCTAGATCCGTGTCTTTATCTCACCTTTTCGTTGGTTCCATTACACCAAACCAAGGATAATAGAGAAATAGATCTTTATAGTCCGTGCACCAAACATTGGGCTAGTGAGCTGTCGCCACTATTGCTCCACTTTGCTTGAGGAGAAAACCGCGGAAGCGCGGGAATTTGGTTCATATAACCATACGAACGGCTGCGATACGCGCGAGATAATTCTTCAAGTGCCCGGATATATTTGCCACTGGTAATTATTTTTTTCTTTGAAAAGGTCTTATTTTTTATGTTTATGTATGCCTATGTATTCTTAGAGCATGAGAAAATGCGTTAGGGTATTAATATCATAATTTTAGTCGTGAGCATAACAAGGACTATACGTGCTTGTTAACCATTTCCCGTGGTAATACACCGGACGCAGTGTAAAGGGTCTGTTTCCATTAAAACTATTGAACGATTGCTCATATTTCGTTTTGTTCCTTCAGTGCGTGATGGTTCACCGCATTATGAAAAAATAGTCCAAAAGAAGAAAATTCTTTACCTTCAGGATTTGTTACTACAAATGTTGCATCTTTAAAAACACTACCATGGTGTCTGAAGTGATATAGACCCAGTAATGATCCACATGAGGACATTATTTTGCAAGTAACGAAAGCCTTCGGGTCATTTACGAAGCTACCTGCGATCTGTTAACGTCTGTTGTGCGTAAGAGGTTTACGCAATGCTTTGTCAACGCAATTGTTTTATTCCAAAGGCCAACGCCGAAAGCTAACAGTATTTGATTGGATATGTTTGTGCTTCACTTTCAGTCATTTCCCTGTTGGAAAATGTCTCCTCACTGCTACAGCCGCACATGACCTTGCTAATTATTTCATACAGTGTTAGCCGTTACATACAGAGTTAGTTTACATTCATCGTGGTAGCCTTCACTTATTTAAAGACTGTTGAGATTCCCGAAGTATATATTCACATTACCTTTTGTGCTTTAGCCTTTGAGTTGCTGTTGTTGTCTCCGAAGAGGGTCAGTATTTAAAAAAAAAATAATAATTCGCGTGATGACGTTGAAACTGGTATTGAAAGAAATTGACCATTATTAAGATAGAATCCCTCAAATTTACATTTTTCTCATGATTATCATTTTGAAGCCTCTGAAACTTTCCACTTGACCGACTTTAACTTCTGCCTTTGGGTGAGGCTTTCGGGTTCAACATATAATTACTATGTTCCTCAGCGTAATAGTTCACACTATTCTACACGGAACTCACTCGTGTATTAGTTTATTCAAGTCTTCGTCGTAAAGTAGAGATCAGCTACTGAGAAAACCACCGACCAAAAGTTTAGACAGAAGTATTTTTATAGCCCTCCTCACACAATTCGAGATGTCTCGAACAAAGGACGTTGAACAAGGCGTCTTAAACGTTTAATATACGTTCAAGACCATTAGAGACGGCCATTCAATGACAATTCTTCGGGAATACTTGGAGCAACTTGAACGGTCTTTCACAGTGCCATATAAAGTTAGAAAAAACTTCTAAGCGATTTCCAAGAAAATCAAAGACTATCGGAGAGTACTTCAAAGCCTAGAGTCACTAGTCACACCCCCTAGTTGGATATTATCGAGTAAATATCAATTTGCTTCAAACCACAACTATGTACTCCCTCAAGAGTTGTTTACGAAGTAAATGTACGGTTCGATTGCGAAGTGGTCGTAAATATTCAGTTTTGGAGACGCAAAACGCATTAATGGAGTAAATGCTGATTAAGTTGTATTTTCATTGAAACATTGAGGTGCTGCAGTCAAAATCTACTAGGAAAAATTGTCACCGAAATGGAAACGGGGATGTCGATCACAACCGATTGCATCAGGCACACATACTTCGGTTCTATCCCGTATGTAGCGCCGGTTCGCGGGAGAAGTCAAGGGTTGTAAGGAAAACAACTAGTTCGTATGGAAGCTCAAGCCAGACTGCCTTTATTGTCCTTTACAAAAAGGTTTTCCCCGCAGAGGTCCACCACCTCTCGGGGGCCCCCTACCCTCCATTCACTGGGATTTCTCGGGGCGCCTGCCGACTTGGACTCTCCTTGTTACAATCGGCTCACCGCAGTACAGACGAAGGATCTCGAATCCTACACTTATAGTCGCCGAAATAATGTTCACCTTCAGGAAAATCTTAAACCAGATACCCAAACAAATGTTTTAATTTTATTTAGGATGAGACTCGCTGGAAAAATCAATGAATATACTTTCAATGATGAGTTAAAGAAATAATTAGACTAAAACATTTAGCAAAAAAATATACCCACTAGTGGATTTGAATCGAGGGACACTCGTGCCTCTCTTTCGAAGACGACGCTAGCCACTGGGCTCTTGGGGAACAAAGTATTCACGCAAGAAAAATGATGTTGTTTTCCTTATTTTTATCATGGCCTCCACTAGCTTCCAGTCGCAGGTTCCAATCATTTTTTGCGGAAATATCTACTTTTTACTCCGTCTTAGAGTTTTATTTGTACGCAAACATAGTTATTATAGTTATATGTAGACTCATGCTTTATATTTTGTAAGGAAACTTGTATATAAATTGTAAGTTATCGCAATTACTCCGACGGTGTCCCTTCTTGCATGGAGAGTCTACGACTGAAATTTGTCCGTCAAATTCTTACTGTGCCAACATATAACCCATCCTAAATATTCAGCACTGTAGCGAGAATTTATATAAATGAAGAGATCATTACAGTACGCCAATATACGCTAATGAAATTTATTCCAAAGTACGTTTGCTTTCCCTCCTTCACTTGAAATTATTTATCGTTAATATAGACTAGTACTCTTACAGCTTACGTACACCTCTGATAATCTTAAGCACAACGGTACTTTTATGTTTAAAAGTGTGTTTATTACATTAAACTACTGTTATATGATTGAATGATAACATGAAATACATTGTGCTCCCGTAAATGATGTCGAAAAAATTCACGAGCCGTTCGATGTGATCCATTCATTGAACTGAATGTGAGCCATTTATTGAGCCATTCAGTGAGCGAAACGGCTCTCCCACCGAGGTGGAATTACAAAATAACCCCCCTGAACTCACTCAAACAGAAGTTGAGGGAAAACTCATACACAGGCGTACCACAACTAAACAGGAAGGTGACATCTCTACCGCAAGAGAGGTATTTGGGTGACATAATCATCCTAAGTAATATCTAAATATCTTCATAATGTCTACCTTTATGGTTTATCAAAGACTGGCCAGTTTCAATTAGGAAATAAGCGATGGGAAGAAAGAAACTGATTCTAGTTTCTTCCTTATAAAGCAACGTTTTTACCTAGGTAATAAGGGTGTAATTTTATTAAATAACCAAAGGCGAAAGCAGTGCAATTTTGCGCAGAGAAAGTAGACGAAACATCGTTTAGCCTTCCTCCGAATCGTAAGCTCTAAGACGGATAAATGGATACAAAATATGAATCGGCACTTCATAGATAAACTCCACCACTCCCGGCCCGCTATAACCATGGCCCGCAGAATGGTATGTCAGTGCTCCCAGCCACCACACCTGCTTACTCAATCCCCAAGAACTACCAAGGTCTCCAAACTTGACGTAAACGATGAAAGCACCATTTTGCGGTAAAAAACAGGAGTTGCATCTGAGCAAAATCCGTTTACGTATGTTTAAACATTTGAATCATTTAATGACTGAATACATACCTATTTTTATAGTGTCTGTTGTGTGTTATAAAAAGTCATATTTTTCGCCATGAGACTAAATACTTTCATGTTTTCACTATAGTTTCCAATAAAACGATTGAAATAATATTCCAGATATGACATATTTTCAGTTAGTCGAAGGGCAAAAAAATCCAAGGGCGAGGTCACGTGGATTGAATTAAATAGCCGTATCGTAGTGTATTAACCGTAAAAACTTCACAGCTGCCAAGACGCGAACGTGCAAGGGCCTGCTTGTAAAACGACATGAGTGGTTTCTCTCTCACCATTTCACGGAGAGTTTTCAGGGCGATCACGTCTCGATTCAAATGGCACGTAATGACTCGTTCGAATCGGCTTACATAGTGATCGAGCGTGAAAAGGCAAGGACGGACTAGCAGATAGCTAGCCTGCTCACTCCGTGAGCAGGAGTGTGTGCCCGCAGAGGGTGTGTCATAGTCTAAAAATAGCTCCTTGGTGAAAATGTTTTTTTTCATTCACTGTTCTCCTTTGTTGTTTTTAAAGCCATTTGAATAGGAGAGCACAGTGGGTTTCTTTTGTTTCAACCTTTACACTCTTCCAGTCTCCCTTTTGGCCTTTCACCCTTAGCTCCTCTGGTTGTTGCAACCACAACCTAAAAATATAACTTACACCTTCGCACGGATGGTAACCAAACACCCCCTGCCACACGCCCAAGCAGCCATTTAACCTAACTAAATGCACTCCTTTTAATTCATTTCTTCATTTCATCTCCAAATAACTTACACATTTGCACGGCTGGTAACCTAATACCCCCAGCCACACGCCCAAGCAGCCGGTCTTTTGGATCTTATTTAAACTAACTAAATGCACTCCTTTTAATTCATGTCTCCATTTCATCTCCAAATATCTTACACCTTTGCACGGCTGGTGACCTAACACCCCCTGCCACACGCACAAGCTATACAAATCCAAAACTACTACCAAATCATGAAGACAAAGATTCCACATTCAACGCACCAAACCTCACTCTTCTAGCTCAAAAATTGACAGAGAAAGAAACAAAACGGATACAGAATGACAGAGGCGCTACAAAATTAATATACCTATATAGAAATGCTGGACGAATGCGACGCTGGACGCCAACAGACGAAAGGCTCAACTCAGGTATGGTGGAGTAGAAAGGGGGTACCAAGAGGGAAAAGAGAAGCAAAGTGAAAAGAAAAAGAGGATAAAAGATTCTCGCAGTGCGCCATTAAATACGTAGTGGGTTGTGCAGAGGCGACCATGGGCAACAAAGGCTGTCTTTTTCGTTTTAGCTGGCAGCCGGTGGAAATATTTGACTAGACTTCTAAGGATTCTCGAGCAATGAAAACTCATGCGAGATGGAAATCGTTGAAGAAAGCATGGTATCACAATATTCCAACCGATATTGCCTTGTTCCGAAAGATGTAAAATGCAGCAGTCGCACCAGGAGAATTTGTCAGCTGAGGAACAAGCACCAAGTTAGGAGTCTTACTCTAACATAAGTTTGAAGAAAAGACACAAAGGTATTATTTTGAGCCTAATAATTTAATACATATGAACCGTAAAGCTTTATGGCTGACATGATCATTGCGAAAACAAAAGGCGAGTAACCTGAAAGTTTGAGAGGAAGTCAAGAAGGAGAACATAATATTTAGAGTCGCGACGAAGATATTAAGCAAATAAACGAAGACCATGGAATGATTAATGACTTTCTGCGGTCAGGAAGAAAAGAGAGTGCTGGCCAATATTTATATAAATAAAAACGTTTAAATATATGTTAGTAATAGATTCAAAGTAAAGGTCAATCCAATGATAAAATTTTGAGGCGAAAAAATGACTAATCAGATACCTAAGCGTAGAGAGCCAACAGTCCAAAAGACAATCAAGCCCCTCTCGAATATTTTTAATGAATTGCCGTTAGGGTCGGAAAATAATCCAACTTTATCTGAGCTGCCCTGCCGACCTAAAATAAAAACTTTCGTTCAAACTTTTCAACCGTGGTTGGAACAATAAATTCGCCCAGAATGCCACGAAAATTGAATGCATTGCTTCGTCTGGTAAAATTCTCAAAATTAGGAGTTATATCGCTTTCTACCACCATATCAATGAGAATGAGAGGGGCTTCAATGAGAATAACCCTCTTTGCCCATAAAACGATCGTTCTCCCCATCGCCCTTCCCCAGCTAAAAGTATTGGGCTCTCATTTCGTCTTTTCCTACTTACCGCGGCGTGCTGCAATCCTGGATGATCCACCGTTATTTACCGCTGGGCTTGAAGATGGCAGCTTATAGTTCTACTGCTAGGATTCCCTGAGAATTACCAAAGAAAAATGACGATGAGACCTCAGATGTGACGCGACATAAATATCATAAAAAGAGATATTACAATCTTATCCCTCTTGTGCGGCAAAAACAAGAGAAATATCTTCCCTAAAGGGAAAAGGAAACAACAACAAATTTGAATGTGTAAGATATATTTTACATTTAAGTTTGCACTCAAGTCATGTTTGTAAGAAGTGGCAAGTAAACAAATATGTATCCGTAATTAATTTGTATTAAAATGTATACCTTTCTATGAATAAGAAATGAATTCCTTCGGCAGGTCCTTCCCCACGAAATTCAGCGCTGTGCTTCCACGAGAACTTGCCATTCGAATGAATGGTTCTTTACTAGTCTACGTGGTGGCGCACCGAGTGTTCCCCCTCCAATTCAATGGTGTGGGAGGGGTCAGCTGGCTGGGCCGATGACGAAAACTTCGCGGGGCGTTGAAGTTTGAGCTATCAAATGTTTCTAGCGGTATTTTTCTATCGTACATCGTAATATAGCAGTTCACACTACTATCGTATTCTGTAGACGGTGGCCTGGGTGGCCTGTATTCGTAATGTGAATGCACGTCCGTACCATGGTAATCTATAATTCATAACGCTGTGACTTAGCAGTGGTAGCGCTGGTATCGCGAGCAGAACCCGGAAAAAAATAAATAACGATAAAAAACAGTCATTTAGGTGAAACAGATGATGTTACTTTAATGAAAAAACATGGAAATGTGTCATTAGCTAGAAAAATAATTCGAAAGCATCAAAACTCCGCGGGAACACGGTATTCATTATTTCCTTCACTTGCTCTTAACTTTTCGTCGCGAAGGCCTGGTGGGTTACGCTGTAAATCAATGTACATTTACTTATTTAATGTAGATTCTCCTTACATATTTTATGAGAGTCGAATAACGAAACATATATAAGAGTGAAATGAATGGAGCGAGAGGTAGAGGTAGGCCGAGAAAGTTGTGGTTGAATGTGGTTGAGGAAATTCTTAGGAGGAGGAATATTAGGAGTCTTAAAAACAGGAGGGCGTGTATGAAACAGTGTATGGGGGTAAATGAGGCAAAAGAGGTTTGCAAGGATAGGTCAGTATGGAGGAAATTATTGAAGCAGAGTTAGGTGTACAATTATGTATTAATGAGTGAAACATTTTGACTGTGCCTATCCCGAAAGGGGACGGCGTGATGGGTATGTATGTATGAAAGATGGATGAAGAGAAACTTATATGAAATTGGCATCTGCATAAGGCCACAATTTACGAAAGGTGCCCACCATTTCACATCCCATTCGGCGGGGGGAGAATTGCGCTGCAAAGTGCTTTCCTCATGGCACCCAAGTAGGGAACGGAATTTTGATGAAAATTTTCCGTCCATACCAGGGTTCAAACCCGGGTAGGAGAGAGAAATAAGCCTTGAACTCGCATCCTACCCAGAGTAACGTTATTCTAATGACAGTGAATGAGCCCAGTTTGAATGCTTCATTTTTTTAATGGATAGAAAAATTACATTTACTGGAAAAAATGATGAATTGCATTAAAAAGTCCCGAATTATGAGCGCTGAATATGGTTATTCGGAAACAGGAAATCGATCGTAGATCAAGGAGAAACTATGAGGATGGACAATAGATCGAATGCTGCGAAAGTAGGCTAAAAAGTAAAAAAGAGAGGTAGGAGAAAAATAGGAAATAGATGTTTCGAGTGGCATGGTACGGATTGCAATGCATCGTCCGTCCGATATTTATCCGTCACGTCAACTGCTCAAACCCCACTGAACGACAGCTCAATCGTGTTGAAACAACGCTAGGTCCAGCTTCCAGCATGCTTTTCTGATGAGTGTACTAATCACCTTCCGGAACATAATGGATGGATAAGTATGGCGAGAATATGGATAGGCTGGGTGTAGATATACCTACTGGGAGTCAGCGAGATAAAGAAGAGTGGGGGCAGACGACTGCTGGAGAGACGGACATGGAGTGATTAATTCGGGAGACAACAACAGGATCGCAGGAGTAGGTCTCAAACTGATGAAAGAATGGGGCAGAATGAAGTCCCTCTGGCAGTACAGCGAGAGAAGTTGGATGATGAAGCAGGAAGTAGAGTTTAAGGACACCGTGATAGGACAGGTCTTCGTGCCGACTTGTAGCCACACGCAAGAGGAGATAGATGAAGCGTACCAGTAAACTGGAAGTCTTCGGAGTAGTGAGGGGATAGACAACCTCGTCATAATGGGAGACTGGAACACAGGTGTAGGAGAAGAAAATGAGGGACATAGAGGAGGAAATTTCGGACTGAGTAAACGAAATGTCAAAGGAGAAAGACTAGTAGAGTTCTGTAAGGAAAAGAATATGGCAGTAGCAAGCACCAGAGCCGCCCACAGGGGGGATGTATGGCGCGAATTGCGCCATAGAAAAAAATTCCGGGGGGGAATAAAAAGTTTGGGGGGAATTTTAAAAATGCATAAATATATTCACTAAATGCAAATATTTTTACCTGATTATAGTAATTTATATACGTAACGAAAGGTTATAATGATAAATGAATGTTAAGCATTAAGTGTAGTATAGTAGAAGATCGTGCAGTTATAAAGAATCATTCAGCCAGCCGAAAGCTTCTTTTATTTTGGTCCCGTCTCTCTATACTCTTCCTTGCCTGCCGCACTGAACAGTCGTCGAGGCCACCATAAGATCCCTGAACGCAACCTAGTAGCATAACTGACTCAACATCCCTCCAGTCTTATTCCCGCCTCCTCCTCCCAGCATCTGCCAATGGGTCACATCACAGTACAGCCAAAAGGCTTAGACTTACGGATCGTGCATTCATTGCACGTTACCTTTTACGGTGATTTTTTGTCCCCACTTCCCCTTAGGCGACAACTGTAGCATTTGTCTCAACCCCTCATACCCTCCTCTCCTTCTACTTTGTCTCTACATATGAAAATGTCAATTCAAAAATATTTTCTTATTTTTTAGTAAGATTATTTTCAGGGATGGGAAGAAATTAGGCAAAGTAGCAGAGCTAGATATAATAGAATAACGCTATTTTCAGCTTTTTAATCGTAAAACTATATTAGTTTATCATAAATATTTAATAATATTGACGTCCAGTGCTCCCCGACCCCACCCCTTTCCCTTCATGAGCGCACCCGTGTTCCGAGGAGGACAAAGGAAAAGGTGAAATGTATATGTACACACATACTAAATAAGATCAGAAGTGAAATATGCGAAAATAAGATCAGAAGTTATTTTCAAATCCTTGATTTTCTAAGTCTTCAGCCGCGGGATCGGTTTCCAGAAAGTTGACTGAATATTGTCAAACAAATGACTCAGTTACTTTTCCCACGAAGGTTTACTCAATGATGTTAAAAATATAGATAGTACCCTAAAGCCGATTCTCGTCAGTGACTTGTGTGAGCATTATGGAATCGATGGTGAAGAACTTTGTGAAGGAGTTAATGTAGTTAGTCAACTGTACAAAGTTAGCTACCCGAGCATTGATTTATCAGATGTGCTGAGCTTGAATGACGGGAGTCTGAGCCAAAATAATGACGAAAGTGACATCCAAGATTCTTGTGACGACAAACCTGATGGTCCAAGTACAGATCCTAATATAGCAGAACAAAGATTTCTGGACCAATGGGTCAAGGAAGGATTCATTGGGCCATATAGGTGTTTATTTATTATTTCTGGATTTCCTTACCAAACGAATGCATACCAGATACTTTTGGCATTGCCAGAAACAAGTTGCTCAGCTGAGAGGGTTATGAGCAGATTAACCATTTGACTGGGAAATGACGTTATATCACATCATGGTTGTCTTTATGCTGGTGCGGATGACGTGATATCACGTCCAGGGTACCACTACTGTTCCAGCTTTCACCAGGCCCCCAAGTGAAAGATGGAACTATCATGGTACCCATGAAGGCGATATCACGTCATCAGCACCAGCGTCAAGACAACTATGACGTGATATCATGCCATGCCACACTCAAAGGGTTAAGAATTGTAAAAAAAATAGGCTATGAAGCAGCATGGGAGATGTCTGGCTCTCCAACATGCTAGTCCTTTCTTCCGAAAAAGACATTTTAAAATCCATTCATAACAGTGAAGTTATAGAAAAATTTGCTTTGCCAAGTGAGCAAAGAAAAAAACTACTACTGTATAAAGGACATCAAGGGTAGGGTACTCAAAACATTACCACCACCACCAGTACTGATTTTATCTGTATTAGTATCTACTATTTTTTTGAGTTTTTAACCAGTATAATTTGTAAATAAGAGCTATGAATAATGATGTAAATGGGTTCCATTTAATTAAAGACAATCTTAATTTAAAATATTTGATTTATTTAGATTTCCTTATTTTTTGCACATTACACTGGTACAGCTCTTGCAAACACTCATGGCATTCGGATGCTCAGAAGAAGATGTCATGGAAGGGAAAAGTTTGGTATAAGGGGTAGGTAAAAGGACATAAGGGAAATCGAAGACATGACATTTTTACCATGCATTTCAAAATATGGAATTTGTATGATGTGGACAACACAAATGCCGTGCATCCGAATGCCATAAGCTTTTGCAAGAGCTGTATATAGCCGTAAGGTGTGCTATCAAGTATCATAAAAGTGTCTTTGTAGTAAGTTGACCGCCTATTTTGCTAGATACAGGATCCAACTGTGTGGTTTTAGGAGTGCAATATTCAATATATGATAGAAGCCTTCAGTTACTTACTTAAATAAAATATAAAACTGAATGATTCTCATTTTTACAATTTATTCCTTTTTTAAGCATGCTACCATTCGGTCAGCCAGGGTTCAAATCCCTGCAGAGGAAGATGTTTTTCCGAAGAAATCCGATCCCTACTTGAGTGTCTTGTAGAGGACACTTCAAGTGTAGTACTACGTCTGTTGGATGAGACGTTAAGCCATGGTCCCCTTGGGGCCTTTCGTTAAGAGCAGGCTAATGCTGACGCCGGGTTTCTATCCACCCTTCCTCCCTTTACCCTATGGCGTGACCTTAGCCGTCGGTCGCCTCCCCAAATATCCAATCCTATCGAAAAAATAAACTCTCTCATCCTCATGGTTTTTTGTAGCATCATATTATGTCTTAGTTAGTTCCCCTATACAAGCGCAATAGTTTGCTGAAGATTTTATTTCTATTTTTTAGAGTTAGTTTTTGAAGGTTTGGTCATAAACTATGGTAGCCAAACCCTCAAAATTAACTCTAAAAATATGGATATCACAGTGAACGACAACGTATATGATGATTTTATATTTTATTGCCAGAAAAGTGTTGAAAACGATTTTGTGAAGCTAATAACAAAAAAAATCTTCCCGAATCCTCCGCCCCCCTCGGCGTTATTCTATACTACCTTGGACAGGCTATCAAATTATAACCTGGTAAGTAGCTATATACTAGCAGGGGGGGAGTTGTTGGTTTTGGGGGGGAATGCGCCATCAGCATTGGGGGGATGGGCACCTCTGACTAAGACGGTGATAGTTCAATGAGCCCTCGCTTTCAATGTGTACAAGCTTACATTCGAGCTAAGAATTCTCTTGCTATGTTCACTGTAGTTCTCACAGCTTCAATCTTGCAGTTTCTGATGCATGTGGTTTTCCAGTCATTACGAATTGCATGGCTGTTATGGCATCCGCGTACGACTTCTTCGGGTACCCTAAGAGAAACAATGAATTGCAGAAGGCAACGGAATAGTTGAAGCTTCAAACTACAGCTGCATGCTTGAAGAAACTTTGTGCCATTTGTTGAGTTGAATGACATGATTCAGCACCCACCTTCATTGAACTTTTCAGCCCTGTTCTGCAAGCTCTGTATCAGGTCATATCAACCTGGACTGACAAGGGTTCAATCTCGGCTGCAAGACCAAAACATGGATCTTGTTCAGGCAATGCCTTTTGCTGACACAGCCCAAGGTACCTTGCAGAAAATGCGAGATGATGCTACTGAGCATTTTCACAAGGTTTCCACCACAGTTCAGCAAGTAGCTACAGATACCGACTCGACTAGTTTTTCCTTGCTTTTATTGATAACCGTCACAGTTATGTGCTTTCGCTATACTACGCTTGGAGTAGCAACACTGTGAAAACGGATCTTTGAATTCTAAGGTCCGTATTCACCGTTCTTGCCTCATTACTGTACTATCAGGGATAAAAGAAGCGAACCTGAACAACACTCGACATCTGGCATGCCAGGTTTGTTTCTTTTGTCCCTGATAGCACGTGACGTCCATTGCCATGCCACTGCTTTGATAGGATTTGAACTGGAAATTTCAGTCCCTCGCCGATGTGTCCGTCAACTATACAACATTGATACCTCTGCCTCAATCCCTGAGGAATATTTCGGGCAGGCAGTATTTATTCCTTTATTGGACTTCTTCCTTCTTCAGATTGATGAAAGACTGCTGACACATCGCAATCTCCTGACGTGCTTCAGTTGTATTTTACCTAATAAGGAGGCCTGCAGCTAGGGCTAGCTAAGTAGGGCTTTAATTCTGATGCCTCGAAGCAGGCCAAAATCCTCCTTGCAACTTATTCAGATTACCTTGATTGTGGAAAAGATGAGTTTCTTGGTGAAATGACAGAATATTATCAGCATTTTTCGAAATAGGCAGACCCACCAAGATATGCTGTAGACCCTCTCAAGGTACTCTTCTTTTCTTTCTGAGAGCATACCATTACACATATTCTTTAGCACTAGTGATTTTGTCAAAATTTTCACTCATTGGCTTTTGTCATAGTTATTTTATGTCCCTTCGTTGGCCGACTTCATATTTTGCGTTCTTTCTGGCTCTCGGTCCTTTGGTTCTGTATGTTTGTCTTAAAGACATCTATCCAAGCAGTGCGACAGATGCTGGAGGTTTTGTGTGTCCCACCTGTAACAATTGCAACAGCTGAGTGATCCTTTTCAGCTCTCAGATATTTGAAGAATTATATAAGAACGTGCTGTGCGCAGAACAGACTTCATACTCTTCCTCTACTGTTCATTCACTCGGACATTCCCTGCAAACCTGACATGGTCCTTGATGTTTTTGCCACAAAAACATGGTGCCTCCGTCTTAAAATTCAAATATTCCTTTTGTGTTCCGTGACTCGATTATGCTGTGGGCTAAAGATATGATAAATGTCAGTAATCATATTATTCAAATTTTTTCATTTATCGCAATTCTCTTTTATAAGAGAGCAATGCATTGAAACAATACAATAAAAAGCTTGCATTCATTTATGACTAACTGCACCTTTTAGTATCTCGTTATTCGCAGTCTCTTCTTTTTCTTTCTTGTTTCAATTCGTTGGGAGGTTCTTACCATTCATCTTCTCAATGTAATCAGGCGAATTAAACTAGCCCCTGGTTGGTAGGCAACCATCAGCATAATCCTATAAAATAAGTAGCTATATACCCGCGAGGGGGGGAAATGCGCCATCAGCATTGGGAGGGATGGGCACCCCTGCCAATAAGTTTCCAAATTCAAGCATCATTGGGGCTTGAATTTGGAGGGGTGATCCTCTGCTACTCATCTAAGTACTCTTGCCTGTGGCAGACACGAGGCAAGAGCACACACTGTTCAGGGCAGGGAGAAGCAGTTATTGATCTTTGTAATAAGAGCCACCCCAAGAACTTGCGAGGCCCCAGGCAACTATGATTTGTGTAGCCCAGGGCAAATCAAGTCAATAGGCCCTAAAAATGGAGTTGTTTGAGCCCTAAATTATAAAACCAATGTGTATAATGACTTATTATTTCCAACTTATTTTTGAATTTATGTGATTGTATACACCTACATTTTCCATTAAAAAATAATGAACTTCAGATTCAAAATATAAGGAAACAATCCTTAATAGAGAACGAACTTCCATGTCAGATACAAAGAGTGACATATACAGTGGTATATATGTTGAGGTATACAGTGAACGCAATATCAGATATGCCCAAGTGGCTGTACTCACTATTGGCACTGGTACAAGGATGCCATCTTTGCCATATGGACTTGGGTACCTATATAAGCAATCCAAATTGAGTTTAACCTGAAGATGATACCATGTGTTGAAACATCTTGCACCATTAATAAATCCTGGTGAAAAAATAATTTTGTCTTTACAATAGTGAATCGTCATTACAGTTCAAATACAGCCGGAGCCTAACTGTAAGAAAGTCCCCGAAGTCTTTCAATCCCTCAACATACCATCAATTAGATGATAAAAGTACTTGAACATTTGTTTAAACTCAGATGATAATCCAACAATATAATTAGCTATAAAAAAATGTGAGCATGATTCCTTCTATAATATCTTCATACTTACTGAGCCATTTAAGCATGAAGATGATCAAATTTTAGTCAGGAGGAAACATACCAGTTAGCTGTTTCCCTTTTCATTCATAATATATATGCTTCCTTTATAAATAGAGTATAATGCTTGGCATCCCAAGAAAAATTTTTCTCTCAAAATTTGAAGTTCCAAACAAGCAGGAGAATCAGCAACATCTCAGACCATAATATATGTAGGGGGGAAGGTGTTTCTTCTTACTTCTTGAAATTGACAAGAATATACCAATGTGTTTATGAAGGGTAATTGATTCAAAATAATTTTTCACCGCACAAAAAAATTTATTCCACTTTGCTAATTCCACCATTAGAATATCATCTCTTTGTTGATTTCACCAATAAAAAGTGTTGATAAACAATTTGATATTTACTGTAAATACTTTTCACCACAAATATGCCATTATCATTAACACCAAACACCATGACAGTGAGCAAATGATTCAATTGAAACTTTCATGCAGACAGCCTCAACCGTTTAAGCCACCAAAACATTAGCATTACTGGACACACACTATGGCAAGGAAGCAAACCTCAATGGAATATTGTAAATTACCATCAACTTATGATGTATACAATAACATTTTTCATCTGAAAACATGATGGAGAAAAAAAATTTATATCTTAACGGCAATCCATAAAACTTTTCTACTTACTCAGATTTAATTATTACTGCTGGTATTAAAAGATTTATAGATATGAAAACTGGTTTAAATCATTAAAAAAGGATAATTACTGCCTGAATAGCAACAGTTACATACCATATATAATTCCTCTGATTTAAGTGTTATTTTATTATTACTCTGAATTTTAAAAAATAAGTATCATTTCAAAATTTGCACAATGGAAAGGCATGAAATAAATGTCTTGAGAAAAAACTGATTCCCAGCAAGGCATTTTATGATGCCACAATAAACGTTTGTTTTTCCACTGATTTAAAATTCATGACAACTAAAAAACCAACTCAACATCAAAGGTACTAAAAGAGTTACGGATACTTTCCTCACATGGCATAGTAATTTTGCAATTAACTTATGAATGCATCCGTCAATTACCAACTTCAACATTTCTGCGCACTCAGAAAGACAATTGGGAGGTGTTGGAAATAAAATAATTTTGTAGCCAACCAATCACCAGCAATTGGTATTCCATACATCCACCATTATCTATAGAGGGTGTTTGAACACTACTGTCCAAACTAATCCCAAAGATAAGGCACCAAATTGGAGAATTCAATAGAATTTCACATTAAAAAGTTACATACCCATTGCAGCAAGCAAGGATAAGATTTCTCTAAAGCATTAAATAACTACGATCAGCAAAGTTATACTTAGCAGCCATTAACAATGGTTTAGTCTTCTCACTAATGCATGGCACAGGTAAGTGACGGCTGATATTTGATATGCCACTTTAATTTTAAGACATTTGCATCTGAAACCAGTCAGATGATTACATACAACCTGGATGGTATGAGAGTATGAATGCCTTGGCCAAATGCAAGAGAGGCTCAGCAGAAAAATGTCACAGAGATGCCCAATCAGCAGTATACTTACAAAGGCTGACAGATGAAATGTCAGATACATAAGATGGTAACTTGGTTATGATTGTAGCAATCTTCTGACCTCAAAGACTTGATGAATTGGCACAGCACTGAAAAGATGGCTCCCTTCAAAAATAAACAATTATAATTTCTACCATGAACTCCTTCCATGCCAAAGTTTAGAATCAAACAACATGGTAGTCACTTTGAAGAGAGTTTAAGCTTTGTCCATGTTTTAAAATCAATTGAACAGGCAACTGAGGGAGATAATTAGCAACAGTAGAGAGCACATTCCAATCAAATAAGCATGATTAATAATCTTGGTTCATGGGATAATGGCTGCAGCACTCCTGTCACTATCTTGAATTCTTTTCATATGGCCTAATAGCTCTATGGGTCCCTCTTTTCATCCCATAATTTATCACAATTGATTAAAATACACTGCAAGCTACAGCTTATGCATAGAAGAAACAAGAAGTTAAAAATGAAAACTTCAGAGGCACTAACATTTTAATTCCAAGAGTAATATAGAAACTTAAGGTTCTCAGCCAAGTTAGAGTACCATCATTGCAACTACCAAAGTGCTCAACTGAGAATGTGTTCACTTAAATTTTAGACGAATTTAATGGCAAGAATAAAAAACTATTAAGCCATGGGAATAAAATGAAGCATACATATAATTAACGTGGTGGAGAAAAAACAATGAAAAGGAGTAATTTATTGAGTCAAAAGTTGTGGATTAAATATGGCATATGAAGATTTATATAAATTATTTTATTTAAAATTTCATTAGGTATTTATCAACTTTCATTATTACTGATATGGAGGTATCAAATATCAAGGGAAATAATTGGCATTACTACAAATAATTAAGCACACTTGCATAGGGTTGATGAAGAGATTCAAGAAAAACACAAAAATACAATTTCAACCAATGAAAATACAATGAAAAAATAGTGGACAATAAAAATTGATGACAATTTCTCCACTCAAACTCAAATGGAAATTAATGTAACCATACCACAAAAAAGGTAACGTTAGCTGAGTTCATGTTTTTCTACCTGAATATCGAGGTGCCTATTTAGGTAGCCAATGGTATTGACATGAACATTAGTACATTGGGAAGTAACTGATCATCATTCACGTAAAAAACATCCATTCAATTTATAGCGTGATAACATGTAATTAATAAAGTTGCCATTATGCAGTAATTACTTCAACAACACACATTATTGATAGATATATAGTACTTCACTTGTAAATGTCTCACAGAAAAAACAAAGATACCCTTAAAATTCTTAGTACTTGAGTTTGTAAGAGCAAATGCCTAGCTGTACCAGATGTCTTTCTCAACCTTGAATATTTTCAAGGTATCTTTCAATTACTTCCACAGAACATGAATCATAAAATTACCACCTCACACCTAAAAATTGTACTGCAATACAATACACACAACAAATGATGGGTTTGAGGAAGCATTAAAGATTGTAACCACTGTGACTAAAATATTCAATTTGGTACATAATATAACGGATTCAACCAGTTACCATTCCACAGTTTGAAGTCAATTCAACGCAAATGTGGTAAAAAAAACAGCAATGCTCTTTAAGTGATAGGCAATGGAAAGTGTAATTAGAACAGGCCATGTTCCAAACTTGATTATTGGGGTAAAGGAATCAAAATTTCAGAAATTGGTTTTGAGTTAAAACAATACATATTTTTCCCGTGAATTTGATTTCAATTAATGTTATTCTGGATATCATTTTTCAACATATAACTGGAAAAGTTATAATTTCTGAGCCAATTCTTTCATTGATTCAAAGATACCATTGGCATTCCACTTTAGAAAATTAAAAAAAACATATCGGAAAGCAATGGTTCATTAGCCAATTTGTTCTATTTTGTTATGTTTTAACAATAACGTCAGTTTTATATATATCTCTCTCCCATCAAACATGGAATGCTGATTTACTCTTGAGAAAATTTTTTAACAATTTTTGTTTACGCAGCCCAATCTACTTGCACACATTCTGCAACTTGGAGATAAACTTCTGAATGTGGTGGGGAAAAAGTGCTCCATTTCTTTTTTACCTGAGCTTATCAAGTTTGCTGAAAGACTAGTCTTTCCTTGAATCATTTTAAAATCTTCTTCATTTTCACCATTACTAAAACTTGAACTAGCAAAAAAAAATCTTGGCTCGGGACACAAGGACACCTTTGAGTTTTGCCATATGCTTACATCTCATACTAATTTACTTTTCCAGGACAATTCTTCTTGGAGATGCACAAAAAAGCTTTCTTCCTCCACAATTAATATATCTATCTATATCAAACACATATAACAGCATGCTGGCACGTAGGTGTCTATTTGCCACAGTTAAACTGGCAACAGTTAAGATGGGCTTCACCATATCCTTTTCAAGGAGTACTCCCATCATAAAGCACAATGAATTGGTTACATGTCACACCCATTTATCATAACCAAGGCAATACATAAGAGCCCTTTAGTCAATTGTTAACACTACACTATGATCAACTAGGAGAACAAGGATGACTGGCATCTAATGTCATAATACAGCAGTCTTTTTATCCTCATTGTCTGACCGAGGAGCAACATGGGCTAGCAATGCCTCACTTGATGAGGAAGATAAATTGAAGGCTCATAAACCCTTACAGGCATACCTCTACGTCTCAATATGAATTCTCCAGGTATACCACAAGACGTAGCTGGAAGGGGAGCCAAATTTTGGCAAATCACAGAGGCACTACCAGTCATTAGGGAATTCAATCTCATAGATGATCTTAGCAAAGATAGAATTCAATTATTTCCTCAAGCCTCCATCAATCATTAGAGAAGTTGGCAGTGCATGATACCGTGTTGGTCTGCTCACATTCCTTTCTTACAAAGCCGAAAAGGCCACCACTCCTAACCACCAAGGATGTTCGTAATGTCACAAATTGAGGGCAAAGTCAAAGCAGTGGTTGTGTTTCTGTGCTCAAAAGCTAGATCAAATATATATTTCATGATGTGGATAAACATTTGCCAAATTGAAATGAAATTTCAAGATATTATTTTCAAGCCAAAGTTTGTATGATTAAAAATATAGCCGTGCAAACTTCGTAAATCTTCAGGGTTATATTTCACAGTAAATCAACAGTGAACACATTAAGAGCACATGATCGCAAACATGCAATGAGTGATTACTTTAAACAAAAGGAGGCAAATGCAGCCACAGCAATCCATTACAGCCTGTTCACACAATCACAGCTAGACAAACCAGAAAATAATTTCAAGTGGCTTTAGAAATATGAGTGGCATTTAAGTGAAGTCACCACACGAGCAATCCAATACGGTATTCTGATTACATATTACATTTTGTTGAGAATAGCAATGGAAGTCACAACCAAGTCTCATGAAAATCAGACTTGTTGCGTGTTTTTAACATAAATTTCAGTGACATTCAAATGATTACTTCAACACAATGAGCATTAAAGAAAATGACTTGTTCATACATACTACTGATGACAGACTTGTAGACAATTAAAATGAAGGGAAAGTTATACCAAATTTAAAAATTAGAAACAATCTTTTCATTGCTGTGAGAAAATGAGTAACTGCAAATTATCCATGGAAAAGATAACTACATCATTCATTTGGTAGAGCAAACACAAAAAAATTTCACTCCTCCAGAGCAATAAAAGTTATCTTTAAACTCATACAGCACCCAAATACCCCAGCAAAATTGATCTCACGAAAACAGTGATGAAAAATGAAATTTATATAAATGACATGAAACATATCAAACTTATAAAATGATTAGTCTATCGAAAAACATTTTCCATGAAAAGCCTCCAATGTGAAGGTAACAAGAATAAATGAAATTCATTACAGCAATGAAATGATAATAATTACCACAAAATTCACTCTTGTCAGTTGCATGATTAATTTGAGCATTTATCACCCAAATTTTCATTGGTATATTAGGAATAAAGAGCTCCGCATTTGGACTACTACTTCATTAATCTCAACTACAAGGGACAATATTTGAGAAATTTCTGGAGAAAAAATCAATTCACAAATACTTTTGAGCAGTTCTACTCAAATGTGGGATTGTAGTTTTTACTGATCATAAAAATCACTATTCAAAAGGGTAGAAACTACATAAACACAGATCCAAAGGGGCTTAAGGATCACGAAATGATAAAATTACATCAGTGATAACTAATAAAAAGGATAAGTTTACTAGGAAAAATCTTGTGCAACAATTATCTTTAATTGACAATAAGCAATCCTATCCCTACTTCATAATTTTCATTGGCTTATTATTCAATGAAAGGGGAAAGGCACTCGGAAGAATATATGCTCATCTATGTCTCATCGAAGTAGAGAAAACTAGCCAAATAAAACAAAATTTCTGACGATAGCCACCTATTTACTGCTGTCAGAGTCAATTTAAACATATCATCAATGCAATAATATCGCAAAAATAAACCAATTACAAATTTTCACAATTTCCTTCCCAGTTACATTAATGAAGACCCACAATGAACATTAATAATTTTATCAAACTTCCTCAATGGACTAACAACTCAAAAATAAAATTAAGAAAGGTATGAACTACTTTAGATCCAAACATGTAGCTATTGTTGAGATTTCACCCAATTTAATAATTCCCTTTTCTGAAGTAATGGAAGATATCAAACTTCAAAACTTGTGAAACTCTTTAATGTGAGCCAGGATCTACATATTTTCTAAATTTTCCATTATTTGAGCAGAAAAAGAATATTTCAAAATACATGCTGAAATTTCAAAAGGCCTCATAGAGACAGCTGATTCACCCAATGAATCAAACAATTCACGACTCTGTAAATCAACAATAAAACTTTTCAACTGTAAAAAAATTCAACAAAATAATTGCTGCACAATATTTCCATGAACAGTTTACCTAAAGAAGTCTAAAGAAAAAGAATGTTTAGATTTAACAAAATACATTTACACTGACAAACATACAAAATGATCCTTGATACAAGACATGGGGACTACAATAATAAGTGCAAGATAATAAAAAAATGCAAGCTATCATGATTCCCAAAAAAAAGAAAGGAAACTTCTACTAAATGGTAAAAAGATAAAATACCATACAAAACAATAATTTCAATTAGATTCTAGGATGGTACCCTCACATTTCACGATTAATATTCCAAAGGTGAAGTCAAAATTATATCAATGTGTAGTAATAGTATTAAGGCATTAATTACTATTAATCAAAACCACCCCATATGAGTAGATGCAATTGAAGTTATTAACTAAGATTACTAGGGTAATGAACACCATAAAGGTTTCGAGATTAAACTAATGTCACATCATTAGCAGAATTAAATCCCCAGACTGGTCTAGCAGGGTGAGAGAGTACTATTCTATTCCTCAATAAGGGAAGACATAAACAGTTAAAAAATTGAGATTTAAGGGCAGTAAAAAATATCCATGCACATGAATGCAGTGGACGAGGCTCAATGGGACATGAGATCCATGGTTGAATGGGGGCAGCTAATGAATCACAAGTACAAAATAATGAGGCCATCAAACGAAGTTAATCACGGACCACTGTCCCACACCTGTAGCACTTGGAGAGGCATTGTCGACTGACAACTATTAACACCATCAGTTAACAAAGCAAAACAACAGCTAAGTTCCGATACATTCCCAAATGACTTATTCTTCCTCTCACCCCCAACCAATAAGAAACCATCTTTTTCTTGGAGCATCATGATACCCTCCAGTGGTTTTATAGCAACAGTTAAGATTGTTCCCAAACACCATTTTCATATCTATACCTAGTGGATTCATTATCCTTCTGATGAGAAAAACATTGATTATCTCACCTCACTCAATCAAACAGCCATTGCTTACACCACAGCACAAAAAATGAGCAAGACAGCTGACTGCCATGAGACAAAATATTCACTGTTCCACCACAGAATCACAGGTGTACTCTCAAGTTGACAAGTCATCCACAAGAAGACATTATGATGGCTAAACATTGCCATAATTTTAAAAAATCAAATGAGATGCCAGAGAATGCTAAATCAATGTAGCTACTTTCTATATTCGTATCTTACCAGGCAAGGGGATTTCAGGGAAATCTTTGCCTAGCTAATGGAAGGTACATCAGTCATTGCTTTTCTTATGACAATACCTGTTAATACCCTACAACATGCCCATGAGCTCCTCTCTATATTTTTAATAACGCGCCACTGTTAAGTCAAAGACCTTCTACCATCACCATCCTTGTTTTAACAAAATTTATCTAACCCATAGCTGCCGAGTTCCTGAGCTTTACGTAAAGACTCCATGGGATGAAACATGAAACTATAAGCTGGTGAAAGAGCAGCACTCAGTGTATGGGTGAGTCCGATGGGATGTGTTGGGAGGGAAGGGAGGCGACGTGCGCACGACACGCAAGCAGTCCTCGCACCAGGTTGACGCAGCCGCCCCAACAGCCAATTTAAGCACCACCCATGCTGGAGGGCCGATGGTATGGCCGAAGGGAGCGCAGAGGCATGGCCGCAGCCCCCTCCTCTCTCAGGTGAGCCGCTGGCGTTGCTTCCTGCGCCTCCAGCGCCGCCGGCCCTCTCGCCTTCGGCGCCTCCTAAAGCCCCTCCTCCTCCTCCTCCTCTTCCCCTGTCCAGCACCACCACCACGGAAGGGAAAGGCACGTGAGGGGGGAGGAACGGGGCCTTGCTGCTGCTAGCAACGTGGGGGTGGGGGCGGAGATGGGGGGCGGAGGGGGGGCGTCGGCAGGAGGGGCGACACCACGGCGGGGGGGAAGTGGTGGTGGTGGTGATGCCCTCCGCCCCCACCTCCCCCCGCTAGACCCCCCCCCGACGACGAGAGGCTCCCGCCTGCGAGGCCCCCGCCCATCAGTCCTCCTCCTCCCCCTCCACCTGGCGGGCCGCCGTGGAGGCAGATCCCATTGCCACCGAGGGGCAGCGGGTGCCCCAGATGATTCCTCCTCGACCGCCAATGGCTGAGGTAGTCCTGAGTCACAGAGATTGGATGGGTAAGCAGAGAGGAATTTGTAAGGAGATCCAGATTTTGAAATCTCATAATTTGGATTTTCCAACTACTCAACCCAAAGCTGGCCTAAGCTTTTTATTACAATTGAGGAAAGAATTTTCTTCAGACACTCCAAATAAAGAATTTACATGCCAGGTACAGTTTCTTCAAATGAACCCTATTTTGAGGTATACACTGGGGTTTCAGATGGAGTAGAAGTTTCCTTAGCACGTTCGCTGTCACTGATGCACAAGTGCATCAAGGTATACTTACCCCACAGGCCATCAACGCTCATGTGAGTAGCACCTGCAGGGGTTTTCCCTTTGAAGTGATAGCAGTTAATTTTGGTAGAGGGACTGTCCCTTAGAAGGGGCACTCAGGGAAGTTCTTGGCTTCATCCAATCAGCGTTTCTTTACATTTATTTTCATTTTATTATTACACCAAAAAAATTTAAATTAAATAATTACATTTTCAGCTCCTAGAGCAAATCATAAAAATTTCAGAGGCAGTGAACGTGATAACCATCCTGAACTCAATTGTAATTTATAACTAGTAATAAAGAAATTATATTCCGCCTTGCTGAAGCTTAAATACCCTACACCAATTTCAATTTCACAATGGCTGTGTCGCCAGACTTACTAAAAAAAAGTGTTTTTTTGTTTGGTATGTTCACCTTAACAAAATATTACATTCCAAATTTTAGATGGATTATATGTTTGAAAACTTTTGAGGTTATGAAGGAAATTACTTTCACTTCCAAAAAGCCAATTTGAATGGGAAGTGGGCATGGTTTTTGGTCCGAACCAACCCATTTGAGAGCTGTGCCGTCTGTGGACTATTAGAGGCTTTTGACCCAAATTTCAGCTCGATATCTCAATTTTTACGGCAGTTATCGTGCGAAGAGACAACAGACGGACATAGCTAGATTGACTTGCAGGTGATGCTGAACATTTCTGTGTATACTTTTCCATACCTGCCACACCTCCTCCAATGCGTTACATTCCTGACATGACAAAAGTAATATACCCTGACCACGTAGTGGAATAGGGTTTCATTATAATCAGGCCAGCATAGAGAGAGAAAGAGCTAATTGCAGTTATAAAAATTTAACTTACTCCTTGTAGATGAGATGAATTTAAACCATTAATATTGGCACAACTTAGGCTAAGTTTAGGCCATGGGTAAGAATGCTGATGCAAGAAATTTTTAGTCTGTGGAATTCATTGTGCTCCCTTGTTGAGGCTAGCAATGATTGGCAGTCACTGCATGATAGAATAACGGTCATTTTGAATGGAAATACATGCAGCGAGCTAGCAACATTTTCTGATTTCCATATTTCTCTGTTCCATTTCATATTCATCAATAAGCCGCTGACTGACCAGCTTTATGTGACAGGCCACCAGCAGCTTTTGCCCACAGAGCTCACACCCATTTAGCAGGCCCATCTTTCACCATTTTTTCTGGTCACACCTACTTTTGTTTTAGCCCAATATACTTACAATCCCATATTTAGACGGCAGTATTTGCCCGAACGTAGCCCCACCACTAATACAAGTTCCCTTCCCCACCCCCACTCTTCACCATTTTTAGAAAAACATAATTTATTTCAGCTTTTCTTTTGATATAAGGAGCTCAACATAGCAAGTATAAACAATAGTGATTCCTTAACAATAAACCTGAATTTATGAATATGTGAACAATCAGATGACATGACCAACATTCACTAAGCATATACTGCCTTTATTTAATATACCATGGGTTTGGTCAATCCTCAGGTAATTACAATCAAATCAAAATAACTAGCCTACTGTAGGTGTAATAATTATGCAGACTCCTGTTTGGATACTGCTTAAAATTGAACAAATGTACGGACAGGAATGCAAGTTACATAAAACTTGGGCTTACTTTACATTGTGCTTAACCATGAGTGTCCATTATTTTTCCAATTTTTTGCTGCAATGATAACAAAAAAGTGCTGGTTTTTATGACACTTTCTAAAGAATGCTATCTTAGACACTTAATAATGTAAAAAACTTCAAGTTCAACTATGATGACATATTATACTCTGGAAAAAACACAATTGAATACAAAATAAAAATTTCTTTCCCACATGGAAAAAAAGTTCTATTTGCAATAAAAAGTTATCAATTTTATGAAAAAAAAAATTTCTTGGTAATGAATAGTACCAGAAGCTAGATCTTGATCTTGTTTAAAAGCTATTCATCATGTAGTGGTATGTCAAAACAAAATTTTTAACCACTTTATGAATTCCATTTTAATCACTTTAAGCTAAAGGTGAACCAAGAGTCTTTGTGAGTTAGGTGGTGAAAGTTTGTCCTTGGTTGCCTTTCATGGCATTGCAGTGAAGAGGCAGATGACTAGAAAGTTCCACACCCAACCCCACTGGAAAAGGCCAGTTCCCTGGCGAGCTTCAGCCCCGTAAAATGCCCTGTTGTTTATTAACAGGTTAAAAATATATTTCACTATGAGGATTAAGGATTACAAATGTTTTGAAATACAGCTGTAAAGAGCTTTACAGCAAGACCTAGATCTGGTGTCCAGTACTATACACTACCAAGGAAATGTTGTGTTATAAAATTGATAGCAACTTATTTCTTACATATGAGAAAGAAATAATTTAAAAGTTAAATATAAAACTGTTTTTTCCACAGTTTCACGTTCATTACCATGAAAAAGAATCCAAGTGTATTATTTTAGAATTAGCAACAAAACTGATTCACACACTGATAGAAATTCCTGGGCAATTCTAAATGAGCTAAGAGGTTGAAATTTTCAGAGACTACTCAGAATTGACACTTAAGGCAGGAAAAAATCAAATATTCCAATATTTTGTCCTTGTTTCATGTCCAGAAAGGATTTTGATTAATAAAAGAGTTAAAAGGAGAAAATAAAAAATCTCAACATAGAACAGTTTTCTTTCATTGGGTAAAATATGAAATAATTAAGCCGAGACTATGGTTCTTGCACCAAATTGAGGCCAAAAATTTGAGTTTTGCAATCATTTTGTCTCTATCAATAAACTGAATCTTTTTAACTTTACACAGAAAATTTAAGCAGACTTTCCAGTGACGTCTGAAGTGATAAGAGGACTTCTAACAGGCAGGAACGGGTGAAGTTCATAAATACTTCCACAGCTGGAAGTTCAAAACTTGGAACATCATAATCTCTTAACTATAAACCTGCACCAAAGTAAAAGGAAAAGATAATCTAAAATGATTCATGAATATTTAAATTTCGACAGAAAAATGTAATGATCGATGATTCTACATGACTCAATTTATGAAGCAGTGATTCATTACGTACTTCATGTCAGCTTTCAAGTTGTGTCATTATCTGCTAGTCAAATTTTGAGATCCATGAATCTGCTATATCTGCTAGTCACTTTTGGAGATCCATGGCTGACCTAAATTTAACTAATACATCAATTTTCTTGGACTAGATAACTGCTTAATCATGAAAGACTTACCAAAATGAGTTTTCAATACAAATAGCCAACATGCATACAAAGAGAGATTGACTAGGTAGACACAAAACAAACCAAATAAGCAAAAAATGATTTACCTGATAAGAAACAGTAATTTTTTCAGACTGATATCTAGTGAGTTTGATGGCTCGTCGAACCTCAGGTGTCACACACCCTTTGAAGCCTCCTTTACGCAGGAGTGAGTCAATGGTTTGGATGCGGTCCCACCCTGAAAAAAAGATTATTGCAAATAGAACAATGATACCTGTGATCCCTCACTTATAATCATATCATGGCTCAAACAAGACATAGAACCCTTTAGTATTGTATTCATTATACTATAAAATACCTGCCTTCCATTTACAAATCTTTATGAATTCATTAACACACCAAATTTTTCTCAGGTATGGTGTGTATCATACATACTTGCATTTATGTAGTCCAACTTTTTGAATCCAAAATTTTGAGCAAAAATTGGGGTTCGACTATATACCTGTAATACCTTAGACGGTTTAAATATTCGCATGAAAAAAATAAGGCAAATCCCTCTTAGGATACGGATTCATCGCATCTCTCCCTATAAATACAACAATCCCTCTCAACACAATAAATATTCTGGCTTATTAAACCTTTTGATTTTCCAGTAAAAATCATCCAGCTGCGAATAAGTTCAATTTCAGGGACAGATTTTGCCTTAAAACCGCAAGAATTGGACTTTCCAAGCAAGCCATGCCGGTTCACTGGATCTTAAGAACTTATTGGTGAAATTTGGGTCAATTTTACATCATCTGTTGAAATGCCTTTTTCATGAGTATCATTAGTTACAATCTATTGCCACAATATGTACAGGTCATCTCATTTTCACATAAATTTGGTGAAACCTTCTTGACATGAATCTCTTTAGGCAACATACCTAAAAATAAACATCACTGCACCCCAGATCATACCTATTTCCTTTGGTATTCCGCTAATGTTCACTCGTCAGTTTCACCGAAAGAATATCACAGGTTAATAGAGAGATTTTTATTTTTTTTGACTCTGGGGTAAAAACTAGGGTGCTTCTTACTATCCATAAGTCTAAATGCTGGAAAATATATATAAACTAGACCCCTCCTTACAATGGGTTCACTTCAAGATGACTTCACTTAAAACCCAACATGCTAGACATTTTAAATGGAACTGATTTCGACCTGCTATTTAAAATTTCCCATTTCAATAATCTTTCACATCCATTATTTGTTATTCAATCTTATTCTTATCTGAGGTATGCAAAACAGAAGTGGTGTAAGTCCACATACATTGTTCAGAGAAAAACAGGAAAGGAGGAAAAGAGGAGGGGATTTGTCACAATCATTGAGGTATGTGGAGAGAGCATTATGACATCAAATTGTAGCCTGACAACTGAAATAACAACCATATTGCTAATCCCTGCTCTCTCCTAACTTTGCAACAGATAGCACAACATAAATGACGAATATTGCTGTAAAGCAAGAGGGGGGAAGCCGAAGACCTAAGGAGGGAAGTTGGATGTGTTATGATGAAGGTGAGGCCCCCAAGACCCAATCTCACCAGAGAAGAGAAAACAGCTATGAGGGAACTCATGGACGAAGAACATCTTCTGATTATGCCGGCTGACAAAGGCGTGTCACCGTCGTGATGAATAAAGTAGACTACATTCACAAAGTCTCTACTCTTCTATGTGAAGACACTCACCAAGATGGATCCTAAGGCCAAAATTCAGAAGCAGATGCAAGCTATCCTATACCAATCTTCTGTTCTGTTGGAAGAATGCCGACGACTCATTGAGCCTGTGCTAAACCTCTGCAGTTGTACAGACTATCCAAAGTGCATGAGGAGGGTTTCCAGCTTCGACCGATCATCAGCACTGTAGACTCACCAACAAAATCTGGCGAGATGTCTTGCCAAGCAGCTGTAACCATTCTCTGGGAGTCTACAAAACCTACTTATTTGTCAGTTTCAACATGGAATCTCTTTTCACCAAAATTCCAATAGAAGAGTCCATCGAAATCACCAAGTCTCCGGTCGCAGAAGACATCCCAAAAATGATGGAGTTCTTCCTCAAGGACTCCTACTTTATGAGGACAAGGAACCTTTAATGGACAAAAAAAAGGAGCAGCCATGGGTTCACCATTATCACCCATCATGGCCAATCTTATCATGGAGAAACTCAAGAAAAAATCCCTGCGGACATACAGCAAAACTCCCAAAATCTTTTTGAGGTATGTCGATGACACCCTTGTTGTCTGGCTGCATGGAGCATCCGAACCAAAGAACTTCCTCTGGCATTAGAATAACCAAAGCAGCTCCATCCAACTCACCATGGAGATTGAAGAAAATGGATGATTGCCATTTTTAGATGTATTTGTCTCCAAGAAGGGCAATGGAAGGCTCAGCCACTCAGTGTGTCAGAAACTTATGCACACAAATCGGTACCTGAATGCCAACTCCCACCACTACCCACAGCAGAAGAGGTCCATTCCGAGTACTCTGTGCCAACGATTCTTATTGATATGAGACAGAGATTCCATTGAGAAGGAGAAACACCATCACATTAGCACCTTCAGGAAAAATGACTTTGCCATCAGCACCACTAAAATGATTGCTGTGAAGGAGGAGAGAAAGCAACAACAGCTGCCCTTCAAAGGACCATCGGAGCTACAGAGGAGACGAATAAGTACAATTTTTGCCATAATTCCATGGTGGCATGGTTCAACTGTGCCATGAAGATAGATGACCCCCTCTACAAGGCCGAAGACTGCATACCCATTGAGATACAAGGTGGCATCGACAAAGTCAAGTGCTGTTGTGGAGAATCATACATCAGAAAAATATCAAGAGTCATGAAATGCTGAATAAAGGAACACCAGAGGGTGATCAAGAACAGTCAACTTCATATATCTGCTATCGCTGAACGTGTACAGGAAGTGCCTATGAGACACATAACCAAAGAGTAGAATTACCATCCCAGACCCATTTGATAGGCCATCGAGATAGCAAGAACACCAACAGGATGGCTATCCGCTCTCAAACGCCTGTAAGAGACTCTTTCACTGATCGGCCAATCAGAGCATAGTGTGGGAAAAACCTAAGCCTATATGAGACAGGCAGAAACCTGCATCCACACTTCAAATGAAGACACCTGCTGAAACGCTAGAAGAACTGTTGTACGAAGATGAATTGACATGGATTTGCTATACTGCCACAACAATGTACGCCTGTATTCAATTTTCCTCACTTTTTGTCTATTTGTGTCAGATTCCGTCCAATCTACTAGTGGGAGATTCGTTACTCTGTAATTTAAAGATGTAAAATTTCTGTGAAATACTACATAAGCAATTATCTGAACCTTTTGGGGTTTTGTTGCCCCTGGACGTTGAGCAATGATACAGGGAGAATAGACATATAACTAGTCCCCAAACAATACTGGTGTCTTTTTCCATTAAACAGGTATGAAAACAGGTTGTTAATAATTAGCATTTTTAAAATTAAAAATCTATGGAATGGATTTAAATGGAAGGATGGAACTGAAGAGAAATAAAGAAAGGAATATTAGCTATGTTTACGTTTTAGGTGTACCATCAGCCCAAAAGACCCAGCTTTACTGTGACTCATAAGCTGAAAGTGATCTAAGAGGCAGAGAATCTTGGTAATCAGTAGGCTGCAAGAAAATTTGGCATTAATGAGGCGAATGTTCGTCAAAGGGGAAATCAAAGGATATTGGGCATCAAAATAAAATCAAAGGGCTTCAGGACGTGGAAGAAAAGCGCAGAAATCTGTGTTGGAAAAACCACGGCTAGAATATTTGCACCATAGAAGAGCTAGTGGTTGTACAATTAGTACCGTAGATAATTGATTTAATTTGATTTAATAAAAGACTCAGATCCTGACAGCACACTTAAGGCATCAACAAAATGGTGTTTTCTGTTCATGAACAGACATGAAATTTCCATTCACCGGCACACTTCATGAAGAATTATTAAGAAAAATTAATTGAGTACCAGTGGTATATCATTAGAATGCTACATGGTTAGAGATCCTGAAATTGCCAATGCTGATCAAGTAACTCTAACTTTTGATATTCCATTTGGGCAAACCATGGAAAAGATAGGGGCAAAATCTATCACCCTGAGGTCATTAGACACTGAAAAGGACGTTTCATGGTTATACTGGGTGCTTATGGGGATGGATGCAAAATGCCTCCTTATGTAATATTTAAAAGAAAAACTCTCCCTAAGAATGTAATATGGCCACAGAATATGTTCATGCGTGCTAGCAAAAAAGGCTGGATGGATGAAAATTCAACCAAAGATTGGCTGTGTGTGTGGTACAAAGATACAATTTGTAGACGTCGTATTTGGTTCTAATGTATTTAGATGCCATCCAATGCCATGCATCAAGAATATATCGAACAAGATTGGCACAGATCTCGTCATTATTCCTGTAGGGAAGAAAAGCCAGTTGTGGGTAACGGATGTTGGGGGCAACCGCCCGTTTAAGATCCAGATGCATAAAAAGTGGAAAGAGTGGCTTTATTCTGGACCACATTCTTTAACAACTTCAGGAAGGCTAAAGAAACCAGAATTAGCTCTAATTTGTCAGTGGATTGAAGAGTCCTAACAAGGAGGGTTGAAGAATATGACCTCGAATTGTACATGGACAATTTTTTCTCTTCTCTGTCTCTTATAGACGACCTGTAAGCAAATAAAATTTTTTGCTGTGGAACTGTGAGACATAACCACAAAGGAATGCCTGGAAACAACGACTGTAAGTCTCTGAATTAAAATGTGGTGACACTCGTACAATGACTAGGGATTAATTGACAACATTGGTATGGACAGACAAGAGGGTAGTTTATATGCTCTCTAACATTCATAATCCACCAATGGATGGAACTTCTGTGATGAAACCACGGGAATACTATCCATCCAACTATGGTAGAGGATTAACACTGCCACATGGGATACGCTGACAAAAGTGATAGGATGGAAAAGATTTATTCCATCAGCCATTATACTTGGATATGGACCAAAACACTGCTTTTCTACTTTGTTGATTTGACCATCATAAGTAGTTGGACACTCTTATCTGCATATTGCAGTGCATGGTGCAGATTATTCGTATTGCTAATTCCGACTTGCTCTCATTAGGATACTTATGGAATATGCCTAGTCTTCCCTTCCAAGTTGAACAGCCTAATGAGTACGGCTGAACAGTTGAACGATGCTATATGTTTGCTTGGAAGTGAAAGACAACATGCACTGGCCAGTAAAAGGTAAAAACATTGTCATGCATGTTTCTCAAAGGGGATTGACTCGAACAACATTCTAAAGTGGTAAATAAGACATCGGACTCTGCACTGCTTCATGTTTTGAGACCGACCATAACTAGGACCAAATTTTAGATTTTTAAATGTTAGGAAGTATTTCAATATGAAGGGAGGAACCTCACAACAAAATATGAGAGTAATTAATGTACAATTACGATTTGTCTAGAATTTTCATTATTTTTTGCCAGTGTAAGATTTATACGCAATTTTTCAAATTTATGAAAAGGTACATTTATTAGTGTTTCAAAGTTTGCACAGAACAATTCTATTTGTTTCATGAAAATTCAACCATTACTTCATGAGCTATTGAAGTTATAAAAAGTGTCACACTTCTTTTACATGCATGGTGTTGAACTCTGGCAGCTTGGCTCTACATAGATACATATTTAAATCTGGTGGATAAAGGTAAAATCAATTTTTCAAGGGAAAGCTGTCATTCCTACCTTTCAATGTGCCTGCATCATCATTCCAAGAGAGGTTATAATTGTTTTGCCTTGTAAGTTTAACTTGTTCTTAGCTTAGCTTCCGTCATTATAGTTATCTCCACTATCTCTACTGACTATTCCTCCATCTGTCACCTACATATTATGATTAGCCACTTCACACTCATCCCTGGCCAATTTCTATCAAAACTCAATGTCTAATTTTGTGAACATACTGTTAATATGTACGCAATGCCACCATCTACTTATGTGTTACGTCAGGTATGATTGAGGTAATTGCGATATAGAGACGATGGCATGAGGCCAAAAGAAAGATTGTCAATTGCTGATACTGAGTAGGAAGCAGAGGTATAATGAGATTTAAATAATTTCAGGTCCACATTGTCATCCTATTGCCTGAAAATACAAATGAAATTTAAGTAACTGAGATTGACTCGCAGTAAGATGGTGGGTATGGGCAAGGTGGCGAATCGTTTGTATTCATGCAAGGACATTTGATCGTAAAGCTAGGGTCTACTGTATAGGATACCAAGTTGAAAACTGAGATCATTTTAAGGATGCTAATAGCTAGCCTTGAAATATCAAAATAAAAAATATGCATCCTGACAGGTTTGTACGTTTCTCAAGCGTTTTGTTTCCAAATACCAATAAAACCTAGAGTGGACTATCATGAGATTTCCGACAAAACAATTTTTTCAAAGAAAATTAGGGACATACTAGACACAAGTATATATGGTACTTCAGACGTTTAAATATGAGGGAACTACTTTGAAGACTTTTCAAATCGAGACCCATTACCTGATTGCACACTTCAAATACACTTTCAAGTAATTCTCGACATTTGGAAACAAAAGAAGTTACATGAATGGACTGTACTTCAGAATAACAAATTTATGTAGTGCAATAACAGCAATCCATTTCAAGCACGTAGTCATTTCAATAAGATCCTGAGTCAGCATTACAGAGCTTCATCATGCTATGATCTTCACTCATTGTTTACAATAGTTACACAATACTCACCGACTTCCAAGTTTTGCAACTGTTAGAATTCAAAGTTCAGAAAGAGTTAACCAATGATTTACAATGATTCAGATGCTAATACTGCACCGATTGTTGATCACAGTAAACACAAACAGCTCAGACCTTGCTCTGGAGCCACTTCTGGAAGGTATGTGGCAGTCCTCTTAGCTCCCTTCTCATTATGGAATTCGATTCGAATTCCGTGCACACCAACTTCCCAGTCCAAGCAATCCGATCCATCCTCAAAATGTCGCAAGATTGACACAGACACATGGAGACGGCAGAATTCCTCTCTTGTTATCGGCGAAAACCGTGAATCCTTGAATGCACTGGTGACGGAAAAAATGAAATTGAATTAGACTCATCATATCAAGAAGTTGGCACTAACAAATGCCTTAGAACACAACCATGAAGTGAAACCACATTGACTGTCCCTGTAAAGTCCCCAGAATATGGAATTGACTCATGGGCGGTAAATCCCATGCTATTCAGGTTTATAATACTATTCCACATGACGACAAAAGTATTTTTTTTAATTCAACATTTTCAAGCAGATAATTAAATATTTAAATTCAAAAGATTTAGATAAGTATTTCATTCACCTATGAACAAAGACTTACAAGAGAAATATGCCTGTCTGGGAAGAGGTTATGTATAGTTGTAGCTGAATATTAAGTGAATAACAAAAAATTGAACAGTTTTAGAGAACAAGAGGCATTACATGGGTACATCTTAAAAATGAAAACACTTAGTTATTTTTCCACCGATGTATTTAGAACACAAATCAACCGGTTTCGGCCTTTTCAGGCCATTATCAAGATTACAGAGAAAAGGCCGAAACCGGTCGATTTGTGTTTTAAATACCTACATTGATGGAAAAAAACTAAGTGTTTTCACTTTTAGGATGAATCATAATTTCCACTACTGTCGGCGCAGAAATTATGTGCACTCGAGTTTGGGTACAAATAAAAAGTTAACGAAAAGACTTACAGAAAACCTAGCGACACCATCATTTTTCTCATTCATTTCTACATTTTGTAATGGCAAATTTTAATTTTTTGATCAATTTTCATATTTTTTACTACAGTTATAACGTAAAAAGTACCGGTTATTTACGGCGTGCGGGAAAAGCTCTGACTTTGACACCTTGTAACTCAAACACAAGTTCTTCAATGACGACTATATTTCTATAAATGGAGGAAAGATATGTTTGCTATAGATTTTGCTAGTTTCAGCTTTGTATGTTTCATAAAAATAAAGTTATTATTAATTATTTAAAATTATTGCATTTCAAAACTGGGGCATCGTAAGATTTCTTTCTTGGTCTCGTTGCAATTGGCATGCCTTGAACGTTTACAATATGTTATTGTCCAAAACATCTATAAGCGCGTTTAATTTAAATCGAATGATATTTATAATGGACGAAGTGAGAGGTCCCGTTAGGCGAAACGCCTAGCCGAATCGGTGCTGTGTTGCCGTGTACACCCACTCGGGCCGTCCGAGCTTCATCGCAGAGATCTGGAAACACCTTTTCCCTGTTTCCCTTCTCGTCAGCATTTGATCGATTGACTTATGCCACTTTATTCTTAACATACGCCCATATCAACTCGATTGCGTTTAGCTCACAATGTACCACCGGTAGCCACACCAATTCCACATCGGGCCGCAACTCCTTTGTAATACGAAATGAACTGAACTGAAAAGTAATGAGCGAAAGGGTAAGGAATTCGATTACATTGTTAACCAGGGCCGCCTTCCAGGCCGGCTTGGGCAGGCGCCGAGCCCTGGGGTTTTCTGTAAGTATTTTCGTTAACTTTTTATTTGAACCTAAACTCGAGTGCACATAATTTCTGCGCCGACAGTAAGTGAATTCGCCAACCATTGATTTTATTACATGGGTAGTCAGAATAAGACAAACAATCATCTCAATTACTGACCTTAATCACATTATATCTTAAAGGAGACTCAACCTACCAATCACTACAGGTGAACTGATTATATCTACTTTGATGGTAAATGTCCACAAGTTCACACCAGTAGAGAATTTTTTATGGGCAACTCCCCTAAGAGAGGAAAATGACATTGCTACCATTTTGTAGTGTAATGAACACACATTTAGAAAATGTTAGAAACTCTCCCATGACAAGTGTGCTTTTGAGAAAATTGCATCAGTAAACGACAAAACTTCATTATTTTTTCATGAAATTCTGATGCCATTGTTTGAATTGTAGGATTTGAATCTCTCCTGGTGAATAATTGAATTGAAGTCAATGATGATGAATAAATCTTTTGCTGAAATGTCGGCAAAGATGGAGTACATGACTCATACATAAGCCAGAGAATAATTAACTTTCATTTTTGAGGTTAACTGAAGCTCTGGTAGTCCATGCTAATTTCACCACAAAGAAAGCCCTTATCCCCCAGCCAACAGCGTTACCAGAATCTGGAGAGAAAAAATGCTAATGACAACTTTTAATAATACAAGACCGAGGAAAAGGGCATTTGGGAGCATTCAGAAAGTTTCAACATGCTGATTATTGATGATCTGAAAGAGGAAAAAGCAATATTGCAGGTACCCCTCCCCACAAAATTGCTTGTGCCCCTACAGAATTACATTGCATTAAAAAAGGCAAGAAAAAAAATTACAATCCCTGGATTTTATTTTTGGAGCACACAGAGGGGTTGGAAAATGTTGAGGAAGGCTAGGAAGAGCATCTAATGGGAATTGGAGCAAAAATCATCGTCACCGCCACAACCCAGTCGATGATCCCTGGGCAGAACCACTTCAGCTGGACTGAGTGACTGCCTCCCCAATAAACTGCCAATTACACCACCAGTATCTTCATCAGCTGAATCTTTGTTATAATTGATACCTTGTTCTGGTGGTTCAACAAATATATCTCTCACATCTCAAACATCTCTCTACCTCTTCCTCCTTTACAGGATACCAACTTCTTCTAGTGTTAGGGTTCTCAAAGGAAGAACAATATTGGAGATGGTTAAAAGAATCAAAATTTTCCCAAAATGTTATTAAAGCATGATGAGCAAAAAATCAGGCGATGATAATATTTGACTCTGGCATTTATTATCAGGCAGGGGCATCTTGAGTAAAGACACTTTTAGTTTCAGTTTAGAAAAAAATGAGAGAGGATGCTACTAAAACCTAGCAAAATGTTGTGCAAAGCAACCAATCTAGAATAGTGTAGCAAACACAGAATTTTGAATCATGATGATCAAATTTTTGTCAATGTGACTGACAAGGGGAATGTCAGGTAGCCGGGTCTCAGATTTTATTCAAATGCAGTAGCTGTACAGACCGCTGTATGTGGTTCATGAATCACCCCACATATATGGTTATACAACCAATAGTTTAAACAAAAAAGGCCTTTAAACATTTTAAACTCTCGTAAGTAGCCTTCAGATGGACCACCTACTCAACCAATCAAGTGGCCGGGTGGCTACCGTACTAGACTATGGTCCAGAGAGCACGGGTTCGATCCCCGCATGGTACGTTTTCTTCAGCTGTTTTTTTATTAGTTTTTCTTTTACAGCATCCTACAATGCGCTCAAGATTTTTTGATTTCTACTCGAAATATTATTTTTGTGCGAGGCAAATTTTTCATTTGCATACACGACGTCAGGCTTATTCTCTTTTTTTTTCGGTCAAAGGCACCTTTCTAATTATGTCACTTCCTTATCTTTTCACGACTTATTTTCATTACTCTTTCATGCACACGATTTCCATTTTTTATCATTATTTAATTATACTGTCTCCATATTTTGACAAATATTGCTTTTGATTACTTCTAGCAAGAGAAATATTGATTCGAGTGGAGGCAACTCAACGTATCTCGACCACGATTTTATTCTCATACGCACAATGATAAAATTACGACTAGTCAAGTATTCCGGATCCGTGACTGTGTGATTTAAGAATTATTATTATTATTAACCATCAATGTTGTAGACCTTCAATGTAATTTGATTTATTGTAACAGCCCTGATGATGGAAGGATTGAATTCCAAAACGTTGGTATATAATAAATACTAATCGTTTATGACCAAGTCACGAGAAATTTGAAGATTTAATCCTTAAGAATCATGCTTGAATTCAAAAATATGGAGACAATATAATTAAATAATGATAAAAAATGAAAATCGTGTGCATGAAAGAGTAACGAAAATAAGTCGTGAAAAGATAAGGAAGTGACATAATTAGAAAGGTGCCTTTGACCGAAAAAAAAAGAGAATAAGCCTGACGTCGTGCATGCAAATGAAAAATTTGCCTCGCACAAAAATAATATTTCGAGTAGAAATCAAAAAATCTTGAGCGCATTGTAGAATGCCATAAAAGAAAAACTAATAAAAAAACAGCAGAAAAAAAATGTACCATGTGGGGATGGAACCCGTACTCTCTGGACCATAATCTAGTACGGTAGCCACCCGGCCACTTGATCGGTTGAGTAGGTAGTCCATCAGAAGGATACTTACGAGAGTTTAAAATGTTTAAAGGCCTTTTTTGTTTAAACTATTGGTTGTATAACCATATATGTGGGGTGATTCATGAACCACATACAGCGGTCTGTACCACTACTGCGTTTGAATAAAATCTGAGCCCCGGCTATTAGACACTTGCCCTCTGGGACAATACACAAAAATTTAAAATTGCTCTAGGCACCTAGCACACCATGTAAGGTATGCTAAGTATTTTGCAAATAAAACTGCCACAAAAAAGTTTGAAAGTATCAAGAGATTGACAAATGGATATATGTTATCTAACTCAGATGAATAAAATATGCGAGTAACCTTTTACCAAAAGCTGAAAGGAACACTGACCTTGACCATCTGATATGAACTAAGGCCACCATCTTGGCTTGAACTGCAATTTAACTTGTTACAGCAGCCGGCACTGAATGTGTTTATGATTGGCTGCAGTTTTAATTGTCAAGTGTCCTACATGTTACGATAGACAAAGTATAATCCCTTCAAAAGGGAAGCATAAACAAAATCCATTAGTTATTGAAGTACTTGCTGCGACAATTAGTAATACAGGCTGAAACAACATAGTATGCAATAATACCAAACCTTTTTAAGCCAGTAGAGTGAATCTAAGAGAAAACTGCTATTGACACATACTCATACTTCAGCCAATATTTTTATGCATATAAATTTGATAATTTTTACTCCCTTTGTAATTCCATTGAAATGGATTACACTCGACTGTGTCAGTGGTCAATACATAGAAATACTTAATGTTTGTAACATAGTCAAGACAAATACTAAGATACTAAGTACTTCTCTACACAATTTATTTTTGTACCAGGAGTTTCACTGTTTTATGGCACTGTCAGTTGCAAAAATGAATTACATTTCTCCATAACACTCCCAAATGTACACCTTAACCAAATCTATATAACAGCAACTTAATATTAGAAAAAATTAACATTATTGTCATAAATAAATAAAATAATTCTATATTAATTTGAAAACTTCAACACCAAACATTAGACCACATTGAAAATCACCGAAAAATTACTACAGAAGGTTCAGTGAACAAATCGCCGTTTGCATACCTAGTGACAGCATATTCTCTCAGGCCACAGTGTAGACTCATGGCATTGAAGGTGCCGATGCAGCCCCTGAGGCGCCGATCCTTGCCTATCTTCCAGGTGACAAACAGGGGGCTGGCAATGGGATGGATGAGAGGAGAGTCCCAAGTGAGTCAGTCAGCTTACTACTCGAGCCACCACAGCAATCAGATGTGTGGAAACCACCATCTCATCAGTATCATTAGATTTTTAACTTTTAACCAACCACTCTTTAGCATAGTAAAGGGCTCAGAAATGATCTCTTCCTGCTCTCTCATGAACAAACAAAAACTAGGATTCAGACTTCAAATTAGAGCAGCAAGTTTTGGGTTTAAATCACCCCACAGCATGTTTCGTAACAATACAACTGCATGTTGTGCGTGCTCTGCAAATTAAATGGCAAGGAACAACTGATGATGGTGCAATTACATTGCCAACAAGTGCTGCAATACATCTTGCAGAGCCTCACCCAAAAAATTAATACGTACATCCTGTGGTAAAGGTGGCAATAACTTGTTAATCATGTTCATTAAAAATAGCAATTTGTCTTATTTTTATCACTCCAAGCAACAGAGATTCGTAGTAGAGTAAAACAAGGATTTACTGTAAATCAAAAATTTTATACACCATGCTTAGTTAATAAGAGAACTGCTTTTACTCCAACTCAGCTAATTGTCTAATATTTAAGAAAATGAAAGCAAAAATTATGAGATATAATTTCATTGGCAGCTCCCTGACAGAAAAAGGATACAATGGAGAAGTTATTAAGTTATTGTTAAAATTAGTAGCATCAACCTTCAGATAACATGGTGTTTTCATTAGTTTTATAAAACAAAAGCCACACCTTTATGACTATAATTTTTATTCAGAACTCATTTTAAGAAACAACATGAATAAATGGAAATTATTTACCAATTTGTATAAAAATTAAAATTTATAAAAATTCATATATATTCATAAAAAAGGCACTTAATGGTGAAAAATTTGCACATGAAAATGGTCTCAATGTTCTTTCAGTAAGTTTCATTTCTGCTTCTAAGATTCATTATTTCTGGGACTTAGACTTGTTGGAACTTATCCCTTAAACCCAAAGATGAAGTTTGAAACAAAATCAATAAGCTAAACTGTATACTTTCTTCATGGGACAGTCTCAAATTTCCTCATTTGAAGAGTTTAACGGCAATACACTCTTAAAATGCAACTTTATCAGTAACCTCCATTTCCTTGCAATGATTAATACCAGTAAAAAATAAAACAATTCTTTCTGGATAGCAAAAGATAAGATGGCGAAGTATGCTACAACATCCATGACATGTGAAAGAAAATTAGAAGTGAAAATTAACCAAGTAACCAAAGGTCCTTCACAAAAGGCATAACGCAAACTCATTTCCACAAGGACAAACCACAAGGGTTGGTTTCTTGCCAGAAGTTTCATTCTAAATTTGTAACTTACCAAACGGGTAGTTGCACTGACTGGCTGATAGCCAAAGCATTTGGTTTGAACACCTAACAAAGGCAACTCCCGACTGAAAAGATGACTGAGTTTAAAAGAGAGTTTCTTTCTGAATCAAGTAGAAATCCCTTACAGCAGAGGCTAATGTTGCAAAGGTATTATTATCACTGTTATCTAGGATTGCATTCTAGTCGGTACGCCAAGATTTGAATGACTTTTTAGGTCTTAGCCCTTGATGGAAACAACAAAAAGTACATCTAGTTCCCTTTCAATACAAAACAACAACCAGCTGCCACCTACGCTATTTATAACCTCATTACATTTCTTGATCCAAGGCTTCCCATGTTAAATCTCATCTTCCAGTATGGTGGTGTAAGCAAAAGTTGCAGCAACAGAAGCTTCTCTTGCATTACCACTAGTAAAAGAGGAGAAACTGTTCTTACTGTAGGGAGGATACGCACAGTCATACAGGAAAATTGGATCTAACTCAATATATTTAATTTTTCTGGATAGTTCATCAACATAAAACATCACTGAAAAAGTTTAACACTGACTGCGAACCTAACTCATAACCAACACATAGACTAAGTAATTTCAAAAGAGGAATGTCAAAACAGCTCCATAATTTTCCATTCAATTCGTAACCCTAAAAAAACACTATAGATCAGGATGGTAGCAACTGTTTCCATCTGAACGCACATTGGAAAATAAAACACAAAGCGAATGCTAAAGCAAAATTTAAAACCATAATTAAAAACTATCTAGAGGCATACAGATGGAGACGGAAATACCTATATATTTGGGGTGCAGTAGGAAGACTTGAAACAGCTTCTAATAACTATAATGTCATGTTTTCCAGATGAAGTATCACTTACCAAACATGGTTAGCCATGAGAGATAAGAGGATTTGGGATAAGCACTGATTTTAACACGCAGATAAAATTATCTCAAGTTATCCATAACTTCAATGAGTAAGCCTTACTGATCATTTGGTGTTTTCCCTTACATGTTTCCCAATGTAACCCTTGCCCATCATTTCCCAAAAGCCACGACATTGTAGTCACATTAAGAGAGTCGTTTTTACAGTCTGAAGGAATTTTAAAGGGGTGTAGACTCGGAAGTTAGATTAATTTGGCACAATATCTTCAGAAAATTTTTTCAAAAAATAGCTGAAAAGACCATGCACACACAATGCATTAAATCTCCAGTTAACAGAGCTTATATTATGGATGCAACTAACAGCAATATTTTTCATTTTAAAGGAAGTTACAATGCAAAGGAATGTTCAAGCACTCAAATGATTGGACAAACAACAAATGTTTTACGAATTCTATGCAATCAGAAAAATCATTCCAAGGATTCTTGGTACAGATTAAAAGGAATGAGGAAGTACAACTGCCAAAAAATAAATTTTAAAAATGAATATAGCTTCATCACAATAAATCACGAAGAGTGAATTACGTTAAATTAAACTGAATGAGCAACAAAAACAGATTTTGAAGAAAGATGAAAATTAGACACAAATTGAAACAGAAATAGATAACATGAAAGGTGATACTTTGGTACATAACACATACCAGATAACGTTTTCAAAATAATGAGAAACAAAAAGCTTTCAGACAGCCTTTCCTAAGAGTGACTATTTTAGGCAATATAAGTTCCAATGCACTACAATATCTAAACACAGATAAGATCCAATTGTTCAAATTAAGTTAAGGGTAATTATTGAGGGACATTTAAATTATAAATACGATAAAAATTGTACTTTCCAAAGAAATGTTCAATCATTATCTCTTTCCAACCCATGAGATCCCTAATAGAAAAAATAACATCACAAAATGATGGTCAAATGTCTCACCATAAGTATGATACACCATAACACACAATTCTCAAGGAACTCAAATTTCTTGAGCTCAGTAACAAAATCCACATAAAGATAGTTTTCTCAGAGATAAGTCCCAGGAGTAAGAGGTGATATTTTACATTAATGTCAGGTAATTCCCCCTAAAATAAGTTGTAACAAATTTTTTGTACAGGAAGCTATCATAGTATATCTCAGGATTGTATTCTATTATTTATGATATCATAAGAGTAAAAGATACTAATGATATCTGCATAGAAAATATAAAAAATAAATGATTACAGACCCAGAATTTTAAGCTGTTTTCTTAAGACTTCAATATTGTGCCTACATTTAAGCCTTAATGAGGATAACCGATCTTCTTTGTTGTTTTTAACAACTGTTTTATTTTAAAAATCATATTTTAGGAATGAATTCATGAAGATTAAATATCTGGTGTAAAATTCAAGGCATTCAGGTGCAAACCATAATGCATCAGCAGACTTTGACAAATGTGAATGACAATGACTGGAATGATGTACACTGGTGAAACATTCGGTAGCCAGCCAGAAGGTGACATTCGGTAGATACACAATGGCCTTGGCTAAATATTATGAAAATAATAAGTAGATAAGATCTACCTCAATAGTTAAGAGAGGTAAGCTTTTAACTGTGAGGTAATTAAAAAAATTTCAATCCTATTCCCAACCTGTTTAGAAGTACTGGGAGAGCAACTAAAATTTGAACAGTGCATTTTTGACAATTGGAAACCACTCACAATTTTGAAAAATGGAAAGCACACTTCTTCCTTTTCAAAAACTGAAAAGGATAGCATCTCTTCATCATAAATCATTTGTAATTAGTGATTTATATCAGAATTGTGGCATAAAAACAGGAATAGGAGCGATAAAAAAGTAGCATCAAATCGTCTGGGGTAAAAATGTTGAGCTCAGAGCAGGAATATTTGAGGACAATTTCATCAAGCAAAGAATTCTTTCATAACAATTTCTCAAATCACACGGATAGAAAACTACTTAGCTTTTTTTACTATTTCCAGGGAAATTGGCAATGGTAAAACCTGGAATTTCCTTAATTAAACATAATTCAATAAAAACTCATTCTCTAAACTTATGAATGGAATTATCAAAAAACCTGTAGATACAGTGTGTATTGAAACTTATGGAGAGTATCTGCAGAGGAAGACTGAAGGGGTACAAAGTGTAAGAAAGCTAGGTTTCAAATTAGTGGTGTCTCAATTAAGTGTTCAGGTTCAGGGTTTGATTCAGAAGAAGAGCGTACGACACACGGATAAACTTCTTGAAGTACCATGTATCTATAGCCAGAAATGACAAGACGATATTATATGATGTAAGAAAGCTAGCATCATAAAACATATCAGGAGTATTCAATACTAGACATTACATTTGAGGACAGTTTCATCAAGCAAAGAATTCTTTCATAACAATTTCTGTTTAACTCTGTTTTCTTGTTGAAACGTTAGAAATATAAAAAAGATAGTAATTAGGAAATTGGCTTTTTCCACACATGAGATCAATCGCCAAAAAGAGACATTCATTTTGACAAAGAACAAGGATTCTAATTGATGTGCATCTGATGAATCCCTTCAAATGCTCACCAGTAAATAAAAAACTGGTTATTTGCTAGATATACCTGATAACTTTTACTTGACTACTCAATCCATCATTCCACTAAAGAGCCAACTGGAAAATCAAAGAATTTACAGCTTTTCCAAAATAAGCCATTAAAACTAACATAGCTTGAATTGTAGAGAGTAGCTCGTCAGACTGACAACTAAACACACGCCACTGACCATTTTCCACACAGAACAAAAAAAAATTCTCATTAAATCTTCGGGCCCACCACCAACACAATAGAGAAGTCTGATCTGAAGGTCGCAAATTTATAAAATAAAAAAATTAGAGAATGATGTTTCGCCATGTCTCCCAGAAGCTACTCCTAAGATATAAATACAAGATAATCAAGTTATTACAGACCTGAAACAAGAAAGCATATGGACTTAAAATAATGTGAAAAGTCAGATCCGATGACTCATTGACCAACTACCCAATTATCACTCTATATGACATACACAAACTGCAAGCAAGATCGAAAATTAAACCATCAACTTAAAGGTTGCAGCCTAATTTGAAACATCCGCGAGTAATGACGAGTTAGGAATAACATTCCGTGCTCCGGAACTCGATGGTAATTTCAACAAGGAAATAGTCCATTCCGAAACTCTAAGGATGAGTATTCTTCCTTTACGACGTGGTATTCAGAGCTACAATGAATTGTTTACATTCTAATATACTTCTCGTGGCGAAAGGTATGCACGAAGGCGTGTGACATACTATCTTATTTTAAAATAGTGCAATAGAGACAATTAGCTGCTGTAAAATCCACATTTTGCAAATCATAAATGCGTACAAGTAGATATCTATTTGACGCAGTTTTACCCTCAACTAGGGGTAAACACGATATAACAGCCAGTCATATGTATTACTCTAAGTACGTTCCATTACGTAGTTTAATTAAGCAATTAGCGAAAAAACTAAATTTCCCTTGGCTCCACTCTGATACAAGGTACCTAATTTTTGAGAACATAAATATCCCAATTCGTTTACACGAGATGGTGAAGTCTATAATCACATTAGAAAGGAAAAACTAATTAATAGCCATGATAGATAAATACTGACCAAATCCGCTGATATAGCATAAAAGACTGCAAAACTAAAGATTAGTATGAGAGAAACGGGAAAGAGAAATTCTATGAGTTGGAACACGATGAATCATAACTTCATATGACCCACTTAAGACACATGGATATTAATTTTAGAAGTAATAAGAGAGTGAATAGATGATGTAAGAGAGATAAGCAAAAGCGAAACCATAAATAAAATTAGTTGGATGCCACAAGACCTAAAAAAAACAAAAGTAAATATCCTATGCACTCAGAACAAAGGAATGCTCACTATGGATCGTTGCTAAAGTTCGGATTCTTTGGGGGCTCCAAGCTATGCAGGTGACAGTACAAAACATCAAAGCAGAAGAAACATCTCGGGATGAGCCACCATCCCGTTTCGTATTCCATTTGGAATCGAAGAAGTCCCATTGCACGTAATACTTGACGAATTATTTAGCTTCTGCTTTTTCGTACCACAACACCCAGCAGCCATTTTTCCTACTGGCTGATAACAATAGAAAGCTAGCATTGAAAGTAGTCAGTACCAGAGTCCTTTCGATAGATGGCAGTGTAAACAGACAAGAAATCAGCTGTTGGGCGGTTAGCAACGAGGATTTGGGTGCTTGGTTGGGACTTGGTTGCCATGGTAGCTATGGTTACGTGGTGGTTCCCTACCACTCTGCTTAGCAACTTATGCTGGGCATTCATCTTTCTTGTAACCTCTACGAAAGCCTTACCTGGAAAAGTTTTTTTCGCCAGCTTCTGATGGCATTAAAATCTGTCAAGAAATTATGCTGTCTGAGCTGAGAACAAGGCTACTTACAGTTTAAGAAATGGCTTCAGTTTACGGTGATCGTGGCTTCATTACGCTGAGGAATGAATTGGGTAGATATGGTGCTTCCTGTCCCTATGATAAACTGTCATTACTCCCCTTTCTGACCATGGGGGTGTTTGGCGAGAGTGACTGTTTTTTGCACGGAAATTCAATGTACCGGTTGATCTAACTTAGGAGAAGGGTAGATGTATCCGTTTGATGCACATTGTGCCAGTTAACAGCTCTGTGTAGTCATATTCCACCACCATCACCACTTCTTTATGCCCTTCCTTATTACATTTTGCCTGCTCTATATCTCTTATTTAATGCTGAACTTCCGATAGTGGCCCAGAGAGCACAGTGAGGGTACTGCGGATACAGAAGACATGTTTGCACCCCTTGGAAATAATGGGTTTAGTTTTACAGCTAGTACAAGCTCTTGTATATTTAAATTGAAATACTATGAGACTTTTGTGCTGCCATCAAAATGACTATTTTCCAACTAGAAACTGAGCCGTGTAGTATATTACGTTTTGAGTGCAGCCTGTCCTTTGCCACATTTATACTTCAGTTTATTGTGTGGTTTATTTCTATTTCACTCTTCACATAACTCATTAAGGAGCTTACACTTTTCTATAAAGTCGTGCTATCTATTGCTAGTTTTCTATATATTCGTCATAAAAGTCCTTATAGTAGGGGAAGGTTTTCGCAGAAAGTGGGTGCATATATGTATAATACTGTAAGAAGGCAGAATTGTAGTCTCCATACTTACCAACAGTCAGCCTGTATTTCAATCTATGGATCTCCCCTTTCAGAAGGGTGTTCTAGATGTGTTTACATTCATAAGCAGTACAATCTTTTTGGAAATCAGTATTTGTACCTTCCTTCAGATTGTAGGGTTCAATGCTATTGGAAATAAGGAGGTGTTAACTGAGAAAACAGATGGTAGAGTAAATTAACCTTCTGCTAAGTATATTTTCCTTTTAATCTTTCATCAGTCAATTGTAATTATTATTACTATTTATCATATCCCAGGAATCGATTTGTTACCAACGTATGAGATATATGGAGAGGGCACTTGCTATGCAGACCAATGCTAAAAGCTGAAGCCAGTCCATCATCTTCATTGACCCTCATTTTCCTATACTGTTTGTAGGCTAATGCTCACAATTTTGCAATTTTATGTTTTCTATCGCTAACTAACTTGGAATCTGCATGAACTTTCTCATGTAATGTGGATTCTTCTTACATATTTTTTTTTCCTTTATTTAAATTAAAAAAGTAGAGTATTTTAATTATGTAGGTAGCGCGCTAAAAGAAAACAAGCCTTGTTGCAAAGACGTATAGAAGAGAATAGCGATAGCTAAGGAGGCGTTTAGTAATAGAAGGGAGCTGATGACAGGGACCTTGGGTAAGGATGTGAAGGAGAGGCTGGTGAAGAGCTTGATATTGAGCATAGCATTGTATGGTACAGAAATGTGGCTTCTCAAAGAGGAGGACGAGAATAGGCTGCAGGCATTTTAGATGTGGGTGTGGAGAAGGTGAGGTGGATGGAAAGGAAGACTAACGTGGAAGTATTTGAGATGGTGGGTGAGGAAAGGAAACTTCTGAATGAAATCCGAGATTGGCAGGGTAGAAGGCTGTAGGGATGTAATCAAGGGCGAAGGGTCGCTCAAGAGTGTGATAGAGGGAAGGATGTTGGGCAGGCGGGGAAGAAAAAGAATAGGTTTCCTGGACAGGATGAAGAAGGGTACATCATATTCTGAGGCGAAAAGAGATATACTAGAGGGAGGTTGGCCCCTGAAAGTGTAGAGATTCTCTGACATCCAACAAACCTACCTTTACCTTTAGAATACTTAATTAATAATGATTTAATTAAAAATCGTACTGCTGTGAAAGACTTATCTCATCAGGAAGTGGTTTGTTACTGGACTGAACTGGTCTGAATTTTATAGATGTTTCCTCTAGTATCCAGACCAGTATAAGACCGCTCCTGGATTAGATTTTAGTCTTACAGAGCTGTTACAGACCAAACATTTTTACCTGGGGTAGCTTAACTGGCTAAAGCACTCGGCCAGAAATTGAGGGATGCAGGCTGAAGTCCCAGTTGAGGTGAATGATTTTTCCTCTGAGGAATTTCGTACATATTTTTATTTTCCCATGTACACACATTGTGTAATCAGTGGTGGGTTTAGGAAATCATAGGAACCTGGCAACATTAAAATTCATAATTTCCAATAATTATTTCCACACTAGATTTTGAAAATGAAATAGGACAACATGAAAAATGGCAGAAAAGCTTATGATGTTACAAGAACTAACTTTAGATGTAACTGAACCTATTACATAAGCAAATATGAATTTTCCTCCTGGCTTAAATCCACAGACAGATTTGTACATAAAATCAACATCGATGCGAGACATCTTACCAAAATCCATATAAAAATTGAATATACTACTGTTGTGCCAGCTGGAAATCAACCATCTTATTAATATTCTGAACAACTTGAAGACTGATGTCATTATTGCCTGGAACACCTTTGGTAGTAATTTCTCCCTGTTATAGCACCTGATGGCTTAATGTTAACTTACTCTGGTATACAAGTTTTTAGGGTTTCACATTTATAACAGATTAACCAGATGAATATTAATGCTGCTCTATGTAATTATCACCAAACGGTAAACAATTTGTTATGCCATTTTGTGATAAACTTGCAGTGACCCATACTGAATCTCCCTCTAAATTTCAGTAATTACTTCGTGAGGTCAACTCTGTTAATACATTGCATTTTCAGATAGAACCATAATAAACCCAAATTAATAAGTTTGATTTATCATCAGTATGTTGAAGTTGGTTTTTTGAGCTTCAGAAGTCTTGTCAAAATTAATTTCCAAGTTGTTGGGGCATTAAAGACTACTTTAATTTGATTATATTGACATGTCTCATTTTTTGTGTACAATTGGGGGAAAGACAAGTGATCCCCTACTCATATAGCCAGATTGGAAGTGATAGCAATAGTCTCTGCTAGTGAGCCCTTCCAAAGTTAAAATCTCAAGTCATTTTTAAATAATCATAGTCTGTGGTCTGATGAAACTGTTGATAATAGAAATTCTTTCTATTATAGAGTGAATTTTGTGAGCACATTAATTGCAATTGGCCCACTATGATTTTATATCTCAGATTTTCAAGATTTCCATTTCTCCACTTTTCAATAATCCATCATCAACCATGTAGTATTTAATTTTTGATCGTTCTTTGTCGGCAGTCATGTTGCTAAGTACAAGTATGCATGTTCTGTCTGACCATAACATTTACACCCATCAGAAGAATGGCGTGTGTTGATAGTTTCGGGTTAGACTGTAAATATTGTGTACATCAACACAAACATGTGAGAAAACCATTTTCATCCTATCGAATTTATTCTAGCCTTTTTTACTGAGGATTATTGATTGCTTTTAGGATCATTCCTGACTAATTACCTCCCGAAGATGACCCAAAATATAATTTATGACATGATAATTTAAGCACAGACATTGTCTGCTAGGGTGCAACCTCAATTAGTTCTATTGTGAGACAGCTAATGTACCCGCTGAACTGCTGAAAGCAAAGTGGAGGGTGCCTCTGGGGAAGGAAACATGGTTAACCACAAGGTCAGTCCCATCGTGGTGAGAAAATGGCAAGAGTGGTTCATTGGGTCAGCCAACAGGATGGGAAATGGCTTTAGGGGACTCATCATGGAAGTGAAAGGCAGTAGCCAAAGTATGAGGTTGGCAGCAAATGCTGGTGATGTCAGTTAGGTCTCAATGGATGATGCTTACTTTAACAAAAACCCTAATGTAGGCACATCACTTTGTGATAGACCTACTGAGGTCCAAAGTGGGTTTCGGCATAGTGGCAATAAGCTTTGTGTGAGCTCCACCTTATTTTAACAATGATTTTTTTGTTTAAAAAGTGTACTTATGAGGCAAAGAGGTGGAAGGCTTTCTTTCCTTTAAATTTTGTGCAGGATAGTAATTCTCGTACAGTAACGTGAAAAAGGATGAATTTTTTTTCTGGTGATCATACAAAACAGAAAAATACAGGTAGAAAGGCTTTTCCGAAAGGGGTTTCATCCTTATCTCAACATGTATCTCTACTGAATACCAAACATAAAACTCCACTGGAATTATACTGAAAAGAGAAAGTATAGTGGATAACAAGTTTAATGGCATTCAGACAAATGAAATGAAATCCTCTTAAGATATGATAAATTTATGAGACAATGATAAGGAGATGGCAAGTTTCATTAAAAAGGTGGTAACCACCTTTATTTTACTAAAATATGCACATTTATGCTTTGACATTACAACCCAAAGAGCCATCACAAAGTTTACATACAATATTTTCACAGAAAATATTCATCAACTCTTGGCTACCAATATGGTTTCACCCATGACAAATGTAGGCCAGTCAACTATAGGTACACCAGTATGGGTGTTTCATAAAAACTAGAGGGAGATTTCTCACAGTCAAGCTCCCTAAGCATTGAGCACCAGCCCCTGGTGTACAAAGGGAACCATTAATATGAAGCAGGTGATGCAAATCAAATGCTATAAATAAGTATCATAAAGACTTTCTGCACACTTTAGACTACTCAGTTACTCCTCATTTTGAAGCATGCCCACCTACTGAAGCTCAATTGTTTCTTTTCAAGAAATTCACAGGTGAACTTGGGTCAGATCAAATTCTGCCATTATTACACTTTATTGCCCTATAGGACATTATCCTTTTCTTCAGCAATCATCTTCTCATTCATTCTGATGATTGATTTGACTTGCATGAAGACCAGCCCTGCTCCTATTAATGCTTGGCCAATTGCTGCTCCTATGAGAATTCCTTGTATCCGACGTGCTAATTTCATCCATAGTTTAAATGTTTCCTTGGGTGACTCGGTGATGGAAGGAACATCATAGGTGTAATATCGTGTGGCCAGCTATTAAATGATAGAAAGTAAACACAACTTAGTTATTTCTGCTTTCACAATATAAAGTTTATAGGCATGAGATGACAACAGTTTAAGTTAGGTGTAGAGATGGGTAAATTACCGTAATTTTCATTAGAGATAAATTGTTGTGTTAATTATGTATGTTATTTTTGAAAATTAATGTAATTTCCTGGTAACTTTTGTTTTTATGAAATTAAAAGGTATTAGTAGATTTCATAGGAAAGCCAATAGCAAGGGGTTTAAGGCATTTTAACCATAGTAATTGCTATGTTAATGCATTATAAATAAAGAAAATTTAAAATAAACACGGAAGCCCGCATGCTATTTGGCGTTCTTTTTTGGCATGGAAAATGTTTGTTCAAACCCTTGAAAATGATATCCCAGAATTATTCCACAAATGAGTTAAGAGCCTTTATTAATAATTAATATTGTATTAAATATATATAGACTTGACTTAAAATAATATGTTTGTAATATATCGGTATGAAAAATATCTGAGATGGAAGTGAATATAATTGAAAATTATGGCAATTTTTCAGGAGCTGCAGTAATTTCCGTAAAATACCACGGCCATATTCAGAAAGGCCCATCTCTAGTTAGGTGACAACAATTAGCATGCATTGAATAAGTATAATACCAGCTCATATGAACCTGTAAATAAAAATATTTATCTGCTAATAAATAAGTACTTGATTACGATGCAGTAGTGCTTTTGCCATTCTCCAGCATTCATCGTTTTCTGGTGATGACAGGTTCATACCTTTACAGAGAACAACTTCATGTCACAGGGGTTTACCTTAATTCTGTAAAAAATCTCTGAAGACAGCGAAGCCCCATTGCATGCTGGGCTAAACAACCACATGCATAGGAATAGCTCATGTTAAAAACGGGGTACAGTTCGACTATGTTTTTATGCTGTCTACCAGTTTCAATGTCTATAGCATCATTTTTAAGACAAACAATTTGCCTTGTAAATGACGCTAGAGATGTCGAAACCGGTAGAATGCATTAAAACATAGTGGAACTGTACACAGTTTTTATTGCGAATTATTCCTTCTCGTCATTCCACAATGTAGCGCCACAATCAATTGATTTGAACAACATACGAGTTTAGCTAATTGAAGGGCACCTGAGATATTAATGAAAAGAAAACCAAAGTTTAGTTAGTGAAAGTGATCAAGAACACTGTCACCATCATGCCCGAGCAGCAAAAACTGGGACAGCTGGGACTGGTTTAAGAATTTTCCTATCCGTGCAATAAGATATCCTATGATGGGGGAAGCAAGAAATATATTGTAAACAAAGAAGCTTTTTTCTCAGCTTCCCAGGTTTCTTTGGAAAAGACATTTTAACTTCATAGCTCAAGCGAGGTTTGGAAAATATTAAGAGAAACAACATGTGCGCTTCCAGCTGAAGATCCTGCCCTTCCTCTTGGACAGTTAAGTCACCACATAAAGATCCTACTGATATAGTCAACACCCTTAATTGCAGTTTTTTATGAGGCTATGCACATCGCATACCAAGTAAACCTCCAGGAAGTAATTCTGCTCAACCAGCTAATTGTTTCGTCTATTTTTCTGAAACCTGGTGATCTTAATGAGCTCAAGAAAGTTGTCAGCATTGTAAATGGTAAAATGTCCTTTGTTCTGAATGAGAATCCAGGTATAGTCATTAGGTCGTGATCAAAAGAGAATTTACATCCACTTTTATTCCTCATCAATGAATCTCTGTCCAATGGAGTGTTTCTTGAAGCTTTATGAACCTAAATTGTTTTATCTGTCCCAAAGAAAAATTGTGATACTCCTACAAGCTTAAGGCCTATCTCTCTCATGTCTCAGTTCTCCGAGATCTTTGAACATGAGCTCATTTAACCGAATTTCTTAAGAGACAAAAACTGCTATCTCCTTCCCAATTTGGCTTTCACACAGGCAAATCAAATTGATAAAGCTCTTTATCATGCAGTTAATTACATTACAGATGAGTAAAACAAAAAATGCAATATGTTGGGACTGTTTTTTGAGCTTAGGAAAGCCAGGACTGAGTCAATCATGAGATTCTCCTTCAAAAATTCCATGGCTTGAGCGTAAGACGAAAATCCTCAACCTGGATTGAAACTTATCTCTAAAATCGATTAAAGACTGTTACAATCAGGAGTAAAAAGAGTAATGTTAAATCCAACCCCTTGCCCGTCACCAGCAGAGTACTACAAGGCTCCGTTCTTGATCCCATTCTTTTATTGATTTTTATAAATGATTTACCTAATATGATTGACTTCCCTCAATCATGAAAAACAATATATGCTGACAATATAAGTTTTTTACTTTCAAAATATCCAAAGCTTGGTCTAATGTATAATGGCAGTCATGTAATATTTTGTTTTTCAGAATGGTGCTTAAAAACAAACAATCATTAAACATAAAGAAAACCCGGGTTATATTTTTTAATAAAAATTACCCAACCAATGATAATTTTTAAATTAAAAATGACCCAACCAATGATAGTCTCCCCTTGACCTTTGATGGCCAACAATACATTCCATTCACTGGTCTTAAATTATTATGGTTTTACATTGATCCTCCTCTAGCCTGGTGTGACCATATCGATAATGTTTCAGTCAAACTTAATTCTGTTTCCTATTTATTCTCAGTCTTGAAATATTTAGTCAGCTCTACCGTATTATTAACCATGCACTATGGATATTTTTACTCCAGGGTGTCCTATGGCATCATTCAGTGGGGTTCCTCCCCCAGGCTAATTGATACATTTAGAATTCAAAATAAGATCATGAGGATTATGATTAATGCCTCCCATAAGCAATCCTGTAAGCTCCTTTTCAAAAATAATATTCTACCTGGGCCATGATTATACATCTTTTGGTTACTGTTAGTTTTCAAGACTAATGTCTATTCAAGAGTAATTCTGTCAAAAAGAAGTGTTCCATCAACATTATACTAAGAATAAAAAGAAATATGCATGTTGATAGATCTCAAGTCTAAGCTCACAATAAAAGGAGTAAAAAACATCGGCATTCATGCTTCCAAAAAGCTGCCTAACTATATCAAAGAAATCACAATACTGTCAAGGTTGAAAAAAGAATTATTTAATAAACCGATCAAGAACTGTTTTTGTTCCATTTGGGAATATCTCGATACCATGTATGTTCGATTTTGTAACTGATTGTATCTAACTGTTGTTATTTTATGACTTGTGTTATATATATTCAGTACATACGTCTCTGGACCAATAAATATTCCCATAATTATTAAAACATCTGGAAAATTTACATTAATCTTTTAAAATTAGAAACAAAACTAACTTTGTGAAATAAATAGGTAAGGCACAAATTTTGCAATGATGGTTACAAAATTTGTCACGATAATCCCCTTAACACATTAACAATCAGTACACTTCACCAGCTTAAAGCTTACATAGAACCAACAGAAAAATATAAAAATATGGTTAATAATAATGGCATGCACAGTACCAGTAAAATAAGATTCCACTACAAACACAGTAACACACAAGAAAACAAAAATTTCACATGCTTATTCAAGCCAGCCATACAGCCCTGATGTTGAAGGACCAGACGTTTGTTTATCATTGTCATTCTCAAGTTTTGCTTGAGTTGTAGTACTTATCCAATGAATATACCCAATCTAGGAACTATATCATTTTAAGAAAATATTTCAAAACCTAAGCAGCTAAGATCCTTAAGTTTTTCAGAATAGGACAGCTTTGAGAGTTGAAACTTACGGATGCAACTTTTCATATGTCCAGATGAAGTTACTCAAGGAGAATATCCTTTCTGCTGAGTAAATGAATGACTTTGGAACACTTGTCCTGGCTACGAAAGCTAGATTTCAGGAGATTATACATTTCAATGAACCTGTTCATGGCAGGTCTGAGCTAGAGCCACCAAGTCTTACTGTGGCTCAGCTAAGTTTTTGTCAGCTACATCAGTAACCTCACTGAATTCTTTGTGGTTTTCAATTCTGAGTAAACGTGGAGGAAAGAAAATACTTTACATATAGTTAGTTGAAAGTGTACAGATGAAATATTAATGGCTATCTGTAACGCACAGTCAATTATATCTGCTGTATTATCAATTCCCACAATAATCCTTCCACATTTGTTTTTGAATTTATTATAAATATAGTTTTTTCCTTTACTCTTCTGACACCAAAATTAGCATAGGTATTGTTTGCAGATATCCCAATAATATTTTCCCTAATCTCATGTTAACCATCAATTTCCCGCACATCATCTAGAAGACCATTGGCGGTTTCACTTAGTAGATTTTGAAAGTCCAAAATTTCCGTTATTATACAAAAATTCTCTTCCGTGCAATATCAAATGATGACTGGAACCATTATCTTATCAATGTGATTTGATACATCTACACTGACAAAACAATAAAAACTAGTTTCTTTCAAATAATTTTTCTTTTTCTGGCTGGAGTACATTCACGGCAATAGGTTCTGCACCTGTTCTGCCCACAAGTTAACTTTTTGTCTAAATATAGTTTCATGAGAAAATAAGGGTGAGTCAAGCTTTTAAAACTGTGGTTATTATTGTTAGGTACCCTATTATTACAGGTAGGTATTGTTGAAAGTCAGAAACTCTTCTTCTTCTTCTTCTGGTTTTCTACACTTTCATGGTCTACCTCAACGTGATTCCTATATTGCTTATGCATACGATCTACCCTACCTCATAGTATCCATAAAATGTGCGATCTTTCTTCCCCTTCCTCGCTTACCCAACATCCTTCCCTCTATCATAAACTTGAGTCATCGCCACTCATCACTTTTTCCAGCCACCTACCCTGGATTTCATCCAGAAGTTTCCTTTCCTCACCCACCATACTCTCTCTTTACCAAGCCCTTTCTCTTTAGTCTTCCCTTCTCTTCACTGCACCTTCTCTATAACCACATCATAAAATGCCAGCAGCCTATTCACATCCTTCTTTCTGAATGTCTACATTTCTGCCCAATACAATGCAACACTTCATATCAAGCTCTTCTCCAGCCTCTCATTTGTATCCTATTCCAAGTTCTCGTCATCGGCTCCCTCCTGTAACTAAGCGCTTCCTTAGCTAATGCTATTCTCCTCCTTATATCTTTGCTGCTATGCCCATTTTTTCTAGTGCATTACCCATATGGTAAAGTGCTCTACTATCTCTTACTTTGTTCTCCTACTTTAATTCCCAGCCTCGCTTTCTTTGTCCAAGAGAATCCCCTTACTCTTTTTTTCTTATGGTTGATCTTCATTCTGTATTTCCCGCACTGAAATTCTACGGGATCTACTGAAGCTTGTAATCACTTCAATGATTGATTAATCAGTGCCTGATCGCTTGTGAACCTGACTTTTTTAGCTGCCCTCCTAGGTTGATTCTCACATATAGTTTTTCCCATGCCTCTCTCACCATTTCCTCCTGAGCATATGAGACAAAAGACACCCTTCCCTTACCCCACGACCTATACCCTGATTCACCATCAGCCACTCTCACCTGTGCCCTTTGGGTCATATGTAAGTTTAGGATTAGTCTCCTGTCTGACTAATTTATTTGCAATTTCTGGAGTATCTCCATTACTTTTTCCCAGTTGACTATGTCAAATGCCTTTTTAAAATCCACAGAGCAAGCAAAAACATATTGGTTACACTCCATGTTTCTACTTGTAAGTGTTCTCATCACTGCAACTGCAACCCAAGTCAACCTTCACTTCCAGAACTTAAATTTGTCATTGCCAAGTGGTGATTGGTCTTTCTCTCCAACCTTTTATTGATTATTCTACATACCGACAATTAGGCTGCATGTGATGCCAAACTGATTGTCCTATAGTCCTAGCATTCTGATGCTTTCTTCTTCTTCTTCTTCAGGATAGGAATAAGGACAGTGTTCACAAAGTCCACCTGCCATACTCCTTCATTAAAGATTCTACAAATAAGTTCGAAAAAAGCTTGCCTACCTTCATTTCCTGAAATCTTAAGCAACTAACAAGGTAGTTAAAGGTTACTCGGGCTTTCCACCAGGTAAAACTTGCCATCTTAGCCAATGTTTCAATGAATGAGTTGGCCATCGTCATCAGGGCATGTTTTGCATCATGAACTGGTCTGGAATATATATCATTAGGCATACAGTCAAGTGTATCGTGATTGGTCCCCTAGTTCCTGCCTTTTTTTCTCTAGACAGGAACTAGCAGACCAATCACGAGACTCTTGACCATATGCCGAACGATATATATTCCGGACCAGTTGACAATGCAAAACATGCCCTGATGACAATGGACGACTCATTCATCAAAATGTCGGCCAAGATGGGGAGTTTGACCCAGTGGAAAGCCCGAGTAGCCTTTAAGGACATCAAATGCCGATAAAGCCTTAGATCTTTCTAAACTACTAAGGTATTTTAACAACTCCCACAGCTTTTATTCTCTTCATATCTTCTATTACTTTCTCTATTTCACTGTCCAGTATCTTAGGCCCATATTATCCTCATCTAGAGTTCCCTCAATCTCTATATCTAGTTTGAATGCTACCAGTCATTCTGCTCAATTTATATCTTGCCACTTTTTTCCTGAATCATTGGTGCCATTTGCCCTCTCTTATTGTCTAACAGAAATTTCACTTTTGAGTAGAATGTACCCACTTCACTTTCTCTTTGTACCTTTTCGATTTCCTCATACTGCCCTTTCCACCAGTTTTCCTTTGCCTGATTGGCCACTTGTCAAGAGTTAATTATTTAATTCCTGGTACTTCGTCAGGCCTAGGTCAATGTTTTTCCATTTCCTTCTCTCCTCAGTTTTCCTAATCATTCTATAATCCACATCATCTTTACCCCTTCATTTCCGCCAATCCTAATTTTTCCTCCACTGCTCTTACAATGCGTTTTTATATCCTCACATTTTTCCTCGCTTGTTCCTATTTCCTTAGGCAAGCCTATATTCATTTCTGCTGGCTCTTGGTATT